>JAKZAO010000003.1:17708402-18920801 GCA_023053555.1 Branchinecta lindahli | reverse complement strand
ATAAATATAATCTTTATTTCATGTAGTCTGATGCTAAAGCCTACAACTTCAGCGCAATTTTTCATTGTCATGTATCTGGAACATTCAGTACGGTACGCTAGCCCTGTTGTGCTATGCAAAACAGATGGTATACAAGGTCTTGGGTACAAGTATCCGCTTAGTATTTACGGAACTCGATCGCAGATATTTGCCCGGCGCAGGGCTAAGAGACACAGGTTCTTGTCTCTATCCGTTCGTGCTACTACGAAGAACTTACAATACGACTGTGCGCGAAACTCCTCTAACATCCGCGAAACTCCTAACATCGTCATGTTTCTGCAACTATAAAATCCCTGGTCCTATGATGCTTTGCAACACCGGTGGTATAAAAGATATCGCGTACGGTACGCACCCGCTGAATATTTACGCTGAATATTTACATGAATCGTATATTTCGGATAGTCCCAGTGGCTTAAGGACTGAAATTCATTACTATTAGTTCGTGCTATCATCCAATATAATACCTGCGTACCACCCGAACAGCCCTATTGGTAAGGATTTCCAGGGGGTTGGAACGGTTTTAGTAGTAACTTTGATATTACTGTTATTTGAACAGTTACTTTGAACAGTACAGTTTGGGCTAAATGGTAAAACGAAGACCCAAAACACACATCCAGGTGTTCCTAGGAGCCTCTGATTAGCTATTTCGGCTGGCTGTAGTTAACTTTCATGACAGCAAGTGGATGAGATGGCACTATACAAAGTTAAGTAACTGTTCGGGGAAGAACATGTATACTGTAGTAACCTGTCGGAAAGACGACAGTAAGTATGGTAGCATTTGTGTCACTAGTTGCGTTTTTGCAGATACCATATCTGATATACGGTCTAAAGTAAATTTTAGTGGAGTGTTCCTTGGAACAATCCACTATTGTGAGCGCTGTAGCAGCTTTCGGCTTTCGGTTTTCGGTTTTCACCATATTTTGTGGAGCTCATAACTCGTGAACCAGTGCAAGTATCAGGTCCAAAGTTGGTACACTTGTGGGTATTGGGGTCTAGTTGTGCCTTTTGGGACCCCCCACACCCACCCGGTTCAGGGGCAAATGGGCCCAGATTGCCCAGTGAATAATGTTCATAACTTGACCAGACCTGGGCACAGGACGATGAAACTCCTTGTACTTGTAGATCCTAGGGCTGGGAAATTGCTTTCAAAGTTGCACCTCCCCCACCCACCCCGTTCAAGGGCAACTGGGCCCAGATTGCCCAGGAGTAAAGTTTGTTACCCGTGATAGGAATCAACAGGTATCAAGTTGAAACTTGGTAGGTTTGTGAGCATTGGGGTCTCTTTTTGCTTTTTGCGGGCCTCAAACCCCACCCCCCCCCTTGGTTCAGGGGCAAGTGGGCCTAGTTTGCCCATGAGTAAAGTTTTTGACCAGTGACTGGCATCATACTCTAAGTTGGTATAGCCGAGGATATTTAGGTCTAGATATGCAATTTGATTGGTCCCGACCCCCCCCCCCACCCTCTCCCGTTCATGGGCAGCCGGGCCCAGATTTCCCATGAGTTAAGTTCGTCCATGGCACGTCTCAAGTTCAACTCTTGTATGCTTGTGGATATTTATATATGTACAGATGTGGATTTTGGTGTAACAGCAACAAATAAGACCACGCGGCGTACTTTTCTCTTCAATGATGAGTTGGAAACTGGACGGTTTTGTCATATGACCGATGATATGCCGATCTTAATGAAGCTGTGACAAGGGTGGTATCATGCAATAAAAAGATTTGGTTTTATTACACTTGTTATTACCTTGCTAATGTTAAAGGGGTTTAAGTGTCGGACCGGCTCAGTGTTGAAACATAGACCGTTCTTGCAAGATTTTGAAGATCTTTTTTTTATTTCTAAATGCGTTTTTTTTAAGCTTTTAAACTGGGATGATTTCAAATTAGGTTGTTTCAAAATTTTTTGGTTATTGAGGATGTGAAATATCTTGCTGTTCGTATATAAGATGTGATAAACATTTTACTTTCACACTCCACGTCTGAGCGCTTGCGCACTTGTTGCAGTTATCGTGGTGTCTGATACCACGGTCAAAAAGGCGTTTGTGGTATCTGGCCAGTTACCGTGGTAACTGATATTCAGATACCACGGTCCGACCGTGGTATCTGGTCCTGGTATCGGAAAATTCATCTCACTTTCATTAAATTTTGTCAAATTGGTGAGAAAGAAGTTCAGCACTTAGTGATGTAACTGGATATCAGTTTTTCTTTTGGTATGACTTCGAAAAGTGCAATTTCGGCAGTAGTCGTTTTTGCAGTGGACCGTATATCAGATACCATGGTAGCTGCAAAAACGATTAATTGCAGATCCAGTTACCGTGGTATAACAGATACCATGGTATCTGCAAAAACGCAACTACTGTAAATCTATCCTATCCATTCAGTGTTTCTTCGGGCGCCAATTTTAAATGTATGGACACCCTTGCAGACAAGAACAAGGAAAAAACGTAAGGGTGGCCGAGGATGGCAATTAGACAGGTCTCAGGTTTATTAACCTTAGAATGGAGCCCGCCTTTCTCTTGTTCAATAAATGTATCAAGTAATCAGAGCGCGAGCCCCGCTGAAAACTTGGAGCGTAACGGCGTTATTATGTTCAAAATGTACGATAAAGGCGCATTCAGAACAAGTCTTAAAACTTTGCTATCCAATTGCTCGCCTTTTCACCGTTATAAATGAGAGAAACGCGGACACAAGTTTGAAGACTGATGACTTCGTGATAACATTTGACACAACGATGGGAAATTTCATATGCAATTTTCTGCAAGTGTTCCAAAATATTTTTCGTTACGACCTTTTTCGTGTTGCTCTGAACTGGAATATGAAGAACAGGGGCGATCGGTTTCGGATAGCGACAGCTCCGGTTGTTTGAAATAAGATCTGGTGACTTACCTATAATTCCCAGGCTTCAGGTCGAGCTCAGCTATAATCCTCGACGGTCCATCGCAAATATCAGCTCACTAATCACATCACAAATTAAGCACCTTCAGCGAACGATCCAAACGAACAACTGAAAAATAAATCCGTTTGAGCTTGCTTTAATCCACACCGCCACTGTCCAAATTCCACCCGGCACACAACTGTCAAAAACCGACGATCCAACTTCGACCATCCAACCGTCACTGCACAAAAGGCAACCGTCACTGCACAAATTCAGATGAAGCCGAATTTAAATCGGCAACGATTTCTTAATAAGTAACAACCGCCTCCGCGAATATCCGATTTAGCAGCTGAGGATTCGAACAACGAAGATCGAATCAGTCACTGATGTGCCAGCTCTTCTGATGTCTCGGATGCGAGCTCACTTGGTTACCCGACCGCCTCTCGCAGACCCCTGGGTATGAAGTATGTAACATACCCTTGCGTGAGACGCGGTTCCTACTGAAGCCGTGTCGGCAATGAGTCAGCCGGATTTAGCACTGCCTGGATTAAGTACAGTACTGAAGCGTTTTCTTAAAACAAAATGACAAACCAGAGTTTAAATCTAGAAGTCAAGTTTGAGTAGAAAGGTTAACCTGAGATTGGCTGAGATCACGGACACCCAGCCAAATCTCTCACATGAGAAGGGGCAAGTATCGTATTGATTATCGTACTAACAAAAAACGTCCACAGAACATTACTGTTTCAACGCTTCCATAAATCTTAAAACAGCTTCGTTTTTTTTCTATTTTTGTTCTCTAAAACAGTCGAGCGTAACAATAAACTAAGAGTTTTACCGGCTAAGAGTCACGTGTTTCAAATTTATTTTTGACATAAACATGAGATCAAACAGAACTAATTGCGTTAGAGGGTGCAAAACCAGTTGAGGAAAAAGGGTAAGGATCTGGCGACCAGGGACTATATTCCCACCCTTGGTTTTCAGGACTAATACCACTTCTGTCCACAAATTTAGTTTTTCGAGATGTTGGCCGGCATCAATGAAAATCTGGGCGCAAAACCATCATCATCTCCACGCAACATACTTTTCAATATCAGGCTGAGCCTGAAATGTTGTAGGTCACCCTTCGTGGTCTAAACCAAACGACTGTTATCATAAAAAAAAAACGATTCCAGATCAATTGGTCAAAACTCACTGTTAACATGCGTCACCTCACCAAGAGCATCCTTTTTTCTCAAAATCACTCACCCGAGGACAGGGGAAACAAGCAACATGCAAAACCACATTCAACACGCTCTCTATCCATCAACAGTTACCTTGTTTCATTTTGCAAAATTCACTTTTTTCACAACTACAGGAGACATCTATAACAGTTGTTCTCCAGAGAAAATCCATCCGAGGTACTGATGAATCAAAGCTAAGCGCAGCTGCAATCGAAGGTTCCCGTAGAAATAAATCTGGAGGGGCGGAAATCCTTATCTCGCTGCTAAACGTTCAGCTGTTTTTAAGCAGCTCAGATGCGGAAAAACATCTAGTCAGGACTCAGGTGACACTCTATCTCGACGAACAGTGGGACTCGAGCCCAGGCATTTCTCAGCAATAGAGAAATTGCAGACTATCTGACGAAAAGGGACATTTACACACCATTGCAAGACCAATAGTTTTTAGAGAATATTTAATAATTTCACTTCTTCGTTTAGACAATCGGGCCTTGTGGACTTCCAGTCTTCGTTCAACCTCCTCGAGAGTTATCGTACGTGCTAACGACGAACAGATAGACAGACCAGCGGGCGGATGAACATACTTTACGAAATCATAGGTATCCCTCAAGGATCACGATCAACAGCCGAAATGTAAAAAAATAATTTTTTTACAATGTTTCATAGGAAAAACTGGTAAATCCTATTTGATCAGTACTGCCATACTGACTCAGATGTTCGTTGGCAGGGTGCAATATCTCTATAGGAATAGTCTAGACTAACTCACTACAACAGCCTAAATTCGACAGAAATGTTCTTTTCGTGTAAAAATACCGATATATTCTCAATTATATTCTAAACGTAGTCGACCCAGCGATGCTTCTATGAGGTTTAGAGAGGCAGATGTATTTTGTACAAAAGCTAGTTGTGACAAAAACAAAGAAAACACATAATAAACAAAATGATTTCAATGAAAAATTTAATACAAAATACAGTTTTAATTCTTTTAAGTGTGGATTTGATTCGTTACGGTAAGAAGCCAACCGAATATGCTTTTGTTATTTCATTTAGCTCTGTGCAGTCTCAGCATTTGAAAATATATAAGTTATGATGATGGATGGTGATGAGCTGCATTGCTAACCCGAAGAAACGCCCCAATTTCCTCACGCTCACGAAACATTCATGGCTTAAAGAAAGTGTCTTGCCCTTCTGCGATGACGAGACTGGTACGCATTAATGCAACCGATATACTGACGCACGCAATACTAACAGAATCTCCAGTAACTATGCAGCGACGTTCCAGTAACATGGCCACAGGTAAAGTCTGTGGGCACATTTTAGTCCTCCAGTTTCTGCCGGACACTACACCAATCCTGCATCGGATTTAACATTCCGAATTCGGAATAAAATTCTCCGAATTCGGTGATGCACAGTTACTAGAGTCCGAGGTACGAGAGACTTTTTACAGTGTACTCTCTCTTGCAAGTCACCATCAACACCACCCAAGATTTCGGATATGAAACATTCTTGTCCGACTCATCAACCAATTTCGAGCAAGGACAGAAATCAAAATGAAGGAGTAAATTGAAAATATCCGAAAGGATGAACTTATAACACGGTGATATTTTAAATCATGTTACACTGCTAATTATTCAACGATGATTTATTCTGCTTCGTGGACGGTGATTACGAAACCTGGCGTCGCCGAATCGTTTCCAGGTAGAAAGGAGTTAGATACTTGCGTGGAGCAACCTGAAAGAAGTGAACGTATGTGCATTCTTTGAAGTGTCTATGGCACATTCATGAAAGGACAAGGAGGATGAAAATCAGAGCGGAGTTTGCTGAAAGAAAGCGAAAAGCAACCTTTCGCATGCAAACCGGTTAAGGTTCGCACAGCGCAGGTGTCGATCTCCTGATACTCTGCACACGGCCGGGGAGTGCGATGCGTGGTTCGGGGCAACCCATTCGACGCTTCCTGTGCTTTTCTAGATTTCTCCAGGTACCCATCTGAAGCTGGGTTTACTTTTGGCTTGTCTTACGGGGACGCCACTAAACCTCGCCCTAAACCAAACGGTCGGCACCACAGAGACTCGAACCAGCGACCCTTCGCTTGTAAGTTCGGCGCGCTAACCCATTCGGTCAGGACGGACGGTTAAGCAGAAACAGCATATTTTGAGACCCTCTGTAAGCCAGCAAATGTGAAACATTTTCTCTCTAAACTCGCTCTGAATGAGTTTCATTCTGAGGCCAATTTCGAAAGCATTGCTGTAGATGAGGTACGTGGTGAGGGGAGACCAAGTTAGTTCTGTGGAGCCCATTCCCTGTAAGTCTTGTTTAAGCGCGATTTTGTGGCATTCGTAACATTTGGCTGAAGTGCCGGCGACTGACCGGCGACCGCTTGTCCGTCGGTTTGTCTGTCAGACGGTTTGGCAGTCCACTAATCACGAGTTAGGGTACTTCCGACTACGATAGGGATCTGTCCAGATTCACTTCGAATTTGCCATTTCAAGGATTGTTCATCCGTGGGCGTGGAAAGAGGGAATATCCGGAGGAAACCTGATTTGTGACAAGAAAGTCCCGTACAACCGGTTCCTTTGGGGAGTTTGAGTTAGGTAGGGGATCCTTGTGTCACGCCGAACGGTGGAGAAAGGGGATGAAATTTCACGCGCCCTAGATTTGCCACTTACATGATCTGGCCTGTCATTGGGAGGAGTTGGGGGGACGGGGGCACAAGTTCGAAGCACTTACATGTGCCATTGTAGACCTGGAACAGATCCAATCATTGTGGGGAAGGGAAGCTGTCTCGGAAATCTTGTGGCACTCGGAGGTGTCGAACCGGTCACCAATTTGATAGGCAGAACTTACATCAGCGCCAGATGTGCCAATTACGAATATGGACCGGATTCGGTCACATTGGGGGGGGGGGGGTCTGAGAGGGAATACCGGAAATCCTGTGGCATGCATAAGCGCCAAACCGGTGAAGGGATCGGGACGCAACTTGGTAGGCAGAAAGGGCATATGCCCTAGAAGGTATATATAGCGATTAAACCGGATCCAACTTCTGAACAGTGTTGCCACTGGTCGCAGAATTCTACGGTTTGTCACAGGCTAGGCTTTCGACTTTTTCCCAGATTCACAGCTGTGGAAAATTTGTCACAGGAAATCGCACATATGCCAAAAATGTTGCAAATTCTGCGATTTCTAAGGGTTTTGGCCGATTTCAAGGCATTTCGTGAAAATGGGTTTCATTTGTTTTAGGCTAGTAGCATAAGCTCCTCTTACATGAGCAAACTGGAACCTTAGAAACTGCTACTTTTTCGTAGGAACTGAAAAAAGACCCAGATATTTCGGGCGCCAGAATGTCACAGATTTTTGCGTCCAAATGTCACAGGATCCGTCAGAGAACAGTGGCAACAGTGTTTCTGTATGCGACGCAGACGATTTTCGCAAAGTACTTAGTGTTGGGCGATATTTGGATTTTTCGATATATCGATATATCGATATTTTCACTTTCGATATTCGATAATCGATATATCGATATCGATATTTCGGTACCATGTTTCGCTATAGTATAGGCCTCGTTTCGCCAAAATTTAAGAGCAAATCTGTCGTTAGAAAGTACCTTGCATGAACCCAAACTTCGAATAAATAGAAACTGCATTACGAAGATCATATTGCTCCAGTTTCGGAAATATAGATGTAACTTATTTTTGATTAATTACAATAATTATAACTGAAGAAATATCGTTTTCGATATCGATATTTACGTTTCGATATTCGATATCGATATTTGGTCCGATATATCGATATATCGTTATCGATATCGAATATCGCCCAACACTAAAAGTACTTGGCATGACGGAGCTTGGCAGGTGTGTTGGCGACCTGAACCGACTTCCTTTTGGTATCCCACAATCCACGGTAGCCTGGAGGTACGGAACGTTGGGGAGACGCTTGCCTCCACAACTGGTCATCCGATTTTGTAGCTGTCAAAAGCACAGTAAGCCCAAGATACGCCATTTACAGGTCCGAGCAGGATCAAACCATGTACAAGACCCAAATGAGCAACAGGTATTGTTATTTATAAAGTTACGGGGAATGGACTCTAATTCCTATCGAATAAAACCGCTAACATCGGATACCCCGGCTAAAAATGCACAATCACACATGACAAACTCCCACATCCACACCTCACAAGATCGAAAAAATCAGAAAGCCCACTGATACCAGAAAGACAGTCGGAGACGGTCCGAAATGGCTAAAATGCTATTTAGGGGCTTGATAGAAACTTCGTCCCAAACGTCAAAGACACTTTTAGACGTACCATAAAATCCTGCTCATTCGGGACAAGAGGAAGATAGAGGGATTCACAGTTTTCACTCGTACTGTGGAGCTACGTTTTCCACGTCCTCCGCCGAATCTCATGTGACTTCTAGCAAAGGCGTCACTACTAGGGGGGACGCCCCCTCCCCAATGTTGTCGGCCAGTCGGTAAAAAAGAGCCGAGTCGGCAAGCGCCGCGATTTTTAGTAAAATAGTCGATTTTTTTCTTAGAAATAGTCATTTTTTTTAAACAAACAATTTTTCTTAAAAACAGTCGGTTTTTCTAAGAAATAGTATTTTTTCTTAAAATCAGCCGATTTTTCGTCAACACAGTCGTTTTTCTTCTCAATAATAGTCGTTTTTATCCGCAAAAACAGTCGGTAAAATTGACCAGCCAGTCTGTAAATACCTTGTCCCCCCCCCCCAAACATTTCGGCTAGTAACGCCTCTGACTTCCAGTCGCTGTGATATGTGGCCCCTAAATTCCGTATATAACCTACAGCATGGAACATGTCAAGTTCGAGTTCGAAAAATGCTTGATGTAAAGACAGCCATAAAAGCAAGGAGTATTCCATCGTGTCATAATCAGAATGACGAGGAAAAACGGCGGCTTCTGTCCGATTATAACAACATCAAGATTTTTTGCTGAGTCAATTGCTTTATAACTGGGAGATTCCAATTAAGCTGGACCAGTTGCCATGATCTCACCAAGCTTCATCTCATTTTCGAACACATAGTAAACAAAAAGAAAACTGTTAGCTCAAAGGCTAATCCAAAACTACGATCTTGGCACGAAGGATCTATTGAGGGCGACAACTGCAGCCTGAACAGCATGTCTTGCGCTATCTAGGCTACTGCAAAAACGTTGCGTTTTGCGCCAAAAGAGGGCGTTATTCAACACTATTATTAGGTTAGTATTGGATTAATCTTCATACTGATCCCCTCTACGCAACTTACTGCGATCACTCGGTCCTTTACCTTTCTGGACTTTGAAAAAGGATGTAGCTGCAATTCGAATCGCATACTTCCGTTACTGTAAATTTCTCCTTTACTTGCCAATTTGGTACAAAAACCGAAAAATGATAAATAAACTTTCAGTAACAGACATAACTGTTAAACTTGACGAGCTGCATAGGAATCTGTCAGTCGCGGCGTTTTCTCCGCATCACGGTCTTGTCCGTTTGTTTGAAGTGTAATCTGTTCGAAGTGTAAAACTGTATTGTAATTTAACTTGCGTTCTTTCTTTTTTATATGTACTCCACTATTTCTATTTCTGTAGAAGTGGGTAAATAAAAATATTCATTCATTCCTTGTGTGCGTGTGTGTTTCTATTTCTAGTGGTTTTTCGTCTATTTTTCTTCCTGGTTCTTCCTACTCCGTTTAAGTCTTTTTCATGGGGTTAGAAACAAAATTGCAGTTGTAATCATGTTATTATTTTAGTTGAAAAATTTTCTATAGAATGTCTACAGAACTAATGACTAAGGCGATTTAAAAAAAAACATGTTTCAATAATAAGTAGAAAACGTATTTTGTTTCGCTTATGGGAGTTTACTGATATGTGTGCGTGTGTGTTTCTATTTCTAGTCGTGTTTTCGTCTCTTTTTCTTCCTGGTAATTTCTACTCCGTTTAAGTCTTTTTCATGGGGTTAGAAACAAAATTGCAGTTGTAATCATGTGTTGAGCTGACGAAATTGACGGCCTTAATGGCCAAAGGTAGCAGATTCTACCGAAATAAAAAACCTCCGCCCGATATCCAAGACCTCTGTTTTTTCCAAACTTTTTGAGCGGCTTATCTTCAAGTGGCTTTACGAAGATATTAAGGACTCAATAGACCCAAGACAGTTCGGCTTCCAACCGGAGTGCAGCACAATACACTACCTGGTCACACTCCTCGATGAGATACTGCAGCACCTCGAATGCCCGGACTCCTTCGTTGACCTCCTGATTGCTGATATGGTGAAAGCGTTTGATTATCTGGACCACCTCACTGTTGTCAGTGGGGCCAAAAGCATGGGAGCAAGCAAATTCATTGTTAGGCTACTGGCTAGCTTTCTGAGCGAGAGGCTCCAATGCGTCCAACTCTCCCCTGACATATTTTCTGAGTTCCTCAAGATCACGTGCGGTGCCCCACAAGGCACTATTTTGGGTCCAGTTGCTTTCGTCATATCAGTAAACGAATTACTGAAGAAAAGACCAAACAGGGCCAAATTCGCCGATGATCTCTCTTCGCCCGTCTTCCGTCAAATAGCCACAGCAAAGGACGAGCTTAAGCTAGCCTTTGACGAGCTAACAAGGGAGGCCCAGCTTGCCAAGATGGAGATCAGTGAGGAAAAAAGCGTCGTCCTGCGGATAAATTTCCTCAAGAAACATGTTGAAGAAACAGAAGCGGAAGTGGGCCTTAAACCAGTCGAGTCTGCTAAGATTCTTGGAGTCGTCATCGATAAAAACCTGAAATGGGATTCCCAGGTCGATAAAATAGTCAGTAAAGGAGCTGGATTGCTGAGATCATTCGCTCACTTGAAGCGATTTGGTTTTTCCACCCAGGTACTGACTAACGTTTTAAAGACCTACATCCTACCTGCCCTAGAATATGGGTGCCAGGTCTGGCATCCAGGACTAACTAAAGCACAGGAAAAGAGGATTGAGAAAATACAAAAACGGGCTTGCCGGATCATTCTCGGACAAAATCATACCTCGTACGAGAACAGTCTTCGCACACTCGGGCTCAAGACACTATCTGAACGAAGGCATGAAGCAGTTATGAGGTTTGGGAACCAGTGTCTTGCTTCCGAAAGGCACAGGCAGATCCTACCCGACTTTGCGGCACCTACGGTCGATGGTCCTGTGACTAGAAGTAAAGTAGCCTCAAAAGTCACCCTAAAGCAACCACCTGCAAACTAGCGATACAACTTATCTTTTGTCCCCTACTTTGTTCAGCACTACAATGCCAGATAAAGTGCGTCTTGTTTTTGTGTGTGTGCTTATTTTAACTGTTTTTTTTTTTTAATATGTCTTGACAATGCCACTGCTATTTTGTTAAATATTATGGCTAATTATAATGATTGATTGATTGATTGAATGCTGTGAATAGTGAATTTGATTTTCTTTTTTTTTTTTATCTGGCTGGCTGATGGGAGAATTTACTGAAATATACAGCTGGTAATTTTTCGACGCCAGAACTATTCGGTATATTTATGGCGATTCGGTAGTTACACAGAATCCCGAATAAGCTATCGGTCCAAAATTATTCGGAATCATGATTGGGACTCGGTAGTTTATTTGGTACAATTTCCAAGATTCGGTAATTAATGCACGAATCAGAAATTATACAGAATCTGAATATTATTCGATAGTCTTTCGATCCCAAAACAATTCAGTATAATAACCGGGATACAGTAGTTATACAGAATCCCGAACATACTATCGGTCTCAACTTTTTGGTATAATAACTGGGATTCGGTAATTTATTCGGTATAATTGCCAGGATTCGGGATTTACCACGAACTTCGAAAATCGGAAGAGGTCGAGTGAAGCCCTGGTCAGTGGTCACAGACAAAAGGACTGATCTCTGACTTCATCGGTAGTCCTTACTTTTTATCTTGGATCCCAGAAAGAAGTTCTAATCATAAATGTTTCGAAAATTCCGCCTGCGGCGCTTTTCGTAATATTCTCTATTTTGTGGAAGGGCGCGTCATTTGACTGGGATTTTAAGCCAGTTTCAGGATTGGGACTACGAAACGTTAATAGCTAGAATCTGGATGGAAATAGTTAAATTTGGCCGGAAAAAGCTAACTAAAAAAATATCTCGCCTGCGGCGCTATTGACTAGATTACAGTAGCTGCTGCTGCCGGAACTTCTTAGAGTCTCGGTATTTAATCCACGGTAAACGATAGAATTTGTAAGAGAAGCAAATTAAATTTTAGCCTACAGAAAAAAACAAAAATTTCGCCTGCGACACTCGATTTAATTTTCTCTTTGGTATAATAGATAGAAGCTGTTCCTGCAATCGTGCCCGGCACTATATTCGCCAAGTGAGCTTCGCCAAAACACTGCCTAATAGTTGGCTTATCGTCTTTCGTACTCTTCCTACGTAATCATTTAGTGTTCCATTATTTAAAACTCGAATTCTCAGTTTCTAGGATTCGGCAAAAAAAATTAGAGATTCGGTTATATTAAGCCATAAGGTCATCATGCAACAAAGACGATACTAAAAAACAGTTACATGCTTCAAAAATGATTTTCTTTTTTAGCGTCTCTCACTGCCGGATTACCAACTGGGAATCATTCAAGGAGTAGACCTAAGCCTACCCCTTCCATGTACGGACACTCCAAGGAGTCGGTTCTACTGGGTTCAAAAACAGTCACAGAGGCATTCATCAAGACAAAACTCGCTACTAGAACGCCATCTCCTACACTACACATTAAAAGTCTGGCTAGATGGCTCCGGTGACTTACATTCATGTACGATTTGTGGCAAGTAAGCAAGTAATTTATTTTTCACCCGCCATTTTGGAAAGCGGAATATAAGAAGTAAAAGAAAGGAATAAAAATGTATTACATCATTACAAACTTTCTCCTCTAACATATCGCGAAGACACTGGAAATAATAATAATATATTTGCAAACACAATAAGGCCACAAAGCCTGTACTAAATTCTTTTCAAACAAGTAGGATGGTACATTTGGGTAATAAACATCTGTACAGGCCAAACGGATACCCCTACCAAGAAGGGCCGAAATATCGCAAGAACAAATCGCAGCTGACGTATTCTTTCCGCGCCATTTTGTATAAAATGGAAATTGCTGATATGTGATGTATGCGATGAGAGGTATGCGGCAAAAAACTCTGGATACTAAGAAACTCCCCGACAGCCGCGGACATCATGTCTACCCGATCAAAACCAGGGAGCAACAATCCTTTAACTCAATCCTTTAAAGGACCCCTCTTGCTTATTCTGCTTTTTATAATATATCTAGCTCCCATACAGAATTATGAGCTTCTAAAATCCCCACCTTTCTCCATTGTTTCGTTTTATGCCTACGAAATTTTGGCGCTTTTTTAGCCTTGCCGAGTTTTGCCCGTCACACAACGAAACGTTTGCCGGGATCATCAAGGTCTGCTGACAACTCTTTCACACATAATGATCTGAGAAGCTTTTGTTTATTACTTCTTATATTTGCTTAGTTTTCACAATTTTGAACCACGGCGCGATCAGTTTTCAAATGTTTTGCGCCCAGCCGCCGCGTCGGAGAGCAGAAAGGCTGGATATAGTCGACAGGCGCTAACAAGAAAATCGCTAATTTCAGATGGAAAGTAATGGTATTTTCGAAAATATTTCTTTCTGATCCATTTCATGGGGAAAATATTATTTTTAGTAAGAGTTGTGCTTTAAGGACAACCATTTAACTTTTACTCCTTAAACTAAGTGGCCAACAAAATACGCTTTCAAAAGATGTCGAGGGGAAGATGGAGTCGCGATGAGCCGTGTTTTCCCTCCTCCCCTCACGTCGCCTGTGCGTCAATGAGCGTGTTCCACCCTTTTAAGAACAGCAAATGTTAGTTACCATTTTCGCTCCAACCTGATGAAAGTTACAACGCTGACCGTTCCAACCTTCTCGAAATGGTAACTATTTGCTTACCACTCTCAGGAGCGAAATTAGCGTGGTAACTACGATCTCTGTGACGTGATTGGCCTGATCAGCAAGCGGCATGATATTTTGCCAAAAATAGGAAAATTGGTTCAAGCCTTGACGCCAAGAAGCCAGGATGCGTAACGTCATACGTAGTAACCACGGTAAGTAGGGTGGGACACGCTCTAGAGCAGCTCCCCGTCAGCAGCGGAAATCAAGCCTACCCCGATCAATACCAGGGTGGACCAACTAATAAACTTTAACTTCCTTAATTTAGTCGCCGACAAAAAAAACTTTCGTCAGATTTTGTGGGAAAGATGTAGTCATGATGAGCACTGTTTTCCCTCCTCCCCTCCCGTCGGCTGAGCGTCGGTCTGAGAGGAACTCTAGCATTCACATTCAAAGATACTGAGAGGTGACCCGCTGATGACCCACTGACACACAGAATGACACACGGTGTGCCACCAAGTTTTATTTTCTACGAATACATATTTCATCCAACCCGGTCCACTCATCTGACCCGCAGGCGTGCTACACATTTTCCAGAAACTTCAGTGATGACACACTGAAGATGACCCATTGACAGGATCGTTGGTCATGTTTTGCTGCATAAGGCCTATTCGTCGACTCGAATTTTAAAATAGTTTCATACCAACGTTTTGTTCAGGGCGGTTTTCGTAAAATTTTCAAACAGTTACGTGTTAATTTGTGTGTTAACAAAATTTATTCATGAAATTAATTAATTTGTTGTTCCCTAATCTTAGCTGTAAATATTTCCTTGTGACTGCTACTGCCTCTTCTAGTTATAACCGATTGACTGAAACCAAGATAAGTTTTCAGAAATGGCTTTCACCTCCATTTCGACAATTCAACAATTCACTTCCTTCGGCTGATAGCAGTGTGTCTTGACGAGTTTCTTTTGGTTGGGAGTTGCCTCTGTGTCACGTAGAATGTCTAAAAGGCAACGACCTGTTAATGACCTTCAGGCTTAAAGCACACCACGCCAGAGGCGTTACTAGCCAAAATGTTTAGGGGGGGGGCAAGGCATTTACCGACTGGCTGGTAATTTTTACCGACTGTTTTTGCAGAAAAAACTACTTTTTCAAGAAAAAAACGACAGTTTTCAAACTGTTTTGACGAAAAATCGCGGCGCACTCGGTTTTTTTACCGACTGGCCAACAACATTGAGGAGGCGCCCCCCCCCCCCCCCCCCTGTCGTGGCGCCCCTGCACCTCGCACTATTTTCTGTTTATGTTCCTATATTCAAAACTATTTGAATACTGTAAAACTAAGCTCTGCTTTTAACAACTTATATACGGCTTTTTCTGTGTTAAGCCTTTCCCAGGCCCATTAACTTCTAGCAAAAACTCGACAAAAATTCAAATAGTCGGTTTTACTCATCAATAGCATGATACGCGAATATGCATGGGCACTGTTATGTTTTGTCATTCAAACAGGAACAGGCAAAAACGGGCCACATAAGAACAGAAACCGAAAGAAAACAGGAAACTTGAAAACAGGTCCTGTTCTGTTTTAACAGAAATGATGAGTTCCAAAACAGGAACAGCTGTTTAACAGGCGAATAAAAACAGAAACGGCAATTTAAAACAGGTATTTTTCTATTATTTAATTTCACGTAGGTATTTTGTTGTTTTTCTTGAAGAAGTTGAACAAATCTCAGCTTTCATGCACGGAACTGATGCTGTGCCCAAAATCCTGTCAAGAATCTCAGTCGTAAACGACCGATCTTGAATTCCTGGTAGTTGGCTTACACCATAAATTGTTAATTCTTGTGATGCGGATGTTGTGATGTTGCTGAGGTAGTCTTCATTTTTTTTTTTTTAAGTTAACAGTACCATACTAATCATTTGAAATTGCATTTGACTGTGCTGCACAGACGCGTCCTCTGAGCGCTTCTTTGATCAGAAGTTCGTTTTTTGGGATCTCAAAACGTAAGTGACGGGATACCTATGATTTCGTAAAAGATTTCCGTCTGTCTGTTCGTCTGTTAGCACGATAACTTTACTCTCGAAGGGGATGAGATATTTTATTCAAACTTGGGATAAGGACTCTTTGGGTCAAAGTACAAGTCAAGCTCGAAGATGAGCTCTGTAGCCGTACGGGACACGGTTTCAAATTAAGGGGAGAAAAACAAAATACTGAAAAGAAAATGAGATAGTCGATTTAGCGGCAAGAAGAGATGCTGAATCCGAATATGAAAATTATTTTCTAGACGGACAAATAGTTGACCCGGAATCCGACCAGAAGTGGAAAATTTGTAAAAAGTAAAAGTGTAATCTGAAGTGGATTAGAGGTTCGGTTTGGGGGTAAGGAGACATGCTGAATCCGAATTTTCTCACTGGACAAGTAGTTCGCCCGGAACCCGGCCAAAACCGTAAAAAATGTGAAAAGTTAAAGTCATTTGAAACTGATTAAATGTTCGATTTAGGGGTGCGAAGAAAAGCTCAATCCGTATATCACAATAATTTTTCCCCGGGACGGAAAGTTCGCCCGCAATCAGGGTGAGACCGGAAGGTGAGACCAGACACGCAGTTCACCGGGATCATCACAAAGTCGATACGACGTACGATGGGGTTAACACACATTTTGAATCTGAAATTGGCCTTCTCAGATGATAACCATTGACCTTAATCTGTTAAAGTTTAACTGAAAAGCCAACTTATTTTTGTGTCATTTGGATTCTACAAAAGGATTTTTTTGTTTTCCACTATCTGCTCTGGTTATGACGTTCAGAATATCTGCAGCTGTCCCCACAGCGAAAATTCTACTATGACGCAGGAAATTTTTATCTAAACACAAACAAGGCTTTTCAGTGGGCAGTGGCGATATTGGTGAAGATTGCTTAGTGCCTGAACAAAAAAAAAGTCATAAATCTTTCTTGTAAGGCATACAACAAATTAGAGGTACCACAAATCACACGGAAATTCCACTATTTGAAAATCGATTATTCCTGAATAGCGGAACAACCAAGTAACGCATTTTCAGCGGGTCTTCAAGCCAATTTAAGTGAATAAGTGATGGGTAACTAGATTGTCCTATCCCAGTCCTTTTCGGTTAAACTTTGAAGCCTGGATCAAATATTAAATTTTTGGGATCCTTTGGTTCTGTACAGGTCGAGCCGTTTAGCGCAGTCAGGGCTGAATAAAATTTTACCGTACCAAACCTGAGTTAGGATAATACCACCATGTCCGGATCGTTACCATTTCCCTTCCAGTGAAGGACAGAAACGGTGACATATTTCGGTTGGTCGTCCCTACATTTTAAATTTTTTATCTGATCATTCTCTAGCACCTATCTCTTAATCCCTTCTTATTACCTTCTATTCTTTATCATTATCCTCCCCTTCGCCTTCGTCGTACTCCTCATCATCATCGAAGTCAAACCCTTTGGCATAATCGTTTTCTTCCTCAAATCCGTCGGGCTCTGGTTCGTCGCCATCTTCACTTTCATCACCGTCGTCTTTTCGCTTCTCCTCGTCAGATTCGTCAGTGTCATCTTGGGCTGAAATAATACATATATGTAATGTAGCATGTAGGATAGTCCCAGTCAGATATATCGTCCGGTAGGGTGTGTTCCAAGAATCCAGAGATCTGATCTACATTAAATCCTTTCTCCTCGGTCGCTGATCAAGATTTCCCTCCTATTCCGTCCACAATAATGTAGTGACGAATAGAAAGTCAACTTACGGTTGAATTCTTTACACATTTTTTAGTAACATCACGCGTCTGTGCATTATTAATAATAGTAATATCTGAATCGAAAAAATGGGGGTCATATACAGAGTACAAGTAAAGAAGTAATACAGAATATTACAACTAGTAAACAACACATCTTAACTCAAGTGCTTAATGCATAATATACCAAAAGAAACAATCATTCTTGGTACCGTGGTTTGATCCCAAGTATTGTTCTGTTGAAACTACGCATTCTTCTGTTATCTGTTATGAAACTTCTAAAAGTGTGGGATACCAAGAAGCTACCCACCTGATCTACATTAACTGGAACTCCTTTCTACTCGGTCGCTTGTCAAGATTTCCCTCTTATTCCGATTTAAATGCTGAACTAGCGAACCGAAAGCCAACTTACGGTTGAATTCTTTATATTTTTTAGTAAAATTTACGCGTCTGTGGATTATTAATAATAGCAATATCGGTATTGAAAAACTGAGGCCATGAGAGTATAAGTAAAGAAATAATATAGAACACTACAGCTAGGAAACAACACTTCTTAACTCAAGTCCTTTATGCACAATATACCAAAGGAAACAATCATGCTTGGTTACGTGGTTTGTACACTGTCAGAGCCGAGCCGAGCCGGAAAACCGCCGAAAAAGCATCTGCTGACTTTCCGATATAATGACGACAAACAAAAAAGACAGCAGATACTTTTTCGGCTCTTCCTATGGCAATGCTCGTTATGCATAACATTTAATGCATAACGTTTTCAAAATGACAACAGATTACATTCCGAGTGTTGTCTGTTGAAACTGAGCATCCTTGTGTTATCTGTTATGAAACTTCTGACAGTGTGGGGTATCAAGAAGCTACCCGCCAATATTAAAGGACCCGTCCTCCTTTAATGTCAACGCAACCTACTTCCGTAATTGCTAAAATAATCCCGCAAGACCCGAATTCATACAGGCCATTCTAACACCCCTAACGACAACTCACTGATCTTAAAACTTGCCTTGTTTCGCTATTTTCATATCATGATCATGATCCCTGGGAATGTTTGCGAGCAGCGCTATCGTCAGTAAAACCGATTATGCAAATTTGGCCCTGTTTTGCTAGATATCAACGGGCCTAGACAAAGGCTTAAAGGAACAGTAAACTTGACTACGCAACTTTCGGCCATCGAATCGCCCGGGGGGCTAGCATAAATATACAGGGTCTTATTGTCGACAGAACCCTCCTTCTTTGTCATCTCGAACCGTCTCGAACCCCCTCCTTAGTGTTCCCAAAGCTAGCTGGCAGGCCCTTGCCCCTTATGCACTGTAATTATACACTCATGTACTGTAAAAGTTCTCCTTTTTACATGTAGACTACAGAGTAACGACCTCCCCGACAAGGCGGCCGGGGTTCGATTCCTAGTCACGGCACACAAACCTTTTGCTTTTGCGAACCTTTTGCTCAAAGTCGAATTCTCGGAAAATGCCCGGAAACTGCAATGGTCGTAACGAGAATTTTTCTTACTCTCAATATCGAATCAGGGTACATTCTTGATATGTTAACTAGCTCCTCGAGTCAAGTTTGAGTCAAGTTTTCTGTTCCTTTAAGTCAAACCTGTGGGCAATTTGTTGAAAGCAAAGCCTAGTTTTGAAGCATTCAGTTATTTTAATATATTGAAATTTAAACAGTAAACAGTGCGAGGGATGCTTTAAGCTAAACATGTATATAGCCCTTGGGTTAATACAGTTATTAGTAGGAAGATTTTCCTTGAAAGATAAGATCGATTGTGATGACGGAAGTTGCCTTTACTAGTAGCCTAGTGCTGTCGTAAGTGGGCTACTCTAAACTGCAAAGTTCAAGATGTTCAACGACTGACACTGAACACTGTTAAAGGACTTCTGTGTCATTCCTCGGCGGACTAAAACTCGTTAATTTCTTATCCACCAGCTTACCTTCGTCTTTGTCCGCATATTTGTCAATGGTCTTGGTTATATCACCATCTACTTCTTTCCGTGCCTTCTTTTCTTTTTTCGTAACAGTCTTTTTTCTCTTTTCACTAGGGCGGAGGTCAGAGGGGAAAAGGTCCCAGTTGAAGTCGGGAGCTTTATTCCCTTCCTAAAAAGATGAAAAAATCGGAGCATCCAAACGAATGAGTCCTTCAAACACCAATTCTGGTCCACACCTATAGATATTACCAAGAAATAATCACAAAAACCTCCGTCTCCCTATCTATGTCATACGACCATGCGGAGTCGAATATATTCTGATACCCTACCCGATGCAAACGAGCGTAGGGGTTACCTCTACAAACAGCTCAGTGTTTCCACTCGGAAATTTTCAAAATCATGAGCAAGAGTCCAAAAATAATGAGTTACACATGAGATTTGTGCTCGAAAATCATGAGAAAAATCATGAGATTTTGTGGTAAAAATAGACGAGAAAATAGTGATATTTTTGAAAAGTCGTGTGGATTTTAGCAACTTGTCAGAAAACAATTTTGGAATAGTAACTCTTTAATATCTTCTGACCAGAATATGATAGACATTCAACAGAAACAAGAAAGAAGTTTCCATGGCTCCTCGCGCTGGAGGGCGAAGCCTCCGCAGTAGCTTCTAGAGACTGTACCCAGGAAAAAATGAAACTGAGTGCCGCAGGCTAGATTTTTTAAAATAAGTTTTTTTTTTATGGCAAAACTTTCTACTTTCGATGCAAATTTTAGCTCTTAATTTTGCTAAAACCCCAAAAGTTCCAAGCCTAAGACTTCAGTTAAATGACGCGCACTCCAATAAATAAATAATAGCACGAAAAGCGCCGCAGGCGAAATTTTTATGGGCAGGTACAGTAAGGGCAGTGCACAACAGCAGTGCGAGCAGGTCCGTCAGTTAAGGCTGCCCCGGTAGCGGCAGGTTGAAATCACCGCACTCAAAACAAAAGTATCCAGAGCGCGCCGTAGGCTTTTTTTTTATATTGCTTTTTTCTGGCAAACCTTAATTTCCTCCCATATAATTGTAGCTTTTTATGTGGCTAGATAGTCGAACCTAAGGCTCAACATGCCTCGGCCTTCCGCTTCTATTCAGCAGTTCCATAAGACGTAGACTACTACTAAAGGCGCCGCAGGCAAAAATTTTCATAAGCATCTGTGATCAGAGCTTTATTTTGGGATTCCGAACGATCCCTGTTAACTAATGAAAAAAAAAACATCCAACCCCGTACATTACAGGCCTACACTTGTTTTAACACTGAGAGTAGAAGAAGACGAGAAATCCCGAAAATCATGAGTTTATCATGAGATCATGAGACTGGAAAAAAAATAATGAGATTGGTAAGAAAAACATGAGATCTCATGTGAAAGCATGAGAAGTGGAAACATAAACAGCTATAACGCAGAACAACTCCGCAGAAGAATACGAACGCCGTCCGAGCCCTCCTTTGCAGCTGATTGGTTGTCTACCACCGTGACGTCATGTCTAACTCCGGCTTCTCCACCCCCTGCAGGCATCCAACGGTTTTCATCCGGTAGGCAGACCGTCGAAGAGGGGAGTAGACGGGTATCCACTCAAACCTCACAGCATGTATCTCTAGGTCCACTCAGTTTTATCGGGGTATCCATCGTCGCTGCATGGGACCAAAGACGGAGGTTCTATAGGATTATTTGTTTTTGATATTACAGAGTAATAAGAGTAACGTTGGCCCTGACATTCAATTTTTTTTTTTTTTCAATTCAGATTTATTCACCATAATATAAAAGCATGGCAGTTATAACATTGGCACGTCGACACAATACAAAACGAACAAGAAATATTCGAAATTCAGGACATGTCGTTATAAAACTTTGTAAAATAAGGCACAAATGTTTTTAAAAATCGTTCAGATGAATGGGCAGGAGGCTCGTCAAACTTTTGCACAGAATTATATTTACAAGTACGTCTAGTCTTAACTTCATATGTACAATTCGGTTTGAAGTTTGGTAGAATGGTGCGGTGTTGGTCGGATTCAAGGCACTGGAGACCAAATTTCATGATTAGTTCGTGCCTTCTATCGGCAAGGGATGTTAGGCTTAGCTTCGCCAGTGCCGAGTCATAGTCCAAGTATTTGTCCCCACGGATGATTCCATGTGCTATCGTAACCCCACAAACACAGTAGTTGCGGTTTTGATCGAAGTTTGAAGTTACCTTCAAACTCAAATGTCTCTTCGTCCTTTTGGCCGGATTCGAATTTATAGCTTGTCAGGCTGGATTCGGATTCGGATTCAAAACCCTGACTCTTACGAATCCGCTCCAAATTTCTAAATCTTTTCCCAGTTTGTACACACTATGCATAAGGTATTGTGCTTAACGAGCCCCAAATTCGTTCCTGGTTGCCGAGAGGAAAATCTTAGCCTACTACAACAACCACACATGAAAACCTAGAAATATGGTTTATATCGCCCAATTAACTGTCTCATTTGCCTTAGGCATCAGTGCTTTTTTCTCACCTCTGTTTTTATGGCACTTGCCCTTTGGCCAAGTGCCATATAGCAATCGCAATTTCTGTCCGTCCGTCGGTCGGTCGGTCGGTCTGTCGGTCTGTCTGTCACGGTTTTGCTAGTTCGGGTACTTCCACATAAGCTAGGACGATGAAACTTGGCAGGCGTATCAGGGACCCCAAATGATTAAGTTGGAAATAGTCACTTTCCCGATCCGAACATCATGGGGGGAGTGGAGTGAGGGGGAATCCGGAATATTTTGGAATTTATAACTTTCGAACGGATGACCGGATTTTAATGAAACTTGATATTTGGAAAGAGCTCGTGCCCCAGACGGTCCGATTAAAATCTGAACCGGATCCGGTGACTCTGGGGGGAGCTGGAGGGGGGGGGGCGGATATCTTGAGAAACGCTTGGAGTGGAGGGATTGGGATGAAACTTGGTGGGAAGAATGAGCATGAGTGCTAGATAAGTCATTGACATAGCCGGACCGGATCCGGTCACTATGTGGGAGTTGGGGGGGGGCAGATTTCTAGTGATCCCGCGAGTTCGGTGCTTCCTGATGTGCTAGGACGATGAAAACTGGCAGGCATGTCAGGGACCCGAACAGATTGACTTGATAATAGTCGTTTCCCCGATCTGGCCATCCGGGGGGGGGCTGCAGGGAGGGGAATCCGGAAAAATAAGGTGTTTTTAACTTACGAACGGGTGATCGGATCTTAATGAAACTTGATATATAGAAGTACCTTGTGTCTCAGACCTCCCATTTTAAATCCAGACCGGATCCGGTGACATGGGGGGTAGTTGGGCGGGGGGGGGGAAACCGGAAATCTTGAAAATCGCTTCGAGTAGAGAGATCTGGATGAAAGTTGGTGGAAAGAACAAGCACAAGTCCTAGATACGGGTTTGACATAACCGGACCAGATCCGCTCACTTTGGGGGAGTTAGGGGGGGAATTCGGCTTTCTAGTGATCCCGCGAGTTCGGTGCTTCCTGATGTGCTAGCACGATGAAAATTGGCAGGCATGTCAGGGACCGGAACAGATTGACTTGATAATAGTCGTTTCCCCGATCCGACCATCCGGGGGGGGGCTGGAGGTAGGGGAATCCGGAAAAATGAGGTATTTTTAACTTACGAACGGGTGATCGGATCTTAATGAAACTTGATATAAAGAAGGAACTTGTGTCTCAGACATCCTAGTTTAAATCCGGACCGGATCCGGTAACATTGGGAGAACTGGAGGGGGGAACCGGAAATCTTGGGAAACGCTTTGAGTAGAGAGATCGGGAGGAAAGTTGGTGGAAAAACCAAGCACAAGCCCTAGATGCGTGATTGACATAACCGGACCGGATCCGTTCACAGTAGGGGGGGTGGGGGGGGGATCCGAATTTCTAGTGATCCCGCGAGTTCGGTACTTCCTGATGCGCTAATAAGACGATGAAACTTGGCAGGCGCGTATGGGACCCGAACAGGTTGACATGAGAATAGTCGTTTCCCGGATCCGACCATCTGGGGGGTGGGGGTGGAGAGAGAGGGAATCCGCAAAGTGAGGTATTTTAACTTGCGAACGGGTGATCGGATCTTGATGAAACTTGATATATAGAAAGACCTCGTGTCTCAGACGCCCCATTTTAAATCCGAACCGGATCCGGTGATATTGGGGGGAGTCGGACGGGGGAACCGGATATCTTGGGAAACGCTTAGAGTGGAGGGTTCGGGATGAAAGTTGGTGTGAAGAACAAGTTAATAGCATAACTGGAATGGATCCGGTCACTGTGGGGGAGTTGGAGGGGATCCGAGTTTGTAGTAATCCCACGAGTTCGGTACTTCCTGATGTGCAAGGACAATGAACTTGGCAGGCTTGTCAGGTACCCGAACTATTGACTTGAGAATGTCGTTTCCCCGATCCGACCGTCGATGGGGAGTGTACGAAAGGGGAATCCGGAATCCAGTGGCAACCTCAGCTATTGAACGGGTTATCGGATTTAACCGAAACTTGATATTTAGAAAGGTCTCGTGTCTCAGACGTCCCATTTAATTCCGGACCAGATCCGGTGACATTGGGAGGAGTTGGAGGGGCGAACCGGAAATCTTTGAAATCGCTTAGAGTGGAGGGATCGGGATGAAACTTGGTGGGAAGAACAAGCATAGGTTCTAAGTACGTCATCTGGAGCTTTCAGACTGAATGAACCTAGATGTCCTAATTGTAGGTCCGAATCGCATTTTTGAATGGCGGGGTGTTTATTTTGAAGTTCTCTCCTACTTTCTCGTACCGATACTCGTAACAAGTGCCATATGAGCTCGTAGCTCTTGTTTAAACTATAATCTATATACATAGTTTGATTTGTTAAGGTCAGCATGAAATGGTGGATTCGGATTCGTACCTAGCCCTGGATTCGGATTCGAATCCTTTCATGATCGTATTCGCCCATCTCTGACTCAGAGGGGATTTTGGTAACTTTACGAAACCTTCGTGTGGCAAATTATAGTCAAACAAAAAAACTTCAAATTACTCGACCTTATCATCACATTTTCACCATATGAACAGTTTCAGCATATTTTCAGTTTCCTGATTCCACATTTCCAAATTTACTTGAAGATTCTACTTTGGAGCTCTTTTCCCTCGACCTTGTGAACATTACGAAAAAAGTTATTTACGACAGCTGAACTTATTGACTACAGGCAAACACAAAAGATGGTAGAAAAATTCGAAAGCTAAAAAAAGTCACAGAAAATAAAATATCTCTGGCTGCATAATAGCTACGTACTGGGTTGCCCGATTTACAGACAACACTTTGTGAAGAAACTTTAATGATATTGCTGTTGCTACTTATTTGAAGTATGATGGAGAGCGTGTTCCGCCCTACTTACCGTAGTTACTACGCATGACGTCAAGGATTCGGACTTCTTGGCGTCAAGGCTGAAATGCACTTCTACTTTCAGCAAAATATCGCGCCACGGGATTATTCGGGCCAATCACGTCACAGAGGTCGAAGTTACCACAACTACTACGCCCCCTAGCATGGTAAGCAAATAGTTACTATTTCGAGAAGGCTGGGACGGTCAGCATAGTTACATTTCACGAGGTTGGGGCGAAAATAGTAAATAATAATTACTATCGTTAGGAGGGTGGAACGTGCTCTTTCTTACTGAAGCAATTTAATGACGTTGTTGTTGCTAATTATTTGAAGTATCACGGAGTTACCGAATATGCTGAGGCTGATCCGATGCTAACACAGCAGTCTATCGCAGTCATGACACTTCCTTGCGACGTCGCAGTTAAAGAAAATTGGGCTTTCGTGCCGTGTAAGTGATTCGCAACTAGGTTTCATATCTGAAACTCGGAAAAAAAAAGTTTATGTGCTAGTGTTTTTGTGTGTTTAGTTATTTTAGTATTTTCTTCCTTTCTTGTTCTTTATTGTACTCCACTTGTTTTTCCTCTGGAATTTGTGGGTAATAAACAAATTATTGTTAAATTATTATTACTGTCTCAAGCTAGGCTAGCATGGATATCTGTATGTTAGATGCATAAGAAGAAACAAACATATACTCACACCAATGTGATGCTCAGATAGATCGAACATACAGGCAATTTCGCTCTTCCTATCTACCAATGCAATCCAAGAATTGTCAACCTTCGGAAAGCCAGCGGAAAAATCTACAGGTGGATAAAGAGGAGGGGGCTGAAATTTTTCCTCTTTCTGACCTCCAGGCTGGAATCCAGCAAATCCTCCTAACCCACCAGCTCCACCTCTTCCTCCCCTACCTCTGCCTCGACCTCGGCCACTCATTATACTTCAGCAGCAAAAGACCAGCCACAGACACTAGAACCTGGAAATAAAGTTTAACTGTTATCACCCCTACTACACTCTATTTTCCTCCTCCATCTCCACTGGATCAGCCTGGAAAGCAAACGTTTACAGCATAAGGTCAGACGCCAACGATATTGTATATCCTCCCTCTCCTATATTGGCAAACAACAAACTGGTCCAACTTGGTACAACCAAATTCCTGGCTTTCACAGGAGCAGCAACAACGTACTACCCCCCCCCCCCCCAATCGTTCTCAGGGCCTCAAGGCACAATTTTCCATTTGCTTATATTTCAGTTATACAGCTGGCCTTCAAAAATTCAAATTTAAAAAGTCTCAATGCTAGAGAGATTTACACAGAATGCCATTGCTGAGGCAATACAGGCTGTTCCTCCAGTGATTGTGGGATGGGTAAATTTCAGCATCAGGTCTTTGATGTTCATGTGATGTATGTCGTCAACATCTAAAAACAAGAGCTGTAAGCTCATATGGCACTTGCATGGGTTGAGATGTATTATTTGATTAAAAGTAATTTTCGACTGCGCGGTTCAGATGCGCACTTTAAGGAAGCTAGAGAAAAAGTATTTTGTCGTAGAACTTGGCTGTAATGATGCACACTTTAAAGGCACTAGAAATTCATCTGTAAGGAAGACCCTTGAGGCAAAAACGATATCAGGCTCTTAGGGATCATTGATATATACGTATGATCAAAAGTATTTTTTTTCCGCTAATGCGGGTAAAATGCGCACTTTAAGGGTGCTAGAAATTTTTTTTTTTTTGCAAAACCCTTGTGGCACAAATGATCATAGGTTGAGATGTATCGTTTGATAAAAAGTACTTTTCGACCTTGCGGTTAAGATGCACACTTTAAGGGAGCTAGAACTTCATTTGTAAGCAAAACCCTTGAGGCAAAAATGATCATGGACTCATGCGGATCATGGAAATGCATATTTTGCTTAAAAGCATTTTTCTTAATTTGCGGTCATGATTGGTACTTTAGGGAATGGTCGGATTTGAAAAGTGGCGATTTCTAAGCCAATCTTGTCGAATTTCTAATATTCCAGCCAAATTTCATCGTCCTAGCAAATCTGGAAGTACCTTAACTCGCGATCACCGGAATTCCGGACCCGCCCCTCAAACTCCCCCCACAGTCGCCGGAGCCAATCCGGTTCGGTTTTGGACTTGTTTGTTATTCCCACAAAGTTCCATCCCGATCTCTCCAGTCCAATCCGGTTACGTATTCCCCCCCCCCCCCCCAATTGTTGTCGGATCCGGTCCGGACATGGAAAAAGATCACCACAGGCCCTCTGTTCAGTTATTAAATTTCACTCGAATCCGATCACCCGTTCCGAGGTTACGCATGGCTAAATATTCCGGATTCCCCCTCCCTCCGATCCCCCCACGACTATCGGATCGAGTGAATTTTTATTTACAAGTTAGTTTGATCGGGTCCCTGATACCTGATACGCCTCCCAAGTTTCGTCGTGAAAATCCCAAAAACTGTCATCACCAGAATTCCGGGAAACTCCCCTCCACCTCCCCCCCCCCCAAGTGTCCGGGTCCAGTCCAAACGTGTAAACGATTTATATGGAGCAGATTCTTGTTCTTCCCAGCAAGTTTTACTCCAATCCCTCCACTATAACCGTCTCTCGAGATTTCCGGTCTTCCCCCGCCCCCAACTCCCCATAGCTGTCGAATCCGGTTCGGACTTCAAATGGAAGATCAGAGATATGTCATTCATTCAGGTATTAAGTTTCGTCCCAATCCGATCACCCGTTCGAAAGTTACACAACACTCAATTTTCCATATTCCCCCGCACTGAATCACATATACAAACCCCTTTGACCCTCGAATGCTCTAGCTCTTTCCGATGTTAACAGAGTGATCCGATGCAAAGAGTGACGTCACGCCGTGCGCAGACCTACTAGTGAGAAGAAAGGGGTAGGGGTTTTACAAAAACTACTAAATTCTCAGGATTCCAAGGCCCACCACTCCCCCCCAGATGGTCGGATCGTGAAACTGATTATTTCCAGGTTAGTTATATCGGGTCCCTGATATGCCTGCCAAATTTCATCGTCCTAGGACATCTGGAAGTACCCTAACTCGAAAACAGTGGACCGCCCGACCGACCGACCGACCGACCGACAGACCGACCGACCGAAAAGCGATCGGTATATGGCACTTGAGCGGAGCTGCAAGTGCCATAAAAACTAACTGGTCTGGAAACTCAAGTCCATACACAGACCCTTATTCCCCAGATGGGGTATGGGTATACACTACTTTGGTAATCAAACAACCACGATTTTGTTTTTACTTTGATATTGTTGTATACCGGTATCCCTTTGTGGAATAAGGGGTACACCTAGGGTACACATACATTGAAGTACCATGCTCAGCCCTGCCAGACTGGACACAGACAGTACCGGACTTCTACCCAGTCTGGGGTACAAAACAGATAACAAGAAAATGGTAAAACATTAAAGTAAAACAAGAAAATGGTAAAACACTGAAATTCGAACACATATGACTTCGGACTAGTTGGTCGAAAAATTCAAATTGCATGCTTTCATTCATTTCTGACAATGAAGTATTACCACTTGCAAGTACAACAGAAGAGCCAAAAACTCTATTTTGCTGTCTATTGGCAATGCTGTAATGTTTTTACCTCAATTCGCACTTCGGAGCGATTAAGGTCCAATGGATCTGTATTTGAAGGAGAAAATTCTAATCAAAGGTTTGTCAAGTTATGAAATGATGCTGTAAAGAAAAAAAAATCTGAAAAAACGATCATTTTTCAGTTGAGGAGGGCTAACATATCTCAGTTGCTGAAATTAGTAAATGACCCAATGATTAGGGGAGAGTGGTCCATACTGAGCAGCTTTTTTGAAAATTGACTTTACTTGCAACCAGTTACGTATTTTGTAGCTTTGTTTATACCAAACTGTAGCATATAGTGGATAGTTTTTATGAGAATATTTAGGAATTTTAACCGTTGCCCTAACTGCTGAAAACTTCTCATGGATCACTATGTACCAACTGGCTCAGTATAGACCAGGGGTGGTCCATATTGAGCCAGCCTATGGTCCATACTTGGCCACTGAAAGATACATACATTTATAATTTGTTTAATCGGCTATAAGGCTGCAAAAATGAAAGTACAAAACTAAATATAAAAACCGAGAGCCTCTTGCGGCGTTACCAATCTTCGAAAGTGAAGAAAGAGGATGCTCTCGATGCTGTCCCTTTTGCTGGGACTGGGTTTGAAATCTTCTTCAAAATATTCTCGCAGGGATAGATTATGGAATCTTCATTTTCAGGCCACTTCCACTTGTTTATTCCTGCCATGCTTAATATGCTTATTTTGGCTGAGTCATGGCTCTTATGTACCAGTATAGGCTCACTATGTACCAGTTTATCCTGGCTCAGTATGCACCACCCGCCCTCAAGTCACCAAAACCAAAATCTGATGAAACTGGTGCATTGAAAAAATAAGTGATGGCGCTAGTTACAATGTCTGATCATCAAGGATTCAAACAAGCCAATAAGCACTTTTCTAGGATTAATCAACGCAGAGATACATGAAAAAGTATGGGCACAAAATATTTTTTCAGGGTGCAGCAAAAACTTTCAAGAGAGCTAGCAAACGAACTAAGATTGTAACTTCCTTCAAAAGTGGATAAGGAAGTCGGCCATGTTGTAAATTATATCACATGGCTCAGGCAACCTGTTCCCACCTGAATAGATGGCAGTTAAGTTCAATGGCCCACTATGTACCTATGCCCAGTATGGACCACTTACCCCTACTTTTGTTTGAATATTTATGAGCCAAATATTTACTTGAACCCTGTATTTCGTCGGTCTTCATAAGCCTGGACAACAAGATTGCATCTGTCACAATAAAGGTGTTTGACTGTTAGAGAATGTCCAACAGCTGTCCAAGGTGATTCCGTGTTCGAATAAAAAAGCAGAGGGGCACCTCTTCCATGTCAGATAGCATCAATTTTCATTTCAAGCAAAATCCCACAACAGGTGCAGAAAACACACAACATTCTGCTCTGCCATCACAAACAATAGGATAAAGGTCCTCTCAAACATCAAAGAAGAAAATAACATAAATAGGTGCCTAATACAATAGCTGTCAAAATTTTGATGTTTTACCTTTGCCCAAAAAAGAGGATGTTCAAAGTAATACGATTCTACAAAGTAATAATTTAACAACACTCACAACATGCTGACAACAACCAACAACAACAGCAAAGACATGATTCTAAACAGTCAGAAAAATGGACTCAACAGAACCCAAAACAAAATCAAATGTGCTTAGGTGGTCAGTTAGGGACTACTCTACTCAGACCCATACCCAGGATACGGCTGGGATATGGCTGCTAGAATCTTCATTTATTTTATCGCAGGTTCACTTTTCAAGCTTCAGCCGGAAAAGGATACTTGCAGCTGAAACATAGCACAAATAATTCTCAGCTGTCTCATTTTTCCTTTTTTCTATAATAAAAAATTGGGCAAAACACGGACTGATTCAGTCAACACCAAACCCCTGTTTTTTGGATACCCTATGTCAAACGCTGGGTATATCTAGCATTTGGCATACCATCTGCCTAATGCTGGATACCCTATGCCAAAGGCTGGATACCTATTTATTGGTACCCTAACCCTGACCTACCCCATTATAGGTGAATTCTGATTGGTTGATTTCTGAGCTTCATTCAAATCATCAGTATTTTATTTGGTTAGAGCATCCAGCATTTGGCATAATGTATCCACCCAGGAGTACAGTAGAGGTATGCTTATGTGAACCTTTGTTGACTTCAGACTTTGTCATTTTCTTATACTTGCTGTGTCTAAAGCGAGCTACCAGTTAGCCAAAGTAGGTAAGAAGGGCAGCTGAAAACACCTGTACAGGTATTTTGAATCTTCAGTCTACCATCTACTGTACAGGAGGGGTATCCAACCTCAGACAAGATTTCAAATTTCCAGAGAAGGCTTTCCTTCAGAATAATCCATCTGGCTTAAAAATGAACCAAGAAATATGCCAAAAACACTAGACTGAAGCTAATTGAATGTTTTACATCTGGTTTACATATTGGATACATAAATATTGCTTCAATACTTCTAGTTAAACATATTTTTATTTTCAAACAAGATTGCTTCATCCTAACCTGACCTTGATTTATGTAAAAAGGATGAAAAACGAAGAGTTCAACAGGCAGAAAACAGCTTTTAAAACAGCTACTAAATGGACAAAAGGTACAGAATTTAGTATATTTTTGGACACATGCCTTTGAAGAAGGTGATATTTTGCCTACTGATTGCCCGGATAACTTCTATCTTTTATTTCAACATTGTAGCGGGCCGTGGTCGAGGTTGCGTAAAACGAGGTTGGATACCCCTCCTGTACAGTAGAGGTATGCTTATGTGAACAGTTACTTTAATGTGAACACTGCAGTTTTGGGCTTCATGGTAGACTGAAGATCCAAAATATCTGTACAGGTGTCTTCAGCTGTCCTTCTTACCTACTTTGGCTAACTGGTACAGGAGGGGTACCTGACCTCGTTTTTACGCAACCTCGAATTTTGCCGCGAAAATGTTAAAACGAACGTTCCAAGCTATCCTGACAGTCAAGAAGCAAAATCTGAATTTTTTTTCAACAGTTATGTCCCAAAATATTACAGTTATTTGTTCTTTCTTTGTTTTGAACCTTGTTTAAAAAGGGATCTTCTGGTTATTAGCCTTAGTAACTCTATCTTTTTCATCACTTTGCAAGCAATCTGACCTCATGTAAAAATCAGTGAAACTGTTTGAAAAGAAAATTATATTTAACTAGAAATATTGAAGTAAAATGGATATCCCCAACATGTAAACCATTCTATTTGCTTCACTCTAGTATTTTTGTCATGTTTTTTGGTTCCTTTTTAAGCCAGATAGATTTCACTAAAAAAAAGATTTCTCTGGAAATTTGAAATCTTGTCTGAGGTTGGGTACCTCTCCTGTAGTTAGCTTTAGGAGGGGTACCTGACCTCGTTTTTACGCAACCTCGAATTTTGCCGCAAAAATGTTTAAATGAAACTTCAGTGCTATCCTGACAGTCAAGAAGCAAAATCTGAATTTTTTTTCAACAGTTATGTCCCAAAATATTACAATTATTTGTCTTTTCTCTGTTTTGAACCTGGTTTAAAAAGGGATTTTCTGGTTATTAGCCTTATTACCTCTATCTTTTTCATCACTTTGCAAGCAATCTGACCTCATGTAAAAATGGGTGAAACAGTTTGAAAAGAAAACTATATTTAACTGGAAATATTGAAGTAAAATTTATATCCCCAATACGTAAACCATTCTATTATTAGCTTCACTCTAGTGGTTTTGTCATGTTTTTTGGTTCCTTTTTAAGCCAGATATATCTCACTAAAAAAAGATTTCTCTGGAAATTTGAAATCTTGTCTGAGGTTGGGTACCTCTCCTGTACTTTTTAGACACAGCAAGTAAGTGTATGAAAATTGCAAAGTCCGAAGTCAACAAACGTTCACATAAGCATACCTCTACTGTGCTCTCCTCAGACCTCACTTTGACTCTACTATACTATTTTGGGACAAACAAACCAGAACTCCCAGACGGCAGAAGTCCAGAACTGCAGAACAGAGAAGCAAGGACGGTGGTCTAAAACAGGTTTAAAATCTAAAGATGTTTGCAAAGAAGCAATCAGACATCAACTGCAACCTAGGCTTCTGGTAGGTCTCAGAATGTTTACTTGCCTATTGAGGAGCTTACAATAATTAACCATGCACACTATTTTATCAATGCAAGCCCACGCTGCAACGGACTTTTAAACTGAAATCAAAACGCGCCAAAACGCAAGGTTGCCAAGAGCTCGAGTCACGAAAGTGTCACAATCCCTGGCAAAAAGGTGCTTTTTGACACGCAATAAAAAGGTGCTTTTTATACGCGCATGCTCTGTCCTCCGGCTCCACCTCACCTATCAGCTACTCCGTCCAGCGTAGCAACAGTATCATATATTTCCCTACATAAAACATAATTTTTTTTTAATAACAAAGTAATCACAACTTCGAGACTCGAGAGATCAGATTAAACAAAATCACATTTTTGTCGAACAGAGTTCGATTGAGTTCTCTTGAACAGAGAAGTCAAATAGAAATACAAGACATCCATATATTGCACACTAAAGTTTGGTCACAGCTCAAAATATGGTTACTTGTCAGTTGTGAAGAGATCTGGAAGAGATTACCTCACGGACCTCTATACCTTACGGTCCTTAAGCTGGGTCTTCACCTTCCGGAATCTGGGTTCCCAGATTTTCCGAGATTTTTTTTGAATTTCTTCCGCGATACTTATTCCGGAAATCTGGAAGTTCAAAAGCTCCTTTTTTCCGGATTATTTTGATATACTTTCGGACCGGTTCATATTTCCAGATGCAATTTACAGAAGACGTCAAAGAATAATCTGGAAGCCCAGATTCCGGAAGTTCCGGGAGGTGAAGACCGGACTTTACCCTCTACTTCACGGATACGGAAACTTCTAACCGTCACCGGAAAAGGCCGAGGAAATGGCAGGGCGATGAATATGCATAATAGTAGATATAGGCGATGCGATGTATAATAAACTTCGAAGAATAACTTTAAAATTTTCGCCGCCATTCGCCGGAGCCTATTGATTTCGCGCGAAGAATGTGAAGTTTTCGGTGGTGAGTTAACGCTGCTACTTCTTATGATTTATGAAGATGGCAACACTACCTGTAAATCAAATTAAAAGTTTTTGGGTCGGTAGTCCGCAACAGTAATCACAGTAAAGAAAGAAAAGGTGTTTTTCTGACCTAAAAAATGTCACTTGTCAGAAAAGGTGTCACTTTCAACACTTTCAGAGAAAAAGTGTCACCCATAGGAAAAAAGTGTCAAAAAGCACCAAAAGTGTCACACTTGGCAACCCTGCAGAACAGCTTCGCGCTACACCGGAATTCCGCTGATTATCGGTTGATGTTGACACTTGACAACGAGCGTGTCCGAATTCAGCTTTCGTACGGAAAATGCGATATTAATTCTGCAATTTTCGGAGCATTTCAGTTTCGGACTGCAATTTTCGTGAAATTTTACGCGCAATTAATGCCGCGAAAAATTGCACGAGAAATGCTGCAACGATGCAGCATTTTATGCGCAATTTTCAAGAAGAAGCGGAAGGCGCGCTGAAGTTACAATGTGTGAAGAACAAATCGAGGAGTTGTACAGGTGAAGATGGTGTCAAATAAAAAGAGAAAAACTACAATCATCAAAACAATAGGGCGCTTTTTTCACTGTGGGGTTACTAATTATTAGGCTCATCACAAGAAAACAACCAAAAAACCAACGAAAATGGGGTTTATAAAGGCCAACGAATGTACTGCAAAAAACAGCGAATATTTCGAGAGGACAACCGCCTCCCTTCTTCAGCGCAGACAGAAAATTTTGAAGAAAAATGCCAAAACGAGGACGCCGATCAAAAAACCAATAAAACCAAAACGACGCAGAAAACCAATAAAAACCAAAAGTTAAAACCAAAATTGGAAGAGTTCAAAACTAGCGAGTGACACGAGTGTCACTCGCTAGTACCGAGCGAGAACAGTCTTGATTGTTATTCGCAGGTATTGGTGAGTGGCTCGCTGCTTCTAAATTTGGTTTTGAACTCTTCCAATTTTGGTTTTAACTTTTGGTTTTTATTGGTTTTCTGCGTCGTTTTGGTTTTATTGGTTTTTTGATCGGCGTCCTCGTTTTGGCATTTTTCTTCAAAATTTTCTGTCTGCGCTGAAGAAGGGAGGCGGTTGTCCTCTCGAAATATTCGCTGTTTTTTGCAGTACATTCGTTGGCCTTTATAAACCCCATTTTCGTTGGTTTTTTGGTTGTTTTCTTGTGATATGTCAGGCCAATGTGGTTTACGAAATTATCTTAATTATTAGGCTAGTTTTCCAACGAAGAAAATATAAGGCAAAATAAATCTGAAATATAAATTAGAATGGTTCTACCTTTTCTCAAAATCCTATACAAATCCTGGGAAGGTTAATGTAAAATCATGCTATGTTCACGCTTGTCTGAACGACTTTGCACTGAATGACCTGAAACTCATCAACTTCGACCTAATTCCTCAAACAAGAGTTTGTTACTGTCCCCAGAGTCACCGAAGGCCACATTCCAAAGGGTTTATAAAGCCTTGTCGGGCGTCACGAAACGCACCAATTTTCAACCGCTATTTATGCAGGAAAATCATCGAGCGTCGGCCGATTTTTCACTCCCGCAAGGCTTGATCTTTCGTCTCTTGCCGCAAAATCTCTACTTTTCACAGAAGAAATGAAACCATCGAATTCGGACACTTTCGCGGCATTAATTGCACAATTTTGCGCGCAATTTTCTTGGGCGACTGGATTCGGACACGCTCAACGTACTTTACGTACTTCTGCAATCCAGTTTTTGCTGGACAGGCACAGATGGCGTCCAAGTCTCACAGATGGTTAGTTAGTTTAGTTCCGACTTTTAACTTTCGACCTGTGCTCTGCTCTGTGCTTGATAGACTATTTTGCACAATTTTGGCAGTTCCTGGAATTTAGTCGAAGCAAGTGAGGTTCCTTTCCTGTTCCTTACTTGGGTTTCAGGGATTCTGCCTAGCCTGTATTCAGTCAGTTTCAGTGCAAAGGCCGCTGACTGTTTGAAATTTAAAACGTTAGTTAGGTTATTTGCTTGGACTTGGGAGTCCATTCCTCAGTTGGCTCAGTCAGTCAAAATCTTGAAAAAAAAAAGGTTTGCTTCTTCTACTTCTGAGTCTTTTCTGAGTGCTTGATATTGCATTTCTCTTGTTTATGTATCTATAGCAAAAGACTGCTCAAAGAAGCATACAGTAGAGGTATGCTTATGTGAACAGTTTCTTTAGTGTGAACACTGCTGTTTCGGGCTAAATGGTAGACTGAAGATCCGAAATACCTGCACATGTGCTTTCTGCAGCTGCCCTTCTTACCTACTTTGGCTAACTGGTAGTTAGCTTTAGTTTAGACACAGCAAGTGCATGAAAATGGCAAAGTCCAAAGTCAACAGACGTTCACATAAGTAGCCTATACCTCTACTGCACTTCTACTGTACACTGCCACTGATGTATTGCCTATTGGCTACTCGGAGCTACTCTGGTGTTCAGTGGAGGTATCTTTATTTGTTGAACAGTTACTTGAACTTGAACAGTACATTTATTGGCCAAATGATAGACAGACACCAATTCAGTTGTTCTTAGTTCAGTTCAATTCAATTCAGTTTATTTATAACCCATCTCAACAAAAGGAGGGCGAAGCTCCCTAAAGATGGAGTAACCAACAAAATAAATATAAAAAAGAAACACTATACTAAATACAAAAAATGACAACAGAGTCAAAGACGATTAAATAAATAGCGCTGACCATGAGTGAGACAGCATTGACTATTTTGTGGACTTCAGTTCAGCCTTAAATAGCTGAATTAGCTAGCGTACTCTTGCAAACTGGTAGTTGACTTTGTCAGAGCAAGCAAGTGCATGAAAATGGCCTGTTCAAAGTCAACAAACGTTCAAAGGAACATACCTCAACTGTTCAGTACAGTAGAGGTATGCAACTTTGGACCTTAAACGGTGCCTTTTCATCCACTTAGGCTACAGTGATGAAAGTCAACAACCAGTCAGCTAAAGTAGCTAATTCAGGGCAGATGCATCAGATGGATGAAATGGCACTGTTTCAGGTAAAGTAGCCATAGTATAACTGTTCAAAGAAGCATAGGCTACCTCGCCTACCTCCATAGTATAGTACTGTACCAGTCATGTTAGAAATGTACTGTTTGACACTGCAGCATAAATGCATGTAGCATAAGTAGTTTCAGTCCATTTCTCAGAGACAGACAAGTGTTCTTACCACTTTTCTCTGGTCCTGTCTGCATTGTGAAGTGGCCTTGGGAAAACTTAGACTGAAAACTTGCTCTCAGAAGAATCTCTGATACTATCTCTAATGCAAAGAATCCCTAAAGGACATCTCGCATTACAATAGTGTTTCTGCTCAGATGTTCTAAGATAGTTGACCACTTTACAACTAAGCTGTGCTTACAGAAAATTACACACGGCTTCGGCTGTTTTTATTGTTGTTGTTGTTTGTGTTGTTTGGTGGAGCTTCGAGAATTTCTTCTCTATGCTCCATCGGGTTGTTTTTAGTCTCTTCCCATGCCCCTTGCCTTGGATAAAAATCTCGGCAAAATGTATATAACCGGTTTTTCGAACGGAGACAGCTCACCGGGAACAGTGATCGGGCGCTAATACGTCACGTAAAGAGAAGAAATCGAGACACTTGCTATATTGCTATATTGCTAATAGAGGAGATATGATAAACTTATAAAGTGAAGAATCTCGGGAACGAGAGTGGATGGAAATGATACTGAAATACAATGAATAACTATTATAACTACGACGCGTCCTTTAACTGAAGATGCATCCCTTAAGTAGGGTCATATAAAACCTATAGCCACTGTTAGCATTGATAGATGGCGCACTCCAAGTTTTAAGGAGGGTTTTTGCGAAATCTCGGAATCACTTTCCGGCGAGCGAAGCGCATCGTGAAAACTGCGGGAAAGCGATTCCTGGAATCACTTTCCACTTTCCCGCTGGACTGATCGCGAAAACGCATGGAAAGCTGACGTCGCCGGTAAAATATTGAATTACAAGCTCTTTCGAATAAATATGATTACTTTAGTACTTCTTTGAATCTCATACAATTCACCGAAGTCATCCTAACAACGCTTGCAATTTTTCTTTATTTATTAGTGATACTTCCACTGTTTTTTCCGAAAAAATCAACTTTCCGCGGAGCTTTCCACTAACTTCGTGGAATCACTTTCCAGGAAAGCTGCTTCGGTTTCCAAAGCGCGAAAACCGGGTGGAAAGCTCGGCAACTTTCCGACGTAGCGCGAATACAACTGGAAAGTGATTCCGACTTTGCTTTCCAACTCGCGAAAACCCTCCTTTAGGCTATTGAGTTAATGATTTGTAAACAGGTCTATAAACAGGTCTAGCCTACCACATATTTGCTTCCCTGGAATAAATATCTTAGACTTGAATAGTCATATAGTCATTCAGATAGTTTCTTGTTTCTATTAGGATAGATAGCCTAAAAGAATTAACAATTTCTTATACCATTGTGGCTTCTCTTGAGTACTTCATTCCTTTAGGGAACCTAAAAATGATAGTTATAAAATTTTCTGTCTCAGAGCGCAAGGCGACCTGGTGACCCAATCCATTTTGCCCTTTTAGTTACCTGGTAACACAATCCACTTTGCCCTTTTATAGCCTAGGCCCCAGAGGCGTCACTACTGGGGGGGGGGAGGGGGGACACCCCCCCCCCAATGTTGTCGGCCAGCCGGTAAAAATAGCCGAGTCGGCGCGAAGCGTGGCGATTTGTAGTAAAAATAGTCGATTTTTTTCTTAGAAATAGTCGTCTTGTCTTAAAAACAATAAAAAACAATCGGTTTTTCGTAAAAATAGTCGTTTTTTCTTAAAACCAGCCAATTTTTCGTCAACACAGTTCGTTTTTTTTTCTCAATAATAGTCGTTTTTATCCGCAAAAATAGTCGGTAAAAATGACCAGCCAGTCGGTAAATACCTTGTCCCCCCCCCCCAAACATTATGGCTAGTAATGCCTCTGCTAGGCCCACTTTGGTTTTGTGATACATTCGAGGATACATTGGTCGCAGTTCGTCCCATGTATCGATTTTTATCACTCTCTGTAGTCTCTGTTGCAGGAACTCTCTTTTGGCCACCGAGCCGGTTCCTGTCGTGTAGGTAGGAATCGCGTATCTCTGCGCCAGGGCGGCAAAGCCTCCGCTCAGACCACCGTCATAAAATGTTTACTGTGTGGCGTCCCACACTGGCTGCTACACAGCGGCTCCAATGTGGGTGGTTTGAACTATTCTTTGAACGCCATTTTTCCCCTTCCACGAGGAAAAACACTGACCTGAGGTACACCGCAAATCGTGAACCACTTTTGGGTTCTTTTTGTTTGGCAAAAAATCACGTTAAGATTAAGCATTTCTGTAGGATAGTCATTTAACGCTTTCTGTACGTGTAATAGGGGAGACGAGGACCTAAAACGCACCTACAAGCAGTTCGCATTTGTGAGCAGTTGCGATTGAGCAATTGAAATGATTTTTGGGATCCCAAAACGTAAGTGGAGGGATACCTATGACACCGGAAAAGTTGTCCGTCTGCCCGTCCGTCCGTCTGTGAGCAGGATAACTCTCGAAGGGAATGAGATATTTGATGAAACTTGGTGTGAGGATTCTTTGGGTCAAGAGTAAGGTCGAGTTCGTAGATGGGCTCTGTAGCCCTATATTTAGGGGTGGGGGAGGTGGTTCAAATTAAGTGGCAAGCAAAATATTTATAAACAGCTAATGTGATAGTCGGTTATGGGGTAAGAAGACATGCTGAGCACGAATATGAAAACCATTTTCTCGCCGGACACGTAGTTCGCCCGGAATCCGGCCAGAACCGGAAAGTTTGTTAAAAGTAAAAGTTTTATTCGAAGTTGATTAGATGTCCGATTTAGGGGTAAGAAGAGATGCTGAATCCATATACTACAATCATTTTTTAGCCGGACATATAGTTCGTCCGGATCCGGCTGAAACCGGAAAACTTGTTATAAGTAAAATTTTTATTTGAAGTTGATTAGATGTTGGATATAGGGATCAGGAGATACGCTGAATTCGTTTTTGAGCTTTATTTTTTCGCCGGACAAGCAGTTCTGGAATTTCGCCGAAACCAGCATATTCGCAGAAGTAAGGCACACACATGCTGAATCCATATCTGAACTTGGTTTTCTTAATGATTAGCCGCTTGGCCTTAATCTGTTTCTAAATTTTAAGAGTAAAAATGTTCAAGGAGTCTGGTGAAGACTGGATCTGTCGATTCTGACGAAGACAAAACCTATTTGTCTGGGTCAAATATTGAATTTTTGGGATCCCATCGGAACCTTTGGTCTTATTGTCTTGGACTGCAGAGCTGCCTTCGAATTCGTTCATAATTTTTCCATATTAGATACCGAGGGGTTGTACACGGTCGATTTTGGCGAGGAGCTGCTCACTCGGAAGGTGTTCATGGTCCCTGCCTCCGACCTACCTCTGGGCCAGCGTTCGTCCATTTTGCTGCGGAATTTAAGAATCTAGGTTTCGCATATCATTTTCCCATTGGGAATTTCGATTTACTGCATTTTCCGAATGATGGCTTTAAAATATGGCAAAAACTGCAAGGAAAGGCTAAGAGCTTCGAATGTGTTTCAAGTTAACGATATTCACTTTTCTATTTTTATTTTTCAGGGGTCTGTGATTTTTTGTGTTGTATAGGCTACCTTAAAATGAACCTCTATTAACAAGAAGTCTTGGATATTTTTTGTACTCGAGGGATTTCTTAACTGTGAGTGACGTTGGAGAAATTGGTTCTTAAATATAACAAGAAATAGGTAGATGGTAGATCCGTTAGATTTTGGTGTACACGAAGTGCCTGGTGGTTCCGGATCGGTGACGGTGGCCGGTGCCGGAAAGGGTGTACACCAAGTGTCGGGGAGTGGTTAACCCCTCAGTAGATACCGACAGACGGGACCGAAGATTATTAAATTTCTCCATTTGTGAAACGTGATCTGCGGTGTAAGCTAGTTTTAAGAAAAAAATCCCTTTGTTTAAGGTTTAAGGTTAGTGGAAAAATTGCCACAATAGCAAAAGCTAAATAATAGGCAACAAAGAGAGAATAAATAAAACACATTAATAACTAACAACATCTAAATAATATACCATCAACAACAAAACTTAAGACAAAATACAGAAACAAATCAAGAACCGAACAGGCACAAATGAACGACAAACGTGAAATTTTATTGGTTATTGAAATAATTAGTAACAAGGGGGGAGAATGAGTGGTCAGTGGAGCCGACGTGCGGTACTTGATGCTGGAAACGGCTTGAGTAAATTTGAATGTCTCGTTTAATAAGTCGGTTCAGGGAGTTGTTCGGGAAGGAGGTGGCGGAACCTGTTTGACTGCAAACTTTTTTTACCAAAATTAATTTTTAGATTTAGGCGTCTTTTCTTTAACTACTTATTCACTTGCCCATGTAGAAAACAGGTCTATTAGCTCATTGTTATCCCAGCAGATCAAATCGTTTAGAATCTAACGAACTTTCGACAGCGTGTTATTATTTCTTCGTTTGCCAACTGGCTCGTCAGACATAATAAGCTTTGAAAACTACAATTAAGTTGGCATCAGCAATATCGCCAACATGCATTTGAAGAGAAGCAATTCTATTAAGCTTAAGGTCGTTTTTGTAACTCCCCTGCTGAAACTCCTTTTGTCCTGTCTGTATAAATGACTTGATTGACTAAAAATTCAGACAGGAGCACAACTGGCAGAGAGTTTTTGTTGAAATCGTGAAATCGTTGACACGATTTCACGGATAGCTTCAACTATCCGAAGGTTTGCTGGAGTGAGAATTTTTCTTTTAGTCAACCATGTTTGCTTGTTGCTGAAGGAATCACAAGAGACTTAAAGCGAGGGGGGGGCGACCTGGAGACTAAGATTGCTTTTTGTTGTTGTCTGTTCTGTAAGACTTCGTATTTTACTTTTAAAGTTTTGCGAATAATGATGAAAACATACGACTGCTGAATACTTTGCTCACAGTCTTTTGCACGGTGCCGTGATTCTGGAATTCTGAAGCTCCCTCCGTCGACATACCAAACACTAGTGACCAATTAGCAATAGTAAAAAGTGAGTTTACCATTCTGTGAAAAGTTTGCTTTTGCGAATATTTCGAATGTCTTCTTTCGTTATTTTTCCCTTGCACGAAATTCGTAACCATTTAGGACGTGAGCGCTCAATAATTGGCAAATTGTTGGTGTTTGATGCCTGAAAGCTTCTCTCGGTTTGTTTTTCTTAAAGCACAACTCTTACTAGAAATAATCTTTTCCCTATGAAACGGACCAGAAAAAACGGTTTTCGAAAACACCATTACTTTCCACCTGAAATTAGCGATTTTCTTGTTAGAGCTTGTCGACTCTATCCAGCCTTCCTGCTCTCCGACGCGGCGGCTGGGCGCAAAACGTTTGAAAACTGAGCGCGCCGTGGTTAAAAAGTTGGAAAACTAAGCAAACAAAAGAAGTAAAAAACAAAAGGTTATCATAACCTTAAATATGAAAGAGTTTTCAGCTGACATTGAAGATTCCGGCAAACTTTGCGTTGTGTGACGAGCAAAACTCGGCAGAGCCGAAAAAGCGCTAAAACTCCGTAGTCACAAAACGAAACAATGGAGAAAGGTAGGGATTTTAGTAGCTTCTGCTTCCACAAGGGAGCTAGGTATATTATAAAAGGCAGGATAAACAAGAGGGGTCCTTTAAGTTTATTTTTCTAGACTGAGCCTGAAGAGGACCCTTGCGCCAAGAAGGTCCGAAGTATCGCTTGAATAAAACTGAGCTTATTCTAGTTAAATAGAATAAGCTAGAAATATCGCTAGAATAAAACTGAGCCTGCACACAGTGGGTTTGAAAGATAAGGTCAGGAGGCACAGTGCATGTTCGGATAGATGCATTGAAGGTTAACTGAGAAGTAAGAAGTAAATCAAACAAGAGCTAGACAAGAGATATGGCACTTGCAAGGATTGGTAAAAGGATGAACGTAGGAATTCGCCAATTCGTGGGTATGTTGTGATCATTTGGAAGCAAAACCCTTGAGATAAGAATGACGATGGACCCTTGGAAATCACAAGAATGTATCGTTTCGCAATAAAGATTTTTTTTTGCACTTGGCTGTGATGATGCGCAAACCCTTGAGACAAAAATGATCCTGCACTCACAAAAATAACCGTTCCCGTACGGAAAACTTCCGTCTGGGACGCGAGAAATCGAGTGATTTTCCAGATCCCAATTTACAGAACTTTTTTTCGCGCTGGCGGAATGATTACCGCTTTCCAACAGAAAGTTTTCCGTTCACGACAAATTTTTCCAGCGCGGTGGATTTCAGAAGTTTTCTGTATATGAACGATCTATTTCTTGAGGTTTCTTCGTTGGTAAACATAATTTTTTCTGTTTCGCGAGTGACCGAAGTTTTTCTGTTTCGTTACGGTATCAGCCAAGATTTTTACAGAAGTTTTCCGTAAGTACACGAGATACTTCAGTAAACGATTGTACCGCCAAATCATTCGATTATCGATCGATGTAGACGGTTGTACCGGCCGGTGTCTATTCGCCCCCCCTGCCCTGTGTGTTTTATTTAGTCAGTAGTCAGTATCGTAGTGTTGGGCGATATTGAAGAATATCGAAATATCGATATTTCGATATTTTCAAATTCGATAATCGATATTTCGATTATCGGAAACCGATATTTGGCGTAATTGAAACTGTCCATACTGCTACAGGTTTTCATGAAAAAAAAATCGAACGAAAATGAACTAAAAGAAGAAAATCAAACATTTCCATTAAGAAAGAGTAGCGTCCACTTTTTTCCTTCTCAGTCTCTTTCTCCTCCCTAATCGCTCAAGTCTGAAATCCCTAATCATTCTTTTATTCCGAAAATCTCAAATAATAGTACTGATGTAGATCGTAATGTAAGTATCGAAAATATCGATATTTGAAAAGTCAATATCGAAATATCGATATTTTACAATAATATCGATATTTCGATTATCGTATCGAATATCGCCCAACACTACAGTATCGTTCGGTCTGGACTTCTGGTGTTGTTCTTGATTCAGTCCAACAAAGATATTGAACAGTATTATTAATGAGTATATTGCATTGGCGACGAGGATGACGGAGATTGCACTGCTAATGAGTGGTGAAGAATATTGCTGAGGACTACTGCTAATGAGCAATAGTGAAATCGAAGAAAAAGAAGCGACGCGGGAATAAAAAAAATTAGTGAAATCAAGCAAGAAGAAGAGGCAACAATGGCGAATAGAGTGATTGGCGTATTGAACGAGTATGTTCAAGGAACAGACTTTGCCGAGTATGCGGCAGTATGCGGAAGTATGTGCGACATAACAAAGGGGAGAGATGCGGCAATTGCCCTGATCGCATCATTCTAAATATTGGCTGTGCCTTATCCAAAGTCCGCATTCCACAGCTTGCTGTTTCTGCAAAAGTAAGTAGAAATAAGTTATTTGCCCCATGTATAAAGGTTTACCTTCGAAAGTACCTTCGGGCCATATACCGATCGCAAAAAGTCTATCTGTCATTCCGTCCCACGAGTTCCTAGTTCGGGCTCTTCCAGGCAAGCTGGGACGATGAAATTTGGTACGCATATCAAGGTCCGGCTCTGGACAAGACTGAAATAGGTTCGGTCGCGATCCCACACACAGGTGGGGGATCGGAATCTTCTTAACAGCACATCTACCAGAAGAAGTTGGTGGATCTCAACCAAACTTGGCGGGAAGTAAGACCTAGAGTCCTAGTTATGCTTTTTGAGGTCCGAACCCGATCCGACCACTCTAGGGGGGGAGGGGGGTCCCCGAATTATTGTTAACAGCACATCTAACAGAAGGAGTCGGCGGATCACAACCACACTTGGTGAGAAGTAAGAGCTAGGGTCCTAGTTATGCCCTTTGAGGGCTTTATGGCCGGGGGAGGAGCAAACAATGGCCTAATCCCGAGGGGTCATCGGCATGAACAAGTGCCATATGAGCTTTTATCTCTTTTTTTTTAGTTCCTGTGTACATACGTAGCCTACTTGCGAGGCCAACCCCCTTTTCGGCAGTAAAAGTGTAATTTCGCTACAATATTGTACTTGTAAGAAGCAGGGCACGGAGAAGTGAGGCGCTAATCCCCAATTTCAGATGTGTATAGAAATCAATTCAGATACCATGAAACTATGTCGGACGTTTTTTTGTGCCATAGTGAAGATAGTGGCTTTCCACTGGTTCGCCACTCTTTCATAGTTTGTTTCCGGTTACCCGTTAAGGAGTGCTTAGTGTGCTCTTTGCCTACGAGCAATCGAGTAAAATCGTCATAATGTTCAATAAGTCATTATTCAAAGCAAAGGTTGGGATAAGGATCTGCATAAATCTTCTAATCTTGTGTCTGTAGATTCGTGGAAGCATTACGTCAAAACCTGAAAGTGTGTCTTCGGCACATAGCTTGCTAGCTCGTCTGTCCTCTTTAGTCAGCTAAAAAAGAAAATAAATAATAAAAAAAATATAAAAATCCTTTCTTTTCTAGGCACGTTGTTGGTCTGGCTGATTACGCTGTGCCATCAAAGGGAGTCAACATTACGAAGGCGACCGAGAGGGTTCAACGCCTATTCTCCGGCCTTTGAGTTTTCCCATTCAAATCGTTCTTTGAGTTTCAGCTGGACTGACCAGCGAAGTGTTTTGCTTATGAAGTGTTCCCGTGAAAGGGTGTGAAGTCATTTTGTCACGATCTCATTTTAATAATTGCGAGAAATAAATTAATGATTTTAATGAAATCGATAGCCTTCACGAAAACAGAAAACTTCTGTTTACGGTCGTTACGGAAAGCTTTCTGTACATGAACAGAAGTAACCCTGGGATGCCTGTTGCCGACATTTTTCTGAACTGAAGTGGAATATTTTCGTTTTGACAGAATCAAATATTCTAGTCGTGTACAGAAAAGTTTCCGTCCCAGTACTAGATTCTGAATCATGGGGAAACAGATATTCCGATTGTGTACAGAAAAGTTTCCGTCCGAAAACGGAAAAGTTTCCGTCCCTGTACTGGAACCATTCATTTTCTGAACAGAATACTACTGCAGCGGGACAGGAATGTTATGTTCGGAAAACAGTAAACTTTCTGCTAGTGAACGGAGAGGTGGTTACTGAAGTTTTCCGTCCCTGACCAAAGTTGCTTTTGCTCGCTGTTTCGAAAACTATTTGGCCGTGAACAGAAACATCCCTGGGATGCCTGTTGCCGACATTTTTCTGTTCCCGAACGGTTTTCTAGTCGAAAATTTTTCTGAGTGTGGGTCCTTTAAAATCATTAATATATATGGTTTGGTCAAAATTTTTTTTTTTACTTTTCGGTTAAGATGCGCACTTTAGAATTCATTTCTAAGCAAAACCCTTGAGGCAAAAATGATCGGGCTCATGGAGGTCATGAAAATGTAGATTTTGCTTAAAAGTACTGTGCGGTTAAGATGACTAGCCTACTTTAAGGGATGGTCGGATCTGGGAAGTGATAATTTCTAAGTCAATCTTGTCACCAAGCCAAATTTCATCGTTCTAGCACATCTGGAAGTACTCTAAATTGCAATCACCGGAATTCCGGACCCCCTTCCAACTCCCCCCAGAGTGACCGAAACCGGTCCGATTCTGTCACTGATGTATCTAGGGCTTACGCTTGTTCTTCCCACCAAGTCTCATCCCAATCGCTACACTGTAAGCGTGTCACAAAATTTCCGTCCCCCCCCCTACTCCCACACTGATCGGATCCTGACCGCACTTGAAACGGGATATCTGAGGCATGAGTTCTTTCTGAATATCAAGTTCCATTAAGATCCGATTACCCGTTCAAAAGATGGACATAACTCAAGATTCCGGATTCCCCATCCCTCCACTCCCCCACGATGGTCAAATCGGAGAAACGACTGTTCTTAATTTAAAATTGTAGAGTCCCTGATATGCCTGCCAAGTTTCATTGTCCTAGCACATGTGTAGTATCTTAACTCGGGATCACCGGAATTCCGGAACCCTCCCTCCAACTCCCCCCACAGTGCTCGGATCCGGTCCGGTCTTGTTAACTCCGCATCTAGGGCTTGTGCTTGTTCTTCCCACCAAGTGTCATCCCGATCCGTCCTCTCTGAACATGTCACACGAATCACACGATTTCCGGTTCCCCCCTCCAACTCACCCCAAAGTCACCGGATCCATTCCGGACTTGAAGTGTGACATCTGAAACACGAGGTCTTTCCACATATCAAGTTTCATTAAGATCCCCGTTCAAAAGTTATAAATACGTCAATATTCCGGATTCCCCTTCCCTCCACTCCCCCCACGGTGGTCGGATCGGGGAAGTGACTATTTCCAAGTTAGTTTGGTCGGGTCCCTAATACGCCTGCCAAGTTTCATCGTCCTAGCACTTCTGGAAGTACCCTAACTCGAGAACAGTGGACCGACAGACCGAAAAGCGATCGGTATATGGCACTTGAGCGGAGCTGCAAGTGCCATAAAAATGAGAAACAAAGGTGCGAAACATAAGAAATTAACGGAAAAATAAACCGGTAAAGTTATGTAGGGTTTCAGGTCTGTGTTAAAATCATCTTGGGAGCTCGAGCCATCGACCATTTTGGGGGGAAAATAGCCCCCGACGCGAACAATCACTGTAATGGCCTTGCTATACTAAGAGCAAGTAAAATGCTGACCTAAGGCTCCACACTCAGTGGAAAATCCTGGATTCTCTCAGTCGAGGTGAGCGACTGTCGGGAATAGAACTCTTCTGTCGTTCAAGTGGATCTTACTCCGTTTTGAAAGAGATAATCACCGCTAGTTTGGTTTGGGTTATTCGCGGATTGTTGACCGTCAGAAGCTTTAAAATTATTTTAAAGGAAATGTCGTAATTATGATAATAATTGAATCTACTTCAGTAGCATTTCCATTCATTTTCATTCCCGAAATTAGTATTACACTGATTATCAAGCTTGCCACGTTTTTTCTCTTTACGTGACGTGTCAAGCGACCGATCATTGTTTCCGAGGAGCTTATTCGTCCGAAGACCGGTTATGCAAATTCTGCCAAGACTGTCATCCGAGGTAAGGGACATGGAAAGAGGCCAAACAGCCGAAGCCGTGTGTAATTTTCTGTAAGCATAGCTTAGTTGTAAAGTGGTCAACTATCTCAGGAAATCTGAGCAGAAACGCTATGTACTGCAAAGTGTCCTTTAGTGTTAGTTATTTTCTGTAGGCCTACTATGTAATATTCGCTTCTTCAAATGTTAAGTCATCTCATAATTTTTGTTCATAACCGGAAAACATTATTGCGTCACCCAACTCAACAGACAATAGCTGCGCAGATATCCAAGAGCAGAGCTCTGAGCTTAATTGGCATTCTTAAATGAACAAGAATTAGATTTATTCCTGCAATTAAAATACATACAAGGCAGGGGAGTGTCTACCCCATTGTGTCTATGACCCTGACTGTTTTCGGACAACGTCTCAATCTCACGCAAGCTTTTTGTCGGCATTGTTTTCATTGGGATGTGCAAATCAGTAGAATATAAATTGGTTTAATTAATGCTAGAACGGAAGATGATTGATTCATGATCTATTGTTCCGGGATTGATTTATCAAACTCAATCCTAGAGAGATCTCTATTGGTAATTAAAAGAGCGATTGAAGATAAGAGAAGTGGTGACTGGTGGCGATATCGGAAGAGCATATCTCGGGTCGCCGTCACTACCCCCACACGTCATAAACCCCACACGTCAGTTCACCCACAAGAAAAATCCGACAGTTCACCGACACGTCAGTTCGCCCACACGTCAGTACCCCCACACGTCAGTTCACCCACACGTCAGAACCCCCACACGTCAGTTCGCCCACACGTCAGTTCACCCACCGTCAGTTGACCCACCGTCAGTTCGCCCACTTCAGAAATCCGTCAGTTCTCCCACACGTCATAACCCCCACACGACATAACCCCCACATGTCATAACCCCACACGTCATAACCCCCACACGTCATAACCCCCACACGTCATAACCCCCACACGTCATAACCCCCACACGTCATAACCCCCACACGTCATAACCCCCACACGTCATAACCCCCACACGACATAACCCCCACACGTCATAACCCCCACACGTCATAACCCCCACACGTCATAACCCCCACACGTCAGAAGACCCACATTTTCCGACAGTTCGCCCACATATAATGACCCATCCACCAGTTTGATAATCTCAAGTGAATGCAATTAAAAGAAAGGGATCATAACCCAGGGGATTCGTAAGAAGAAGTCTACTTCTGCGCGTTTTAATGAGGGCGAATATTAATTCAGTATCGTCAGAAGCTTGCTAATTGATTCGATACTTTTGTTTTATAAGCGGGAAGGACACAAAAAGAAGAATATATGCAAGAGAAAGGCATTGTAACAAGTTGGTAACGAAGGTGGACGATTGGGACTAGTCCATATTGAAATGAAAATTATAAGAATTATAACTTTTGTTGGCCAGCTTTCTTACTCTTTTTTCAACAACGCTTAATATAGTCAGGGGCGTAACTACCATTGGAGCCCTAAGTGTGCCGATAAATCTCATTGAGTGCCGTAGGATACCGGAAATGGAGATGGATACATAGTTTTTCGCCTGACTTCAGATATTGTTTGTTCTATCTGAACCTTAGAGAAAGGGTATTTCGAAAATAACCGAAATTAATGCTCAGCGACGAATCTAATCGGTCCTGGGTTGTTCAGTACAATACTGTACCCAGATAGGAGACTAGTTACAGTTTGTAGGCTATGTTTCAATGTGAAGGTTTTACGCTGGATAAAAACCAACGTCACTAGCCGTTTACCTTTAGGGGGGGGGGCGGGTACGTTCCGGGTTGTGCCAACAAGTCTGGGAAACTGAGGAGAAAAACCTTTTTTCTTCAGGTTTTTCTTGGTTGTTAGATTACTCGGTAGGCTATACTTTTTGGACATTAACATCAAGGCCAGCCCAGAAAGGAACATGTAATATAAACATATAGTAAAACTGAGAAGAAGAAAAAAGGCTAAACTTAAGTCGACGCTGCTTTATAAGTTGTGTCAAGAAGGTTAGGGTCGATCTTGTCAGCATGTTTTTTCTGACCTCTTAAGCCTTTTCCTGCACTTCAAGTGTGGGCGAATCTCAAGCGTTGCCTGTTTCTGTAGTAATTTCCTATTCCGGCTTTGCTAAGTATACTCAAAGAATGGCTGCACACAAAACTTACTGTAGCTCGAACTTGTTCGAACAGTTCAAGTTCTTTTACGACCAGAGTTACGAGCTCATATTATGGCACTTGCTACGAGTAGGCAGTACAAGAAAGTAAATTAAAACGTCACAAAAAAAACCTTCCAACCTCCCGCCTTCGAAAGATGCGGTTCTGACATAGAAATGGGACATTTATGGTATCTGCTCCTACAACCCATCAAGTTTCACTTGATTGACACCCTTTTTGTCTCTTTGTTAACTGTTGCTCTTCTGAAGTATACATTCTCCTCACTCCATATATTTGAAACCGTGTAAATTTCGTGTTTGTGCTTTTATTTATTTTTTCACGTGTGCATAAATTTCTAGTCCCTTTCTGCGACCAAGTTTTTGCTCAATATATTTGAAATGTTCTTCTTTACCATGTTTTATTTTGTACTTATATGAAGTAATAATAATCGAAGCATTCATTTTTAATGGTATACTCGTCCTATTTTAGTTTTCTCCCCTCGTGTCTCCACTCCCACTTGACATAACGATGCATGTTCAATGACCGAGCTAGATACACACACCCGCAGTATTCTATTCAATGTTATTATTGCCGGACCGGACAGAAACAGAAGCTTTCGGTAGTCTCAGTGCCGTTCGCCAACAGGAAACTTCAGTATCGGGCCGGGCCAGCACGCCGTGGTTAAAGTTTAACCGAAAAAGGCTAGGATAGGACAATCTAGTTACCCATCACTTATTCACTTAAAGTGGCTTGAAGACCCGCTGAAAATGAGTTACTTCGTTGTTCCGCTATTCACGAATAATCTATTTTCAAATAGTGGAATTTCCGTGTGATTTGTGGTGCCTCTTTTTGCTGTATGCCTTACGAGAAAGATTTATCAATTTTTCTTTGTTCAGGCACTAAGCAATCTTCACCAATCTCACCACTGCCGACTGAAAAGCCGCATTTCTGTTGAGATTAAAATTTCCCGCATCATAGTAGAGTTTACGCTGTGGGGACGGCTGGAGATATTCTGAGCCTCATAACTAGAGCAGATAGTGGAAAATAAAAAAAAATCCCTTTGCAGAATCCAAATAATTTAGTGTATCCAGTTAAATGACACACAAATGAGTTGGCTTTTCAGTTAAACTTTAAAAACTGAATAAACAAAGAAAAAGAGTCTGGAAAATGAAAAAAATAACATTTTCGAGCTTATCATTCACTTATTTTTAAAAAGTCAATTGGCGTACCTTTGAGGCTTTGCTCCGTGACTGATAAACTAGACTAAGTCGGAAAAGTGCTAAAAATCCGTAGGTGCAAAAGGAAACACTGGCGAAGGGTGGGGATTTCTGAAACTTGTAATACCACAAGTAAGCTAGGGATAATCGAAAAGGCAGAGAGGTCCTATAAGTTTCGCTGCATAGAGTCGGGCGTTCCATTCGATAAGGCTACGCTTCACTTGCGGCCTATTGGAGGTGGCAAGTCCTTTTTAATTTTATCGCGCACCAGGAATGACTTTGCCGCCTCAAACCGGCCTCAAATGAAGCGCAGCCTTATCGCATGGAAAGCTCGACTTCACGCAGTGAAATATCTTATCTACTCTACCGAAGCAAAATTTTAGTAAGATGTAGATGTAAAAGAACCTCGAACTACATTGTGTTTCTGCTTAGATGTAGTTGACCACTTTACAACTAAGCTATGCTAACAGAAAATTACACACGGCTTCGGCTGTTTTTTGCCTCTTTCCATCTCTCTTACCTTGAACGACAATCTTGGCAAAATTTGCATAACCGGTCTTCGGACGAATAAGCTCCTCGCATACAATGATCGGGTGCCTAATACGTCACGCAAAGAGAAGAAACATGGCAAGCGTGATGATCAGTGTGTTGCTAATAGAGGAAATAGGATACACTTATGAAGTTGAGCATCTCTGGAACGAGAATGGATGGAAATAATACTGAAGCAGAATGAATTACTATAATAAGTACGACTCGTCCTTTAAGGGATTGAAATGCAACCCGCCAGGTCCTCGTATGTACTTTAACGAGCGAGAAGGACGAGCTTCCTTCTCTGATCCCTGCGTGTTTTCTTTCGTATTTTTTTTCTTTTCGTAAAGGAAATCAAATCTATCAGATCTGACAGCAAGCTTCCGGCGATTCTGAATGAATTGTTTGCCTTCGTTAAAATGCGCAACCGTCGGCCCCTTCTAATTAGTCCCCTGGGTTTGACCGTTGACTCAGTCGGGTTTTCTGAATTAATTGGCGGTGGGTCTCTGTTGTGGGCGAACTGTCGGAAAGTGTGGGGTTATGACGTGTGGGGGTTATGACGTGTGGGGGTTATGACGTGTGGGGGTTATGACGTGAGGGGGTTATGTCGTGTGGGGGTTATGTCGTGTGGGGGTTATGACGTGTGGGGGTTATGACGTGTGGGGGTTATGACGTGTGGGGGTTATGACGGTCGGCGAACTGACGGTCGGCGAACTGACGTGTGGGGGAACTGTCGGATTTTAGGAGTGGGCGTACTGACGTGTGGGCGAACTGACGGTGGGTGAACTGACGTGTGGGCGAACTGACGTGTAGGTGAACTGACGTGTGGGTGAACTGACGTGTGGGCGAACTGACGTGTAGGAGAACTGTCGGAAAATGTGGGCCTTGTGACGTGTGGGTGAACTGTCGGAAAATGTGGGCGTTGTGACGGATTTTGTGGGGGTTCTGACGTGTGGGGGTTATGACGTGTCGGGGTAGTGACGGGACCCCACCGAAAAGTCAGGCACTTCATGTAGCCTTTATTTTATACAATCTGATTTTGCAGAATCCTAAAAGTCATACACATCCGAGTACATATCTTATACAAGACTAATTGAATTCTACAGGCATGACAACTTCTCACGAAAGCGGGGACGATCACTGTGGTTAAAGGAAACTTCGTACTTATGATAGCAGTTCAGTAGTATTTCCATCATTCTCGTATTTAGCAATACACTGATTGTCACGCTTGCCACGTTTTTTCTCATTCTGTGACGTATCTTGCGCCCGGTCATTCTTTCCGATGAGCTTATTATCTAAGGCAAGGGACATGGAAAGAAATAAAAAATAGCTGAAGCCGTGTGTAATTTGTGTAGGCATAGCTAAATATAATAATTAATTAATATTAGTTTAATAATGTAAAGTGGTCAGAAACACTATGGAGGGGAAACAAATTTCGCTGGTTGTCCGTCCAGGACTTTCACGTTTCTGCCCTTAATCGTTTTAGGAAAATGATTTTTAGGCCCGATTGATCTTTTTTTTATGTTTGGTTTTATTTATCTTATGCAATCACTTCGTTATTGTAAGCTCGGTGTGTTCTTCCTTTCTTCTTTGTACTGCACTATTTCCCTTCCTGTCCACTGCGTAACAAAACTTTTCATTCGTTTTGTTTGCCTGTAGTTTGAGAGTCGCACAAACCTCGCATAGATAAGTAACCATCTCTTTATTTGGAAGGCTTGAATTTACTTGTTTCGAGAAACAGTTTAAAAAATGGTGAGAAAACCGCGCTGCACATCATAGAGCTTGTTCCACCCTACTTTCCGTAGTTACTACGCATGACGTTACGAATTTTGGCTTCTTGGCGTCAAGGCTTTAAAGTATTTTTCAATTTTTGGTAAAATATCACTACTCGGTGTAATCCAGACAATCACGTTACGGAGGGCCGTAGTTACCACGCTGTCGAGCATGGTAAGCAAATAGTTACTATTAGTTACTATTTCGAGAAGGTTGGAACGGTCAGCGACAAGTGAGTCAGACTCCCGTTATAAGCTTCGATTTTTTCGCTTTGGAACTGTTTGACTGATCCATGAGAGCTCATATAAAAAGCGATTTCTCCAAAGACCCGAGAAAACGAACCGGATGCACATTTCTATAGACTTTTTGCTACAAATCCTGCGGTTATCTTTAGTGGGGGCGGAAATCAGACAATAGCTTCGCCGACTATTCAGCCGCTAAACCCAGCGCTGTTTCGCCCTCAGCCCTACACACCTGACAGGATTGATTTGTTCAGTTCTGTTCGAGTTGAATACTACCTGACAGAGGGGCTAATGAACGTCTCCCCTGGTCTGAAGTGAAGAGATCCCTTCCACTCCAATCGGTCAGTTCTATTGGGGGTCAACGTAGCGAACAGATACCAACAGGGGGTAATCTTGTGGGTATCGCGACCCGAAGGCGGGTCTACGTTCATTCTCACGTCGGGATAACAGAATCGTAGGCTTTCTTGTAAACTGTATTGATGGGGAGAGTGATGTGTTTGGATTCAATGTTCATAAAAAAACCGCATGAATTCGGATGGAAGATATCGTCTTAAAGGCTAATGAGAGAAAACATGTTGAATTGTTGTCCTGTTTTCGGAAGTTTCTTTTCTGGTATCCACTTAAGTTTAACCGAATAGGGCTGAGATCCGACAGTCTAGTTACAGATCACTTTATTTCGATCAAAACACGTTAATCCGTTTGTCCACTATCCACAGATAATTGATTCCATCGCATGAACTGATTCTTTCGGATTTGTGGTAGGCTACCCCTATGTGCCTGTCCCTCCTGAAGGACACCTCTTGCTTATTCTGCGTTTGATAAGATACCTAGTTCCCTTGTGGAACTATAAGCTTCTAAAATCCCCACCTTTCGCCATTTTTTAGTTTTGTTCCTACGAATTTTTGGTGCTTTTTCGGCCGTGCCGAGTTTTGCCCGTCACACAACAAAAACTTCGCCGTGATCTTCAACTTTCGCTCACAAATCTTTCACAAATATGGATATGAGAAGCTTAAAGTGTTATTTTCCATTTTGGGAGACATGGTAGACCATCAGATCTATCTTCTGTTTTGGACTTCTCCGTTTTGCTTAGTTTTCCCACTTTTTAACCACAGCGCGTTAAGTTTTCAAATCTTTTGCGCCCAGCCGCCGCGTCGGAGAGCAGGAATGCTGGGTAGAGTCGACAAGAGCTAACAAGAAAATAGCTAATTTTACGTGAAAAGTAATGATATTTTCGAATAACCATATATCTGATCTGTATCATAGTGAAAAGATCGTTTCTAGTAAGAGCTGTGCTTTAAATATTTACCAACTACAAAGGTAAGCCATCGCCGAAAAAGAAACTAAAATGGCAAATTCCTTGCAAGACATATCTTAACATCATTTTCCTACTTTCTCCAGCCGTGACTTTTCCAGGCTTAGTGTTTTTGGGATCCCAAAACGTAAGTGGAGGGATAGCTATGACATCGCAAAAGTTGTTCGTCTGTCTGTCCGTCTGTGAGCACGATAACTCTCTAAGGGAATGAGATATTTTGATGAAACTTGGTGTGAGGATTCTTCGGGTCCAGGTTAAGGTCGATTTCATAGATGGGCTCTGTAGCCCTACATCTAGGGGAGGGAGTTCAAATAAAGGGGCAAACAAAATATTTTAAACAGCTAATATGATAGTCGATTATGAGGTAAGCAGACATGCTGAACACGACGATGAAAACCATTTTCTCGCCGGACAAGTAGTTCGTCCGGAATCCGGCAAAAACCGGGAAATTTGTTAAAGTAAAAGTTATAGTTGAAGTTGATTAGATGTTCGATATAGGAGTAAGAAGACATGCTGGACGCTTTTTTGAAAAGCATTTTCTACCCAGACAACTTGTTCGCCCGGAATCCGGCCAAAACCAGAAAAATTTTTAATTGCAAAAGTTTTATTTTAAGTTGATTAGATGACAGATTTAGGAGCAAGAAGAGACGCTGAATCTGTGAAAGACAATCATTTTTTACCCGGAATCTGGCTGAAACTGGAAAATTTTTATAAGTAAAAGTTTTATTTGAAGTTGATTAGATGTTCTTTGTGGGGATAAGGAGACATGCCTAACTCGTTTCTGAACTTTATTTTTTTGCTGGACAAGTAATTCGCTCGGAATTCAGCCGAAACCGGAAATTTGGCAGAAGTAAAGCAGGAAGTTTCGATCAGTATATTCAAAATAGATGTAGATCTGAACTTGGTTTTCTCAGATGATTAGCCTGGCGAAGACTGGGTATGGCGAAGACAAGACCCAATTGTCTGGATCAAATATTAAATTTTGGGATCGCATCGAAACCTTTAATCTTGTTAATCCTGGAAATGCAGGCTTTTTTTGTAATTCAAAATCTCCGCGTCTGGATGAATTTTCGATTGTCGTGCAAGCAGAGCACACTCTGAACGTTATTACTAGTGCCCCGGGTGAAATATACAAAATCCCTTAGATGAGTCAAAATGTTCAAGCGTATTCAAACATCAGATTCACATTCAACGAAAGGTTCGTGACTGGGCCATCTTTCGGTCAGTTGCTTTAGTCGATGTAGGTCGAGCCTGCCTCCCATGTCTCCCTGCAAGACTACCCATTCATACCCTGGGAACGCAGTGTGAACCCATCATAATAATAGCTACATTTCGACAGCGATGATTTGGTGGTATTTTGATTCGAACCAACAAGTTAGGAAAATGATATCGGATGAATTAGTGGTATTTAGGGAGCCGTCATTGTCACGGATCGGCATTCTGCCGAAAGGAAATGCGGGGAGGCTTAAAGAAGACCTCGCACTACATAGTGTTTCTACTCAGATGTTCTGTAATAGTTGACCACATTACAATTAAACTAATGCTTACAGAATAATAAACACACGCTTCTGCTGTTTTAGCCTCTTTCCATCTCCCGTGCCTTGGATGATAAACTTGGCAAAATTTGCAAGCGTTGGCAAGCGCAATAATCAGTGTATTGCTATTAGAGAAGATAGGATACACTTATGAAGTGTGAATGTTAATAGTTGACCACATTACAATTAAACTAATGCTTACAGAAAAAAAAACACACGCTTCTGCTGTTTTAGCCTCTTTCCATCTCCCGTGCCTTGGATGATAAACTTGGCAAAATTTGCAAAAATTGGCAAGCGTAATAATCAGTGTATTGCTATTAGAGAAGATAGGATACACTTATGAGTGAAGAATCTCGGGAACGAGAATGGATGGGAATATTACTCAAGTAGAAGGAATTACTGTCGTAAGTGCGACTGTTGCCATGGCCCTCGGGCTTTCGGATCTTGCAATAAACATCATATCATGAACATCAAACATCGTAGTGACACGTTCAAGAATGCCTCAAAATACGCTGTTCCGCTTAAAACCAACTCCTCCAGCAACACCAGCAACTCTTCCTTCTACGAAAGTTGTACAGTGACAAAACTGCACATTCGTTCACTTTCTTCACTTTGTAACTTGTAAGTATCCAATCCCCTTGCTCACCACCTGTATACAGTTTGGCGACAATGGGGATTCTTAAATTCCCTTCATGCGCATAATGACTCATCAGTGAATAGATGATTATTTCATATCTGCGAGTTTTGTATAACACCATTTCATCCTTGTGAATGTTTTGAATATCTCCTTTCATTTTTATTTCTGTCGTTGCTCGAAGCGTGTCAATAACTTCTTTAAAGTGAATTTGCATAATTAGTATTGTAGTATTGTACGAGAAAGCAAAACCAAAGCTATCAACTCCATAACACAAAGGTCTCACTTCGAACCTTCGCCGAAAAAGACGTATGGGGAACTTCTTGACATGGACCGTATTGTTTGCACTTTATGGAAATGCGAGCAAATTCCATTGGATATGGGCGGGTGGCATCACGAATTGATTTCCGAAGGCTATTTTAAATGGAAATTAGTTTAACAATTAGATCCGAGGGGAAGTCTGACAGATTTGGACAAAATAATAAGACCCGGGCTGAAATTGAGATTAAAAACCGGCGGGAGACACTTAAGGCTATTTTGCCACTTGAGGGTAGGAACCCTTTTTCAACCCGCGTTGTTGAAAGTGAACAAGTTGATAGGTCCCTTGTCAAGTTGGATACCTGGCTTTGATTTGGAAATGTCTATAGGCGGCATGATGACTGGGTCTAATTTGTATTCCTACTTCTTTGAATTCGGGCTGACATGCGAACGATTGGCGTTATGGTTGAAATGTCAGATTGGTTAGTGATTTGGCATCTATGAGGAAGAGACTGTAGGTGGGACACCTGTGTGGTTTGATTGGTTGTTCTTTGTTAAATGTGTTGCTACTCTCACGGAAGTCGTCATGTTAGAAATATTAGTAATATTCTTGGCTTTTGATGTCATTTTACAGACGATCAGGTTATGGTGAAGGAAGAGAGCAAAGAAAGATCATGACAGAAGCTTGCTTTTTTTATCATGAACCGTGTTTGGTTCGATTATTTGTTAGATGCGTTCCTCCTCTAACAAGTGTCTCCGTTTAAGCCTGTGACGTTCTGGCCCCTACGAAACTCGATCTTTTGTAGTAATTGGTAACGAGAAATCCCGGTTTTTCAGCTTCATAATCATATGATTTTAATTTGTTTACGGTCTTACCGGTCGCAGAATTCTGGCTCGCTTTGCCGAAGAAAGAATTCTGCGATCAATGGTAACACTGTCTCTAGCAAGAAGTCGTCATGTTAGAAATAGTAGCAACCTTTCTGGGCCTAAAACTCAACCGAAAAGGGCTTAGATAGGAGAATCTTGTTACCCGTCACTTACTCACTTAAATAGGCTCGAAGACCCGATGAAAAGGCGTTACTTCGTTGCTCCACTATTCACGAATATTCGATTTTCGAATAGTGGAATTTACCTTTCGGATTCGTGGTACCTCTATGCGATGTTCCTGTGTCGTATGTTTGACGAAAAGGAGTTACGAAAAATGTGTATTCATGCACTAGGTAGTCTTCACCACGCTCGCTATTGGCCACTGAAAAGCCGCGTTTGTGTTAAGATTCAAAATTTCTGCGTCATAGTAGAAATTGCGTTGTGGGGTCGGCTGTAGATATTTCGAACCTCACTAGGTACTAGAGCAGATAGTGGAAAATCCAAAATACCCTATAGCAGAATCCAAATAATTCAGTGTATTCGATTAAATGATACAAAAATAAGTTGGCTTTTCAGTTAAACTTTAAACTTATTTTATACACGACCAGATTACGTCAGGACAGCAAAGAAAGATAAGACGGTGATAGAAGCTTGCTTTTTGTGGCGGTCAACCTGTATCTTGTGTTGCCTTGTTCTTCTGCTGCCTTCTTATTGAGTTATCTAGACTAGGACCCAAACTAAAACAAGTTCCGCGCCGGATTATCGATGCAGACCGGAATGTAGGCACATTCCAGTGTGGTATTGTAGGAATGTATTTAGGCGTAACTATGAAGCTCTTCTCCCCAGTGGCAACCTAATTTCACCGGATAATCCCTTATGACTTCTTGTTACATAGAGAGTCATGAGTAGTTTTTAAGTTCTTATAACAAACATGGATTCCTATCTAATCTTCAGGTCTTGCGTCACCGTCAGGGCAAGCCAAGATTTCAGGTATCAAACATTCCTGTCCTCAACAGCAACCCATTTCGATGGAGACAGAAAACAAAAATGAAAGAAGACATCCACAATTTTAGCAAGCGTTAACTGTGTAAAAGTTCATATCTAAAACCACACATCTGCCATTGCCAATTATTTAAAGATGAGTTTTAGTGCTCATGAAGAGAATTTAGGAATCCCGATATCATTCGTTCGAAATTATTGATAAGCGCTGAGCAAGGGATTTGAGACTCTGCAATTGACAATTGAAGAAAGTGAATGTATACAGTTTTGGCGAAGTAGTGCGAACCAGATTATGGTGAGGACAGCAGATGCTAATGGTGACCGAAGTTTGCTTTTTATGGCAGACTACGAGTTTCTTGTGTTGTTTTGTTCTTGTGTTGCCTTCTTATTGAGTTGTCCGAGGAGTTGTCTAGACTAGGACCCAAATTAAAACAAGTTCCGCGTCAGATTATCGATGCAGACCGGAATGTAGGGACATTCCGGTGTGGTATTGTAGGAATGTATTTGAGCGTAACTATTAAAGTTGTTTGAATTGTTTTATGTCATAGAATATTTGTTAGTTGGAGTTTGATTTTAAACATTTCCTCCTTGTTTAGGACGTTGTTTCCGCTTTTAGAGGAGCAATGAACGATTTTCTTTGAAGTATGTTTGTTAGTTAAGTTGATGAATAAATCAATCACTCAATCAATACAAAAAAAAACTGTCCAGCGGCAACCTAGTTTCGCCGGATGATCCTTTATCCCTCCTTGACTAGTCACATGGAGTTACATGGGTATTTTAAAGGTTAAAAGTCTCTTGTCACTATATTTGATGGTGCTAAACAAATAAGTCAGTCGAGATTTTGTCCAGCGATATTTAGGCCCTTCTTGACAAGGGTCGATCCTGCAAATGTTGCAGATTCGCATTTCTAGCTGCAGCCTGAATAGGACCCTTGCCAGGAAAAGCCGAAATGTCGCTGGAATAAATCTCAGCTGGCATATCTGTTTAGAGCCGTCAAGCAAGATTCGCAATCAGCTTCGGTTGCATTTATATTATGGTGAATAAATCTGAATTGGAAAAAAATTTCAATTCAATTGAATACACGTAACTTCTAAAACCTAACCCAGAGCCAGAAATCACGGTTTTGTCCAAGTAGTGAAAACGAGGTTCAGTAGTTGCGAGTACAGATACTGTAATGTTCCCAGCTGACTGGCACTTGAAATCAGTGCTTCCACTTTCTTTTTTTCAAATTCGGGAATAAGCCTTAGAAATTCGGGACGTTTTCGGGAGATGAAACTTGAGTTTCGCTGAAAAACTCGGGGGCGCCGTTTGTAGCAACGTCGCGTTTTTTTCCAGAAGAACACAAAAAAAAGTAAAAATCGAGGGTATTCTGCCGCACAGGTTGACGCTCGGGTTGACGATTTTCAACTGTGGTTTGAGTTTCTTCTAGACAAAAAGGCAGTATTTGGGATGGGAAAGCCAGTAGGCTTTGTATAATGATCTAACACCTATTGGCAACAGACTTCCACCGTTTCCTCGGTATTTCACATAAGGCGTATTCTCGCCGTTCCCCGAGGACTCCACTTGAGGAGTGAGGACTCCACTTGAGGAGTGAGGACTCAACTTGAGGAGTCCCCGCATTTTTGGTTGCCCCGGGGTCCCCATTATCATCACCATCATCAAAAAGGACTCCCTTTCATATTCGGAGGGGAATCAATTTCTGCTGGTGTTGGTGCAATGTAAAATTAATTAAAAACAATCAGGACAAGCAAAACCAAAAATAAAGTAGATCCAAACATCGTCAATTGCATATTTTTTTTCGAACAAAATCCATTTTAAAAGCATTCACCGTGTTCTCGCTATTTTCCATACGCGGATCCGCGTGAAGTGACTCCCTCTTCCCTTCGATTCCCCGAGAAGTTCTCGGAGAACGGCGAGAACACGCCTATAGCATTAGCTAGTCCAGAATTTGCTTTTAGCCCTGGACCAATCAGTTCATTCAGTCCTGGACTGGCCAGTGAGCAATACACGTAATCTAAAACCTTTCTCAAGTTTTCAAACCTCGGCTTTCCATAGGGGTATGTCTGCTTACAGATGAATTTCCAATATTCATCCACCTCCACGGATATCGTACAAACGTCCAAACCCCTCAAGGAAAGGTGCAAAATAGTATTAAAACCGTGGAACAAACCGCGAAGGCTGACCGCTGAAGTGAGCCATCCACTAACTCTGTTGTCGGTAAATTCTAGAGAAAAACAAAGATATTCGGGGAGTTTTGGGGGGTTCGGGGAAAGCCATTTTGTTGTCGGGTGTTTTCTGGAATTTCTGGGAAATCGCCGGAAATTCGGGAACTGTTTTAGGTTATGGATCTGGCTCTGCTGGAGTCTGAAGACTGCAGACCCGTACCACAATCGGACGCTGAGCTACTGTCTATTTAGAAATCTGTTCTGTGGAGCTCAGAACGTAGGCATGTCACCGCAGGGGACCTCGACGTGCCGGCGTTGATCTCCCATAGGCGAAGGGTCTCGGGGTAAGCAAAAAGCCCGGTGAATCAAGTTGTTTCTTCTCTGGAACATAGTTGGCGGCATCTACTCGATAGAGGTAATCTGCTCAGAAAATTTATGATTTGGAGGGACTGGAATTCTGAACAGGATATTTGGCACCAACCATTGTCAGTTCCTCATGGGAAAATTGACCCCGTAAGGACTCGTCTCGATTCTATGTGGTAGCTTCAAAGAGGCTACCGAGTCTCAATCATTACCTCGTCAAACGTTCTTTCTTGATAAAACAATCAGTCCGAAGCTGAGCGCTGCGAAGGCACCTCCTGTTTCAAAAGTGAATCAGCAATTTCAAAATCTCCCGTCATCAGTTGTATTCAAGTAATGACGTCGGCTTTTAAACTGATGAATATCTCAAGCGTTCCGTAGCAATTCTTCAAGTAACACCTTCCTTTGTTGGCCTTTATTACCTTGAGCACCTGAAGCTGTCTGTCCCAACGTTTGAGAAATTATCAGCCCACACCCCTGGCGAGGGCAAAGAGATAATAGGCTGGTTAGAGGAGGTAGCCCCTGGGCAAGCTGCGCTGCGAATGCCACGTAGCACTGTAGCTGTTCCGTGAAAGCAAAAACATGACGTGAAAACGGCAGAAATTCGCGATTTTGTTGTTAAAGGAGTCGATTGATATGGCGAAATGGTAGCGAAACTGTTATCGATAGGAATGATTATTGTGGACACAACTGTACCTTTCCTTTCTGTAAAATCCGAACAGTAGCCGTCAGTATTCACAAAACAATAAACTAAATGAATCGTTTAGCAACGTTAGCTCATATCCATTTCGCATGCTCAATACTTGTCCAGTGGGTTTGATATCATTCAGCACGGACTTAAAAATTGCTTATGTTTCCCAGCCAGCTTGGACCTCGGCTTGGACTCAAGGAGTATTTATAAGTGCTTGTGTAAAAATTATTTAGGATATTACAATGTGCAGATTTTGCAGCGCACCCGGCCGTGTCCAAGAGATTGTCCATGTCCAAGAGACATGCATCGGTCCAGCCATTGGCAGGTTTCACTCGGTTTACTACAGAATGATCCAGTGGTAAAGGAGTGGTGATAGATAAAATCATCTGTGAAAAATTTCGCAGTGGGATATTTGTGAGTTTTAAACACCATCTTTTAAACAGCAAATCATTGCGAATAGTTCTGATGTCTTCTTTCGTTTTTGTTCCGTCGTGATCGAATGTGTTGCTATTGATCAGAGGATGGATTTCTGTGAAGAGAAAGCTGAACGTTGTATTGGAATGATGTAATTCAGTGTTTGTTCACGGGCATTGAAGTAATATCTAGTCGCCCTGTTTAAGAAGAATTAATGGGTTGTATAAAAAAAACAAGACCAAAGGTTTCGATGGGATCCCAAAAATTTTATATTTGACCCAGACAACTACGTCTTGACTACGCCAGATCCAGTCTTCGCCAGGCTAATCATCTGAGAAAATTAAGTTCAGATATACCTGTATAAGCCATATTTATTTTGACGATACTGATCGAAACTTCCTGCTTTACTTCTGCCGAATTTCCGTTTTCGGCCGAATTCCGAGCGAACTACTTGTCCAGCCAAAAAAAGATAGTTCAGAAACGAATTCAGCGCATCGCCTTATCCCTATAAAGAACGTCTAATCAACTTCAAATAAAACTTCAACTTCTAAAAAAAATCCGGTTTCAACCGGATTCCGGACGAACTATATGTCCGGATAAAAAATGATTGTCATATACAGATTCAGCGTCTCTTCTTACCCTTAAATCTATCATCTAATCAACTTCAAATACAAATTTTACTTTTAACAAATTTTCCGGTTTCGGCCGGATTCCGGGCGAACTACTTGTCCGGCGAGAAAATGGTTTTCACCATCGTGTTCAGCATGTTTTCTTACCCCTAAATCGAACATCTAATCAACTTCAAATAAAACTTTTGCTTTTAACAAATTTTCCGGTTTCGGCCGGATTCCGGGCTAACTACTAGTCCGTCGAGAAAATGGTTTGCACCATCGTGTTCAGCATGTCTTCTTACCCCTAAATCGAACATCTAATCAACTTCAAATAAAACTTTTGCTGTGAACAAATTTTCCGGTTTCGGCCGGATTCCGGACTAACTACTTGTCCGGTCAAAAAATGGTTTTCACTATCGTGTTCAGCATGTCTTCTTACCCCTAGATCGAACATCTAATTAACTTCAAATAAAACTTTTACATTTAACAAACTTTCCGGTTTTGGCCGGATTCCGGGCGAACTACTTGTCCGGCGAGAAAATGGTTTTCATTATCGTGATCAGCATGTCTTCTTACCCCATAATCGACTATCACATTAGCTGTTTCAAAACACTTTGTTCGTCCCTTAATTTAAACCCCCTCCCCCACCCCTAAATGTAGAGCTACAGTGCCCATCTACGAACTTGACCTTACTCTTGACCCAAAGAATACTCACACCAAGTTTCATCAAAATATCTCATTCCCTTCGAGAGTTATCGTGCTTACAGACAGACAGACGGACGGACGGACGGACGGACGGACGGACGGACGGACAGACGGACAACTTTTGCGATGTCATAGGTATCCGTCACTAACGTTTTGGGATCCCAAAAAAACCAGCTCTTCAATGCCCAGAAGCAACCCTGCAAATGACTAAATCTCGACTAAATAACCCTAAAACATCAACAAAACAAATTACATGAGAAAGGAAAGAAAGAAGCAGAAAAAAGAAAGAAAGTAGCTTGAGTTACCCGGTCTCGGGCGCCCGGACAAAAAAAAATAAAAAAAATTTCAAACCAAACATAGGCTACTGCTAAGTGCTAACTATCCCCCCCAAACAAAAATTAAACGGCTGAGAATAACGCACCAATTTCCGACCAGAAGTTCCGATTGGATCCCAAAGAGAATCTTGTCTGGGCTTCCTGATATAGACAATCGGGTCTAACAATGCCAGAACCTGGCAATGTAATCCTTACAGGCCCCGCAATACTTTTCTCCGAAAAGAATGCCAGATCATTTTGTAAACTTCCGCCGACGGTTCTGATCAGGCTGCTCCTTAAGGTAGCGTTCCAGCGACGTAATCTTAGTTACGATCGTTACTATTTTGTTAGTATTGCCGTTCCAGAGCCCGCCGTAATAGGTAAATTGGCTCCTCCCACTTATTATTTTCGTTCCAGGACTGTTACGATCGTTACATTTACTTATGATGGTCGCGAGCATCATAAGTGATAATAACTATCGGTTCTGCAGGAACTCCCGTAAGAGTGACGACGTATGTACGCGTTGTTATTATTTGCGTTCCAGAGAGCGTGATAACTACCACAATGCGACGATCGCCCCTCCTCGTATCATCGTAACTTGTAATAACTTCACTGGAACGCTACCTGAGACGAGAAAAAAATAGTATTTCTCTACTCACCGCGTCTTTTTCAAACAACCTTCCAACCAGTTTTACTGGAGAACTTATATTGTCCCTATATTTTAAGCTCTCCTTCACCCCTGTTCCAATTGAACCACATTTCCAGTTTTTGCCGCACTTCGGATGAATTCCTTATCGGGTGAGAAAGAAATTTCAGATGTGGGTTCAGCACTTATTTTTCCATGGTATTTTTTTTTTTTTTTTTTAGTCGACCTCAGAAAAACTTTTACTTTTACCGAATTTCAGGTGCTGGCCGGATTTTCCGTGAACTACTTGTCCCGCAGGAAAATAAAGTTCAACAACGGATTCTGAATGTCTCCTTAGCCCTAAATCGAACCTTCAATCAACTTCAGATTCAAACTTTTACTTTTTATAATTTCCGGTTAGGACCGGATTCCGGGCAAACGTATTGTCTGGCTGTAAGTTTAGGATATGGATTCAGCATCTTCTTATTCCAAAATCGACTATTATATTAAAAAAAAAATTCGCCCCTTTATTTGAACCCCCACCCCTAAATATAGGAGTACGGAGACTCTCTACCAACTTGACGTGAACTTTGACCCAAAGAATCATTACACAAAGCGTGAACAAAATATTTAACATTTCAACTACTTCGAGAGTTATCGTGCTAACCGACTGACAGACGGACGGACAAACTTAACGAAATCATAGGTATCCGTCCCTAGCGTTTTGAGATCACGAACAATCGGAAAATTGTCCTAAGTGGGCTTTCCAGTCTGATGCCAGGAAACGATTTCAGTTAACGTAATCGACTAGCGCTAACGGGGGGGGGGGGGCTTCTAAATTATTTAAACTAATACATTCTCTTTCAGGTGTTCTAAACCGGATGTTTCGCAAGTCCACCAGTTACGTCGAAGAGGTCCAAATTCCTCTGTCACAGTTACAAATTTGCTTGAAGAATGGTCCCCAGAACGGCTTTAACCCCTTTGAGGATATAGTCAAAAGGTGAATTTTGTTTGAGTCAAAATACCAGTCTCAGCATGGGTGTGAATTTAGGAAAAGCCCCATTCACAGTGCGGTCCCCATCAAAGACATAAATTACAGATTGAGCGGTTCGTAATATGTGACAGGAGGCATTATTGGTAATTTGTCGAGATTAACTCGGCGCGCTCCGATCATAAACGGGACTTAAGCTGACGAGGCTGATCTAAAGCCTGTGAACGGTAACAGCTTAACTCTGAAACGCGGCGTGGAAGCAGCTGAAGCTTAGCTGCCGCCGAGACCAGATTTTAGGAGACCACGAGGCCTGACGTAGGTAAATATGAAAGTTCTAGGTTCTTCGAAATGTATATTGGTTGCTTGATCATGTGTGGATGGTAATGGTTTTAATAGCGCATATTACTAGCATCTTCCAGGAATGTATCAAACTAGACTCTCTCAACTGTCGTTTTTTTCACTGATAGGCTGAGCTTCGTAACTCGATGCTCTACGGCAACAGATTAACTCGTAAGCGCGATGTTGAAGCGGTGGAAGTTTAGCTACCGTTAAGACCAGATTTAAGGAGCAACAAAAATCGGTCGATAGACGTCTTTCTGGCATAGCGATATTCAAAGTTGTAGGGATCACTCCAGGCTCTTTTTCTGCTGACAGGAGACAAAATGAGAACCCTTTTTGTACGACCTTATTTGTGTTGCATGACAGCACTGGCAAGAAAACTTGGCTTGATCAGTGCAGGATGGTAGACTTCTTAATACTCCATATACAAACACGCCAGTGAACCTCGTGAACAACGAGAAACGTCGCCCGAACGATGGCTCAAATCCTATGTGAACCAATCAACGGCAGCACCGAACAGACGATAAGGGTCGGTTCTCGTGGATTGGAATTCCTGCCCGGATTTTCAGCACCATCATCAGTTTCGTACGGAAAAGTTGAGATTTTATCAACTTGATGTTGGAAGGGCAAAAATCCGTCTGAAAACCCTGTTCGTGTGTTCGCACAATTAGTAAGTTTCCGCATTCAATGTCTCCTTTGTTCTAGGGTAAGTCCGTGGACTGGAATCAGGCCGGTTGAAAGGCAGGTGACCTAGCTTCCACTGTCTGAAAGAGAGTGAACGTTTGTTCTAGTCCACGTGCGAGGAAAATGTACCGATGATCTTTCAAATGGATCGATGATCCGCTTTGTCCTATACAGATTTGGATGAAGCAAACGGTCAAGTCATTATAGCCAGCAAAACCGGTACGAGGCGTTCCTAACGAAAGGTTGGTCGGCGTTTTTTTTTTTAACTAGACAATAATTAACAAAACTAAACAAGACATATAACTTCCCAACAAACGAAAATCTTTAGCACCTGTGCTGCTGAAACTCCACCGATTTCTTTAAGGACCTGTCTTTCATGTATTACCTTTTCACTCTACGTCCCTGATCTTCACTTCGATTGACATTTTTGAATTTTTCGAATTCCCCATCTTGATTTGTTACTACACTGATTTTGCCTCTTCCACGTCTGGCTCTTTTCGCAGCGGATCAGGATCCCGCTTATTGCTTCGGAGGAGCTCATTGGTCAAAAAGATGAGTAATGCAATTTTCTACGAGTTTCTCGTCATAGGCGGGCCGGGCGGCATGTGGCTATAACAGCAGTGATGGTTTGCAATGTTCTGAGAAACACAAAAACACAGCACAGTTTCAAAGGAGAAACTGCATCTACTACGACTTGTGCTTTAAGGATCGAAGTTAAAGCACAGATGAGAAGGAAAGCCATCCTTTTTTTCGTAATCATGCAGGGTCTCTTTAAAACCCCGATAACCCAGAACAATCACATTACCGTATTTCCATGACTGAGCTCAGTGGCAAACACTCGGTCGGTCCTGGGACCTCCAGTGATGGACCTCCTTGGACGGGCACATAACATATTTGTTTTGTAACATCGACAGATAGCGAGAATCCTTGTGCAATTGTTATGACACTTCTGACAGTGTAGCTTTTTTTAATTTATTTACTCATTTATTTCCTCCAAACTGAGGAGTACAATGTATAAATTATAAAACAAAACCGTGCATAAATCAACTATAATCCTTTCAGTAAAATACTGTGAAATACTGTAAAAAACACACATCATTTCAGCAACTAACTTTCAATTACTTACGTATTAAATAATTTCCGGCGGAAGAGATTACACTGTGTAGGCGGCCAGGTAAATCCCATCAGAGTGAGAGGTGACCTGAAGAAATATGCAGATTTGCAATTCTTCCGACAAGCCGTATCGTAACTCAATTAATAACAGGAGACCCTCCTCAACAAAGCTGGGGCAAATATCTGTTTAAACCCACGTCCTGGACTCTCACCATGAGCTGTAATCATTGCATGCTTCGGCGCGGTCATAATTTAGTGCTGAAAACTCAATTAACATAGGATAGGTTCGGCCACCGGCTAGGCTTCTCAGAAGGTGGTTCGGAGATGGTTTGACTTGGCAAACTAAGAGGTTCGAAACCCTGACGCAGCTCTTTGAATCGAATTTATGCTCAAAACAGGGAATTCCGAAGTCCTGTGGTTAACAACGCGGGTTGGACCGTACTGGAAGACCTAAACTTCAGTGAGTTTTGCACATTGAAGCCAAATTGGAGGGCTTTACCAGTTTAGAGCATGTAATTTATAGCAGCTGCACTATTATGCATTACCTGCTTCCTTGCTGTGAAATAGTCTGAAGAGCTTGTGACCTTGGTCGTAGTATGTTCTCTAGATTTGTCTGGTGTTCACACCCTTATTCTATGACATCGTATTTCCATCTGTCGGTCGCTAGTTCTTTCCGTTGGTCGGTCTTGTCATCGTCAGTAAGGGTACTTGGATTAAGGTACTTGGATCCAGATGGATTATGAGGATTCATTTCGTGGATTCAATCATCTGGGGTCCGGGGGAGAGGGAATCACGAAATATTGAAGCATTTTTACTCTCAACTCCAGAATGGGTGATCTGATTCGGAAAACGGCGACTGTGGGGGGACGAGGGGGGTCTTGCGACACGCAGAATTTCCGAACTAGTCCAGGGGTCCGATGGAAACTCGGTATATTGTCGTCATATTGTGTTCCAGCCTGTATTCAGATCAAACCTGTCCCTTGTTCGACCACTTGCGGAAGGCCCCAGTGAAACCCCACAAGCTAGGAATACGAAATGTGCAAGTCATTTACCGTATTATTTATTTATTTTTATTTATTAACAACAAAACACTAGTTCATTGAAGGAGGGAAATTGCAGAAGAGTAACTTCCCCCACGACAACCATATTGGCAGCGTCAGCCTCATGTGCGGCCCAGCCAGGACAGCCAGCAACGGTTCGGCTAAACGGCTACTTTGGAGGGGGGGGGGGATTCCTCGAATCGATTGATCAGCGTCATGCCCTTGGGAAAGCCAATCGTCACGAAATGTCATCGGTAGGGAGAGGAATATGTTAAGTGGGCCCTAGACAGGATGACAAGCTTAAACTTCTTCCTTTCATGAATAGAAGCAAACTGTTTCAGCGCCTGCGTTAATTATACTACCATAGCCTAACGAACCAGTTATCAGTTGTTTACAGCTTGTCAACAAGCTTTTCTTACAGAACAGTGAGAAGGTTAGGCAAGAAAACCTCTTTGAAGTTTTTTATAAATTGTCTCCGATTCGGGTTTTCACACGGGTACTATGGACATCTAGCTGAATATTATGAGCACATCAAATCTACTCCCAAATACCAGAACAATTACTACATCAACTCCCAGCTCTTAAGAGCGAATTTGTCCATTATTGAGTGTAATTAATTTCATGTGCAGTTTACAGTTCTGCGGGTTTCTTTTCCCCATTACCGTTCTCCTGTGTGAATAGTTAATTCTGCTTCTTCGTCACGTTTTCCTTCTCAGCCGATTGTTGAGCTGGATACCCTTTCATACATTCCAAGACACGAGCGGAACGAAGTTATGCAACGCGTTTTATGATTCATTTCTTTCTTCGAGCTTCGTGCTGCTCGCCCATTCCGCCCGGCCCTATTCTCTACTTGACTCATTAATCCAGGAATCTCTCAAATGTATCCTGTTGGATTTTTTACGCTCGTCAAAGGCGTCCAAATTATAGACGTATAGATGAGGTTCTCAACACCGGGCGTATAATCGCTTGTTTACCGCCTTGAGCCATACGATCTATCAGGCCTGTAAGCGACCATGTGTCCCCTGATTACCACTGTAGGGTCGCGAATTCGAAACGCTTCGACGCGTAACATTCGTTTTGGTCTGATGCGTCCTTAAAAACCTTTTCGAGTTCTTGATGATGTCTTCAACTTTTCAGGAGGGATAGTATGCGAGGCCGTGATAATCGTGACGGAAGGCCTGACATTCCTGTGCTAGGGGGACTTGATCGTTGTCTTCGGTTTTTGTTTTACCTTTCTAACACATCTTCTTCTACTTATCTTTCCCGAAAGAATCCATATTGGGCCACGACATCCGACGCCTCCGGTCGATGTTCGAAGTAGCAGCAAACGGTTCGTTGCCGAGAAATAATCCCTCCAGTTCGCCAATACCAAACTCCGATCGCTTTCATTCTGCATTCGTTCAACTCCGCACATTTACACGTAAAATGACTCACTCTCTCGTCTAAGCAGCTACACTTAGGACAAGAGTTAGGACCCGTTTCCACATGTTTCCTTTTCTCTCGCAATGGCAGGCACCCCCCCCCGGAGTAACTACCCATTTAAGTTCTTCTGGTGACACCCGCCTTACAATAAACATGTTACACCCACGCCTCGTTTACGACTCGTATAGAGACGGACTCGTGTTTACGCCGATCTTCTTACCACAACTGGATCTTCTGGTCCTCTGCTGCTTCCCAGTCCTTTAACTCAAGGGTTCCTTCCTCTAATCCAAACCCCTCCAAGACCTGAATGGTCATTATTTTCTTTATCTGGCTTGACCACGAATATTTTCTGCGATGCTTCAGAGCGTCTAGGCAGGGACCCATAAATTTCCTTACAGAGGGCCTGTCATTTCCTATGCTTCTATATTGATATGATGACCGAACCATCCAGTTTCAAAAAATCCCCGCTTGAGTCGATCGGCATTCTTGTTTGCCTCATTGGACGTGCGCACCAAAGAGACTCCTCCCTCAAGGCGCCAGCAGCCAATCCCAACTTCTGTCTGTCTGGTCTTGAACGTCATTGGACCGTGGGTATTTCTCGAACTACATTCCGTGCGCTCAAGATAGCATCAGAAATCTCTTATTGACAGGCCCCCTGTAAAGGAAATTTATGGGTCCCTGGTCTAGGTAAGCGGCTTTAAGGGAACAGGGGCCCATAATAAGTTATTCTAACTTAGGTATTTCATTACTTATCTATTACGGAGCAATCTTCTTCGCCCTTTCTGTGGGGTCACTCTCGCCCACTGCTTGGTAATGTGCTGATGGGCAACCTTTTTTGGATCAGACAGCAGAAATAACTTCGTTTGTGGAAGACCATTCTGTTTTGCTTCCAGTCGGACAGATTCCTGTCTATCCTCAGTAAAGGGCGCAGAACGCCGCTAATTTTGCCATAGCTAAGACTCGTCTAGCGGAAATCGAGGAAACTTCAAAGGACGGGTCGCCGAGAAATCAGGAACTGGATGGACCTACAACCTTAGAAGGACAATGCAAGTAACCGCTGCAGTGAAACCGAGAACAAGCCTTGGGTTTTGCCAACATAAACAGCACAGGACAACTGATGATAGCGTCAGACAGTAACAATGAAGCCCATCATGCCTTGTACTTTTTTTTCCGACTTTGTGCTAGGACTATGCTATTCTATCTTATCAGAGTATTTGCGTATCAACTCTTCGTCTGACGAACTTTTTAGTAGGTGTGATAGACAGTCACATTGACATCCATCTTGCACAGAGGCGTTACTAGCCAAAATGTTTGGGGGGGGACGAGGTATTTACCGACTGGCTGGTCATTTTTACCGACTGGTTATGCAGATAAAAACGACTGTGTTGACGAAAAATCGGCTAATTTTAAGAAAAATCGACAATTTTTACGAAAAACTGACTGTTTTTAAGAAAAATCGACTGTTTTCAAGAAAAACATCGACTGTTTTTAAGAAAAATAGCGGCGCTTCGCGCCGACTCGGCTATTTTTTACCGACTGGCCGACAACATTGGGGGGGGGGCGTCCCCCCCCCCCTAGTAGTGACGGCCCTGATCTTGCATTGTATCACTTCAGTCCGACCTTTACTAGGAATTCGAAGTATGGAAGATTACTTTAGATAGGAAGGGCCTGTGGATCAGTTCTTCATCTGCACACTTTATTTGTTCGCTGAGACCGAGGATTCTTTCAAGCTGTTCAAGTATGCAACAGGCGTTTTTTTCTGGTGAAAACCATTACTTCAGGGTCGAGGTGGAGTGAGAACTTCACTAGAGCGTCGATAATTGGCTGCCTCTCGGGTATAGCTGGTAGCAAGTTACCAATCCGTTGGAGTGATTACAGCTCGTTATGATGGCGGAAAGGTGTCTTGCGAGCCCTCTACCGCGTTGCGTAGGTCGCGTGGTTGCTCTTGATAGCTGACAGCCAGTGATAACATCTTATTCAGGTGGTTCTGATATTTGATACCTCAGATTCAGTTTGATAACTGGTTAGAATGGTGAAGAAACAGTCCGTGTGGTCAAACTGTTTACGCCGTTAGTGGTTAGGGCTAGCAGTGGAAGTGCTTCTGTTCAGGATACGGAATATAGTGTGGATAGTGAAACATGATACTGTTTTATTGAGCTTGATTGCTTAGCGACATAACCAGATACGATTAATCGTTTGGTCTGTACATTGCAAAATATGGATTTAAAAGACACTATGAAGAATTTGGAATGCAATGGAAATATGCAAGAAGGTAAGTTACTTTTTGCCTTGAAGTTTCTTAGGAACTGTTGCAAGAAAGCTTGGATCTAGTTGATACTCAGGGTTCTAGTTGCGTAGGCTATATACGATTAATCATTTGGTCTGTAAAGTGCAAAAAAATTAACTTAAAAGACACTATGAAGAAATTGGAATGTAATGGAAATGTGCAAGAAGGTAAGCTTCGTTTTTGCACTGAAATCTTTTAGGAACTGTTGCAAGAAAGCTTAGGCCGGCTGATACTTAGGCCGAGGGTTCTAGTTGCTTACATTGGTGACCAAAAATATAACTAACAATGCTACGTCAACATAAAAGCTGAAGAGAAAAAATACAGAAAATGGTTAATGACAGATAGTAACAAGAACATCACAACAACATCACCGAGAACTATTGAATGAACGGATAAAATACGACACACACGAGTCTACGTATCTTTCTGTAGCATCAAATGTATAATTTTTTGGTTTTAATGGGTTGGTGTAGAGTAGAGGTAGGCCTATGCTTCTATGAACGTTAGTTGACTTTACAGTGTAATTTTCGTCCTCTTGCCGTGACACAAGTTAACTACCAGTCAGCCAGAGTAGTTAACTAAGGGCTCCTAAGAATACCAGAACGGGTGTTTTGGGTCTTCATTTTACCATTTAGCCCAAAATTGCACTGTTCAAAGTTAACTAACGTTCAAAGAAGCATACCTCTACTGTACGAGTGGTACGAAACAGGCAATAGCGATTGGTGAAGTTCCATGTTCAGACATTTATGGGCAAGTTTTCTGTTAAATCGTGTCCACGTTTGTCAGGGGAAGGGAGTCCCAGACGTTGGAGACTATCATCATAACATCGCCTTCGGCATTAGCATGGTTAAAGAGTTGGTCTCTAGGATTCTTGCTAATAATTATCATGGGTAGGGAGTAAGCACCTGAGTTTCCAGAAGTGTGCTCAGATACTGCACTTCTAAGCTTCCAAGTTGGTTCTTTGACAGTAGAGTTGTCAGAGTGACGTGACCGCTCATTCCTGAAAGCACAACTCTTACTAGAAATAATATTTTCCCTATGAAATGGATCAGAATTTTTTTTTTTAGAAAATACCATTACTTTCCATCTGAAATTAGCGATTTTCTTGTTAGCGCCTGTCGACTATGTCTAGCCTTCCTGCTCTCCGACGTGGCGGCTGGGCGCAAAACATTTGAAAACTGATCGCGCCGTGGTTCAAGAGTGTGAAAACTAAGCAAATAGAAGAAGTAATAAACAAAAGCTTCTCAGATCCTTATGTGTGAAAGAGTTGTCAGCAGACGTTGATGATCCCGGCAAACGTTTCGTTGTGTGACGGGCAAAACTCGGCAAGGCCCAAAAAGCGCTAAAATTTCGTAGGCACAAAACGAAACAATGGAGAAAGGTGGGGACGTTAGAAGCTTGTAATTCTGTATGGGAGCTAGATATATTATAAAAAGCAGAATAAGCAAGAGGGGTCCTTGAAAAGAGCAGGTGATAGATAGAGGTTGTAAAATGTTGCGAAAATCTGCGCAAGCCTGCCACACACATAGTGAAATCCGAATAATTCGTAAAGCAAAGCAATTCGCCTGATCGGGTCTAAGCAATGTTAAAGCAACTGCTTTAATGTTAAGATTTTTATGCTGGTCCAAAGCAGCCGCCGGGACACCGTTCACATCAGACATATCCCATCAGTAAAGCTTGCCGCGAATATTTCTGATGGTGCGAAACGAATTAAACTAGGCCACAGTTCAACGCCAATTCACCAGGCGAATTCGGCATCGCAAGACGAAAAAAATCTGCGTCGTCACGACACAAAATTTGGGCCCCGACGTTTCAACTCCAGGTCGAATTTCATTTTCGTCTCAGTTCGTAAGCGCAAAAAGTCGCGTTCTGTGGGCACCAGCCTTTAGTCAGCTCGGATTTTGATAGCTAGTTTGGATTTTAGCTAGTGCCGAGGCTAGTGCCTGAAGATGACCCTTTTCAAAAAGGGCCGAAAAGTCACCCTTAAGTCGAAGTACAGGCCAAGTTAGTAGATGGGCGCCATAACTATATATTTAGGGTGGGGGAGGGGTTTCAGATTAAGCGACGAAAAAAATAGTTCGATAAAAAAGATAGTCGATCTAGGGGTAAGGAGGCATGCTGAATTCATATCTGAAACTTAGTTTCTCGCCGAACAATTAGATCGTACAGAATCCGGTAAAAAATGGAAAATTAGTAAGCAACTAAATTTTATTCTGAAGTCGTTTGGAACGGACATTCTGAATCTATCTCGGGGACATGTTTTCTCGCTGAACAAGGAGTTCGCCCGGAATCCTGCCAAAACCGGAAATTTGGTAAAAGTAAAAGTTCATTCTTAAATTGATTAGAGTTTCGATACAGGGAGATATGTGAATTCACTTTTGGGCTTAAGTTTTTTGCCGGACAATTAGTTAAAGTAAGGCAGGAAGTGTTGATTAATTTCGTCAAAGTAGATATGACGTATAGGGGCAAAAACATGCTGAATCCATACCTGACCTTGCTTTTCTCAGATGATTAGCCAGATTAGCTCAGATGATTAGCCAGATTAACAGATTAGTCCTCAATCTGTCTCTAAATTCTAATAGTGAAAATGTTCATGGAGTCTGGCGAAGACCGGATATCTAAAAGACCCATTTATCTGGATAAAATATTAGATTTTTGGCATCATGTCGAAACCTTTGGTCTTGTTACTTTCGAGGTTACTTTTCAGAAACCTCTGCAGAGATGGACCGTTGTCAGGCGGCATTTTACGGGCGTCATAAAATGTTGTTTACGTCGAAATGTGCAAGTTCTACGGTTTACGATTATAAACCGCGGAGGACTGCATTTAAATTGTTTAGCGTTTTCTCTAGTTCACGAATCCGCCTTATTCATAGTAAGCCAGCTTTCACGGGCTCAGTCCTAAAGGTTAACTATGTATAAAGGGCAGCTTCCATAGTCCAGAAGGTACGGCCAGTCGGCAGGTTAACGTCGTATCCAGGGGTTCGAGGAGTCACCCCCACCCCACCCCGAAAGATATAAAAGAGTTTTTTTTTTTATAGGCGTTAACCTCTGATCCTACTATAACCTCGATGTTAGTTCCCCTGCAGAACTTTTGATAACAATCGCTCGTTCAGACCTTCAGCAGTCCTTGGTGCGATCCCTTGAGAACTTGAACTTCGTCATTTCATTTCCAAAGTTGATGGTCCTACACGGATAAGGCAGTGGAAGTTTATTTCAGCGATAGTTCGGCAAAATGCCTCTTCAGGCTGTAGGTGGGAGAACGAACCTGCCATCGACCGTTATTCGCCGTCAGCTTGGCAGAGATGGGCGAATCCGGATTCGAATCCAGGATTCGTCCTTTTGGCCAAATTCGAATTAGGATTCTAATCTGCTTGTCAGGCTGGATTCGGACTCGGATTCCAAACCCTCATTCTTACGAGTCCGTTCAGATTTCTAATCGACATCCATCCAGTTCCCGTTTCATAATTTTAATCCGGACTCGAAACCTCAGATTCTTTGGATTCGAATCCTTTCATGATCGGATTCGCCGTCTCTGCAGCTTGGCTGAAGGAATACTTGTCATTTTCGAAGATTGCTGATCTTACTTCAACCAGTATATGTTCGAAGTAATACATCGGCCAAGTAGTTCTTCCTGCTGCAGTGTTGCCGACCCTCGATTTCGCCCAGACAATCGGAAGTTTTCAAACGCCTTTTTGAGGACCCCGACTTCATTTCCAAGGATTGCTGGTCTTACTGAATCTAGTTCGTCTACTTCAAAGAATACGACAGCCATGTAGTTCTCTCGGCTGCAATTTTCTGTTTCGTTCAGACAGCCGGTAGTTCCTTGAAGAATCTTGTTTCTAAGTAAACAACAGCTAAGTAGTCTCTCTGCTGCGGTGTATTGCGAACCTGCGTTTTTTCCTGACATTCGGCAGTCCCTGAACGATCCCTTGGTAACCCGGACACCGTCAGTTGAGTCTTCTCAAGATTGGTGATTCTACCTCAATCAGTGTCATCATCACCTACCATCCATCCAATCTGTGGCCAATATTTATCGATAGCCGAAAGACACACCTACGAGCTGCGCTATCTAACAATGGTTGCCATTAGAAAGCCCGCAGGAGATGCGGACCAAGGCGAAAACAGACGGCAAAATGAAGATATTTAAGAAATCGGCTGCAGGTGTTCCACTGTTGCTGCCTCAGGGCTTATAAACAATGAAGATGTTTCTTTTTGCATCATAATGAAGCTTTTGATTAGACTAGCGTTGCTTGAGAACGTTGAATCATTATCATCTGCAACAACTCTTTGAAGCGTGTTATGAAGGCATTCTTTTTCATCGTGGAAAAGAACCTGCTGATAGGATTCAAAGAAGCCAGTTTCGCTGAACTGATAATGACGGCCAGTGATTACAGTTACACGAAGAGACATTACGAACAGCTTAGACATGTCTTCAGCGTGAAATAAACGAAGAAACAGAAAGCTCACACAGCTGTCAGTGTTTTCAAGACAGTCCCATATCCTGAGAAAAATAACTTCCATTTATGATCGGCAGATCTAGCACTTAACAGTCTCGTTCTCACAGTATCTACCCTCGTGTTCCGCGGTGTGGGTCGAGCGTCTGCAAGGTTGCCTAGTCTCCGATATATGCCATCCGAACATTCGTCGTCGTCAGCAGTCTTAAATTGCAGATTCTCTAAGACGTCGAAGTCTCTAAGAAGCGATACACCTCACTGTGTAAATCTACTGGACAAACATCGATTCCACTCACCTTCACGATACTATCACGGGGTAGTAATCCCTAACTATTAAACTGTCTTTCCTCGTAAATTATCGAGTAAGGATGCAATTTTTGTCACCACGATAAAAGAACAAGGACAGGTTTCTGCCCTACACGCTAAACTGGAAAGATTTACTGTTGGGGCTTTGCATTCTCAATAGCACCAGTCTTTTCACTTCAGCCTGTTACGTCAGCATAACTCAGCTCGTTCGGTTATACAAATCGTCTGTTTTCTGATTCTGAAAGCCGATAGGGTACCGGGTCAGCGAACAGGTACACGTTTGAGACATTTGACAGTTGACGGTAATGATCTTTTCATACCGACTTGAGATGATACTCCGCAGCGCGTTAAGAGCGAAGAGATGTTTGGTCCACTGGCATGGCGGTAAATGGAGGAGAAACCATTACCAGTCGATATGAATGTTTGTTGCGAACACAACTATACCGTTTTTTGCAAAATCCTAGCACCAGCCAACTTTACTCACCACAAATTACTGAAGCCAATTGCAGCCCATGAAGAGGGCCTCAAAATACGCTGTTACTGCTTAAAAGCAACTCCTTCTATATATCGTGGTACCAGCCACTTCCAGGAAGTGTCATATAGATTGAAACAAAAACGCACGAGTAAAATGATCCAGAGAAGCTTGAAATATCAGCATGTAATAATTGGTTTATCGGTTTAAATTTTCAGTGTCTCCTTTCAGTTTTATTTATGTTCTTACTCGACACTAGTTTCTCTTTTTGGACAAGAATGTTTCATGTTTGAAGTCATGGCTGGTATTGGTGACCCAAAAGAGAGGGAAGTTTTGTTTCGACCAAAATCTAAAGATTGGATTAGATCTAGTTCGTTCAGGTTGTGATATGAGCTTTAGAGCAATTCTTCCTCTTTCGCACCTTCTCATTAATTATTAATTAGCTCTGCTTGAATTCACTGACCTTAGCGGACACGTCGTTTCTTTTTGAACTTGTGGTGGATAAAGAATAACCAATAACTCAAACAATCTCAACTCGGTTTATAAGAGATAAACATGCCAAATATTTTTTTTTTCTTTTTTTTTTTCTTTAAATTTGTTTCTCTCACCCCCCTCCCGAAATAAATTCCTGTATACGGACCTGGTAAAGCCACATTGGTCTGTGTTCCCCCCTGGGGGGGGGGGGGGAAACTTTCTCTTGGGAAAAGTTTCCGAGACGAAAATAATTCATATACCAGTCAACGACGCCGATGGTCATGAGGCGGTAAGATGAATATTTTCGAGCCATTGAGGCCTCAGTTTTGGCAGTGTAGACGTAATGAGTAAGAAACTAAGCCAATTATGACGATTACGTTTTCTGAACTAAAACTTTGGTCATATTATGATGGGAAGAAAAGTTAACAGTTGTAACTATCTCGCACTTTTTCTCGCCTGTTTTTTGCATGCACAAAGAAATTTAAAACGACCAAAGCTTTGCAAGCAATTGGCTTTTATGAGTCGAGATTTTTACCTTTAGCTTCGATACAGTAGGTGCACAGTATTTATATTACTTCGGAAGCTGCAGTGTTTGACTAAATGGTAGTATAAAACCTAAAACACCTTCTCACTCAGATGTTTTTACTCGTTAGTTGAACTCGCCTATTGTTGACTTCCGTAAGAGAAAATGGCACCATTCGAAGTTAGGAGGCATGAGCAGCATGTCTCTACTGCACTAGATTTCACTCGTAAGTTACGGCCCTAAACTGGCGTGTCATGCATACAACCCCAGGTGCCTTTTGCACTGAACCTTTTGCCGAAGCACGGGCAAGAGAGGAAACGGGTTGTATCCTGAAGATCTTGCGAAGCAACCGTCTGCTAAGGCAAGATAAATTGGTGAAGCACTGCATCTTTTCAAGTCAGGATGGCCGAGTGGTCTAAGGCGCCAGACTCAAGGGAAACCTTCACTCTCCGAGTGTTCTGGTCCTCGAAAGAGGGCGTGGGTTCAAATCCCACTTCTGACAAACTTTTGCTCTGAACTCAAAGTATAATCTTTTCCGAAAGCAAATGAGAAGATTTTTCTTAATCGAAGCTTCGTCGAGACTCGAGATCGGTGCCTTGAAGAGATCAGGACTCATTGGTTGAGAATCACCAGAGGTTTCTTCCAGCGCAGTCCCTTAGGCTCTTCAAAGCGACCCTTCACATGTGCGTTCTCCCTTGCGTTCTCGCGATGCACGCCACTGGTCGAAATATGAACCAGGCACTGCCAACAAGTCCCCTTGACAGTGGAGGAATTTATAGCCTTTGGCGGGGAGTGGCTGGCGGAGCACTGCAAGTTGAGTTGTAAAGTGTAGACCTTCGCCTGTCAGAGAGCTCTGGGTTTTGCATTCAGCAGACGATCTGGATTGAAGTTGTAGTACAATATTTACTTATTTGCTTTGTGTCCACATTTTGTGTTTGTTGTCACGAATCTGAGGACACAAGCGATTTTAGTGAGCAAATATTGAAGTGATAAGTGGACGCGTGAGCTAAGTGTCAATGGAGTGACTTTTGAATGGATTTAATTGCAAATAGAGAAGGTTGAACTGGATTGCACGAAGAGTAAGTTAGTGGGTTAAACAAAAGTTCTGTCCGTACGTCGTGAGTTTGTTGTTTTGTTGTTTATTCATTTGTGGGGGGCTGTAAGAAATGTTCAACTCTCTCTGTACTGTAGTCTGAAAGTTTAAAGTTTGTTAGACCATGTCATAACCTGCTTGGTTGCCATGTTACGCCCTAAGTTGTGCAAATTGGCCAAATGACATATCTCCACTAAAACTTGACTGGTGCACCTCTTCTCGTTTCAACCTAGAAAATGAAAGAATGTAGCCTACTTGAGATGAATTTGAAAAGTTTGCCTTAGATTGGTGTCAAGAAAGATTGCGCTGTGTAAAAGTAAAGCTACATGGATATCCCGGTACCTTCGATGGTGACAACCTCGTTTTCCTGTACTCGAAAGCGATCTTCAAGAGTTGACATGTGTTCATTAAACTTCATCTGTAACAATGGAATAATCAGTTTAAAATACGGGTATCAACAGAAGATACACGCAGGATCCAAAGGAGCGCAGCCAGACACCCATGTTGTCCTGAACCTACTCAGTGAAAACTTGATAATACGAAACTGCGATACGAAATTTCCTTCGACATGATTGTTGTGCACGGTAAGACCCAAGTCCGTATCTAGAGAGGGGGTAGGGGTTTCAACCCCCTTCCGACACATACGCAAAGAATCGTTTTCTTATATGTTTAACCTCAAACCGACATGCGGAGAGTCCCCCGCCCCCGCGAAATAAATTCCTGTAAGAACTGAAGTCGTTGAGCATGTATGGACAAGTCTGTGTACAAGTCAGTAGCTAACTTGTTGCTCCTTGTTGTCGCCGACGTTGGAGTACGAAGCAGTATAACCATTTGCCGCGGTAGATATGAAAGAGTTCGCGTTTAAAGTTCTATTGTTGGAATATGTATCAGTTCCTGGTTTCCATCCATCCCCTCCAGCTCCTGCTTTAGTTGAACATTTCTTCAACGGCTCTGCCTGGTTTTCTTCTTCACAAGAAGACGCTAGTCATTCTCTATAGAACTGAAAAATGCAACATAATCACAACAGTGCCCCTACCCCGAAACGAATCAAGATCGTGACGAGGAGATGGGAGTAATTAAGAGCTAAAATTCTGCTCTTTGAACAGCAGGACTCTTCACGAAGTTTTGTCAAGCGTGAAGTTGGTTTCCACTAACCCTTGAATTTGCATTTCTTCCCTGCAAAACAATAATCTATCCGCGATGGCAGAGAAACGTTTTGGTATGACAGCCGATCATCCATATCCATCAAAACCAAGTGCTTGGTCCCGTGAAATGTGGGTGTATGCCCTTTTCCTCCTAGAGTTCCTAGCGCTTTCACTGGGGGTGTGTTGGTATTGCTCCAGGTATCCTGGAATACTACGAACCCCATCGTTGTTGTGCAAGTTTTTGTAGTGTATGTACCATACGGTACGGTATGTAGCCTACCGTACGGTCCTCAAACTTCAAAGAAAACTTTAGTTTAGTTTGATTAAGGTGTAACGGTTTATTTTGTGTGATAAACACACGTTATTAATCTTGTATGGCCTTTTGGTTAAATAAACAATTATTATTATAATCCCCGGCATTTAGGAACTCCCTTTTATCATTTTATTATGTACATGTTCCATCAGCATCTGTCCCTCGATCTGTCCATGTTATGTCGTAAATGTGGCAAGTCCATTGCATGTTCCTGTGCAACTGTTTCAAAAATCTCTTTAAATCTTTAGGTTCTATAACCTTTTCGCTGAATAGCGTTTATTAGCCAGATGAACATGTAAATGTTTATAGCCAATTGACCAGACATTATTCGTTAACAAAAGAAAACGTAAACTTTTCATCATGCGTTACATAAAATAGTTTTATTTATCTAAAGCCGTTTAAATTTTGTTGACTGTTTTAGTTATTTTTTTTCTTCGAGTCTGAGAATACCAGGGAACTTATTAGAATATGTCCTCTTCCTCTGTTTGTACCATTACTTAGAAGGCAATGAAGCTTACCATTTCGATGCATTTATACAGTATTATTATTACATTCTTGTATCCGGTAATGTGCCGGCACCGCTCTTGTTCTAGATCCGGATGATCCCACAGTCTTGCTCTCTTCCAATTATGTATCCGCAATCATTCTCAGTCAAAGTCATTCCCTTTTTTATATCGCCGCTTTTCGAAAGTTTTTTTTTATCGCCAGTCTGAAACTGCTTGTAGATGTAACTGTTATCACAAAAAGCAGTTGATTTTCAAGAAAATGAGCGGTCTTCAGCGCCGAAATTATGCGCTAAGCGGCACCTTCAGAGCAAGCTGGAAATAAGCAATCTTTCTGTGATAATTGCCTTATGTTGTCCGAGAAACAAGTTTGAGCCAGCGGAGATTACTTCTTGAGCTCTGATGTATTCGCTCAGAACGATAATTGTATGTACATGTTGATAATATCCCTTTTTCTGTCTGAATTGTGACTGAGAACATCTTGTAAAAAGACACCCGGAATTTGTTTCACGAACGTGTTTTCTGTGGCGATACAGTGGCGAATTGCTGCCTAGGCAAACCAGGAGCACCAACCTCAAAAGGATCACATAACTGTACAATAGTTGGCACTTATCTATTTCATTTCTCAGTCTATTTTCTGATTTCAAAGTACGCTATGGAAATACAAACATAATAGTATTTTCTTTGCTATATTACCGTAAAGAGGTCCCCGACGTTTACTGCCTGAGTACTTTTACATTCAAGAGGTTCCGTTTTCTCCGACTATCCTGAAATCCAGGAACCCAAGCGAAGTATGTCCGCCAATTTTTGAAATTTCACAGCTTGTTTACTTTGGATTGTTTAGTTGTGAACAGAGCAAAATAACACTAGGGAGTAGCGTCAAGACTTGAAGAAAGCGGCACACACTGGAATAGCAGCGATAATAGCACTTCTAGTGATAGAAAACGTCCCATACTAAAACTCAATCAGTCGTGCACCAGCGCTGACTCCGATAAGCCTCAATGTGTGCAGACCGCATCTTGGCTGTACTATACATTTTCTAAACCCGCAAGTTTGTCTCGTTTGAATGTCTAGATCTATTGGGCGGCGCCACGGGTAAGGCCCGTTCCAGATGTATGATAAGCATAGGTCTTGGCGCTACTCCCTGGTGGTATTTTGCTCTAGTTGGGAAACAGTTCGTTTTGTTTTACGTGCTTTTATTGTATCACCTTTGATTTTGACACAGTAATGTACTACGTTGGCTTTGGCACACTAGTGTGCTACGGATGAGCAAGACCCGCTTGACTTTATTATGATTTGGTATCCTATTATTCTTAGTAGAGTGAAATAACTTCTAGTATCGATCCTACGCTAATTAGACCCATCACCAGGATGACGTTGGGAATGAAGACACTAATATAATCTCACGACCTCAAGCCAAATCACAAACGCCTGTGAATTGCGGTGCTGAAAAAGTGTAAGGGTGTCGAATCATAAATCCTGACATATCACTAGTGTGTGATACCCATTTTTCTTAGTCACATTAAAATTACTGTTAACTTTTTTCTAGGCCTCGGTCCTCCGGCTCCTGGTAGCCTGCCCATTCACGGCGCACCATCAGCTTTTGCCAATTTTGGGAACAGTGCAGGACATTTCGGGCTGGACCAGCGATCAGTTTGGGACACATCTAGGCTTGGTCATCCGTTTCAGCATACATCCCAGGGGTAAGACAAATTTCTTTGAAGGTTTGATATATGACGTAATATTGATCAATAGGCCATTCATTAGAAAAAATACAGACAACATACAAAACACGTCTGATAATGGCAAAGGGTATACTGTCATTGTTCCGGGCAGGCTATAGAGGGTATCAGACTAGTTAGTAGACCCTAAAGTGACCCTTTTGCTAAAGACCACATTCAGAACATAATTTTGTGTTATACATGACTAGTTACAGATTTATTCACTGCTAGCAACTAAACCTACAATACAGTCATTTATCTGCCAGATTCTGCAATTCAATTGGAAAATTTTGGTCGAGTTCCTCATTGGAAAAGGTAATATATTCTCATAATCAGTTCTTAGTCAAGAATCTCGTGAAAACTGGTGGAAAGAGCTGTAGCTTAATATACTGAGTGGGAATCTGCAGGTCCAACCAAAAAGATATCGGGAATGTTTGAAACGCTGACCGCTTCTTCCATTGACACCGAGTATTTAAATCTTCTTGATTTTTGACGCAGCTTCACTGATTTAAAAAGAAGCCAATAATTCTGTAATTCCAGATAGCTTCGGACCTACAGATCTTTCTCTTGAACGAGAGTAAAAGCAAGATCCACCGTGAGAAGTGACGACCAAGGGACATTTGCAAAAATGTTCTTATCGACGAAAAGCGATGCCTAAGTGGTTGACACGTATCTGTTATTCTTCAAAGATATCAGTTCTTTGTCGGTATCACCCGCTCTAACATAAATTACTCAAAATCACAGAAAGTTCAGTGTACCTCGATACCGCGACACATGATGGATTGTCAGCCATGTCCGACATTACATCATAGTCGTGATAGTCCCGAAGCTTTCTGCAGAACCGCGCTCCCTTACCTCACTTCTATGCATCACCTCATAGGCAGGTTCGTGAAAGGGACAAACTACCCAGCTTCACCAAGTCCTTGAGCACGAGTTCTTTGGCGCCATTACAGATCTTCTTCCTCCCGCTTCCAGAGGAAATTGCAGACGACGGCTACTAGGATTGATTTCAAAAGGGTCCCGCATACTGATTACTTCTAAAGGAAAAGGCTTCTCAAGTTAACTTTACCCCACGTCGCTAAGCACTGACAAGTTGGTAAATCGAAATTTACACTTGACTTGCTGTTCTGTTCGCTTTTATGATCATAATCGTTCAAGCCGAAATTAGGTAACATGATCGTCGACATTCGCAACCCTAGTTGCGTTGGTCCAGCGTAAATCTTCCAGGAGATCTGCACAGAATATGAACCAACGCAAACCACATGCTGAGCTCTCGTATCTGTTTTCGGGCAGTGGTGCATTATATCAGCTGGATGCATACTTACTGTTTTGGAGGACGTAGTACTCCTTTTTGCCCGAGTCATATTGCCCTGTGCCTACACTCTTTCTTGGGTGGCTGTATAACTTTCGTTCCGTCGTGAACACCTTCCCTAATGGCTTTGTTTTGAAGTTCGGTTTTTACGACGATATCAACCTGTTGACTTTTGTTATATGGCCTCCTTGCAGGATACTGAAGATAGGTATAACCAGGACCAGGTGTGACACATCTTTCGGTTCTAGTCTCCGAAGACTAATACTTCAGTTGTTATGTTATTGTCTTGAGGGGTGTCGGGTACGTCTTTAGTCTTCTTGGGGTCTGTGATTGACCTGTCAAGTTTGACATGCTGTTTATAAATCGAAGATAAACTTCCGTTTTCCGGAAGAGTTCTCAAGTTCGTTCAAGAGTCGTGATGTCTTTAGACTGTTGAGAGAAGGCGTTAATTCTGAGTCTCAAGGGCGTACCTGCTTGTCAAGACCGTGCTAGACGTTGTAAACGTACTGTTTCTCGCCTGCAGATCCCGAGGGATTACTCACTCCCAGAATCGCTGCACATTAAGTGCCGAGTCGGTGCCCACGGAGGTTGTACAACGTTGCCCACCAATTCAGTAACCCCTCTGCAGACCCTGCTGCATAGAAGCTGTTGTGCCTGTGGGACGCATTGGGGTTGCGGATATCCCTCTGGTAGGTGCGACGAAGAGCCTTCTTGGGATTCCTCCGGTGACCATTGTAGGACAGCGTTCGGGAATCTAGTACTTCCCATCCGTCCGTGCCTGTGGGACCAGGCTTAAATTACCCAACTGGTTTCTGTGCGTTCCCCGAGCTATTCATCGTAACATCGAGAATTTAGATCCTCGAAATTACGACCAGGCCAGTTTGCGTGTCACCTATCCGTCTTTGTCCAATGTTTCGCTCAATTAGCGTAGCTCGCCTACTGCCGAAGATACAGTCGTAAATCAGTTGTTTAGACAATCCCAAATGAAAACCTTTCCCTCCTGCCAATCAGTCTATCGTTCTCTCGTGGGACCATCAGCCGAACCCTCGTGCTTTTCGGTGACATGCTGCGAAAGGTCTTGCTCTTTTCGTGATGTCGCCGAACTTTTTGACGCTGCCGCAGTAGACTGTTCAAGACCTGCAGCGCAGGTGCAAGAAGATTTTTCAAGTTCGTTTCTTATTTTTCGTCTCTTACATGCTCTTATTTGCGTTCCGGCTTGTGTATGCATCTCAGGTGAAAAACCTCTGTTTTAAGGGGCCTCGGCGGTAAGGTGTTCTGCAGCTTCCTTTTCTAAGGTTTTACGCTTCACAAATGGTAGTTTTAATAATAACATTTCTTTACAAAACCAAGAAAATGCAGCGTGGAAGTCCAATCATCGTGGTCGATTGAATAATAAAATAAAGTATAAGATATATAATCATATTTGGCAGTGCAAAACGGATACGTCAGCTGAATTTTATTAGAGCTATATTTCGGCCCTTATTGGCAAGGGTCCTCTTCAGGCTCAAGCTGGAAAATGAACTTGTGGGAAAAACCAGCCCACAATTGTTCGCAGCCAGCTTGGGCTTAATATAATATATATATATATATATATTCCTTCCTTCCTTTATTCCTCCAATATATATATATACAATAGAATGATAAAAAGATACATAATTTGACATATAATGAGCCTTCGTCAAGCTTCATCTTTTTGTGCTTTCTTTTGTTGATTGACTTTCAGTTGATGAAGAGCAATTACATTACATCATGATCACCTGCCGTGAGGTTAAACCCGCAGAAGACGGATCACCAGAAACACAAGACGCTTCAAATTATGACGTTGTCTCGCCTTTAGGAGCGATAATTCCTACTTGCACAGACTTAATAAGCTAGGGATACTACCTGATTCACCCCGAGGCGCGGAAACAAGTCAAGCTTTGCTTTCGTTCAGGTGACTGATGGGTATGAGTACTTCGCCCGCTTATTTCTCAGCCTCGTAAACACCTATTCGTCTGGGCTAAGCGCCTCTAATTTGAACAAACTTCGTCCTATTGTTGGCCGTAGGGAGAAATTAGTGGAAATAATGGCCAATGTATGCAAAAGAGCTCTTAGCAATTTATGATCGGTCATTTCGCTTTTGCTAACGACGGCGTCTTGATTAGTGAAGTCAAAACACGACGACCACGGAAGAGGGTTGGTATCTAACCACACTCATTGTCACGTAATCAAGTGTTCAGCACTTCGGTTTCGTGAACAGCAGTGGTCGGTGGGGTTAGCATCACAGGATAATCTTCTCTCGAGATTTTAAGAGTCTGGGTCCCCTCCTTGATGAATATTTTGGGACGTCGGTTATCGACTGAGTAACGACGACAGTAGGTTGGAAACGCCTAATAAAGAAGCTGGCAGTGGAGGTTGCCGGTTCTGGTTTAAGCCGCCTAATGCAAGCTGTACTCATATGATTAGGCTGGAAGGCAAGCGGCAAACTGGGAAGGTCCACGGACTCGCGAGAATTGCCAAGTATGAAAGCAGACGAATTTTGTTTGGTAATGGAATTAGCTTGGGAATTAGCTTTCCCTCACTATTTGATGTCCGCTTGCAATTCAATTTTGTTCAGTTTATTTTCAGAATTCCTTCACGGGCAAGCCGAACATTGGATTTTTCGTCGTAAATATAATAACATCAGCACCTTTGTCATAATTTTGTCGTAAATAATAAACATATATACAACTCGAATCACTGTAAGTGATCATTTACAGTTACACTTAATCAGACCTAAAAATAAAATAACTATAACATAATCAGGAGTTACGAAGAATTATGCATTTCGACGAATGACGTCACATTACACATATATCAAAACTAGGAGTCAAACAAGTTATAAAATAAGCAAGAATTAAGATGAGTTATACATTTCGACCTCGATTTCGACTTGCGGCTCGGGGGATACACAATAGCATGTCTCCGGTCAACCTCTGTGCACCAAGTAGGCAAGTTGTCATCTTCTCAGATGGTTTTGAATCCTTGGGTAAGCTTTGTAAGAAGAAAGGATGTGGAAGCGGAAGCTCCTCGACGGGTACATTCTCGTTTTTTCCCCGCGTAGCTTCTTTTTTCCATTTTTCCTGTTTTAGACTGAACTGCTCGTTTGAGCTCCTAGGTCCCGTCAGACATGGCCACAAGTTCAGGAAACATGTCGATACTGTAAAACTTGGTACGCTCAGATTGTCGAGATAGACCCAGGATAAATCGGCCTTTGAACGCCTGTCGATGTACCTATAGTCACAGTCGTCAAGTCGAGGGATTACTTCTCATCGATGGAAACGTCTCCTTGTTGGTTTCTGAAACTGGACACCGGTTCCGTTCTCTGCTGGACGCCGAACAGAAGAGCTTCCGCTTGATTAATGACCTTTTTGAAAATTCAGTGCCGTGTCACCTCGCAAAATCAGTTTCTACATCTCATAATGATGGTCCTCTTTGATGCGAACAAATCAAGCTCTGTCGTGACAGCGTCATTAAGTTGGCAGTGAATTTACGAAGAAAAGCCGATGACTCTGTGAGTTCAGGGTAAATGGACGTTCATTTCTCAGTACTGTCCAATATGACAGAATGTAACAGATTTATGACTGGGGCTAACAGGGATTACTTTTGTTGCACTTCGATAATCACGCATTGAACGTTCAGGTCTTAGCGATTCTTGTAAAGGCCACTGAAGGTGTCGAACAGCTTGTTATCTCGGAGTTACAATAATGTTTACGCCAATTATCATTTGGTCGAATGAATACCAAACGGAAATGGTTACAATCATTTGTAAGTAGGAGTCTTTTACTCGGAATACAGTAGAGGTATGCTTATTTGAACGTTTGTTGACTTAGAACAGTGCCATTTTCGTGTAGGCTACCTGTGACAAAAGTCAACTACCAGTTAGCCTAAGTAGCCTAGCTTATTAAGGTTCCTGGAAATACCTGAATAGGTGTTTTGGATCTTCATTCTACCAAGTAGGCTAGCCCGAAACAGCACTCTTCAAGTTTAAGTAACTGTTCAGAAATAAGCTTACCTCTACTGTACCTTGACTCTCCCGAGAAGCCGACAGTAACGACGTTGACGTTGTCGAAATTTCGTTTTACCCTCTACTCCGCAAATATTTAAACGTATTGCCGGAGGAAGGATGGACTTTCGGCTAAGATTGACTCACCTTTTTAGCTCTCAGCCAAGGCTGACTGAAGCCGGCTTCTACACTGCCTCATACTTACTGGTCATTCGCTAAAGGTTTTTGCTACGAAGATGGTTTCGTTTCTGTCGAGTCCGTCTGCAGAAGATCTCAAAAGTCCAGCTGTTTTCGTTTAATTTTTTGTATTTATTTGCATAAGCCTGGTGTGGTAAAGTCGGCCTCAGCATGTGATGGCAAACTTCGTAATTCTTTGATTCATGCGGTCGTTTCACCTCTTTATTTTTTACGTCCGGGCAGCTATGGTGCTGGTTTTAGTTCTCGTGAACAGGCTTGGCCCCAACTTGCCAAGATTGGTCCTGGTGCGGTGTGGAGTTCTTTTAATTGCCGGCATAATAATATGTGAACATTGGATACATAGCGTTGCTGACGAAGACGTCACAAATTGGCGCAACAAAGATCGTTATTGGTAAATCCAACAATGACAGTCAGTAAATGAATAGCTGAAGCAAGGGCCCCAAGCCTCTTCAAGCCCCGTACACAAGCATACCTAGCCATGCACGGATGTCTAGACACGTGCCTAGCACCACCGTTCACACCTATGCCTAGATTTTGGGCCAGGCACGCCTAGGCATTTGTGCTTGGCTAGGCATGCTTGTGAGCGCGGCTTTAGTTCACTACAAACCAAAATCCGTACAAATTAGAGACCAGATCGTCGACCAAAGCAATGACGGAAGAGACCTAGGCATCCCTGAGTATGGATACTGCTCCGTGCATTTCCTTAATAAGACCCGAAAGGATCCAGCGATTACTAAGTTCCGCTCCTCGTTGGAAAACATTGCAGAGACTGAAGAAAAGAAAGACGTTGCAGAGACTGAAGAAATGAAAGACACGAAACAATAGATTAGCTCGGTGAAAGTCTCTTTGGCACAGCCCTTCCAGAAACGCCCAGCTTACATTAGCAAATCGTTCAGAGACATCAGTGTTGATTCGGCCTTGTGATCTGCCCGCGCTTTAACCTCGCAATCTCGGCGTAGAAGCACAGGAGGGGTAGAATCTAGTAATAATTTCAGTGCAATCCTAACTAGGTCTACTGTCACGAAGCAACACGTTAATGCCCTAGGACCTATTTATAACTGCAGATGAAGTTTCCTTTCAAAAAGTTCGAGGTTGTATCATTCGAGGTTGGATACCCCTCCTGTTGAGCGCGAGTGTACAGACTGAGTAACGAATGGTCGTATTACTCACCTGATTTGACGCCTAATAAAGATCAAAACATATGTGTCTAAATCCCTGTCATGTTTAATCATCGGGAGTGCCTCGAGGAGTAAATTCTCCATAGACGCCTGTACCAGCACCACAGCTCATTACCATATCCTGGGTGGTCTGGGATCAGGTGAACCCGAATGCGTGATATGGCTCAATCACGAGTGGGAACCACTTTTGGAACTATCAATTGAGTTTTGAGCCTCGTGCCGAGAGTTGATAATCGCTTAATTAAATGGTACACCAATCCGTCCGATTTGACGTCGACGTTTTTGCGGGATCCAGATGAGCGACCATCGACGGCATCGACAGGTTTAAACTGGCTGTCGTTCCTGATGTTGCGATGATTACAAATCGGCAAATCACACCACATGAGTTTGTTTGATCATTGAGCAATTAAAAAAAAATAAGATAGAAAAAAATGATAAGAACGAAAAGGAAGACAAATAAAATCAGTTCAATTTTTGCTAAGTCGATATATTTTAGTGATGTTAATATGTTAATACGAAACAAAAGGACTTAAAAGCTTCTGGTAAGGTAAGGTTCTGTAGGAGTGGTGTTAGATCAGTATCTTTTACAAAAGAATTTTAACTTCTGTTCTGCTCACTATAGCTTTAGAGACAATCTTACAGCTCGCGTAAAACTCATCAGATTTGTTGTGCTAGGAGTTTCAAGGTAATCAAATATTCAAACTGAAGTTCGTCGTCTTTTCCAGGCTGGGGGGTGGAAGCCCTACCCTCTCGGAGCTAACATTACTGGCTGCCGCTCGACATTCAGCCTCGGCAGCCCAGGGTTTGAGCCAATCACCCCAGATGCACCACGAGATTCACCCCGCTTACAGAATCAACCCGTATGTGGAACATTTGTATGGATCTCTTCACACTAGCCCGGTTGCCTCATTAAGAGGATTAAGCCCAGGTCTAGACCCCCGAGGTAAGTCCTAACTGGGCAAAATTTGAATTATACGGTTAAATCTGCACAAATACGCATAGCGATGTGTAGGAGATGGCTTGTAGTGTCGCGTATTTTGGGGGTTAAAGGCTAGGCTATATTCAAACCTGGACTTATTATCCTAATCCAGAATTTACGTTTTAATTCATATGAGGGTCACCATAAGAACTTAACAAGGGTTCGGACAGTGGACACCAGATATTTCTGTCTTAGATATCAACACATTCGAGCAAGACAGAAAATAAAAATGAAAGAAATGGTGACATTTTTTGCAAGTTCGCATCTAAAACTCACAGAAGCGAATGCGTCTGCAGTTTGTCATATAAAATGTTAAGCTATCCGGAAAAAATGAGAAAATAGTTTATTTGAAGTCGAAAAAGCGTATTTTGAGCGCAACTTTAAGGCACTAATTGTTTCCTCATAGATATCGATTCCCCGTCAACAGCCAATAACTCTGCAACTTGCGCCCTAACTCCTCTTCAAGCTTTACTTATCCCATCATTTTAATTACCCGTATGGTTACGAACTTACGCCGAAAGTACTAATTGAGATATAATCACTTTCTACTCCAAATTGGTTTTCTTTTGTTATGGAGAACACCACGTCCTGGTTCGACTTCTGATTAAGACATTTCCAATCAGCGCAGAACGCCGTAGCTAGGGCAGGGTCACGAAGAGGTCGTAAATTCTCTGACCGTATAATTACGGGTCGTTATTTTGCATTGTAATTTTGGTGCTTCGGTGTTTAGCGGAGGAATGACTGGAATTGGCAATAGCGGTGAACGTAGGCGAGGCCAGAGATTTACAGCGGTGCCGGTAAAAACTCCGATGAAAGGTGCTATTAAAGTTCTGCTGAAAGTTGGTACAGATAGTGTACTTGCGCTGGCCATTTCCTACGATTAAATTGTTTGCATCCTCCTGATAGGCTGTGGTAAAACTAAACGACATCTGAAATATTAAAAAAAAAAATACTTGAATTTGTTCGTATTGCACACCAACGTTTTCGGCGACCAGTAACAGCATAGTTCACAGGGACAAAATTATGACGAGGAAATTTCACTGTCCCAGGCGGTTCTGAGAAGTTACTGGTATTGCACATGGAGCACTTGGGATCACCATTTTTTTTACCTAAGTGACGCAGTTTAATGACATTTGTAGTTATTTTTAGTATTTTTCGTTTCGTTTTGTTTTGCTCCACTTAATTTCCCCTGTGTTGTTCTCTATATTCCAGTTCAGCCAGCAGGTCAAACCAGTCCACTTGGAGCTCTGTACTGGAATAAAGCGGCTTACAAGTGAATGATTTTCATTACTAGGCTATTCTTGAAATCTCGTACTTTCTCGGTTAAGCTATTCCCTCGGCTATTCTATTTCCGTCTTTAACTTCTCTTTCTTGGGAATTTTGATAGGGTTAACGGAGAGCTGTTTTTGGATCCCAAAACGTAAGTGGAGGGATACCTATGACATCGCAAAAGTTGTCCGTCTGTCCGTCCGTCCGTCTATGAGCACGATAACTCTCTAAGGGAATGAGATATTTTGATGAAACTTGGTGGGAGGATCGTTGGGTCAAGGGAAAGGTTGAGTTCGTAGATGGGCTTTGTAGCCCTATATTTAGGGTTGGGGAGGGGGTTCAAATCAAGGGACAAACAAGGGACAAACAAGCTAATGAGATGGTCATTTTCTCGACCAAACCTTTTTCTCGCCGGACAAGTAGTCCATCCATATATGACAATCATCATTGGAAATCATCAAACCGGAAAATTTGTTACAAATTAATTTTTTATTTGAAGTTGTTTAGATGTTAAGTATAGGGGTAAAGAGATACGCTGAATTCGTTTTTGAGCCTTTATTTCGCCGGACAAGTAGTTCCAGAATTTTGCCGAAACCGGAAAATTGGCAGAAGTAAGGCAGGATCGTTTCGATCTGTTCCGTCAAAATGGACATGACTTATAGGGGTAAACCAGGGACCCATAAATTTCCTTTACAGGGGGCTTGTCATTTCCTATGCTTCTATGTTGCTATGTTGACCGATCCAAATCTAGTTTCCAAAAATCCCCACTTGGGTCGAATCGGCATTCTTTTTTGCCTCATTGGACGTGCACGCCAAAGAGACTCCTCCCTCAAGGCGCCAGCAGCCAATCCCAGATTTTGTCTATCTGCCCTTGGACGTGATTGGACCGTGGGTATTTCTCGAACTATCTTCCGACCGGTCAACCTAGCATCAGAAATCTCTTATTGACAAGCCCCCTGAATGGCGAGGCATTACAGGAAATTCATGGGTCCCTGGTAAACACATGCTGAATCCATATCTGAACTTGGTTTTCTCATATGATTAGCTATTTGGCCTTAATCTGTTTCTAAATTTTAAGAGTAAAAATGTTCAAATATTCTGGCGACGACAAAATCAAATTTTCTGGATCAAATATTAGTTGTTGGGATCCCATCGAAACCTTTGGTCTTCTTTGTTTAGTTTTCTACATTGCCATTCTTGGTTAACTGTTTTTCATATTCGTGAGGATCAAGCTTTTGCGCAAATGTTGAGTACTCGGCTTGGAAGAAACAATTATTGGTTGTTAAATGAGTTTGATTGATATAGTGGAAATCGGGCCGGGGCGTTGACAAATTACTATTCGATAAGAATGATTATTGTGAACGCAACTGTACAGTTTCTTTTTGCAAAATCTTAATAACAGTCAACATTATTCACAAGTAACAGAAACCGAATTAACGCCTGAAAAACGACTTTCTGAAAAACACTGCCAAATGGAATAATTTTGTTTCTTCAACCATATAAACACTTTTATTTCGGTTGCTCTACTTTGAATTAAGCAGAAAACGAATTTCTGAAAAATTACTTTTATTCATGCACTAGATAAATACTTTTATTTCGGTTGTTCTACTTCAAGTTGCCTTGAAACTGACCAGCGGTATATTTCCTAATCCCAGTACTAAATAGACATGAATGCGGCTGATACAGAAATTGCATGTGTCGACAGTGCTTCCAGTCTCCTTTAATCCTCTGCGTCTCTATTTCCAATTTGTCACCTCTGATCTTAGTTGACGTAAATTTTGAGTAGCAGTCTCGACCCGGGAACCGACGTCTGCAAATGGCCCCGCTAACTGGCTCAAACATTCCTAATCTCTAGAACCGTGGAAACGGAAGGAAGGGAAAAAGGTGTCCCGCTTTGAAATTTTGGGGAATAGGTTCTGTCGGAAGTGCTTACAACTGTGACCTTTTCTTTTGGAAGGGCATCCTGTTCGTTTGACGAACTGTTCTAATTATTCGTTAGTGAAATAAGATAAGACAGGTTACCTGGCGGTTTTTGCTTTCCCAGACAAAAAATAATATACCGCTTTAACAAGGACTTCCGATTCGTCTTTTAAATGTTTATTCGTATTTTCTTTGTTAAAAAAATATATGCTAAACTACCATGGGATACCCTCCTCAAAAGTTAGATTTCTCAGCGAGGGTCGGCAGTTCGATTTCCGCATAGTATCATTCATCTTATTTGGTACATAGAGGCTTAGGGGGTCTTCGGCTTCGTGACATCTTGTGATTAAATTTCGTCAGGGAAAACAGGGCTCTAGTCTCTCAATCCTTAAAGAAGAACAAGAAGACAATTAGAACAGGGGTCGTACTTCGTACCGATCCTCGATTTTCCGTGCAGTGTATGCAGGAGGAAAATTCTGAGCGGTAGTTGAAGTCTATATTTTTTGGATCGTTGCTTGTTCAGGGTAGAGTATATTAATACATGATTGGCATTTGCGGTATTAGCACAAGCGCTCAGACTTGGAAAATACAGTCATTGTTATGGAAGCCAGCTAACTTACATTTTCAGATATTTTCACTCGATCGAAAATTCAGCCGAACTTTTGGTGATTTTTTTGAAACTAAATGAATCTCTTGTTTTTTTTCGATCCCTGCTTTTGCAAAGAAAGTTAAATACTACTTGCCAGTACCTAATCCCGACCTTATAACTAGAGGGAGATATTTTTTCTTTTCAAGGTCGCGGATCGGTATTGGAGTTGTGAAATTGGGTATTTCAGGTTTCTGTTAGTCGAGGTCGTGTTTCCGACTTGGACCCTCATTTCGTCTGGTTTTCTGTGGAAAAATTGTCGTTAAACCTTGAACTTGGCGATTTTAGTGTTGGTATTTCTCCTTCTTTAATAATGTAGATAAATATTGAATGACCACTTTTACATTTCGAAAGATTGTTTGAAATTTGTACCACTCATAACTAGCTCGTTTGATTGGATTATAGTCCAGCTCTAAGCAATAAATTGCCGTTTCAATGTTTGTATAATCAGACGATGGTTGGGTTTTAAGCTTTGAGTTGTCATAAAATAGTAATCGGTTAGTCGTAACAGTTATGGAAACAATGTAACAAAATTTTATGTGCTTGGATGGTACGTTATGGCCCGGGTAACTTTTGATTCAGTCTGAGTGCTTTTTCCCTGGTCGGGTGTTTCTTGTTTGGTTCTGTACCTATCTTCTTTGGAGTTGAAACGTTCAGGATTTTAGGGAAAGCATCCACCGTGGAGGGGTAGAAGCTACTATGCAACCTTCACTTATTGCTTGTTTCTCGTTTTCTTATTTTTGCTGGCGGAGCCTGGATTACTTTAAAACTATTTCATGCATTCAAGCAATTTGAAGAAATAAAAATTATATCAAGCCATTTCTTTGTTTTCGAGACAATAATTACAGCAGGGAAGATTTTGTGTTGGCTTCGAAATTCGCCAGCGGGTTGCATAAAACGGAGCGATGAGATGACGAAAAGTAACAAGACTAAAGGTTTCGATGGGATCCCAAAAATTCAATATTTGATCCAGACTATTAGGTGTTTTCTTCGCCAGATCCAGTCTTCGCCAGACTCCTTGAACATTTTTACTCTTAAAATTTAGGAACAGATTAAGGCCAAATAGCTAATCATCTGAGAAAACCAAGTTCAGATATGGATTCAGCATGCGTGTTTACCCCTATAAGTCATATCCATTTTGACGGAACCGATCGAAACGATCCTGCCTTAGGCCGGCGTCGCAGGGGAATTTGTGGACCCTGTTAAAGTTTAACCGAACAGGGCTGAGATCCGACAGTCTAGTTACACATTGCTTATTTACTTAAGTTTATTTTTCGGCAATAGTTGCGTTTTTGCTTGCCTTGGACTTTGACCTTAGCAGTTGGCCGTTTTCCTTATAAGGCGTTTTTTCAGTCCTTAGCCCTTAGACTTTGGCCTTGGGGGTTATAACACAAAGACGCCTTATAAGCAACTCCCAAGCAGCTTTGGCAAAAAATTTGAAAGTTCAATCTGTGATTTTGGTCAAGCTTTAGTCACTGACCCATGTTTGAAACAAATTAAAATTGTATTCAACCCTTTTTTCCAAGGGGTCTGACATTTGAAACGGTCCAACTTTTGTGGGCTCTCCTGTACAACATAGAACACAAAATCAAAAGTGCTTACATCTCACAGTAAAGAGTTTATTTGTGTACTTCGGTACTTCCAAAAACTTCTCTTCTTCCATTCCTTCCGCCATTTCCAGTTCCAGTTTCAAATGCAAAAAACTACAGGTTTCCAATGGAGCTGAATAAATACTTACTTACTTACTTCGATTTTCTATCTGACTAGTACCTACAGGCCAAGGCCAGAGGAAAAAGGTGAAGAGGAGCCCGTTGACCGTTGGCCGCTGGCTTTGGACTTTTTCCTTTGACCGTTGTAGCAAAAACACCTTATTAACAAAACGGCTAAAGCCGAAGAAGTGTGAAAACGCCTTATAAGCAAAACGGCGTTCCGCAGGCATGGTCCAAGGCAAGCAAAAACGCAACTAATGGATTACCTTTGTAGTTGATCAATATAACAAGCAGAGAGGGACAGGTACATAGAGGTACCACAAATCCGAAAGAATAAGTTCATCCGATGAAATCAGTTATCTGTGGATAGCGGACAAAAAGAGTATATCGGGTTTTCCGGCCTATTTAAAGTGACAGTTTCCGAACAAAGACGTCATTTTCCTACTCATTTTTCGTCACTTTCCAACGCATAGAATTTCTCGGGCGTAACATTTTTATGCAGGCTTTGTTCTGAAATTCAAATTCTCCGCGTCTGAATGAATTTAGGTTGTCGTGCAAGCAGCCCACATTTTAAACGTTAATACAAGAGCCTCAGGTGAAAAAAATTACAAAATCCCACAGATGGGTCAACATATTTCAGTGTATTCAGATATGACATGAAAATTAAGCCGCCTTTCAGTTAAACTTGGAGGTCTCGTAAAATCAGCGATTTCCGCCTCAGCACATACACAACTGTCTTTCGGCTGAAGATGGCGACCATACCCTGTTTACTGCGTATGGTCTGCAGACAGAGATGCGCCGAAAGGTCCCCCGAAGTGTCGAGAGGTCACGAAGTCAGGTCAGTCTGCCGACACAATCGTTGACCCGATGGCTAGGGAATTTCCACCGACTGACTTCCCTCAAGACTGAGACTGAAGAATCATTATTCAGCTTATTTCTAATGCATCCTGTCAGATGTGAATGGGGTGTTCAAAACCTAGAATTCTTTTCTAATGATGAATGGTTCCATTGGAGACGGATTCATCTACCGAGGGGTTGGTCGAGTCAAACACGGAGGGGTAATCACTCCCAGTGTGTCTGTACAGTAAGTTCCCGGTACCCACGACGCCCAGCCCTTTGCCCTCGGAGGCCTGTACTGTGGGGCCCAACTGGAGAATAACCCCTCGTCATCCTAATTTGGGGGTACAGTGGTTAAAGGATTTGTGGTGTTGTAATAAACTTAGTCAGCTTTATATCTGCCAGCTCATTTGTCATGGGGTACGCTATCCTGGCAGCAGAATACTGAATACCAACGCTCAGACACTGTGGCCTATCTTTGGGGTATACCCCAAATTTAAAGCACCGTACCCCGGGATTGGCGATCATTGCTATGACTGGAGCGACCGTTCGCATTTCACTATGCAATCGGTGAGCTGGGTTCCCTTTTAGATGTACGCCATTTTTCAGTAGTGTTCAACATCTCGGGCATTTCATGTCGTCATGTGCCCTACTGTTGGGATATGCCCCAAATTTAAAGCATCGTAACTTGGAGTTGACGGCCGGAACTGGCGATCGTTCGTATGACTGGAGCGATCGCTCGCATTCCAGCATACAACCGGTGAGCTGGATTCCGTTTCGAGTGTAGCCTACGCCCCTCTTCGGCAATGTCCAACGTCTAGGGCATTTCATGCCATTTAGTGGGCGTGAGAGCTTGATCTTTGCTAATACGAAATAATGTACCGTCATCAGGTCATTTTTTTTACCGTCCATTAATCTTTCATTGTCTTCTAGTTTACTGAAACCCTAGTCGTGTACAGTATTATTTTTATTATTATTAATGTAGTATGTACCAAATCTGGCCGAAACTCAGGCAACGTCGGCCCATTGTCTCATTCCTCCGAACTACAATTGATGACGAGCCATCACTCTATTGATGAAACCATCACTCTTCATCACACTTGTCACCGTGCTCGTCTGGATTGAGAATTTGTCGTTGTTGTTGTTGTCCGCGGATCGGACCAAAAAGTACAACAAATACATGGATCAGATTTTAAAGCCTACAAAAAACGATTGCTTTTGTGGGTTTCCGGGGGGGGGGGGTCGACCCCCCTAACCCCCCTGGATACGGCCTTGATCAGTCTAAGGAACTCAAACAGCTCCTTCAAACGAGCCTTCCGAGAACTGCATGTAGGTGGACACTCAAGGAGTGTAGGCTAATGCTTCATGACGCGGACAAAATTTGTGTTTGTCTTCTCGCTTATTCCGCAATCGATGCAAGTTGTGTAGGCTACTCAGTTTTTCCAGTGTCTGGATCTCATTCACCGGATCTCGCCTTTCTTACAGTAACTTTAGATGAATATGACCCACTCCCTTGCAGTTCTTTGAAATTTGCTGTTCTAGACGGGAAAATATTTGGAAGTGGTCGAATTTTTATGGCCTGCACTTTCTTGCCAGATGGTTCTTGAAAGGTCAGAATCATCTGCTTTTACTTTATGGTTTGATTTGACGGACACCCGATAACTTGAGACATTCAGCGTTATCTGATCTAGCCTCCCAATAAACCACTAAAATAAAATTGTGGAAGATCGCGTGTCGATCTGATACCAGGAAATCAGTTATTATTGTTGCGATCAGAATTAGTTGTATTTCTCTACGTTGCCTTTCGTAATGCTTTCTAGTTTTCGATAAGTTAGTTATGAATTTGTTAATACAGCAACAGAAATAGCCGGCAGAGTATCCACAGGAAGTGACTGATGAGAATGTTCAGGGGCATCGTTTGAATCTGTAGTGACGCTAGCTTCTCTAAATAATTTACCTTTTTCTGTTTTCTGGGAATTTGCTGTTTGTTTGAGTTTTGTGGAACCAGTTGATTCAACCTGTCAAAGGACTCGAGGACTCAAAGTACGCCGTGTGCAATTGAATTTGTACCTGCTCCCTGCTCCTTAATAGTGCAAGAATATTACACCAGAATGTCATAGACTCCAGGAATTTACTTCGGGGGGGGGGGGGGGGGGTCGGTCGGCCACTGGTCGGACAAAAAAGTACAAAAAGCCGTAGATCACCGGCTAGAGCGTACAAAAAACGATGCTTTTTAGCATGGGAATACTTGATACCTGAAACCATATCTTGCCTTGACCATGGACCGATTAACAAAGCAGATGGCGGGCTTGTATAAAGCAAAAGCTGGAGATCAGATCTAGGTTTGGATACGGACCTTAAGTCACAGTTTGAGTTCCAGAACTTAACGGTTGTTAATAAACTGTCAACAAATTAACTTTTTGCGTTCCAGGATTCTGATTCTGAAATTTAAGCTTTTTCCACCTACGATTTCCGTTCCACAGCTTGACGATTGTTAACTATTTTGTAACGAAGGCTGGTGAGTATCGTTGAGAAAAGTTAACAATTGTTAAAGCTGCAGTTAGCTCCGTCCCGAAATAAAGTTGACTTTTGTTATGACGCAACCGCAGTGATCTCTAACATAAACTGGGAAATCAGACAGTAGGGTTCCTACTTACCCTTATTCCTTTGACAGCCACGAACGTCATTTTACCCCCATGTTTACACGTTTTGAAAAGGAAATGTGGGCACCCTCGTGTGGAGATATCTGCCCTATTATCACCCCTTAGAAAGCTGGGATGCACGTGTTAATCATTAGACTCTTGTCATAATTGCCTGTGTCAGTTTTCAAATGGGAGGGGAGCTTTTTTAGCAGCAACGATGGTCCCGAAAGCAGACGATGGGTTTTGCCGTAACTTGTATCCGTTTCTGCCTTGTCAGGATCGGTAAATCATATTGTGTTTTTACGTCGGCTAGATGGGGAGAAGAATAGAGGGTGCAGGGTTGTGGGATTGTATGTATTGACTATCTTATCTATGCTTCGCTGGTCTGGACCGGGCGGGTTTTTGTTCTCACGACTACATAAAGGTTTCGGACTCGCCATCCAATCAGAGTCTTTTATCTAGACGAAAATAAATAAGAATAAGAATGTAGCCTCATTATCCAGTTTTTCAAAGTTAGACAACCCTTTAATAGTTTTCGCATATGGATTTGGTTTGGCCGAGTTGGAAAACCGAGTCAAACTCGTTTTCTGACCTTGTGTAGCCTACAATAAAGATAAGCGTGCCACAGGAGTCACATAGAACGTGTCCGAAAGCTTTTTAGTGCTGTAAAAAATATTTGTAAAAACTATTTGAATTCGTGAAGTGCTGCATTTTATTTATTTTATTGTCCGAAAGCTGTTACCTTTATTTCTTCTCTGACACTTCTAGAATACCGAAATTTAGCCTTAATGGCCTGCTCCCCAGTTTCTTCTTGAAAATTCAGCGTAACATTTAGTATCTTTGCTGAATTTTTCGATGAATTTCTTGGCCTTCCAAACCTTCACTCCACCTTCAAATGTTGTCCAAATGTACTTCTGTTTTTACTGCGCCCCTCTGGATTGATAACATTTAGGATTGCTCTAATGATTCGTAGATCGTTGTTCATATTGATATGGATCTAATTGTCAGTTTCTGATTTCAGCTGCCGGTTTGGCCCTCCATGCCGATTATGCAATGCAAGCTCTTGGACAGAGAGCTCTGAATGACCTCCATGCCTCGTCATCCCTCTTCGGGTCCCTGGAGGTCCCTTTCCTGGATGGTAAGTTGGCCCTACCTCTTGATAAAAGTTTTATTTTTCGAAACGAATTCTCACAGCGTAAACGCCGAACTTGGCGTCTCTTGTCATACAAAATGAATTTGAACATAAAAAACACCTGGCATGTCATTGAAGCTTAAAGGAAAAGTGAATACGGCCTTATTAATAAAAGGAAGTTCACAGCCCAACCCCCTCCACAAAACACCAAAGTCAACCAAAACGCAGAACAACCATGTCAACGAACCAGCAACGAATCGAGCAGCAAAATCAGCAGCTCGGCTGTCCTCTGCTAAAACCTAGTAACTGCATTTTGAACGATTCTTCAGGAAACGCAAAAAACTGTTTTGATTCTGGTGACAATGTGTCCCGCACCTGTAGATACTAGGTTGTACCGAAGAAACTATAGTTGCGTTTTTGATCCGAATTCTCTGTTCTGAATTCTCGATTCTGAATTCTTGATTCTCGTACAAAATTACCGTTTTCGCTCCTCTAGCTTCTCCATTCTCGCTTTTGACAAAAACACTAATTTGACAGCTCGTCTGCTACCCGGTATACCTGTTTGTGCATATTAAACACCGCACCCTGTTGACCAATCAGGGAGGAGAACGGGGAGAGGAGAATCGAGAATTCACTAGCGGAGCAACTTCTCGATTCTGCAGAATTCGGAGGCTTTCCCCGTTCTGGATTCTGACAAAAACGCGAGAAAAGGAGAATTCGCTTCATCTGAATAGTCCGAAAACGCGAAATAAGAGAATTCGGAGGAGAATCGCGAGGAGAATTCGGATCAAAAACGCAACTTATGTAAGATAGAATACATCTGATTACGCCATTGGATTCGCCGTGGTGGAATTAGTGGCCGTCAATGTTTACCTCAAAAACGATTTTTTTTGTAGTTGCTAGGTTTTGGCAGAGGACAGCCGAGCTGTGTTCAAAATGAAATCTCAGCATCATATTTACATCCCAGCAATTCGTACGAATATACTGACAAAGATCAGATACTTATAGTTACTAGAATTTTCAGCTATGTTATCACTTATCACAGGTTTCATATTTCTAGCTTGAAAGCAAAACAAGCAAAATAACACCAGGGCATAGCGCCAAGACCTATGCTTCCATGCTTTGCAAACGGGCCATACTCGTAGCGCCGCCCACTCCGCTTGCAGCATTTAAAGCGAGACAAACTTGCGGGTTTAGAAAGATCTAGCAAAACAAAGGTGCGTTTTGCACACACCAAGGAAATAAAGGAGGCTGTATCATTTTTTTGCTGTGTTCAGAGTGCGAATTTGTCGGAGCCAGCGCTGGTGAACGACTGAGTGAGTTTTGGTAGGGACGTTCTCTATCGCTAGTGGTGCTAATATCGCTCCTGTTCGAGTGTTCAGGGTCCCTGAAGAGGACCCTTGCCAAGTAGGGCCGAAATATAGCTTAAATAAAATTCAGCTGACGTATCCGTTTTGCACTGTCAAATATAACTCTAGTGCTATTTTGCTCTGCTTGAGCCTGTAGAGGACCCTTGCCAAGAAGGGCCGAAATATAAAAAAAATTGGCTGACGTATCCGTTCATCGCAGTCAAATCTGATTCGCACTCAGCTTTGGCCGAAGGATACTTATTTGACGGTTGTCGAAAGTGGCCACTATTTTTCCTGTGGGGATATCGGGAAAAAACATCCGATTTTGGGAGTTTGCACTACTTTTATAGCTTAATTTCGGCAGAAGGCGGATGTTTGCCTTATTTTGCAGATTTCTTCTTGTTCGCCTGAAAGTCGCAACCGCTTCAGCCAAGTGGTCACATCCAGGCCCGTATCCAGAAATTTCTTTGGGGGGGGGGGGGGGTGCCCACGGTCGGACCAAAAAGTACAAAAATACAGAGATCAGAGGTTAAAGCTTACAAAAAACTATTATTTTTGTGGGTTTCGGGGGGGTTCGAACCCCCTAACCCCCCTGGATACAGCCTGGGTCACATCCCATATATTTTGGTCTTCTAGAAACTCTTCGTTCACGGGGGAGCTCAGGTTAATTGAGACTCCGCTTTTAGGTTCATGTTGAATTTGTCTGAATGTTGTATGCATTTGTCGCTATTTCTTCTATAGCCAGGTCAGGGACCAGTCTGAGCGTTAACTGGCGTCGACAAAATTACGATCAATTGTTGAACCTCTATTTAATTCTCGATCTCAGGAATGGTTTTGTTCTTTCCATTATCAGTTATTTTCGGTACCGAACAATAGGTACCCGGGTTTATTCGCCGGTTCCTCAAGCACGGACCAAAACCTCATTTAAGCAATTAGGCAAAATATTCTTTTCTAGACCAAACTTAATCTCAAAGTCGACTGTTTGTCATTCAATCTCTTGTAAATCCAGTCACAGACCAACGCTTCAGATTCACGGTATAATTCACCAGAACTAATTAAATGATTAAACCTTACTTTATACGCTGTGTCAAGTATTTTCTTAAGTTACTAGATAAACAAAGGGACGAAGGAATGTTTCAATCTTTTTTGACTGCGTGACGACTTTCCTAGTTGAAGGGACAAAGGCAAAGAATTCAAAAACCTTGGAACGCGTTATTTGTATTGCACTGGCGCAGCTGGCTAGAAGGAGGTGACGCCCACGTTTGAACTGTTCAGGGAGACCGTGACCCGTTTCGCTTTTGATACGCAGATCCCAATTCTGTTGCTGATGTAGTATTCTTTGAGGATAAATATTCCTTCAGCCCAAGCTGACTGCGAATCATATTTGACAGTGCAAAACGGATAAGTCAGCTGAAATTTATTAGAGCTATATTTCAGAACAGCAGCCGTGTCCAAAATGAAATCTCAGCAACCTTTTTAACTCCAAGCTACTTTCCAAAAAGGAAGCTCACAAATTTAGATGTTTAAGACTAAGCCAGAATCTTCAGTTTTGTTATCACAATTTGCTTTTTTTCCATCTTGAGTGGCTTTGAGCCTGAAGAGGACCCTTGCAAGAAAGGCCGAAATATAGCTCCAATAAATTTCAGCTGACTTATCCGTTTTGCGCTGTCAAATAGTATTCTTTCCTAAACCAATCAGTCCATCATTTATTATAAAGACCGTAGCGAGGGGTTACCCGCTCCCCGGCATCTGCTGTACACCTCGGCACCGACCGAAATGAGCGGTGCCGGCACCGGTGCCGACTATAAATTAGGCGATTCATCTCAAACGCCCCTAAAAATGTTTATTTTGATGTTTTAACCTATGACAACCGGTGCCGTCTTGTTTCAGCCGCTGCCGGCACCGACCGGTCATCGCGGCACCAGGCACTTGCTGTACACTAAAAATGAGAGTGGGCAACTTAACATATATATGTACAATTGCAAATCAAATTTGTCGTAATTGTCTTAGTGTACCAACTAGCGTCCAATAATTTAAACTAACGACTTTATAATACGAGGGTTCTGACACTAAACCAACGCTAACAAAACATTACGTTACATTACTAAAATCCAAAAATAATCAAAAATATAAATACGAAATTTTATCGGACTATTCATAACTTCCTTCCATCAACAAATCACGACCACCGGTGTTATAACGTCGGACAACCAGTGGTATACAAATGACGCTTCGTTTAATTAGGCTAACTAGTTGATTTGAAGTGCCAAGTATAATTTGTGTGTGTATTACAGTTGTTATTTTGATATTTATGATTGGCAATTGCTGACTAGCCTGTGATGGTGGATGTCGCAGTGAATATGACTGTTTAAGAATTTTCTGTTTGTTTGAATTTCCCTTATTTTCGATATCAACGAAAATTACCATTTCAGTTGCATATAAGAAGTTGTTTCCTTGGGTTTCCTCAGTTGTAATTCACTCTTCGATTCCAGATAGAATTAACTATATTTTTATTTCATTATATTTTTTATTTAAAAACCGGTAAGCTAGAAGCGTGACGCTGTATGAATTGAGGTAAATATCTGTCTTCCAGATCTGCAAGAAAATTATGTTCTCAGCTCCCCCTCGGCGGCTCAGCTAGTAGAGCGACGGCAGCGGATGCCGAAGGTCGCGGGTTCAAGTCCCTGCGGAGGAGCATTTTGTCTTTTTAGTTCACTACTTAGAAATTTGACAGTGCGAAACGGATAAGTCAGCTACTTACTACTTACTACTTACAAATTTCAATATGTTTTTTTCTTTACAGGTACCAGATTGAATAGTCCCCGCCCCACCCCAATCCGACAAAGTCGGAAGCGAGCTCTTTCGAATTCGCCTTACTCCGACTCCCTTGACCTCGGATCGATGATTCGGTTTTCTCCAAATTCGCTCGTATCTTTCATGAACGGTTCGAGATCTTCTAGTACCTCCGGCTCCTATGGCCACCTATCCGCAGGTAAGTAAACTGTTAAGTAATAGTTGTGTTTTTACAGATACCATGGTATGGTATCAGATACCACGGTAACTGGATCTGCATTTTGCCGTTTTTATGGCACTTGCAGCTTCGCTCAAGTGCCATATACCGATCACTTTTCCGTCGGTCGGTCTGTCGGTCGGTCTGTCGGTCGGTCGGTCGGTCGGTCGGTCGGTCCGGTGATCGCGAGTTAGGGTACTTGCAGATGTGCTAGGACGATGAAACTTGGCAGGCATATCAGGGACCCGACCAAACTAACTTGCAAATAATCACTTCCCCGATCCGACCACCGTGGAGGGAGTAGAGGGCGGGGGAATCCGGAAAATTTAGTACTTTTTGTAAAACCCCTACCCCTTTCCTTACACTAGTAGGTCTGCGCGCGGCGTGACGTCACTCTTTGCATCGGATCACTCTGTTAACATTGGAAAGAGCTAGTGCATTCGAGGGTCAAAGGGGTTTGTATCTGTGGTGCAGTGCGGGGGAATATGGAAAATTGAGTGTTGTGTAACTTTCGAACGGGTTATCGGATTGGGACGAAACTTAATGCCTGAATGAATGACATATCTCTGATGTTCCATTTGAAGTCCGAACCGGATTAGACAGCTATGGGGGAATTGGGGTGGGGGAAGACCGGAAATCTCGAGAAACGGTTATAATGGAGGGATCGGAGTGAAACTTGCTGGGAAGAACAAGAATCTGCTCCAGATAATTTGTTTACACGTTTGGACTGGACCCGGACACTTGGGGGGGGGAGGTGGAGGGGAGTTTCACGGAATTCTGGTGATGACAGTTTTTGGGATTTTCACGACGAAACTTGGGAGGCGTATCAGGGACCCGATCAAACTGACTTGTATATAAAAATTCAATCGATCCGATAGTCGTGGGGGATCGGAGGGAGGGGGAATCCGGAATATTTAGCCATGCGTAACTTTGGAACGGGTGATCGGATTCGAGTGAAATTTAATAACTGAACAGAGGGCGTGCCTGTGGTGATCTTTTTCATGTCCGGACCGGATCCGACAACAATTGGGGGGGGGGGAATACGTGACCGGATTGGACTGGAGAGATCGGGATGGAACCGGATTGGTTCCGGCGACTGTGGGGGGAGTTTGAGGGGCGGGTCCGGAATTCCGGTTATCGCGAGTTAAGGTACTTCCAGATGTGCTAGGACGATGAAATTTGGCTGGAATATTAGAAATTCGACAAGATTGGCTTAGAAATCGCCACTTTTCAAATCCGACCATTCCCTAAAGTACCAATCATGACCGCAAATTAAGAAAAATACTTTTAAGCAAAATATGCATTTCCATGATCCCCATGAGCTCATGATCATTTTTGCCTCAAGGGTTTTGCTTACAAATGAAGTTCTAGCTCCCTTAAAGTGTGCATCTTAACCGCAAGGTCGAAAAGTACTTTTTATCAAACGATACATCTCACACACCCATGATCAGTTGTCCCACAAGGGTTTTGCAAAAAAAAATAATTTCTTGCACCCTTAAAGTGCGCAAATTAGTGGGAAAAAATAATACTTCTGATCATACGTATATATCAATGATCCCTAAGAGCCTGCTATCGTTTTTGCCTCAAGGGTCTTCCTTACAGATGAATTTCTAGTGCCTTTAAAGTGCGCATCATTATAGTTCAACAATAATATACTTTTTCTCTAGCTCCCTTAAAGTGCGCATCTGAACCGCACAGTCGAAAATTACTTTTGATCAAATAATACATCTCAACCCTTGCAAGTGCCATATGAGCTTACAGCTCTTGTTGCACTTACCATGGTATCTGATGCTACGGATGCTTTGCAAAAATGGCAATTGCCGAAGTTGCGTTTCTAGATGTCACTCCGAAAGAAAACCTTACATCCACTCACATCAAATCACAAGCTCCTAACAACTTTCCCACCAATTGACCAATTCTACAAAACAAAGTTTTCGGTTCATCTGGTCTTTGATGATCAAATCTGCTCATCCTTTTGCGATGACCGAAGAAACACCGTCGTTCACATACACAAAATAATACTAGGAGTAACTACTATTTACTTATCTTTTCTAGTATTACTTACCTCCTGCATTCTTGTGCATAATTTTATATATATCTGAACTTTAGTATTTAACTACTATTCTCATTTGTTCCACTTTCTAAACACTGTTTACCAGTGCACTCACATCTTATTGCAATTCTGCATCAGGCCGTGCACTACTCATTTACAGAGCAAAATAACACTAGGGAGTAGCGCCAAGATAAACACACTCGAGTGACTTGAAAGAAGTGACACACACTCGAATAGCAGCGACACTAGCACCAATAGCGATAGTGAATGTCCCGACCGAAACATAATCAGTCATGAACCAGCGATGTCTCCAATAACTTCAGAATCTGAACACAGCAAAAAATAGATACAGCCTCTACGGTTTCCTCGATATCTTTGCTTTAATAGAAATTTCCAAAATCTCGCTTTAAATGCCGCAAGCGTAGTGGGCGGCGCCAGAGATGGGCGAATCCGAATCCGGATTCAGATTCGAATCCAGGATTCGTCCTTTTGTCCGGATTCGAATCCGGATTCGAATCTTGTGCTTGTCAGTTCTAGTTTCCGTTTCCCAGTTTTTACACAGTGGGTTTTGGCAATCCAAATTTTTGATCTTCACCCACCAACCATCATCAGTAATCTGTCACGAGTTCCGATTACCGTAGACATTAGTGATTGTTGTCACCGCTGACTTTTAGACGATAATCTGCGTGTATGATATGATTTTTATAAAGGTCGGATTCGAATCCGGATTCGATTCCGGATTCGAATCCTTAGCACGAACTGGTGGATTCGGAATCGGATTCGCACCTAGCCCTGGATTCGGATTCGGATTCGAATCCTTTCATGGTCGGATTCGCCCATCTCTGGGCGGCGCTACGAGATTGTCCCGTTTGTGGAGCATAGAAAGCATAGGTCTTGGCGTTACTCCCTACTGTTATTTTGCTCTGGTCTTGGCGCTACTCCCTATTGTTATTTTGCTCTGCTCATTATCACTTTGTTGGGTAAGAAAGAGATTACATTTCTTCTGTCTTAGGCGCTATGAGTCCTGCCCTCGGCGTACCTCCAACCCACCTGCAGCAGTTGCAAGCACACCTCATGCGAAGTGGAAGTCTAGGGAACATGGGGAACCCCTCATCCCCTTACCTGCCCTCGTACTTGCACCACCAGTCAGCTTTAGCGATGCAGCATCAACAGAATTTTTTTCATCTCGGAGGAATGCATCCGCAAGGTTTTAATCTCCCTGGAATCAAGCATGAGGTAGGCGAAACTTCGTCGTTTATTAGTTTATTCTATTCAAAAAAAATAACGAGCATTCACTTTTCTGGTCACACTGTAATACTCCCGACTGGCAATGGATTTGGCAAAATTTTACGCATAATATTCTGTTTTCAAAGAAATAAACCAAAACACTCCGTTGTCATTTTAGACGTGTTTTCATCATTTCTCATACCGCCAGTATTAGCTCATACCGCTCATCTCATACCGCCTTTAGGTACCTACATGGCATCCTGGAACCAGCACCGGACATAGAGGCGCAGGGCCCTTAGAGATTTAACAGAATCGGGGCTCTCTATTTGGTAGTTTTCAGAAGAAAAAAAACTTTACGTATATTTTGGTATTTACTGTAACCTTGGGAATTTAACAAGCAGACTTAAAAATTAAATAGACAAGTCCCAACCAGATAGACAAGACAACAGTCACAACTACTCCCAGCTTTTTCACACATTATATTTACTACACCGGCATCTTTGTCTACTTCTGTTTTTGTTCCTAGTTTTGTTCTTTATATAGTTAATTATGTTTAACCGTGATCGTGCCTTGGCCTTGGTCCCGGTAAATGTATGATCATTTGACTGGGAGTGATTCGTTATGTTGAAGTCATTTTTCGTTTGTTTATTTTTTCACGTGCTCTCGAGCTGTGCTCTTAGCAGCGAAATTTGTTAAGGGTCTATTTTAATCTTTTATAAGAAATAACCTTGGCCCCTTCCAAAGTTAGGGCCCCTAGGTTTCCTGGTTTACGAGTGCCTGGAACCAGGGTAACAAAACTTTTGGTTGCCCTGTGTCAAGCGCCTCTGTTTCCTTTTGTTTTCTCAGTCTTTTACTTAGGTATAAGAGATTCTTAGTATCTTTTGTGTGTTTTGGTTTTATTTTATTTTTTTGCCATGGCCTCGCCGGTTGCTTAGCAAATCGACCTGTCTGTCTCCGTCATTAACCGGCGCCAGCCTAAAAAACTACAACAAATAGATAAAATATTTGCCAATACGCCTACGCTTTTATTATGCCGACAGATTCTGGCGGCGCACTGACCCCCCCCCCCCCGATTTTAGGATTCGCTTGTCCGAAAGCTTGGTTCCAACTATATTCAATAATATAAATTGGTCTTCGTTCCAGTGTTAAAAATACCATTCAAGTTTTCAGTTAAACATTTGACCAACAGTATTTTCAAGCCGAGTCCTTTCGAGCCGATACAGTGGAAACAAAAATCTTGCAGGCTATGCTACTGGGATTAATCTTGTCATGTTGAGATAAGATTATCTCTAATTCGGATTAATCTTATCCCAGTAGAGATAAGATTAATCTCAGTTGCAAATATTGCAGTTAACTTTAATCCTTACTCGGAGAAACTTTTTATAGTGTAGTTCAGCCGGAATCCGTCAAAAGTTTTTTTTTTAAATCTTCTCGAAATCCCTCACGACCCTTCTCTTCCCGGAACTTTCGTGCTTAGAGTCCCGGCAGTGTCTGCAGCTCATTCAGTTTCATACATACTTCACAGTCTTTATTTTTCTTCGCCGAAAATACCACCGTTTCAAAGAAGAGTTGCATAAATCTGTTACGAGTTTGATTTATATTTTTCGTCTACAAAGAGATATTCTTTGTTTATTTTGATTTTGAGTTTCCAGCCTCCTCGGACGTGAGTTTATTTTCGGAGTTTCATAATAACACAGAATGCTAGCGTTTCAGTGATCTTTGGCAACGTTGTTGGTCCCAACGCTTTTCTTGAAAATAATGCAGAAATTATCGATCTTGGCAAAAGGGCGGGAGAGGCAATACATATAGACTTTTCAAGTGTTTATCATGTCGTCTCTGAGAAAACTGAGAAACCCTATAACACTTGTCTTACCCATATTACCGATTCACTCTGCGCCTCTGATTGTTCCATCCATTCTATAGTTCCCGTGATTTCGGACTTCCTGTGTTATTTTTATCCACCCTAACTGCAATACGCTGATTTTTGCTTATTGCATCATTGGTCAGGGATACCGGTTATGCAAGTTTTTTCTTGCTTCTCGTCAAAACCAAGGGTCCGGAGCGAGGCTGAAAACAGCCGGACGGGTTTGTAGTCTTTGGAAAGCTAACAAGAATTTTTAAGGAGTCACGGATGTTGGATTGTTGGAATACAGACTGTTGCGACTTGTGCTTTAAATTCCCATACGGTCCTTGCGTGATTAAGTTTCACTAATTTAATTAAGAAGGATATTCAAACCTCATTCAAGCATATCTGCCAGTGTATTCGGTGTACCTGCCATAACTACTCCCAAGTTTGTCACCCACTATGACATTGGTGGTGGTCTATTTGTCCACGAAAAAGCAAATCGGCCATTCGTTATGCGAACTAAATGTATTACTCAACGGTTTGCTGTGATCCATTTGTCACTTCACCAGTTCGATCTTTTCATTATTCGATCTAAGAAGAAAACAAAACAGTTGTAACTGAAAAACAAAAAAAAAGACGATTGTTTTGTCCACTAAGAGGTTTGACGCTAAGGTACACACGTTTTGGTACGACATTTGAGTGCTTCGTTTTCGTGATTAATAAAATTAAGGTTTTGAGACTATTATACTTTACTTTACCTTACGTAAAACTGTTTCAGTTCACCGGTTTCCTACCTGACCAAAATAGAGAGTACAGAACGCGATCTGCTTTTTGTCGTAGCTGTCCATCAACCGGTGCGGAAACCAAGGAACGTCCTTCGGTTGATGTACAACATATCATGAGCCCTTGCTGGCACTTAGTGCTAGATTCCCTTCTTATTCAAACATGATGACTTCTCTTTGTCTGACAGCTTGCTGGAATTTAGCACCAAGTTTCTGACGACCCAGAGCCCTGCCAAGAGAGAATGGCACGTTTTCCTTTGGTCAGCAGTCTGTCAGTCGCTTGCATTCTTCAACGTTTTCCTCGCAACAGTATGTAAATAAACTGTAACTGTCAGCTCTTTTTTTGGGAGATACCTTTTTCCTTTTTACTTTGGCTTTTGAATGAAAGGAATCAACGTGTCATATCTGAGAAGAAAAAAGGTAAAGAAAAGTGGGAGGGAGCTTCTTGCAGTTTCTCGAAGACGTTCGGACCGCTGTTCTTCTTCTTCGAGCTCTTCACAGGAGAACTTGGGCCCGGAGTCCAAATTTAGTCTCAAGATTTACAGGATCAGTGTAGTCCTTGCAAATAGATAAAAGTTTAACTGAAAAGCCAACTCATTTGTGTGTCATTTAATTGGATACACTGAATTATTTGGATTCTGCAAAGGGATTGTTTGATTTTCCACTATCTGCTCTAGTTATGAGGCTCAGAATATCTCCAGCCGTCCCCACAGCGTAAATGCTCCTATGACGCGTGAAATTTTAATCTCAACACAAATAAATGCGGCTTTTCAGTGGGCCTTGGGGAGATCGGTGAAGATTGCTTAGTGCCTGAACAAAAAAAATGATAAATCTGTCTCGTAAGGCATAGGCTACAGCAAAAACACAAGCGCATAGAGGCACCACAAATCACACGGAAATTCCACTATTTGAAAATCGATTATTCGTGAATAGCGGAACAACGAAGTAACTCATTTTCAGCGGGTCTTCAAGCCAGTTCAAGTGAATAAGTGATGGGTAACTAGTTTGTCCTATCCTAGCCCTTTTCGGTTAAACTTTAAACAAAGAAAGTGGGGTGGAGGGGAGGTCCTGTTGTGGGATTGAGAATGACAATGGATATACCATACCATACGTGAGGATGTCGTGAAAGAAACCCCTTGGGACAATTAGTTACAATACTGTTCGTGAAGAAAACTATTCGAAGCAGATAAACGTAAAACTGGTGATATTTTTAGTACAGAACTGCAAGGGCATAAGTCTGATGTTCTTGTCGAGTTTTATAATTATTTCCTTTTGAAATTACGCCCCAAAAAAAGACAAAACGGCGTTTCCGCAAGTTTCAACTTGTCGATCGAGTGTTTGGCAAACACTTCTGTGTCCGTCACAAACACTCAAAAATGTGTGGGACACATATGCCGGGGAAGACACCTTTAACTGTGTTTTCAGTGCAGCCAACTGGTTTTATTCCTTTCGAAAAAAAAGATTGCGCAGTCCTATACTTTTGTTGTGTCTGTTCGTGATCTAGCGACACGAAAGAAGCTCGTACAAGGAGAAGAAGATTGTCGAGAAATCATGCCTATTGAAGGCTCTTTTTGATCCTTTTTTGGTAGGCCAACAGCCAGGGCCGTTTCCAGGAATTTATTTTGGGTCTCCCCACAGGTCGAACCTTATCCTTACCTCACATTAAAACAAGAACAGAGGTAAAAGCCTATAAAAACGATTATTTTTGTATGCCTCGGTGGGTTTCGAATTACTTAACCCCCTTCCCTGGCTATGGGCTTGCCGACAGCTATCCGTATGTTTCGATTTAAAGTTTAACCGAAAAGGGCTAGGATAGGACAATCTAGTTACCCATCACTTATTCACTTAATTTGGCTTGAAGACCCGCTGAAAATGAGTTACTTCGTTGTTCCGCTATTCACAAATAATCGATTTTCAAATAGTGGAATTCCCGTGTGATTTGTGGTGCCTCTGTGCGCTTGTATTTTTGCTGTATGCCTTACGAGAAAGATTTATAATTTTTTTTTTTGTTCAGGCACTAAGCAATCTTCACCAATCTCACCACTGCCCACTGAAAAGCCGCATTTGTGTTGAGATTAAAATTTCCCGCGTCATAGTAGAATTTACGCTGTGGGGACGGCTGGAGATATTCTGAGCCTCATAACTAGAGCAGATAGTGGAAAATCAAAAAATCCCTTGCAGAATACAAATAATTCAGTGTATCCAGTTAAATGACACACAAATGAGTTAGTTTTTCAATTAAACTTTAAAGGTAGGAACCACTTCTACCTTGTCGGCTTCCTAGTAGCAGAAGACCAAGCTGCGCAGTTATATTGAATGACGATGATGGTTTAGATGTCTAAATTTAAAGTTAATTGCTGTGAAATGTGCATCAAGACTCCAAACCGGCTCTTATCCCGTTTTCGGATACAGTTTTTTTTAGCGTAGAGAATTAGAACCTCAGCGATAATATCACGTTGTAATTCTAACATGGGTGGTTGTTGTTTATTAACTCACTGTGGTGAAATCTCGTGTAGTTGGTACTTGGTAAAATATCATTTGCATAATAATGTTTTATAAATAGCAAAGTAGTATCAAGGATATAAATAACTGAGAAGTTCAAGGCAATGCCTGAGACCAGGTCCGTATCCAGGATAGCACTTTATACAAGGGACTTTTACCGTGACTAATGAACCAAGAGCAACTTTTTGAATTTAGTGTAGAAGTCTAGGACTCCAATGTCGGAGACTCGTAGACAAACCAGGAATTTAGGAATTTTTTTTCGTATCCAGGAATTTATTTCGGGGGGAGGGGAGGAGGGGTATTGCCCGCGGGTCGGACCAAAAAGAACAAAAAAGACATGAATTAGAGGTTACAGCCTATACAAAACTATTATTTTTGTGGGTTTCGGGGGGGGGGGTCGAACCCCCATAATCCCCCTGGATACGGTCCTGCCTGAGACATACAAACGTTACACACACATAGGAGATGAGATGGCATATATTCGATTTGCCCTCCCCCAACATTTCCAACGTTCAATGTTGTCAAACTTCTGTCCTTAAAAAAATACAGCCTACATATATTTTTTGTGTGCCGTTTTTCTTCCGAAATACACAAGAGGAGGGGAAAGCAAAGGAAATTGATGTAAAAAGCAATCGTTTCCTTGTATAACATCCCACCAGAAAAATTTAGATCCGGTAATTGTCAACATTGGGGGGTTAATAATCACACTAATGTATTGCCTAATGTTTATCCTGCAGGTTAATACTATGCATCAAACCATGGAGTTGGTTGGGATCAGTGAGAATGATAGCCGTGCTTTTTTTCAGTCTGAACCCATCCCGAAAGAATCGCCCAACCCGGTTTCCAGTACAGTTGACGAGGAGCGAAGTCGAAATTTCAAGGTGAAACGGGAGGCGACATCTACGACAACTGGATCGGGCGAAGTAGATGACGAAGGGGGAGAAGGAGCGGGTGACGAACCGGGAGATTTCGTCGAGACCCACTGTCATTGGCGGGATTGTTCTATTGAGTTTTCATCGCAAGATGAGCTAGTAAAGGTTAGTGATGCTTTGTTTGCCTGATGTAAGCTTGGTTTAATGTCGAATTAAGAACCCTTAAAGCATCAAAGGTATGAAATATTTGTCTGGCTGTTACACCTTTCGTATCCTAGCCATCACCCAAAAAGAGGGTTCCTTCCGAGTTCTGCCTTACTAGCAATTTACACTGTAAAAAGTTTCTCCGTGTAAGGATTAAAGTTAACTGCAGTAGGCTATTTGCTACTGGGATTAACGTATCTCTACTGGGATAAGATTACTCCGAATTAGAAATAACCTTATCTTAGTAGAGACAATATTAATCCCAGTAGCAAATACTGCAAGTTTTTTTTTTTTTACAGTGTACGCTCAAAGCAAGTCTTAATCCACCGAAGAAACGGATGCTGTTGCTGACCCGACAAAATACGGGGACACAGCCATGTCCTATTTTATCCCGGCTCGCCGAGAACCGAAAGATTGTTAACTGCAGAAGTTTGGAAGAAATGCGCTATTTCCATTCCTCTAGTTTAACCAGAGTTTCAAAGAGATTGAAAGTCTTTGCAAAGTAGAGTAGGAAAAGTTTATTTTGCCCTTTCTGCTTTATTTGTTAAAGAATTTAATTTGCTGCTTTATTTAAGAATTTATTTTGTCCTTTCTACTGTCTTCTAAATATGCTGATCCTAGCACGTGCAACCAGCTGGCATCGGCCTCGCACTGCTGCACTTGACACTTGGTGCACAGCATAATCGAGAGAGGACAACCCCTCACTTCCCATAAGCGCCCGGAGTGTTTTCTGTAAATGTTTTTCTCAGTAATTTCCGATAATAAACTAAATCCAAGCAATAACATCAACAACTACCTTGAATATATTCCATTGTTTACCCAATTTGAGTAGCAGGATATTTCATGGTAGTCTTTACCTTTTTGTCTGCCGTCACAAAGAATATTAGTGGAAGATATGGATAATTTGCATGACCGCGCTATCTAGCCCACGCAGGATGAGATAATCCCAATATCATAACCGATTAACGAATTTCCATGTTTTGCGCCTAGGTATCAGGATTTCGACCGGGCGCATCAGTCACGATTAGCAATCACTGTTGAGATTGAGAAAATTTCCCTCATAACACGGAATATGAAATCCAATTTGTGCATCATGAAGAAACTGCAGTGTTTGTTAAATAACTTATCATGAAGTAAAAAGAGATACATTTCCTCCAGCTCAAACCGAATGCGAATTGCTAGAATTAAATTTCAGCTGAGTAATCCGAAGCGACAACAAATATAACGATATATTTCCGGGAAAGTAGGTTCCGGTCATGTATAGAATAAAAAACTCGTGTATTTCCTTAATACGCTCTTCATAAAATCCAATACCAAATTATCGCCAGATGCGCTAGAGGAACAATAACAATCACACGTGAGAACGTGGGACAAGTTATCGGAATGGAGAATGAGTGATTAGGCTTTCGGCTCACACCGACCCGCTAATTAGCCCCGTCGGAAAGTGGTTCAGCAGTCAGCAATGATGTCGGAAGCCAAAATTGACAAACTTGATGTAGACTGATAAAACAGAGTTAGATTGAGAACAGACAGAGGTAGAGGCATTTTATGAAGTTGCAAGTATGGCTAGGCCTAAGACAATTTGGAAATGGCCAAACAAATCCGGATAAACGTATACCACGAAGTAACATGTCATTGTTTACTTTATGCCAGCGCATCTAGCGGCCAAAAAAGAACTAATCTGGATGTAATTTTATGAAGAGCGTATAGCATATACAAATGCTAGCTGCGGTTCGTCGACATAACAAATTACAAATTACGGACAAATTACGAATCACAAATGACATTTTTTTCCTTATACTTTTTAAGTTTCTACTAATTTTCTTCTATTGTGAAAAAGGCGATTTTCTAGTTGAGCGACCCTAGCGGATTAAGTACAATTGGAAACGCTAAATCGACTTGGTGCCTGAAACTCTTCGCCAAACTAGGGTTTCTGATGCTACTGTTACTGTTATTCATTATTGAGTGTTACCAAGAACAAATAATCAGATATAACTTATGTCTTTAGTCGCATGCAGCTACTATGAAAACCCCGACAAAACTGAGCGGACCTGGAGGTATTTACTCTAGCTTTGAGCTGATGTTGATACCCGTTTACTCCTCTTGCGTCTTCACCGTTGATTCTCGCACAAAAAATGTTGAGGGACGCTAGCAGGTGGCGTACTCCGCGCGCTCACTCGCTCTAGAGCGCGTCCATAGAACCAATCAGCTTTGACTATTCCTCTTCAGCGACTTAACAGCGATATAGCTATTTGTGGAGATAATAAAACGTGATGTGGTGCGAAGCTAGTAACCTCCGCTCATTTGCGTCGAGAGTCGGCCGTAGTTTACACGACTCTGCATGTTTATATGACCGAGATAGGGAGACAACAGTTCTTTCAGTTCAGTTCAGTTCAGTTCAATTCAGTTTATTAAAGTTAAAAATAATTGAACAAAATAAATTTCGGACCCCTACAAAGCTCCGTGGCCCGTTACATAGGGGTTAATACCAAAAATAAACAACAAAAAAACGAGTCTCTTCACTATTAAATCATAATAAATAAAGAACAATAGGAGAATTTGTTTTATTTTTACTTACTGCTTCATCCTCGAGGTTCACCTCCAGGTCCACACCGATCTCCCACAATCACTAATTTAAAAAAAAATAAAAAATAAAAAAAATAATAAAAAAAATAAAAATAACTCAAGCCTAGCGTCCAGGGATGTCGTCCTACCCTCAATAAAGATATTACCGTTACACATAACTAAAATTAACAAATTCAAAACAAAAAAATGTGTATTGCCGAATGTGATTATTCCCCATTATATTTATCAACCAAAAATATTTTTAGCTGGGTCTTAAAGGTGCCAAGCGACTGAATGCTACGGACATTGTCAGGGAGACCGTTCCATATTTTGCTATATGCAATACGAGGACTGAAATCTGATCTCACAGTCTTGGTTGGAGGTAACTGTAAGTGGTCCTTGTTGCGTAGATCATGAGAACTCCTTGACTGGACGAAATCGGGAAAGAAAGAACTGAAGCAGCGGGGCAGATGCCCATGAAGATATTTGAATATCATCGAAGAGCACGAGACGATATACAAGGCGTGGGTATTCATGAGCGGTTTTGGACTTCCTTTGTTAGTTTCGTAGATTAACTGGCGAGCCTTTTGATGGATTACTTTAATCGGATGGAGTAAAGACTGAAAAGTAGACATCCAAATCGAGTTGCAATACGTTAAATAAGGATGAATAAGTGAAAAATACAGGGTCCGAAGAATTGATCCAGGAAAAATGTGTTTAAGTTTTCGAAGAATCCCAAGATTACGGGATATTTTTGCCTGGACCAGTTTGATGTGGTTTCTAAAGGAAAGGTTCTCATCCAAAATAATCCCAAGGAAACGCACGCATCTTTCGTTAGGTCGAAACAAAGGTCCTTTCGTGGTCGATATAGTTGATAAAGACGGGCATGCCTGGCCGGTTCTAGAAAATATAAGAAAATGTGATTTAGCGATATTCAAAGCAAGTCGGTTAGCATCAAACCAGTGGTAAGTCCGTTCCATAAGTAAACTAAGTTTCTCTTCCAAAGCTATTTCTGTGTCTTCCGCACATAGTAGATTACTGTCATCGGCGAAAGCAACTAGGTCTTCATAAGAGGATGACTGCGTATCTGTTGGTGCCAGCTTTTTCTCCTTTTCGTTACAAAGAGCACAGCATACAGAAGGGATCACGTTCTTGACAGCATTAAACAAATCGTTGATATAAATTAAAAACAGAGTGGGGCCAAGAATCGATCCTTGTGGTACTCCATAATTTGCACCAATGCAGTTGAGTGAATCAGGGTCCATGGAAATCGTTCTGTCGTGTAGGTAAGAATGAAACCACGATAGGGCTGATCCTCGTATTCCAATATGAGACAGTTTTTCAAGAAGGATCTTGTGAGTCAGACTATCAAAAGCTTTCCGTACATCCAGAAAAATTGCGGCTGCTATTTTTCCGGAATCTAGAGCGGTATGAGGAAAATTGAGAAAATTGTTCTGTCTCGTTATTTGTTTTTGGTGTTACTACGTAGTTTTCTCTTACTCACCGATTATCTAGGCTGAACATACCAGTTCTTGAGTTTTTTGTCTTTGTTTCGTGACGAGTTTTACGCGTCAACTAGAAGTAGTCTTACGAGGTTATAAGAATGTATTGTGCATGAAGTCTTTGCTGGTGACAAACCAACTCTCTCAAGAGAGGGTGGGTTTGTGTCAACCGTATAAGCTGAACACTGGAATAGGACTAATATGTCCAGGTTTTGTACGGACTTCAATTAGCGGAATAAAAAGCAAGACTGCACATGTTCTGGTGTTGTAATTACCCAAATCCAATGCCAACAGAACTTTTTTATTTGAAATATGATGGTGATGCCAAAAGAATGATGAATGCCCATCCTTCGCACTCAACGTAATTTTCCGCCTCTTACATTGCTATCCCGTGAAGAGATACCTTATTAAGCCGGGTTCTGCTAGTTTTTACGCATTTGCTCTGAGCAATTTATTTTGCTGAAATGAGCTGTTTTTGGTGATTGCGCTGATTGTGGAGTACCTGGAAAACCGGTGATATCCGCTGAATATTCCACCAGGTGGTGCTCACTCGATTGTATGTGCGTACACCGTTGGGCGTTGCCCCTCTTTATACATTTGTATTTTATTTATTTCCCGCAAAGCTGATGAGTAGGCCTATGGAGAATACAATAGTATTTATTAGCCAGTTGGTCATACAGTAATACATAAACAGTAAGAAAACTGTATTTGATAGTACTTGTTACACCTATTCCGTTTTGATTACTTAATACCCTTTTTCGGAAAATTATCCGATCTTGATTTTTTGTATTATCACGGGTCTCACGAATGTTCGGAAACTTTAATTAGTAACCACTAACAAAATGCCCCTGAGATACGAAAACTTCTTGCGTAGTCCCATAAGATTGCCCTCTTCCTCCAGTTTATTACTTAGAAGCAATAATGCGTAGTGTTTGAGTATTTTGAAAAAATACTGGACAAACCTTTCTGATATCCAGGGTTTACTGTGTCATACATTTCTTCAACATCCTTCTGATGTAGTACACCAGTCACCAGGGAGTTAGTGACCACTCTCGTGTTTCATGTGTAATAAGCATGATATCTGCCCTACATAAAACCAACGAATTATTATTTCTGTCAGATGACTGGGACCTAATGTAGTAGCCTGTCGTGAAATTGTTCTCTTCACATCAAATTAGAATTAGAATTGACATAAAATCTGCCCAGACAGCTAATTAAACCATCCTCCGTTTATGCCGGCTTCGATTAAATAATTACTGTGTCATTTGAAGACAAACACCTTCTTTACTTCCACGGCAGCCATCTGGGTCTGACGAAGATAGCTCTTAGGATAATCTGAACAGCTGCTAAGTTGATTGCGTTGTATAGTATTTCCACTGAACCTGATGCCGACAAATTAATTGGCTATTTTTCGGTCAAACTCTGAAGCGTTAGTTAACTCGTTTTTTTGGCGATTTGAAATATGACCGCCAACCGTCACCTGTCTCTTGGTGTCGTCAGTTGCTGTCGGACAGCCGACGGATAGCTAGTCAAAGTTAGCTAGAATGCTTGTTGTAGGTTTTTGCAGATGGCACTTCCAAAAGGAGAGGGGCAAAGTTCCGGCATGGAAATTTTTAAATGAATGGGTTACCTCATCAATCACGCTTGTCGTTGTCTTTTCAAAGTTGTGCCGTGTTAAAAAGAATACATTTGACAGTGCAAAACGGATACGCCAGCTGAATTTGAATAGAGCTGTATTTCGGCCCTTCTTGGCAAATGTCCTCTTCAGTCTCAGGCCCCCCCAAGATGGAAAATGAACTTGTCAACTTGTGAACTTGAAGTTCATTTTCCAGTCCAGATGACCCTTGCAAAGAAGGGCCGAGATATAGCTCTAGTAAATTCAGCTGACGTATCCGTTTTGCACTGTCAAATATGAATCGCAGTCATCTTAGGCTGAAAGAATATTTAAAGTACTTTTTTGTGTGAATGAAAAACGCAGGTCTGTTTTCTTTTGCTGATGAATAATACTGCGATGCATAGCCAAATACCTCTAAGAAAATGTTTTTGCCCATCTGCTTTTTGTTTAAACAGGTATATGGTGTGTCGTTATCAGTATATGAACGTCTCATAGAATTTTGCTACAAGATTCAAGTACTTCGAACTGTAATTGCTGTAGTCCTTGAAATGTGTATTGTTGATAATATGACAGGTGCATTGTGTCGTCGTGAACGTCCCCTACGGAAAATGTTTGCCTGAAATCGACCCATACAAAATGAAACAGCTTTCAACCCGATTTCAGGCTAGTTTGTTTCTTGGGTCGGCCGGAATTTCGATTTTCTTCCTCGGATCGAAATCTGTTTCATTTTGTCTGGGTCGATTTCAAGCGGTAAATTTCCGTACGAGGGGTCCCGGGACCCCTGGAATTTGTTCAGAAGGTTAAATTCCTTGGAACTGCGATCGTAGTCTTTGACGTTAACAACATGCTCATTCGTTCAGTATTTCTTCTTCACATCCCGGGTTATCTCGATTAATTCCGAAAATTCGGCAGTCGTAATTTCGTGTACTATCGATTGTCGCCATCTAAAAATGAGGCAATAACTTCCACTGAAACCTGGATATCCACTTTTTAACGCCAGAGTTACGGCATCGCACCTTCGGTCACGTTAGGAGGAGTTGCCTACTCACAAGCAGGTCATATCAAGTGGGAAATTTGCAACCTGCAGTCTCTAATAACAAAGAACATGAAATGTAAATCCCCATTGAAGAAAAAGGTTCCGACTTTTGAATTTTAGCAATGAATACTAAATCTGGAACCCGTCAGTTCGCCTACCAATTTCCATTATTATGCCTCCCTTTCCTGACACTTCGCCCACCCGTTAGTCAAACCACTCGTGTGTGTAGAGACAGACAACTTTCGCTTCTACATTTCACGAATAGATTCTGGATAAACACATGAAGCAGAGTCGAAAATATTATCTACAACACAGTTTATCGATTCGGCGTTAAGGGCATCTTCGGCACTGCTGCTGTGTGGTTCATCAACACTGTTTCAAAAATTACACTTATACATGTCCATAAACGTGATTTCGCAAGCTTCCCCTCTGTCGACGTTCTTAGTTTAGTCGATGTCAGTCCTTACAGCGGTCGTAGAACTTTCCTTGCACAGGGGCCAGTGGTCACCAGAGCAAAATAACACTAGGGAGTAGCGCCAAGACCTATCCCTTCCATGCTTCGCAAACGGGCCATAGTCGTAGCGCCGCCCATTACGCATGCGGAATTTAAAGCGAGACAAACTTGCGGATTTATAAATTTCTAGTAGAGCTAAGACGCGGTCTGCACACATCTTGCAAACCAGGGAGGTTGTATCTTTTTTTTTGCTGTGTTCAGAATATGAAGTTTTGGAGCCAGCGCTGGTGCACGACCGATTGAGTTTCAGTAGGGACGTTCAGTACCGCTAATGGTGCTAGTGTCGCTGCTATTCGAGTGTGTGTCACTTTTTTCAGGTCTTGGCACTACTCTCTAGTGTTATTTTGCTCTGGTGGTCACCATCGTTCAAGACGAACCAGGAACGAGAGAACTAATAGCAGACTTGGCTTCCTCCCCAAGCCCTTTCAATTGATTATGATGATTTCCCATTTGTAGGACGCAAATTGCCGTAAATGGAGTATATGAAAGAATAAGAAAGGAAATAAAAAAGAAACTAACAATATATTTGCATTTGTTCACAAAAAAGTGTACATGTTGTACACAAAAAGACTACATCATAGCAGGATTGAAATTGCTCCTTATGTCCGTCGCAAACCGATAACGCCGATCATATTCCGCCGGTAAAATTTACGGAGGATCGGGTCATTGTTCTCACAAGAGAATTTGGGCCTAACCTCTCTACCGTCCTCTTGAACTGAATTGGTCATTTTATATGACCAATTTTTATGAATCAATTGCTCAGTTTTTAATTTAATTGGTTTATTGGCTTGTGGTGCGTTGGTCGTCCGTGTTTCCCTGCATTCCGTTCTTCTTTTTTATTATTATTTTTCGGTTGGATTTTTCAATGGTTGGTCGTTATGGCGGCTTGCATGCGTCGATATTTATTAATTATTTGTATTTCTAGTTAGATCAGTAGTTGCTGACTTCTAATGTCCGACCTTGTTGTGTTGTGCGCTCTTTTTTAATTTTGTAGAAGTAACTAACTATATCAGTTTAAAGAACCTGAACCTGAAAACAAGCGACCGAGTCCGCCTTCCCGCTACCAGTACGGGAGAGGACCCAGACCTAGCAACTTTGGTCCATGGTACATCCTTCACTACCCTGAAAGTTTTTTTTATTCTTAACACTAAAATAATGCACAAAGCATTATTAACACAGTACTCTGCACTCAAAATTACTTGAGGATTTGATCTAGCCTTACATAATACAACTAACAAAGAAACAAAACTAAACATCTAAAATAAACTACAAATCACACATATTTATGTACACACAATCTAACCAAACGAAAGAAAAAACCCTAAAAAAAAACATCTAAATAATACACACTGAATTAGAACCGGAGAAAAACTAACTCGAATGGTTTAATCCCTTAAAAAGTGCTGGCAGACTTCGAGTACACCAGAACTTGAGTTACAGACCACTTTCGATCATCCCAGTGCAGTTAACGATACCAATAAATCTGTTTACTCGAAGTATCGGTAATGGGTAATAGCAGTCCTTATCCGAAATAGTACTGATTATGCAAAGAAAGAGGTATTGCACAGAAAATCACTAAAACCTTTTAGATTGCTGATCGGTTTTTCTCGGGTATCGTGTGCTTCTATCAGTGACATTAACACTGTCTCGATTAAACTGACTTGTAGTGGCAGTAAAACGAAAGACCTGCTAGGTCAGACAGCAATCTGTACGTAAATAGCGTCGGGCCCCGTCGTTGATGTGTGTGGCGTTGTTTCGTACCATGGGGGAGTGAAGACGCGGCTTTGGAGCTCGATTAGTGCGTGTACACACGTGGGCTCAAGAGAGAGCTTTCTGACTGATCCGTTGATTTTTTTGTGTATGATTGGGTTATTTATTTATTTTATTTGTTTATTCATTTATTTCCCTCAAAACTGAGGAGTACAATATACAAATTATAAACAAAACCATTCCAGAATCAACCATAATCCTTTCAGTAAAATGCTGTGAAATACTATACAAAAATACACATCATTTCAACAACTAACTTACAGTTACATACGTACGTATTACTTACGTTGAAGGAGTATTTATAACTCATTGGTTTTTTAATTCCGTCTTGTAATTTGGCAGAATATGAGCATGTATACAGACTTAGTCCGTGTTTCCTTGCTGTGGCAGCCTATTCTGAAGTGTTGACGTTTAATAGTTTGTTTTCTTTTCAGCACATAAACAATGATCACATCCATGCAAACAAGAAGAGCTTTGTTTGCCGATGGAAAGAGTGCACGCGTGAAGAAAAGCCCTTCAAAGCTCAATACATGCTTGTGGTTCATATGCGTCGACACACTGGCGAAAAACCGCATCGATGCACGGTAAGTACTGCAGATTTAACCAGAGCTGCTGCGAGTCCAGCGAATCCGAGTCCGAGACAAGTCTGAGTCCTTGAAAAAGGCGTCTGGAGACGAGTCCAGAGTCCGAGTCCACAGCTCTGGCGGACGGATAGCTCCGTGAAAGACGAGTCCGAGATGAGTCCTAGTCCTTGGAAAAGGCGTCTCGAGACGAGTCCAGAGTTCGAGTCCGCCAGCGGATTTAACCCCTCCCCACCCATCTGAACTGTGGGATACGATGAGCTACTAACTCTTTAAAGCACAGCTCTCACTAGAAATAGCTTTTGAAAAATTGTCCGGAAATAATGTTTTTCAGAATTACTCAAACTTGCCTCTTCAAATAAGGGATTCTCCTCTCAGTGTTTGCCGTCTCTTGCCAGGCTTCGCGCAAAAATATTTGTTTTTTCTCGCAAAAAATTCAAAACAAATGCTCGTCGTGGTTGAATGCTGAGAAATCATAGTGGGCATAGAGAGCGGAACGAGGAAATCAGGTTTGGCACCACCTCTTCACTCACGTATCAAGACAAAACAAAGATATTAGTTGCGTGTTGATCGCCTGTGTAAGTTCCCCTGTGAGTTCGCTTTTACAGCTTACTTTCCTTAATTTCCGTTCGCCTGACGCCTTCGCCGTTTCAAGACGCAGTAAAAACGGAAAATAAGCATCCCAGCAAAATCATTCATAAAATCGCCTAAAAAATCAGTAAAGGGTAGTTACATTTGCCAGTGAAAAGGCCATTCTTGTGGTCAAGGACATACAAGTTGTAACCATCCATTTCCAAACACACTTTCCATTTTGGCATAATTTTGGGTTAATTCAGTCGGGATAGGCGAACTCGGACCGAGAACTGCGTCTGCGACACAGTTCGCCGTTTCACTCGCAGGTGTTGTAGAACCGAGACCTTACACGGTCTCCGTTTCAGCAAAAACGACAATTAAGCAAACTGCGAACTCGGAAGGTAATCAGAAACGAGAAATAAGAAGAACTGAGATCAGGAACGGCAGTCAAAAACGCAACTATTGTCTAGCAAACCAGGAACAGCTGGGCTAGCGCGGAAAAACGAAAATTTTTAATAAAGTGATTCACTAGGAATTTGTAGAGTGGGTAAGTCGCCACCGGGGGTGTGGTATCAGTGAAAATCCAGTATTCTAAAATAGTTAGAATCTTCAAAACTGGGCTCTGCCTTCACCAAACTACCCATGCGATTCACTGTTTTGAGCCTTTCTCCAGGAGCGTTGACTTCTAGCAAAAACAGTACTTAACCGATTTTTCAGATGAGAGAGAACCTCTCGCAGAAATCGTCGGGAAGTTTTTGATTTAATGATTAGGTATTATTATAATCTGTATTATAATATCTGTATGTAATATCTGTATGTATATATAATATACCTAGTCCCCTTATGGGATTATAAGCTTCTAAAATCCCCACCTTTCTCCATTGTTTCTTTCTCTTCTTACGAATTTTAGCGCTTTTTCGGCCGCGCCGAGTTTTGTCCATTACAAGGCAAATTTTGCCAGAATCTTCAACGTCCGCTGACAACCCTTTCACACACAAGGATACGATAATCTTTTGTTTTTGACTTCTTCCATTTGCTTAGTTTTCCCACTTTTTAACCACGGCGCATTCAGTTTTCAAATGTTTCGCGCCCAGCCGCCGCGTCAGAGAGGAGGAAGGCTGGATAGGATCGACAAGCGCCAACAAAAACATCGCTAAACTCAGGTGGAAAGTGGTGATTTTTTCCCAAAATCTTTTTTTCTGACCCATTTCATAGTGAAAAGCTCATTTCTAGTAAGAGTTGTGCTTTAAGTATGTCTTCTTACAAGTAATCACAATTTGGTTAAAGGCTCAGAAGCCGATAGGCGAAAAATGTCGAAATCATTGAGGTGTCATTACTTTACCTTCGCCGATCCTCTCCCCCATACTTACACCCATCACTTATCTCTACAGTCGAAAATGCTCTAGTATTTTTGAGCTAGGTTCTCTACGGGTAGATTATTTTTTTAAATTGTCTCGGAAAAGATCCGGCTGAAATTTGTAGTGTGGTTAATACGCTTTTGCAAAAATAATAAAATCAACCAACCTGAAATTCCTTAGTCTCGGTATTTTAGAAGTTTTAGGACAACCCTTATTCCTCTGCTCGTGTTACTGCTAAAGACTTGTCCGTCACATATTAAATGATAAGGGCTGCTTCCCGTTTTTTGGGAGTACTATACCATTTCAGTCGTATCAAGAAAAAGAAATGGAATATGTTTTTTGGTCATTACTCTGGACTCTGTGGGCCCGTTTCAGATTGACCGATCACTTCCGTCCCAAGTTTTGGGATCGTTGTTCGCCCTTCGGAGGTAGAAAAAATTTTCGGTCTGTGTCTCGTAGTGACAAATAGGCTTCAGGGTCGTGAGAACTGTTTTTATGGTCCATTCGAATGGACATTTAAATTTCCTGGGCTTGATTGAGCTTAAAGACAATCGGGAAATCAGAAGGATCAAACTGAACAAGCTGACTTTTTTTTGCCTTTTTTCCACGTGCTTGACATTTAAATTTCCTGTGCTCGATTGAGCTTAAAGACAATCGGGAAATCAGAAGGATCAAACTGAACAAGCTAATTTTTTTTTTACCTTTTTTCCGCGTGTTTGAAGACCGAGCCGAGACGATTGGCCACCAATGGAGCCCGTGTTCCGATTTTTTATCGCTATGGTAATACAGTTAGTTGAGATGCAAGACAATGGCTTTCGGTTCGTGACACTTTAAGCATTTGCAAGGCTCGCTTGGTGTGCAGGCAATCCTTTGACGTCTTCTTACAAGTAATTACAATTTGGTTAAAGGCTCAGAAGCCCAAAGGCGAAAAAAGAGGTGACGCGCATGATTTCGACACAGTGGCGGAATTCAAGTTTCGTTGTTTTGATTTGATACAAAAAAAATATACGGGACAATTTGATTTGATACAAAAAAAGAATACGGGACAATTTGGACCGTTGCAACTTTTTGGGATCCCAAAACGTTAGTGACGGATACCTATGACATCGTAAAAGTTGTCCGTCTGTCCGTCCGTCCGTCCGTCCGTCCGTCTGTCTGTAAGCACGATAACTCTCGAAGGGAATGAGATATTTTGATGAAACTTGGTGTGAGGATTCTTTGGGTCAAGAGTAAGGTCAAGTTCGTAGATGGGCACTATAGCCCTACATTTAGGGGTGGGGGAGGGGGTTTAAATTAAGGGACAAACAAAATATTTTGAAACAGCTAATGTGATAGTCGATTATGGGGTAAGAAGACATGCTGAACACGATAGTGAAAACCATTTTCTCGCCGGACAAGTAGTTCGCCCGGAATCCGGCCAAAACCGAAAAGTTTCTTAAAAGTAAAAGTTTTATTTGAAGTTAATTAGATGTTCGATTTAGGGGTAAGAAGACATGCTGAACACGATGGTGAAAACCATTTTTTGACGGGACAAGTAGTTAGCCCGGAATCCGGCCGAAACCGGAAAATTTGTTCAAAGCAAAAGTTTTATTTGAAGTTGATTAGACGTTCGATTTAGGGGTAAGAAGACATGCTGAAAACGATGGTGAAAACCATTTTCTCGACGGACTAGTAGTTAGCCCGGAATCCGGCCGAAACCAGAAAATTTGTTAAAAGCAAAAGTTTTATTTGACGTTGATTAGATGTTAAGTTTAGGGGTAAGAAGACATGCTGAACACGATGGTGAAAACCATTTTCTCGCCGGACAAGTAGTTCGCCCGGAATCTGGCCGAAACCGGAAAATTTGTTAAAAGTAAAATTTGTATTTGAAGTTGATTAGATGATAGATTCAAGGGTGAGAAGAGACGCTGAATCTGTAAGTTAAAGTTTTATTTGAAGTTGATTAGACGTTCTTTATAGGGATAAGGAGATGCGCTGAATTCGTTTCTGAACTATCTTTTTTTGGCTGGACAAGTAGTTCGCTCGGAATTCGGCCGAAAACGGAAATTCGGCAGAAGTAAAGCAGGTAGTTTCGATCAGTATCGTCAAAATAAATATGGCTTATACAGGTATATCTGAAATTAATTTTCTCAGATGATTAGCCTGGCGAAGACTGGATCTGGCGTAGACAAGACGTAGTCAGGACGTAGTTGTCTGAGTCAAATATTAAATTTTTGGGATCCCATCGAAATCTTTGATCTTGTTTGACTCGTCAGTGTTGACGTTTGGATAGGCAAAACTTCCTAGTACCTAAACATAAATCAAAAACTTTTTTTTTTTATCGTGAAGTTCCGGAAAAGCAAGCTTCCCGTCTAGTTAATCATATGTTAGCTACATTTTGAAATATGGAAACATTTCTTCAAGTCTCTTTTTTTTTTTTTGCATTTTTTGCTAAGCGGCAGGCAATTTCACCAGTAGATGGCGTTCAAACTGAACAGTATACCCTATTAGAAGAAAGAGCGTATTCAAAAGTATGCAACCAATGCTTTTCACCAGAAGACAGCCGAAGCAGTTGGCTCTTATCTGATATCAAGTTCGTTATTTTTCCGTCCCATTTGATTGTTTCATAAGCAAGAAACAAAACCAATGTATTGAAACATTAAGTGCTCAAGTTAGCATGCCTCTACTGTAGTTCTTTTGCCATAGATCGCTTTACAGGCCAGACCATAATCTTCCGCCAAAGGAATCGCAGGCTCACTCGTTAGAAAGACATTCGGAAACTACCAAAAAACATCGTATTCAACTTTTGCGTGATTACCGAAGATACATGTTTTGGCCTTAGGGTCATTGCAAAAAATTTTTTTTTTTTTTGTACATCTATTCTTTTGCCTTTCAGTTCGAAGGCTGTGCGAAGGCATATTCCAGACTGGAAAACCTGAAGACGCACCTGCGTTCTCACACCGGTGAAAAACCATACATGTGCGAATTCCCTGGATGCAGTAAAGCTTTCAGCAACGCATCCGATAGGGCGAAACATCAGAATCGTACACATTCAAATGAGGTAAGTCGGGTAAATCCCTCAAAAAGAGTACCTCACCAGAACCTGGGCTTACCATCCCTGATCCAATCCAGTTTCTGCGTGACACGAATTTTTTTGACCGAAAAACTGTTTTCTATCCCTTAAAGCACACCTCGCACTATTTACTGTTTATATTTCAATAGTCAAAACTACTTGAATACTGTAAAAATAGGCTCTGCTTTTAACAAATTATTCACGGCTTTGGCTGTTTTAAGCCTTTTAAGCACACTGACTTCAAGCAAAGACTCGGCAAAATTCAGAAATCCGGTTTTACGCATCAATAGCAGGATAGGCGAACACGGTTTGGGAGCATAATGCGAATGGATAATAGTGATTGAGATTATTTGCGGTATCGAGTGAGAAGATTAGTCAGGTATTGTTAGTAGGCTTTGAATGTAACATGTGAAATTTCGGTTCCCGGGATGAACAGTTGATTAATGCAGTTACGGAAGTAGACTGCATTGTCATCATAGGTACGATGGGTCCTTTGATTTCTAAGCCTCTAACACTCAGTTTTTGATCTTGTGCGTTTACTCCGTTGTCGAAAGCTCAGTTTAATTTTTTTCCTTTCTTTCTTTGTTCTGCGCTATTTCCCTTTCTTGTCCAGTGCTTAAATAAAATCTCGTCATCACCATCATCAGTTAACTGCACCAATCCTGCCAGACGTGAAGGTGGAAACTGAATAAGGGTGTTAGCAGATTTCATTAGCCAGTATTTCTCGAAAAAAAAACAGCTTTACCCTTGAAGCACACCTCTCATTATTTATTGTTTTTGTTCCAGTCTTTAAAACTATTTGAATACTGTAAGACTAGGCTGTGCTGTTAACAAATTATCAATGGCTTTGGCTGTTTTAAGCCCTTTCCCAGGCCCAATGACTTCTAGCAAAAAATCGGCAAAATCCAGATAACCGCTTTTACGCGTCAATAGCATGACACACAAATGCTCGTCTGGAGCATAATGCGCATGGAAACATGGGAATGTGGCAAGTGCAAAGATTAGTGAGGTATCGTTAGCGGGTTTAGGATGCCACATATAAAATTGGGTCTCCGGGGTTTACAGTTAACGACTGCAATTACGGAAGTAGGTTACAAGAGCAATATATACACGACGGGTGCTTTAGTTTAAAAAAAAAAAACAAGCACGGGAAATTGATCTTGATTCGATTTGCCCTTTCTTCTCCTATGACACCTGATATGCTCCGCGCTGCAACAGAACAGTAAGTACGCCCTTTGAATCGCAGTTCCGCGCCTAAACCGCAGCCCAAAATCTCAAGTTAAATATCGTAATCAGCATCGCACTTCGTTTCTCCCCGTTTCGGTTTATTACCTCCTATTGCTTCCTCACGTCTTTGTCTCCCAGCGACAATTTCCAATTTCGTTTCTTAAATGAGTTATCAAATTTTGATTACACTTAAAGATAATTAGGTGAGGCTTCTGTTACATGGAATGATTATTAGCTGCCACGCAGAAAACCGCAATGTCTTTGTAATTTGAGGGAAGCCGAACTGCTAATTTGGTTTAGTACTTCTGCTACTCGGTCGTGTTTCAGTGTTCCATGGACTATCTTTCAGTATTTGCGGTCAGATGTGTCGTGGTGACTCAACTACAGGATTTATGCGGAGGAAGTTGAGGATGCTCTGTACTGCTTCCGAATATACTGTCAGACTTCTGGAACACAAATAATAACAAGACCAAAGGTTCCGATGGGATCCCAAAACTTCGATATTTGATCCAGACAAATATGTTTTGTCTTCGTCAGATCCGGTCTTCGCCAGACTCCATGAACATTTATACTCTTAAAATTTAGAAACAGATTAAGGCCAAACAGCTAATCATTAAGAAAACCAAGTTCTGATATGGATTCAGCTTGTGTGTTTACCCCTATAAGTCGATTGAAACGATCCTGGCTTACTTCTGCGAATTTTCCGGTTTCTGGCGGAATTCCAGAACTACTTGTCCGACCAAAAACTAAAGCTCAAAAACGAATTCAGCGTATCTAGTTACCCCTATTTCCAACATCTAATCAACTTCAAATAAAAATTTAACTTATCACAAATTTTCCGGTTTCAACCGGATTCTGGACGAATTATATGTCAGGCAAAAAAATTATTGTCATATACGGATTCGCATCTCGTCTTACCCCTAAATCGGACATCTAATCAACTTCAAATAAGACTTCCGCTTTTAACAAACTTTCCGGTTTTGGCCGGATTCCGGGAGAACTACTTGTCCGGCAAGAAAATGGTTTTCATATTCGTGTTCAGCATGCCTTCTTACCCCTAAATCAAACATCTAATCAACTTCAAACAAAACTTTTACTTTTAACAAACTTTCCGGTTTTGGCCGGATTCCGAACGAACTACTTGTCCGGAGAGGAAATGGTTTTCATATTCGTGTTCAGCGTGTCTTCTTACCCCATAATCGACTGTCACATTAGCTGTTTAAAAAAATTTTGCTTGCCCCTTAATTTGAACCCCCTCCCCCACCCCTAAATGTAGGGCTACAGGGCCCATCTGCGAACTCGACCTTACTCTTGACCCAAAGAATGCTCACACCAAGTTTCATCAAAATATCTCATTCCCTTCGAGAGTTATCGTGCTCACAGACGGACAGACGGACGGACGGACGGACAACTTTTGCGATGTCATAGGTATCCCTCCACTTACGTTTTGGGATCTCAAAAAGTACTTTCGGTCCGGCCGTGTAAGGTCAATTGCAAGGCTTCGAAGGGACGAAGCCCGGTAGCTTCTTTGTGTGGCATCGTATAATCAGTTAAAAGAAGCCAAATACGGTTGGACATCAAACGCCTCAAGCGCCAATAAACTTCAGACTATGGTACTAAAACAAAAACTATTTTCTTCTATTCATTGCATTTTACAACCAAAAAAACGACCTCGCGAATTGTTCTTTTATTGTATAGTTTAAGATACCAGAGAAGAGATCGATTATATGTCATGATAATATGATGTGGTGTAGTCTCGGTGATATTATGTCTATTAGCCGGAAGACTGTACAACAAATCACTATCTTAGTTGATCCATTTGACTCAAATGAAATCTAAGTCTCGCGGATATGAATTGTTTTCCCTTTCCTGAGCGAGGATAGGTTTCTTTTCTCGTAGCAGATATTAGAACAGTTTCCCACACAACCTGGTGCCGAATCCCTGGGAGAAGGTTTGTACAGCCGAGTTTGAGAAGTGTCCCCCTTCATTTTTTTTTCCTTTGTTTTATTGTCTACATGTTAATAACAGGCGATCAGTAAATTATTATAATGTTATAAGCTTTATGATTATCATATTAATTCATTTCACATCACATCATATTATTCATCTCTCTTCGGACAGAAACCGTATGTCTGCAAGGCACCTGGCTGTACGAAGCGGTACACCGACCCCAGTTCACTGCGGAAGCATGTGAAGACGGTGCATGGTGCAGAGTTCTATGCGAACAAGAAGCACAAAGGCTGTGATAATTCGGGCCCTGGACCTAGCCCTGGAAGTTTCGGGGCTCCCGGAAGCTCCCCTAGAAGTGATGATGGCGGTGTCAAGTCAACATCCAGTCCAAGTATTAAGTCGGAGGTAAGCACCGCTAATTACTCTTACCTTCTAGGTTACTTTTCATGGTACGCAGAGGCGTCACTACTGGGGGGGGGGGGACGCCCCCCCAATGTTGTCGGCCAGTCGGTAAAAATCGCCGCGTTTTTTAGTAAAAACAGACGATACTTTTCTTAGAAATAGTCGTTTTTTCTTAAAAACAATCAAAAGCAGTCGGTTTTTGTAAAAATAGTCGATTTTTTCTTAAAAATAGTCGTTTTTTCTTAAAATCAGCCGGTTTTCGTCAACACAGTCGTTTTTTTCACAATAATAGTCGTTTTTATCCGCAAAAATAGTCGGTAAAAATGACCAGCCAGTCGGTAAATACCTTGTCCCCCCCAAACATTTTGACTAGTAACGCCTCTGATGGTACGTCATACTTTTCTACAGAGTTATCACTCCATCATGTCTAGAGAGAGGGACTTGGACCTCCGTTGTCGCCTTTTTTTTTACTTGAAATTTTCATTTAAGCAAGCTATCAGGCATCGACGACTCCAATAAATTCGATTTGGCATAATATTAAAAGGCTTTCCCGACACTTTGGCAAACCCCTTCCAATTTTCCTTTGGCTTTGCCGCTCAGCTTTTAATATCGAGCTTAATGACATAAGTTAATATCCGCTTTCCCAGTAAATTCATCTGGTTTGAACAGACGTGCCAAATATTGAATCATCAGAATTCCGGAACTGTGGCCAATTAAATGCTGCGCGGTTTTAGCCGCTGAATAAAAATTTCAGTAGCAATTGCCGCTAAACCTACTCCACCGTCTCCTAGTTGGTGGTCTGACACTTCAGATTTAAAGTTGATCTGAACTAAGGCGTTTTTTTAGTGGTTCTTCTGTTTATAAACAGTGTGGACCAACAAACTACCGTTGACCGCCAAAACGTCCCTGATGATCAACAGAGGTGAATCTTCGCCAGAACGCTCTGTTTGTAAACTCTGGCTGATTACTAACACTTTCAATTGATTACTAACACCTCTAATTTTATTTGTGGCCCGTTTATAAAGACGGAGTATAGTAACGAAAAAAAACTACACTATATACAATAACAAATACAATAATTAACAAGAGCTGTAAGCTCATATGGCACTTGCATGGGTTGAGATGTATTATTTGATTAAAAGTAATTTTCGACTGCGCGGTTCAGATGCGCACTTTAAGGAAGCTAGAGAAAAAGTATTTTGTCGTAGAACTTGGCTGTAATGATGCGCACTTTAAAGGCACTAGAAATTCATCTGTAAGGAAGACCCTTGAGGCAAAAACGATATCAGGCTCTTAGGGATCTTTGATATATACGTATGATCAAAAGTATTTTTTTTCCGCTAATGCGGGTAAAATGCGCACTTTAAGGGTGCTAGAAATTTTTTTTTTTTGCAAAACCCTTGTGGCACAAATGATCATAGGTTGAGATGTATCGTTTGATAAAAGGTACTTTTGGACCTTGCGGTTAAGATGCACACTTTAAGGGAGCTAGAACTTCATTTGTAAGCAAAACCCTTGAGGCAAAAATGATCATGGACTCATGCGGATCATGGAAATGCATATTTTGCTTAAAAGCATTTTTCTTAATTTGCGGTCATGATTGGTACTTTAGGGAATGGTCGGATTTGAAAAGTGGCGATTTCTAAGCCAATCTTGTCGAATTTCTAATATTCCAGCCAAATTTCATCGTCCTAGCAAATCTGGAAGTACCTTAACTCGCGATCACCGGAATTCCGGACCCGCCCCTCAAACTCCCCCCACAGTCGCCGGAGCCAATCCGGTTCGGTTTTGGACTTGTTTGTTATTCCCACAAAGTTCCATCCCGATCTCTCCAGTCCAATCCGGTTACGTATTCCCCCCCCCCAATTGTTGTCGGATCCGGTCCGGACATGAAAAAGATCACCACAGGGCCTCTGTTCATTTATTAAATTTCACTCGAATCCGATCACCCGTTCCAAAGTTACGCATGGCTAAATATTCCGGATTCCCCCTCCCTCCGATCCCCCCACGACTATCGGATCGAGTGAATTTTTATTTACAAGTTAGTTTGATCGGGTCCCTGATACCTGATACGCCTCCCAAGTTTCGTCGTGAAAATCCCAAAAACTGTCATCACCAGAATTCCGGGAAACTCCCCTCCACCTCCCCCCCCCAAGTGTCCGGGTCCAGTCCAAACGTGTAAACGATTTATATGGAGCAGATTCTTGTTCTTCCCAGCAAGTTTTACTCCAATCCCTCCACTATAACCGTCTCTCGAGATTTCCGGTCTTCCCCCCCCCCCAACTCCCCATAGCTGTCGAATCCGGTTCGGACTTCAAATGGAAGATCAGAGATATGTCATTCATTCAGGTATTAAGTTTCGTCCCAATTCGATCACCCGTTCGAAAGTTACACAACACTCAATTTTCCACATTCCCCCGCACTGAATCACATATACAAACCCCTTTGACCCTCGAATGCACTAGCTCTTTCCGATGTTAACAGAGTGATCCGATGCAAAGAGTGACGTCACGCCGTGCGCAGACCTACTAGTGAGAAGAAAGGGGTAGGGGTTTTACAAAAACTACTAAATTCTCAGGATTCCGAGGCCCACCACTCCCCCCCAGATGGTCGGATCGTGAAACTGATTATTTCCAGGTTAGTTATATCGGGTCCCTGATATGCCTGCCAAGTTTCATCGTCCTAGGACATCTGGAAGTACCCTAACTCGAAAACAGTGGACCGCCCGACCGACCGACAGACCGACCGACCGACCGAAAAGCGATCGGTATATGGCACTTGAGCGGAGCTGCAAGTGCCATAAAAACCACACCGAATGATCAGGGACCTCCGTTGTTGATTACACTTCACCGACACAAGTTTGAAAACAGATAATACTTGATTGCGCATCCTTGTGTTAAACGTTATGATAATATAAATGTTATGACCCTTTTAAATGTTTTCATGAAACAGCAGAATTTGCCTTGAAACATAACACTTAAGGGTCATAAAAGGTAAATTCTCAAGTTTAAAGGATGCAAAACTAGATGCAAATGTTATTTTAATGTTATAATCTCGTTAAAGTAGTAAAAGCTGAACATTGCGCAACTTTCTTGAAACATCAACAGATAGTATCCAAATTGTTATCTGTTGAAGCCGACAGCCGACAGGGAACAAGTCAAGATGTTTATAGATGGCCCAAGTTCGAGGAGTCGCTTGCCCTTTTTCGGGTGTCGTTTAGGACTAGGACCCCCCCCCCCCCCTTATTAAACATCGTCAAAGAGACTAAATCATCAGTCTTCAAAGAAACTAAAAATATGTATAAATCGTTTGTAATATTTCCAATGCACAAGGCGACAACAGAGTAAAAAACAGCACAAAGAAAACAGACATGTGGTCTGATCAGATAAGGGCAAGAACTCTCGGCGACACCGTTATATTCGTCTTTTTCTTACCAAAGACTTTGAATTTTCATCCGTTTTATTTCCATCTGTTTTCATTTCCTGTTGTTTCATGAATCATGAGGATTATTTGCGAGACGATCGACTTCCGAGAAAACCGTGGGATTAGAGTCTAGCCGATTCAGTAAGATGCGAATTAATTTCTGTAAAAACCGAATGTTCGGAGTCGGAACTTTTTCTCAAAGACGGAAGCTTGAATTAAAGCCAAGAAAGAGAAACGACACGGCTGTCAAAGTCGCAGGTGATTTCGGGCAGTTTCTTACAGTTCGAATCGCAGAATTTTTTCTAAATTTTCGAGTTTTTGTTCGAGGCAAATTCGAGGGCAAAGTGCGGTTTGAAAAAATTAAAGGTGCATATACAAACAGTCCGATAAGAATTCGCACGTGACCGGTCGATTTTCGCATCAGTATTCCATTTTTTTTTTTTGTCTTAAAGGACCCCTCTTGCTTATTCTGCCTTTTATAATATACCTAGACCGCACGTGGAATTACAAGTTTCTAAAATCCCCACCTCTCTCCATTGTCCCGTTTTCTACCTACGAATTTTAGCGCTTTTTCGGCCGTGCCGAGTTTAGCCCGTCACACAACACAAAGTTTGCCGGAATTTTCGATGTCCGCTGACAACTCTTATACACATAAGGATATAAGAATCTTCTGTTTTTTACTTCTTTCATTTGCTTAGTTTCTCAACGTTTTAACCACGGCACGTTCAGTTTTCAAACATTTTGCTCCCAGCCGCCGCGTCGGAGAGCAGGAAGGCTGGATAGTGTCAACAAGCACTAACAAGAAAATCGCAAATTCCGGGTGGAAAGTAATAACATTTTTGAAGAACGTTTTTCCGGTCCCTGTCGTAGGGAAAAGAAAGAGCTGTGCTTTAATAACTGGTTCATAGCAATCCTGGATACAAAAGACAATTTTTGCTGGCTTTTAAAATTCTCTCCGAAAAAGTGAAATATTTTCTACTCACATCGGACCAAGGCATTCATGTGATACGTCCGAAATACGGAGTGAAGGAGGAAAGTCGCATACGACTGCAAAAATCGGACTGTGTATGAAAAATACTAAAACTGTTTCCAACTTATTACACAATACAAATATACAAAAAGAGTAACGAAACCAATAATACATTTAATAATATCATTAATATTGTTAAGATATTGATATTCACGGTTTTGTTGGTTGTCTCGTCTTCTTTGGTTGTTTTTTGGACAGTTTACTCCTATTATTAAGCGTGCTCTCTGCTAGGAAATAAACCAGTACTATTTGAAATGTTTTATTACTAAAAAAAAAAAATGGCTGTGACCCTCAGACGAAGTTGTGTCAATATAGTTGTTCCAGCTAAAGCAAAAAAATCAGTCTTAATACCGTTGGAATCTGAGAAAAAGCTATATGAATTTGGACGTGTCGGGAATAAGAATGCTCGAGCGATTTGGGGAGAAAAACGGATTGAGGAAAAGACGAAAATCGGTGGCGACACGGAGAGCGTAGTTAAGAAACTAGAGGTGGAGAGAAACCTTAAACGGTTAGGACCGACGGGCTGTCGTCTTTTTCACTATTTACAGAGCTTCTAGGCTTTGGAACAAACTTAGTAAAGGTAACTAGGTAATTTTAACCAGTTTAATTTCGGGTGGAGTTGCTCGGAAGGTAGGCTATACTTTTGAAACAGATTGAAGAAATTTTCCTTAAGCTGGTTTCGGTACATGATCTCATTCTCAATATTCACTCTTCCTCTTTTAATTCCATAAGTTAGCACATACTCGCAAGCACCGATTTTGTTGTGTCATTGATTAAAAATGTTCATTTTCAGTAAAACTATACTACTACTTTTATTATAAAAGGAAACCCGTTTTCAGGACCCTAACTCACCCGGTCACTTCGGTAGTCCCGCTACTGACCCTAGCATGACCCCTGGAAGAGGCCACGGTGATGGAGGAGCCCACGACGATCCAATCAGTGACAACGTTGTTTCCACGACGACTGCCATTGGTGGGAACTGCGAGGAGGTTTGGGAGGCGGAGGAGTCAAGTGATATTGAAGTAAGTGAAGACGTAGAAATAGGTTTTTTCCCTTAGACCTTAGTTCCACCAGAGCCATTGGTGGCGCGTAAGGCGTCGACGAAGATTCTCGTTCCGAAGCGATGGCGCAGCGGTGACGAGTCGCCTCTAGGTTCCTGGTTCTTATCTCTGCATCGCAATAAATCCAGCTACACAGGTACTTGGACTTTGGGCTGGTGGTTCTTGTTTTTGCAGTGAAGTGGCAAGCTTGTAATGAGCATACTCTTTGGTTTGGCCGCGTTAGATGCGATTATTTCTGAGTATTTAACAACTAATTCTTGACTTGCCCTTGGCCACGAATTCTAAAATTCACCATCTTTAAATACTGGGTTGCCAAGCCCATCTGTGAACTATCCCAGGGCTTCGACCGGATAATCCTGCATACCATGTTTTATCCAAATATCTCACTCCGTCTTGGGATTTTAGTTATTTTTTTTTCAATCAATCAATCACATTTATTTCCAAATAGTTCTAAATAAAGCTAGAATAGGAATAAATTTTTTTTTTACAAAATACACAGAAACAGAACAATTGATTAATACACTTACAAAATTTGACCAGAAATAAATGATGGAATGAAACTATGTAAAAACTAGGAAGAGGAATTAGCCGGATATGAAGAAAATTGATTGCCAGTGTTCCTTTCGGACCGACGCACGGACGACGGGAGGGAGGGGGGAATAGACAAAATAGTGTATCCTTTAGTTCTGTCTGGGATGCCAATAGGCACCGAACGCCTGCGTAAGAATACAACTTTAAAGCCATATCTTCATCTTTGGGCACGTGTTTGCATCAGAAACATGTTTTCCTATCTTAGCACGTACGAGGAAACGAGTATCTTGCCATCATTATGGACTGCCAAAGAATCCATCCAGACACATTATAACTCGTCGTCACATTCAGATAAACAATTTCACTTGGTTTTACAACACTTTGACTACTTACATTCAGTCCGTTCAGGATCACATCTTTGTCTTCCACAAGTCTAACGACCGTCTTCAACCCAGCATAAAAAGTCGCAAGTGTTTTCGCATGTTATAACTTTTTTGGCGGGTTATAATCATGCATTCGGTTTTGTTCTCTGCGAATTTTACGAGTTCAGCGGAGGCTCCTTTTACGTGTTTTTGTTCATTGAGCATTTCGCAGTAATAACATGAAATATTAGTTGCCAGGTGTGGTTCTTATGCGATCCGTAGATTGACAGTAGGGGTTCCAATGCATTTACATGTTCATCTGTACGCGTCTTTATCTCTTCATGCACTCGCTGTTTATGGTCGTGCCTATCCCTCGAGCTCTATATTTATATTTCACGCTTTGCATCCAGCATTATTTGGTTCATGCTCCATTTTTTCAGTCCATTTGTTTCTCGGTGTGTTGGAATATTGAATGCATAAGTAAAGTTGTTGCCCATTATATTTAGTCGACCAATAGCTGCAGGAAATGTTTGAAATGGAACTGACGATTGGAGGATGACAACCATGACTCGTAAAGCACACAGGACGTTAACTTGTATCGTTCAGCTGAGTTATACTTAGCCTTTACCTTATCTTCACATGAAATCCGCTGGTTAAAGAAAGAAAAACATTAACTAGTAAACCACGTAGAGGGCTTGCAGTCATCTGATGACTTTAGTGTGGATCTTTGGCGAGATTTTAAAAAATGTATGATCTAGGCATCGATTCTTGGAACTACTTGAGTTGCATAATAAGCCGATTTTGTTGGGCAAGCCAGTGATGGCGTCTATCCTGAAATTTGAGACGGGGACGGTCGGATTAGTTTGCACTTTTTCACTTTTTTTTAATGTTCTAAGCCCCATAAAATTAAAAAGCATATGGCTTTCAGAAATAAAACCCTGGGTCTTTTGTCGTCATTTGCCTGCAGATTTTCAACTCTCAGGGGTTCGATTCCTGATGAGGACAAACATTTTGCCCAAAAACGTGCACGGTAATAGGAAAGACTGGTGCAATTCCTGGTAGAGAACAAATTATGTGAAAACGAAGATTTAGCGCTGAAAAAGACACAACGACAGCTAACAAAAAATAATGGATGGGAATGATTACGGACATGATCTTTTGACAAGTTCCTTTGACCACTCACATCGCATGTGAGTGGAAATTAGGGTGGAGAACATTTGACAGTGCAAAACGGATACGTCAGCTGAATTTTATTAGAGCTATATTCGGTCCTACTTGGCAGGGGTCCTCTTCAGGCTCAAGCCGCCCAAACTGGAGAATGAACTTGCGAAAAAAGAGGAGTGTAATCCGATACGCAAATTGACGACGATATGCTGACATAAAAGTACTTAGTATCAAAAGAAGCTATGCGGTCCGGAGTGAACTCGCGAGTGAAGGAAACTTCTTAAATCTGGCTAAAATGCCCTCGAGAATGCCTCGACGTCGTAGTCCCCGATGGCGTTGTGTCCGTGTGAAGTATGTCTCTCCCGTGCCCGTTAGCTTGCACAGGAGCATTTGAATATGAAAGCAGTCTTAAGTCGGGTCTTGACCTTAAGGAATCTGGGTTCCCAGATTTTCCGAGATTTTTTCTTAATTTCTTCTGCGGTACTTAAAAAATCCGGAAATCTGGAAGTTCAAAAGCCCCTTTTTTCCGGATTATTTTGATGTGCTTTCGGATCGGTTCATATTCCAGATGCAATTTACAGAAGAAGTCAAAGAATAATCTGGAAGCCCAGATTCCGGAAGTTCCGGGAGGTGAAGACCAGACTTTACCGAATACTAAATTAATGCTGGATCGGTAAGCAGCTTGAAGTATGTAGTTGGTAAGATCTCCAGCTCTTCTCAGTATTTCTATTCACAAAAAATGTTACACAGGAAGCTGTCGGACTCAGCCTACTCTCGTTTTTCACCACACCACCCCCTTACCCCCCTGTTTATGTGCTAGTGTTTTTGTATGTATAGTTATTTTGGTATTTTCTTCCTTTCTTTTTCTTTATTGTACTCCACTTGTCTTTCCTCTGGAATTTGTGGGTAACAAATAAATTATTATTATTATTAAAAGCCTTTTTATGATACAGGGAATTGTAATTGAATACCGGTTTTCCCCTTCACTGAAGTTTATCTATACACTCTTTGAAATTTCCTGAAGTTATAATTTTGGGCAATTCTGTTAAGTTCAGTTTAGAGCAATTTCAAAATTAATCACTCCATTTCGTACACCATCTTAACTGAAATCATGTGCTTCAAAAACAGAAGTTGTTACGTCATGTTAGTTACTGCAATTATGTGCTGTGTTTGGCAATCATGAGCAATTGTTTCATGTGCTGAAGATCGTCATAAAATTGCTCCTAATGGTCATGACGACCAAAAAATAATCTACTCGAGGCATCACGCTATCGTCTTCGTCTTAGGTCCTGTGCTGTGAATTGCTGAAAAAAATAACAATAAAATGTTAAATAAACACTGCTGTAGATCGTATGAAGTTCTTAATTTTTATATATATATAGTCTTTATTACCCATCAAAAACAGGACAGATGGAGTAAAGCAAAAACAACAAAAAAGAAAATCATCATTTGATTTTTCATCATTTGATTTTTTTACGAGTAAAAAGGGTGGTGGTCAATGAAACATACCTCTACTGATCTTACTTTCGCCATCTTCTTTTACTTCTTTTTTAATCCCGTATCATCTTTTGTAATATGGCTTTATTTTTATGCTTTTAAAACAAAACTGTGAGATCACATTTCTTGCTTCTTGTGGATACTTCTGTTTCCATCAATGACGTTAATTTTAAGTAATGCTATTGTATGTAATACTGAAGGTCAATTTTGTTTGTTAAGTGCGAGAATGAATGCTGATGTATAGCCCTTTGTTGGCTTTAATAAATAAATTATTAATATATTTCTACCCACTTTTAATTGTTCACGTCACCTGACTTCTAAGAATAAACCCATGTTTAATTTTCCTTTTTTTTCCTCGGTAAATTTTAATGGCCACCTTCTAAGCATCCCTGAGCCTACGTGTGACGGCTATATATCATTAGACAAGTTTTCATCAGCCAAGTCTGTCATTTAATTAAAAAAAAAAAAAAATCGGCAAGTTCGCGTTAGCCAAGCTTATACATTCGGCAAGTGCAAGTCCACAAATGACAAGGTTTCGATTAGACAATGGGTAATTGTGTCGGCCACCTAGCTCCGACTGCTTCTATGACGCTTATTGGTCAGAAAGTTTACTTATGCGGTTTTCTCCATGTTTCTCATTAACACTAAGAGGGTCGCATGCGGCTAAAACAACAGGGATGACTCCAGTCAGCCACAAACCCCTGATTTTTGGATACTTAATGCCAAACGATGGCTATGTCTAGCGTTTGACATACCTTTATGCCTAACGCTGGATACACTATGCAAAACGCTAGATACTAATAAAATATTGATGATTTGAGTAAAGCTCAGAAATCAACCAATCAGGACTCATCTGTAGTAGAGCAAGTCAGGGTCGGATTAATTACCAACATGTATCCAGCGTTAGGCATAGGATATGCCAAACGCTAGATATACCCTTGGCATGGAGCATCCAAAAATCAGGGATTTGTGTATTTATTTATTTTCACAGCACAGTTTCGAATATATCAGGTATACTGAAACAGAAACTGTACCTACTGCGAGTTGTGCTTTAAGGATCTTGTAAAGAAGTTATAGTTTATAGTGTCGTTTCTACTATGAGTAATTGGAAGAAAGTAGCTCAACTAACTCCGAAAGTGCATAGACACGTTTGGGTCATGTGCTCTTTCACTCTAATCAGTTGCTGCTCGGATGGCTAGGAGGCGTAACTCATTACTGCATGATAACTAGCTTGGACCTAAATTGAGTTGCTTGACGGGGTTGATTAAGTACTGGAAAAACCTTAGGATGCCAGTTGCTCCTGCTAGCACGCGGTGCATCATTTACTATGCGGGGACTTGCAAATATTCGATACCTTATCTAAGAATGCACGCTCAAGCAAAAAATAGGAACACCTACTGACATGTAAATCAGTCTTCGAAGTGCTCTTGAAAGTTAATGCCGTAGCAAACACGCTTCATACAGTATTGACATGTGGAAGCACTTCGTAGTGTTTTTATAATATTAGTTTGGAGCCAAGCTGACCATTCATTGCAAACAAAATCGTGGAAACGAGATTTTCGAGGTCTTTTTTTCTTGATCAGCTAATTATCCCTCTAAGATGATGTGCGAGGGATAAATAATCTTAGAGGGATAATTAGCTGATCAAGAAAAAACCTCGAACATCTCGTTTTCATAATTTGGATCGTAGTGTTTTTGTTTTGTTTCGTCGAACGACCCAATCGGGTGGTTCCAGAATCACCACGATCTTTTTGACCACTCTCACAATGCCCACGCTCGAAATAGCCACGATCAAAATGTCCACAATTAAAATGCCCACGGTTCTAAATGTCCACGACTCAAAATGCCCACAATTGAGGGGGGTCGGATTTCGGGGTCTTCACCCCAAAATCGTCCAAAATGTCAAGGGCCCGAAACAGTTTGAAATGCTCACAGGGGAGGCTAAAATCGTCTTGGTTCAAAGTGCCGACGACTCAGACTGTCGGAAGGGGAGGTCAAAATGTCCTGGGACAACGGACAGCGAGTTTACAAGGGACAGGATTACCACGTAAAGATATTGAAAGGGATTTTTTTTTTTTTTATTTATAAAATCAGAGTCATTTGCGTGAAAGTACAAAGAAATGCCATATAAAACTGTTCCAGCACATAAAGCGCAACTAAGCGATCCATATCTTGCATCATGAAGGTAAGAATTGTTATTAATTAAAAATAGCAGTTTTGAGATAGCTGTTTGTGATTCAGTTTGTTTTTTTAGAATTTGTTATTCATTATAACTGAACAGTTCATACCAGTTCAACGTACGATTATCGCCATTCTGATACTCGGTCTTCTCCTTTCGTTTCTCACTCATCACTAGTTCCAGTTTACTACGGACCGAAAACCTCAAACTGAACAATCGTGGGCATTCTGAACCGTGGGCGAGTCGTAGTCATTTTTAGTCGTGGGTATTTTGAGTCGTGGGCATTTTGAACCGTGGGCATTACGTTAAGCTCGTTTTAACATTTATTTTATGTTAAAGAAATCGTTTTTAACGGTTAGTTAATTGTTTATGTACTATCTTTGAAGTGTTTGCGAGTTCAGTTGACATGTTGTTCTCTTTTTTTATATACTACTCTTCAGTTTTGAAGGAATCAAATAAATAATAATAATAATATGTGTGGCTATGTATACGTTCGAGTTCCATTCCTCTGTGCGGACTTGAGGTTCGGATTGCCCTGCAAAATTTTGTTTCTCCTCGTGTCATACAACTTGAACCTCGGCTCGCCAGAACAGAAAGAGGGACCAGCCTCTGTTCGAGCTCATGTGAAAGTCGGAAAACATGCTAGCCAGAGAAAATTTCAAGTCTGCGCTTAGTATGAGATATGCTACGTGTTAAATTGCTGCAGTAGCTGACATCGTACAGTTTTTGTAGTACTTAAATCCTCTTTTGGCTTAAACATTTAGTGTGCTCGGAGCCGGTGCTGCTACGATCCAATGATGACTTTTAGTTAAAATCTTTTGCATATTTTCTGTTTGAAAACTCCGGACACGGCAGTCTTTAGTAAAAAAAAAAAAAAAAAGCGCTGTGTTCGAGGTTCCTGTTTCCATTCGAAACAGTCATTCGGAAAGCAAAGTATTATTTTGCCGAATTTCTCATTCGAGTGAAATTGCAAACTTCGCTCTATTTTTTATCTGAGCAAATTTTTTAACACTTGCCGAGTGACCACCTTGCATTATTGTGCCGTCTTCGTCTCTTTTAGAATTCTGATTTAATCGGAACGTAAACACGACCCTTCTAGTTTACTTTACCTTTTTTTTTACTTTACTTTACCTGGCTTTCAAACGTTTTGAAACCCCATGACTGTGAAAGCGGGTTACCGAATATCGTCAAATTCTCAGCAGTTTAACACGCGTTCAGTTATTTGCAGGTTCTGGTAAATTAAGGCGCGGCTTTGTTTCTGTCCAATCGTGATCAGTCATGGGACACCTTGCGTGGCCTCATCGGCGCATTATAACTTCTTTAGACATAATTGCCGTGGTCGAACTCGGAAGAATAAGCTCTTTTTGGGGGGGGGCTAAGGCCTACATAACTAAAAGTAAAGCGCTAATTTGCCGGCGGTAATTTAAATCTTGCGACTCCGTTCCTTCCTCGCTTTTTTCGATTCTGAGTTTGTGGTCTTATGCTGTAGTAAGCAATCATGCTCAAACTAGATTTTCTTTCGTAGCTTCTGAAGCTTCGACACGCACCTCCCACAAAGCGAGTGACGTCCAGTAATTTTTCAAAAATTACAGTCAAGTACGTCATCAGTAAATGACTGGGTTTGAACCTACTAGTTCCGTCGTTCCGTGTTCAAGAAAAACTTATACAACCCGCGAATCCTATGATTATGATTTGAAAATAGATAATGATGAAGTTGGAAGTTTAGACAAAGTTTAGGAGTATGTACTCAGTGGTTATGTATAAATTGTAGTACCTACATTGTCCAGTGTGTTCCTTATAAGGCGAGGAACTGGCGTTTAACAGTCCACCATTTAGAAATTATGGAAAAAAGTACTCCCCCCTTATTATCTTAATCTGAGGGAGGGATGGAGCAGAGAAATTGCATACGATTAAGAGCTTGAGAGACGAGTTCAGTAAGAGCGGATCTATTATCCGTTTAAGCTTGTAGGTGGTCGATACCTCAGATCATGGATCATATGTTCTGGATCCTGTAAAGTTTTACGAACCGTAGCACACCATTCCTGTGTTCTAAAAATAGAGGTTTGGGCCTTTTATTGTTATCGGTAATTAATGATAATAACAGTAAAAAATTACCCTGAAGACTGTGTACGAATATTTGCTTGGAAATTAAAGAGAAACAAAGCCTGAGATAAAAATGTACTTTCTGCCGCCGTGTAATATTTTGGAAGTCCCTTCAAGCGTGACTCGCAATAGCAACAACACATAGGGAAACAAACGCAGGCGAAACAAAATCAACGAAAGAAAATCCAAAATTAAACTTTAGAAAACTTATATTATATGAATATGTGATTCTAAGTCAGCTTGGGCTCAAGGAATATTTATTATATTAGATTCTCCCGATGCTCGCTGCAGACCAGACAAAGCCCGCCAAGTTTCTCGTTGTTGTAAAGCACTTATCTCTTAAAGTTTAAGTCTGGTCGGCAAATCTGGATCTTTTTTATACAAAACAAATTGAGTTCTGTAAAGTTTTGTCGGGTGAAGCCTGAAAGTTCAAGTCTCGTCGGCAAACCGGGATCTTTTGACACGCAAGAAATCAAATTCTGTAAACTTTGTCTGGCAAAGCGCGAAAATGTAAGTCTCGTCAGCAAACCGGGATATTTAAAACGTAAGAAATAAAGTTCTGTTAACTTTTGTCAGGCAAAGGCGAAAATTTAAGTCTCGTCGGAAAACCGGGATCTTTTTACGCGTAATAAATCAAGTTCTGTAAACTTTTTTTCTCTGTTTGCTGAATACCCTGACTGTTTCAGGTGCCTGACGTCGGTGTTGCTGTTGGGGTCGGCGGACGTGGGCCAATGATCCAGGAGCGAAATAACCAACGAAACCGAATGCGATCTCGACTGCAAGCCAAGGGGATCTCAAGCTTACCACAGCTCCCACTGAATGGTAAGTGTATATAGTCGGAAAATTTGCTAGTTAAAAAATTTGACCATTTACTTTGTGTTGAAACACAAATACTGAGTTGCACGGTACATTTGGGATTTGAGGTATAGGATGTAAGGGTAGAAAGTGAGGGGGGGTAGCAAATTGAGGCAATGGAGGTGGTAATGGCGATCCGTTCAGTCGTGAGGCGGCAGGAGGTCGTGAGGCGGTCGAGAGAGCGTCGCCACATTGTGGAGGTAGAGGTAGAGGTGTGCCTTAATAGCTTGCACATTCGCTATTACAAACTCTGGCGGATTGAAATGGCCCAGCACTGGCCGGATCGAGTGCCCTCTCCCGACATACGAATAAAGAGAATCTGGTTATAACTTTCGTCAGAGGCTTTGCCGAATTTGTGGTAATCCAGTTCAGTTGCCAGCATGTAGTAGAAGCACGGATATCTGCAAATCGCTCAGTTTTCCCGGAGTGCCGTCTTTAATTTATTTATTTACTAATAGAAAAAGAGGTTAAGCCGAAGCTTCTCTCCCTACAAAAAACATGAACTGTTGTTTAACAAAACTGCACTATATACTCTGTTACAACAAATAAACACTAAAAAGGATTCACATAGGCGCTACAACTGAACGATGTACCAGCAAGATGTTGCTTGAACGGGGGTAAATTTGGTTGGGAAACTGATTCCTCAGGTAAACCGTTCCATGCCTGGCATGCACGGTAACAAAATGAACGTTGACCAATTTCCTGTATTTTTGGTGGGTATAGCTTCAAAGAATGCTGACGGGTGGTTCTCAGTATCTGGAATGCAGCCAGTTTAAGCTAACGTTAAAGAACGAACCTGGAATCTGTAGAATCGAACCTGGATTGCAGGTTCGCTTCCTCTACACTGTCAGAAGTTTGGTAACAGATAACACACGTTTTCGCATCCTTGTGTTAAATGTTAGGAGATTATGTATGTTATGACCCTTTTAAATGTTATATTTCGCCAAATCGTCTTTATATCGTCATTTCGGTTAAGGATAAGGATTTGCAAATATGTAAATATTCGTTCAGCCCAAGCTGACTGCGAATCATATGTGCAAAACGGATACGTCCGCTGAATTTTATTAGAGCTATATTTTATACTTGTGAAAACCTGCGGAAACTTGTTTTCACGAGTTTCCTTTTTCCAACTTGAGCGGCTATAAGCCTGAAGAGGCCCCTTGCCAAGACGGACCGAAATATAGCTCTAATAAAATTCAGCTGACGTATCCGCTTTGCACTGTCAAAAATGCAAATATCTGTTATCAAACTTTGACTGTGTAGCTACATCCTGACTTATCGCTTGAGAAAATTTTAGCTGACGTATCCGTTTCGTCATACGTCTCAGGTTCAGGTTCTTTAATTAAAAATAATTGATAAAAAAATAAATCGATCACTTGGGGCCGGCAGGGATACAAGTTCGTTAGCTCACCCCCCCCCCCCCATGTCATTTTTTATATATGATTCGTAGTCAGCTTTGACCGAAGGAGTACTTAATCTTTCGTCATTTTTTCAGGACCGAGACGAGGTGGGATTGGTGACCTTAATCAGCGAATCAATGACCTCCGAATGGGAGGAGGTGGAGGGATGACGTCGATTACCCAGAACCCAGGAAGGCGACCTCAGAGCCAAAATCTAATACAGACACCAGATAGGAGAGATAGCAGCACAACTGTGAGCTCGTACTATGGCAGCATGAAGTCTGGAACATCGCCGATGCCGTTCAGTAGGAGGTCTTCGGAGGTCTCACAGGTAGGTTTCCAGAAGTTACTTCTTCATTAGAGTGAATTGATTATCATACAAACAAAGGCTCATAATTTTTAGTTCGTCGTAACTGCTTTGCATTTTGCCTCTTAAAACCTATTTAGGGGCAAACAATAGTACCACGATGGAAGATTTTTTGCCCCTCGGAAATCTGGGCAGGGGCCATGCCCCCCCCCCCCCCCCCGCCCGAAATGGTGCCTCTGTACTGACACTACTACCAGTCTTCTGATGTCTTATAGTCGTGATTTAACCCTGTACTCGCCTCTTCCAGATGTCGGCCGTCTCAGGTCGCAATGCAATGATGGCCTCCCCCTTCGACCCCATCTCACCGGGCAGTTCGCGCCGGTCAAGCGCAACGTCAACATTCCAAGGAGGCTATAGTTTGAACCCGAACATGGTCTCTCAGATGCAGCAGATTAACCGACGGAACATGGCGCACTCCGATGCGGCTGCCACGGAACACCTTGTCGCCCAGGTGAGTGTTCCAGGATTCTGGAATCAGTTTTCAGCGATCGAAGCGCACCGCGGAAACTGTCGGAAAGCGATTCCTGCAGTCGCTTTAAGCTAGTTGCCCAAGAACGCGAATCTTTTCCGCCACGCGGCGCGAAACAAATTCGACTTGGAGTTGAAACGGCGGGGCGCGAATTTTTTCCGCTCGCGACGTTAAATTCGCCCAGGCGAATGTGAATTCTTGTTCTGTGGGCACTTAGACTTTCCCGCCGTACTGATCGCGAAAACATACATGAAATCGCCGGGAAAATTCTGAAGTCCGAACTTCTAAAATAAATGTATTTCACTGGACATTCTTTGTTTCTCATATATTCCAACTTAGTCATCCTTAATGACGCTTGGCGTGTGTTTCCATTCGTTTGGGACATTTGCAGTGTTTTTTCCACAACTTAGAAATTCCCGCCGAAGCGTTCAACTTTCCACTAACTCTCTGGAATCGCTTTCCGAGAAAGCTTTTTCGGTTTCCAAAGCGCGAAAACTGAGTGGAAAGTTTAACAATTCTCCGAAGCAGCGCGAAAACTTGGAAATTGATGTCGAATTTTGCTTTCCAGCTCGCGAATTTACCCTCCCTTAGTTTTCATTTTACATTCAGAAAGAGTATCAGACAGACAGATGTGGTTTTCAGACTATTGTTGACCAAAAGCCGGTCGCGGTACAGCGGATTTTCCTATTTTTTCATATTCAAGTTCTAACCCCTGATATCCTACTTGTAGACCCAGAATATGTCGCTCCAGAATGGTAACTGCTATCACGGCGCTTGGGCATCTAACGGAATATATAATCAACAAGCCAATCAGGCTCAGCAGCAAAGAGGATTCCAGATGGCGCAGCAAGTAAGTTACCTTTAATACGGGCTTACGACAAAATTGATGTTTGGTTAACAACCTTTTGGAGCCGGCTTGATTGTGTAACGGTTCAGATTCTCAGTTCAACACCATCTCCCTCTGCACATTTCCTTTCCTCAGCTTAATTCAAGGCTGGCAGTAGGTAGCGGGAAGTAAGTTTTTTAAGAAATCTCCGTCCTCCAGGATTTCAGATGGGAAAACTTGGGAACTTCTTTTTTTTTGCGATGTTTCAAACCAACCGTGCCTGCAGTTTATGCTCTTGCTATTGATTAATACTCGTAGGAACTTCCGAGTAGTGTCGACTAGTATAATTCTGAGTAATAACATAAGGAACCAATTTGGCACTGAGAATATTCGAGTTTCGAAGGCCAGATGGCGTTATATAAAATTTTATCAATCATTATTGATTATTAAATTATTATATTAAGTGTTCCTTCAGCCCATGCTGACTGCAGGTCATATCTGACTGCGCTAAACCGATAAGTCAACTGATATTTATTCTACCGATATTTCGGCCCTCTTTAGCAAGGGTCCGCTTCAGGCTCAAGCCAGAAAAAAGAACCTGCACAGGTTTGTTCAAGCGGATCCTTATCCGTTTAGCACAGCCAGACATATTATTATATACAGTATTAATAAGGCATATCCTTCTTAGCACCAGAGCCGACGAGCCTCAGACCCCGTTCGTCCCATCGACAGAAATGCGCCAATACCGTTCCAGAACAGTAGCATCGTGCCATCACTACAGCGGTACCACAGCTATAATAGTGTGAATGGTAATGTTCCTCGTGGAAACGGATGCCCTGTTGGAAACATGCAAGGACAGGTCCCAGTTATCCAGGATTCGAGAGATAACTCGCGCCTGAACTATGTAAGTATACCCCCATTCCCCGTACATAAATCACCCACAAAACGCGAAAATGTAGAGTAGAGTAGAGTTTTATTTCTAAAAGTAGCTTTCACAGCGTGAACGCCGAAATTGACTTCTACGTCAAGCATAAATATACGCTCAATCAATTTGTCAATTCAGTAATAATTTAACTTATAACAACAAATAATAACAACTTAAGAGTTGAAGCTCGCCGTAGGTTGTCAGAAATCCATGTGCTTTGCGTTGCGGTCAAGCTAAAAGGGGGTCACCAGCATCTCCAGGATCAGCCCTGCCCCAGCCGTGACCGGAACTCCCCGTATAATTTATGTAGACCCTTCGGTTCAAGGTTTTAATTACACTTCATTATAAAATGATATTACTTAGGTCAGGTCGGAGACACAAGGTCGACTGACCAAAATCCCTTAGAGAGCGGTCGGGGTATAACCTTTTACTCGCTTGTTGAACGGCGTGAAGTTGGGGGCTATACGAAATCAGCTGTAGAACCTCAAACAAGTGCCATTGTAAGAAGGGGAACGAGTTCTGTTTGTGTAAAGTTGTGTCTTCACCTTCCGGAATCTGGGCTCCCAGATTTTCTGAGCTTTTTTTTAAATTTCTTCTGCGATACTTGAAAATTCCGGAAATCTGGAAGTTCAAAAGCTCCTTTTTTCCGGATTGTTTTGATATACTCTCGGACCGGTTCATATTCCAGATGCAATTTACAGAAGACGTCGAAGAATAATCTGAAAGCCCAAATTCCGGAAGTTCCGGGAGGTGAAGACCCGACTTAACATCCAGTTTGACTCAAATCACGGTCGTTCTTCCCGTCCGCGATCTCATTGCGTTGAATCCCCAGTGTTAAACCCCGGTCAAGCGTTCTCTCTTTCGATTAAGACAATTGATTACGAAGCTTCCACAACTGTAGTTACGACCATAACAATGTCTGATTTTTAACGCTTTATTAGTACATAAATAACAAAAACCTTTGTTTTTCCAGGGTATGCAACCGATCTGCAATTCCCCTCGGCCAATGTCCGCTATTGGCCGAAGCCCGCGCCCCGACACCGCCCCACCCATGGCACACTACCCCAACCCTGCTTACAACCAAGTGAACAGCCCTCAGATGAACCAGGTAGCCAGTCCTGGTAGTGTGTATAACTATCCAGTCCCTAGCCCAGCCCCTGGTATGGTGGCTCCTACCCCTGCACCAGTTTACCCTGTAAATTACCAACAGCCGTGTACACCACAAGCTGTCAGTCAACAACCGTGTACACCGCAAATGACCATGCAGCAGCAATCGCATACTCCACAGATACCGGTGCAGCAGCAAGTCTGCGTACCATCGCGAGTTGGTGCGAACCCGCATGGTCAAATACCGCAACTTATACCTATTCAGAACCATGTTGCTCATCAACAGATGGGCCAGGCACCAGTTCAGCAGATGGCCACCAAACCAGTACAAATGATAAACCAGCCAATGCAGAATGGTAACATGTGCATGTCGAACCAGCAAGTCCCAGCAGAACATTTCCAAAACCAGATGCAGATGCCCCAACAGCAGATGATGCAACAATCGGTGCCTACAAACCAGTTTAGCGGGCAAATAAACCAGTACCAGAACGGTTTCCAACAAAACCAGGGACAGTACCAGAACTACAATTCTCAGAATTATCAGTATTGTCAAATGTCCCAGTCGAATTGTCCTCAGGGAACAATACCCAAACCGTGCAATAACTGCCCGAACTGCGCCCAAAACCAGGTGTGGTCCCAGAACCAGGGTTTATCTCCGAACCAGTTCTACCAAGGAAACTCGTTCCAACAAAATGGACAATTCTTGCCGTACGCTACCAGTAATCAGAACCAGGGCTTCCAAATGAACCAACAAACGCCTTACCCCACGGTACAGCAGGGAACACAGATGCCTTATCCCGCGAATCAGGCAGACGACCAGAGTGCAATGCAACCAGAGAAATACGAAAGAACTTTAGCCTATGTGAAGCAGTGTCAGAGCTGGAATGCGTCTAAAGATGGAAAACCAGAGGGGGTTAGTAGCACGAGTGACCCGACTAAGTCAGTGGTTAAATCGAACATGGTGGTGAATGACCTTAGCTCTTCTCTGAACTCGCTTGCTGAGGAGAACAAGTTTTTGCAGATGATTCAGTAGAAGAAAAAACTAGCTGCGTTCGTATCAACTTTACTGTTCTCCCATCTACTCACCGTTCTGAAAGCAACACAATGTAATACAAGGAAGGCGTTAAAGCGAATAATCTGTCAACCTTTACTTCAATAATATTTTGAGCTTTCTTCTGGGATCCATTTAACCGTGCCTGTTCGCTGGAGAGCCCCCTGTTACGGCAATAATAATACTATATTTAAAATCCTTATAGAGCAAAAAGGACTACGAAAAAATCAACGCAATCAAATAAAAATACTAAACAGTGGGAAGCTTTGGAAAGAAATTTCCGAATACTGCGAAAACACGATGAGGATTTTCCGACCGGATTCTCTGCACTTTCATCAACAAGACGAAAATATCTCTACTTTTCCGTAAGGAACTGATGATGGAGCCGAAAATCCGGGCAGGAATTCCATCCCGCGAGCATCCGACTCTAAAGTCCGGTCTTCACCTCCCGGAACTTCCGGAATCTGGGCTTCCAGATTATTCTTTGACGTCTTCTGTAAATTGCATCTGGAATATGAACCGGTCCGAAAGTATATCAAAATAATCCGGAAAAAAGGGGCTTTTGAACAATTTCCGGAATTTTTAAGTATCGCAGAAGAAATTCAAAAAAAATCTCGGAAAATCTGGGAACCCAGATTCCGGAAGGTGAAGACTTAACTTAATTGTATTTATCCAAAGCAAAACCGCTCTGAACCTCTTTACATATACCCTAGGTTTATAAAGCGGGTTTAACCAAGTTTCTTTTTTTCCGCAGCAGAAAAAGTATAAACTTATCACCCCAAAGTGACAACGTGGAGACCAAAGTGACAACGATGCTCACCAACCATCGTTACAAAATAGTTAACAATCGTTAAGCCCTGGAACGGAAATAGTAGGTGGGCGGAGCTTAAATTTTAAATTCAGTAACCTGGAACGCAAAAAGTTAACGTTAACAATCGTTAAGTTCTGGAACGCAACCAAAGTCACGCGTGAGACTTTTTTTTTTAGTGAAATACTATAACGCAGCGTTTTAAAATATATGCTCGGCACTGCTGGATAAGATATCGCAAGGGCCAGTTGGGTTTTGACAATTCGATTCCGATGGCTAGAAATTTTTCGATTCTGGAGACACCAACTTTGCGTGCTGAAAGATAGGAGGCCTTTTGGTGTGAACGCAGTGTGTTATGATTATAGATCTCAGAGAAACTGGTGCCTTCTTGTAACTTGTACCACCATATGAGGCAAGATTTTCTCGTTATATTCTTACTGATTGTCACTTTTTTCCTTGCAGTGGATATACTGCGTTTTTGACAGTTTTATTTACTAAGCACACAAATCGATTTTTGAGTCAGTGTTGCCATCTACCTTCGTAATTTCTACTTTATTTTGCTTTTAAGAGACGGCCATGCCGATCTCAATACATTTGCTGACTTGAAATTTGACTGCGTATAGCAATGCATTACGAAATAAATTTTAGTTAGTTTGGAGACTGTCGGCAGACAATCAGCATTTGAATAATTGTGTGTAACAATGTCTTTCCGCCACTTTGTATTTTGAACATTATTGTGGGTGCCAAATTCAAAACGTGCCTTAATTCAAGTTATGTAACTTATGTATAAACTGTATGTGATCGGTCTTTTATACTACAATTTGTTATGTTGAAACGATGCCTTGTGCTTTTCGAAATGGGAATAAAAAACCTTACCTAGCATCTCTATGATACCATCACCAGCTTATTCCGAGTATTCACTGGTGAATCCTTATCCCTTTTCTCTGTGCGTACGCCTCGGAAACATGTTTAGGATTCTCACCGGTTGCCTTTACATCCTTACATGTGTTGTCTCTTTCATAACTATCCTTAAAAGGTTCACCGAAAAGCAAAACTCTTTCTTCACTTACTGTCTTAGAAGATAATTTCGTTTTCGGCCGGTCTAGTAAATCTGGATCTCTCTTATTCAACTGGAAAATCGGGAATTGCTTTGCGAAGGATCTCAACTTCCTCCGCGAATACCCTGCAAAGGTTTTGAAAACAAAATTCTGGATACCTTAGGGGTGCCTTGACTACTGTTACTGACGTTCAAGGCGAGTGAGGGCTGATCGTCACTATAACGAAGTACGTCTTATTTCAAAGCGACCAAGAAACTCTAGCCTCTTTAACTCTAGGCTGTGAGCTCAGCCGGAGTTTCAAGTAACAGAAGAGTTCATTAAGATTTCTTTGCTTTCGCTGGAGTGATAATGTAGTTTCTCATGTCTGAAGTTGCAGTGCATACCTTGCTCTAGTAAAACACATGAATTACTGTGATGAGTTTTGTCAACTGTTTAGCACCGGGGCAGGTGGAGACACAAGCACACCTCAGCTTCGTTTCGTCACGACAAACTTTACGAAATGAACCCCGTTATAATACAAAGCAAGAGAAAAAGCTTTCGCCTCTCAATAACTCTAAGAAATTTTGAGTAGTCGAACTGATCGGAGTCAAAAATCCCATCAACAATGCACTTGAAACTATTGATCGATTCAGCATTAACCGCATCTTCGGTAAGGCTGTTTCCAAGGATCAACGATTCTGTTACCAAAACCTCACTTAAAAACGTCCTTGTGGAATCTTGATTTTGCAAGCTTGTACGCGTGCCCCGATGATGACGGTAATGCTGAAGCTTACTAAATCAGTCACTTCAAAATTTTTATCCTCGTTAGTAATTTGTTGAGAAATAATTTATCTATCAATAACACGAAAAGAACAAAGAAAACCCAACACTAGACTAGCTGGCTTCGTTACAACACTTCCGCCTTGACTTTCTTGTTGGTATGGGCGCGTTCGGGTCGTAGAGGTAGTTCTCCTCACGCAGGGTTTCTTGGCGGACACGAACGACTAGATAAAATGTATTTTATTATCCAGATCTAGTAATTTTAATTGCTCATATTTATCACAGGTATTTTCTGCGAGATCAGTTACATTCTCAGAAGTTTCGTAACATTTAACACATGTTTGCGCACGTCATGAGAATACATCTGTCATGACTCTCAAGCCTTATGTTTCGAGACAAGACTTATTTTAAACCCTTAAAGTTTCGCGAAAGATAACATTAAAAAGGGCCATAGCATTAACACCCTAATAACGTCTAACACAAGGATGCGCAAATATACGTTTTATGTTGACAAATTTATGACAGTGTAGAACCGAACACAGCGACCAATTTTCTTTAGCTTAGTCAAGCGCCAGTTTAAAGCTGGTAGAGAAGGTTGGCGCTGGTCCTGCTTTTCTTATGTGCACCAATCACGGCCGTATCCAGGGGGGTTAGGGGGTTCAACCCCCCCCCCCTGAAACATGCAAAAGTAACCGTTTTTTATAGGCTTTAACCTCTGATCTATGTTGTTTTGTACCTTTTTGGTCCGACCCGCGGGCACCCCCCCCCCCCCCCGAAATAAAGTCCTGGATGCGGACCTGGTGCCAATACTAGCTGGAATTTTGATCGAAGTTTTAGGTTATCTTCAAATCCGAAGGTCTCTTCTTAAATACCGTTCTGGTCGGCGGTCGCCGTTCCCTTGTAGCGAAGGCTGGTCAATGTTAACAAAAACGAAATTTCGCATTTGGCACTAAATCTGATCTTGTCTTTTTAGAACTAATCTTTTTCGTCTAATGGATAAATTCCAAAATCTGTATCTTCGTCGTCTGCCATTATTTTTCATTTATCTTCTTTTCCTTCAAACTTCGAATGTCCTTGGTGAGCTAGCAAGTTCGAAGTATGTCTGCAACGCCGATGAAACGACGACCGGGCAAGGGCGAAGAGGCCAACAAAACTTCGATGAAAACTGCAACTACTTCTTCATTAACCGAGCTGTTCTGGCAGAGAGGTATAGAAAGCGGCTTGACAAGGACTGACGCACGCAGCCGTGGATAGAGGAGTGGAGCGCTCCTGCAGGAAACAGCCACCATCATCAACTGCAAGCTATTCATCGGATATCAAAGCCTTATTGCTTGGGAGCGCAATTTAAGGTATCTACTAGAGTGAAAGAAAGTTCGCATGGAAAATGACACAGAAAAATGGATGACTTACCGTATTTCTTGTCTTCTACTTCTTCTGCTTGTACAACGCATGTTTTGAGGAACTCTTCCGCATCTCGGCCAACCTTCACAAGCTGGAAGGAAAAAACGGATGAACTCCATTGCTCATTTACAAACAGAAAGAAAGAAACATGATGCACAAGAAAAACGATGCCTGAGCATCTAACTTAGTTATTTCAGATGATTTTTTCCTCGGGTTTAGTTCCAGATTTATTTTGTGTTGGTATTATTACCCCGGTCATTAAGAAAGGAAAACCCGCCGATATTTGCAGTTCATATCGGCCAGTAACTGTGTCGCCTGTTCTATGTAAGATCCTTGAGCTATTGGTGATCGATGATATTAATAGAAAGTGTTATACACCAGTGAATCAGTTTGGTTTCAAAAAAGGGGTAGGGCGTGAGCACGCGCACTGCTTGATTGCAAAACTACTAATCCATGCCCATGAAAATGATGAAACTCTGGTATTGGCTGGTCATGACGTGACTAGAGCGTTCGATTCTGGTATTCACACCCATATCCTAGAATGTGCCTATTGTAGGGGAGTTAGTTCGTCTGTGATTAGAGTGCTACGAAATATGTACAGTAAGCTAAGTGCAAAAGTAAAGGTACAGTGTCAGGGACTAGAAAATCTCACACCCCCCATCCCTATTAAGAAAGGTATCCGACAGGGAGCAGTGACTTCCCCTCCACTTTTTAATAATAGTGTGTTAAAACCTCAAGAGAAAGCGCTCACGACTTGTATACTAGACGGAATAGATGTATCGATGGCTAATTACGCGGACGAAATTTTGAATATAAGCCGCACAGTAAGAGGAATTGAATCAAATTTCCGCATTCTCAATGCTGAGTATGGAGAAGTAGGTTTATCGTTCAACAAAAGTAAAACTGAAATAATGGTTTTTAATCCTCGTTCCAAAGAGCCTATAGAAATTGATATTGGTGGTGAGTTGCTAAAGCCCAAGGATTCTTTGATATATCTGGGGCTGCCCATTGGACCCAGTGTTCGTGCTACTCGTCAGTTGCTAAAAAGTTTCTTCGCTGAAACAAGAGCTACGAGCTCATATGGCACTTGTTACGAGTAGTGGTACGAGAAAGTAGAAGAGAACTTCACAATAAACACCCCGCCATTCAAAAATGCGGTTCGTACCTAGAATTAGGATATCTAGGTTCATTCAATCTGAAAGCTCTAGATGACATATTTAGAACTTATGCTTGTTCTTCCCACCAAGTTTCATCCCGATCCCTCCACTCAAAGCGATTACAAAGATTTCCGGTTCGCCCCTCCAACTCCTCCCAATGTCACCGGATCTGGTCCGGATTTAAAATGGGATGTCTGAGACACGAGACCTTTCTAAATATCAAGTTTCGGTTAAATCCGACAACCCGTTCAATAGCTGAGCTTGCCACTGGATTCCGGATTCCCCTTTTGGACACTCCCCCTCGACGGTCGGATCGGGGAAACGACATTCTCAAGTCAATAGTTCGGGTACCTGACAAGCATGCCAAGTTCATTGTCCTTGTACATCAGAAAGTACCGAACTCGTGGGATTACTACAAACTCGGATCCCCTCCAACTCGCCCACAGTGACCGGATCCATTTAGGTTATGCTATTCACTTGCTCTTCCCACCAACTTTCATCCCAAACCCTCCACTCTTAGCGTTTCCCAAGATTTCCGGTTCCCCCGTCCGACTACCCCCAATATCACCGGATCCGGTTCGGATTTAAAATGGGGCGTCTGAGACACGAGATCTTTCTATACGTCAAGTTTAATCAAGATCCGATCACCCGTTCGCAAGTTAAAAATACCTCACTTTTCGGATTCCCCCTCTCTCCACCCCCACCCCCCAGATGGTCGGATCCAGGAAACGACGATTCTCAAGTCAACCTGTTCGGGTCCCAGACACGCCTGCCAAGTTTCATCGTCTTAGCGCATCAGGAAGTACCGAACTCGCGGGATCACTATAAATTCGGATCCCCCCCCCCCCACTGTGAACGGATCCGGTCCGGTTATGTCAATCACGTATCTAGGGCTTATGCTTGATCTTTCCACCAACTTTCATCCCGATCTCTCTACTCGAAGCGTTTCCCAAGATTTCCGGTTCCCCCCTCCAGTTCCCCCCATGTCACCGGATCCGGTCCGGATTTCAAGTGGGATGTCTGAGACACAAAGTACTTCTATATATCAAGTTTCATTAAGATCCGATCACCCGTTCGTAAGTTAAAAATACCTCATTTTTCCGGATTCCCCTCCCTCCAGCCCCCCCCCGGATGGTCGGATCCGGGAAACGACTATTATCAAGTCAATCTGTTCGGGTCCCTGACATGCCTGCCAATTTTCATCGTCCTAGCACATCAGGAAGCACCGAACTCGCGGGATCACTAAAAATCTGGATTCCCCCCCCCAACTCCCCCAAAGTGAGCGGATCCGGTCCGGTTTTGTCAATCCCGTATCTAGGACTTGTGCTTGTTCTTTCCACCAACTTTCATCCAGATCTCTCCACTCTAAACGATTTTCAAGATTTCCGGTTTCCCCCTCCAACTACCCCCATGTCACCGGATCCGGTCTGGATTTAAAATGGAAGGTCTGAGACAAGTGGTCCTTCCATATATCAAGTTTCATTAAGATCCGATCATCCGTTCGTAAGTTAAAAATAAGTCATTTTTCCTATTTTTTCCGGATTCCCCTTCCCTCCACTCCCCCTCAGGTGGTCGGATCGGGGAAGCGACTATTTCTAATTTAATCTGATCCGGTCCCTGATATGCCTGCCAAGTTTCATCGTCCTAGCTTATCTGGAAGTACCCGAACTAGCAAAACCCGGACAGACAGACCGACCGACCGACCGACGGACGGACAGAAATTGCGATCGCTATATGGCACTTGGCCGAAGGGCAAGTGCCATAAAAACTCGTAAAGCTTATGGCCTCCTTATTGCTTTAAATTATAAGTTTTGTAGAAGCATTCTAGGTAAAGTATATAATGCGTTTGTTATTCCCCACTTCCTTGCATTAGCACCGTTTTGGTGTATTTTTACTGAGGCTGATATTAAAGCATTATGTAAGTGTTTTTATAAGTTCGCAAAATATCTATTGAAACTTCCGCCTTGGTCAAGCAACAGTATCATTTCAAGGAAGTATGGAATAGCCCAGCCCGTAATTGCCGTACAGAAGCGTTTATTGCGGTACAGGCAAGATCTTGATTTGACAAGCGATATGTATAGACTCCTGAAATAGTTGATGATTTGTTGTTGATTACGCAGTGTTATGCATTGTTTCTTTTTCCTTATTTTTTCCTACTCCATTTTTTGTGTATTATACATTATGATGGGTAATAAAATTATAATAATAATAATAAGTGTTTATAATGATTAATGGTATACTTACGCAGTCAGGATTGCTAGATTTAAGTTTTATCTCTCAGTTTTGCTCTATAAACTTTCTGATCAATTTGGTCGCAAGGCTCAGATCAAGTAATTCATCAGTCAGCAAGGATTACCCTAATAGCATTCGGTTTAAGACGAGTAAAAGAGGAGAACAAAAATAAACAAGAGCTGTAAGCTCATATGGCACTTGCATGTGTTGAGATGTTTTGTTTGATCAAAAGTATTTTTCGACTTTGTGGTTAAAATGCGCACTTTAAGGGAGCTAGATAAAAAGTATTTTATTTTTGAACTTGGGTGTAATGATGCGCACTTTAAAGGCGCTAGAAATGCATCTGTATGCAAAACCCTTGAGGCAAAAACGATCACAGGCACTTAGGGATCCTTGATGTATACCGTTTCGTCAAAAGTTTTTTTTTCGCTTTTCATTTCAAATGCGCACTTTAAGGGTGACAGAAATAAATTTTTAAGCAAAACCCTTGTGGCACAAATGATCATGGGTTGAGATGTATTGTTTGAAATAAAGTACTTTTCGACCTGGCCGTTCAGATTCACACTTTAAGGGAGCTAGAACGTTATTTGTAAACAAAACCCTTGAGGCAAAAATGATAATGGGCTCATGGGGATCATGAAAATATGAATTTGGTTTAAAAGTATTTTTCGAAATTTGCAGTCAAGGTTAGTACTTTAACGAATGGTCGGGTTTGGAAAGTGGCCATTTTTGAGTCAATCTTGTCAAATCTCTAATATTACAGCCAAGTTCCATCGTCCTAGATTATCTGGAAGTACCTTAAATCGTGATCACCGGAATCCCGGACCCCCCCCCCCCTCAAACTTCCCCACAGTCGCCGGAGCCAATCCGGTTCCGTAAGTGTTTTTCCAGAGCATCTGTTTGTCATTCCCACAAAGTTCCATCCCGATCTCACCAGTCTAAGTCGGTCACGTATTTTCACCCCCCCCCCCCCCCAATTGCTGTTGGATCTGTCCGGACATGAAAAAGATCAACAGAAACATGTCCTCTCTTCAATTACCAAATTTCACTCAAATCCGATCAGCCGTTTCAAAGTTACGCATGACTCAATATTCCAGATTCCCCCTCCCGTTACTCCCCCCACGGCTATCAGATCATGTAAATTTTTCTTTATAAGTCAGTTTGATCGGGTCCCTGATTCGCCTCCCAAGATTCGTCGTGAAAATCCCCAAAACCGCCATAACCGGAATTCCGGGAAAGTCCCCTCCAACCCCCCCCCCCTAATGTCATGATCCATCCGAAATGTATAAACGATTTATCTGGAGCAGATGCTTGTTCTTCCCAGGAAGTTTCACTCCGATCCCTCCATTCTAACCGTTTCCCGATATTTCCGGTCTCCCCCCCCCAACTCCCCCATAGCTGTTAAATCCGGTCCGGACTTCAATTGGGACATCAGAGGTATGTCATTTATTCAGTTATCAAGTTTCATTCCAATCCGACCACCCGCTCGAAAGTTACACAGTACTCCAACTTTCCGGATTCCCCAGCCCTCCACCCCGCTAGTGTCCGGATCCAGTCCAAATGTATAAACGATTTATCTGGAGCAGATGCTTGTTCCTCCCAGCAAGTTTCACTCCAATCCCTCTATTCTAACCGTTTCTCAAAATTTCCGGTCTCCCCCCCCCCAACTCCCCCATAGCTGTCGAATCCGGTCCGGACTTCAAACGGGACATCAGTAGTGTGCCATTTATTCAGTTATTAAGTTTCATTCCAATCCGATCACCCGTTCGAAAGTTACACAATACTCCAATTTTCCGGATTCCCCAGCCCTCCACTCCCCCCGGGTGGTCGGATCCAGTCCAAATGTATAAACAATTTATCTGGAGCAGATGCTTGTTCTTCCCAGCAAGTTTCACTCCGATCCCTCTATCCTAACCGTTTCTCGAAATTTCCGGTCTCCCCCCCCCAACTCCCCCATAGCTGTCGAATCCGGTCCGGACTTCAAACGGGACATCAGAAGTATTCCATTTATTCAGTTATCAAGTTTCATTCCAATCCGATCACCCGTTCTAAAGTTACACACTACTCCAATTTTCCGGATTCCCCAGCCCTCCACTCCCCCCCGGGTGGTCGGATTGGGAAACTGAATGTTTCCAAGTTAGTCCGATCGGGTCCCAGATGCTCCTGCCAAGTTTCATCGTCCTAGCACATCTGGAAGTACTCCAATTCGAAAAAGTGTGACAAAACTCCTTAATTTTCAGAATTTCCCCGGTCCACCACTCCCCCCCAGATGGTCGGATCGGGAAACTGATTACTTCTAGGTTAGTTTGGTCGGGTCCCTGATTTTCCTGCCAAGTTTCATCGTCCTAGCACATCTGGAAGTACCCTAACTCGAACATGTGGGACAAAAAAATTCGGACAGACAGACCGACAGACCGACAGACCGACCGACAGACGGAATTGCGATCGGTATATGGCACTTGAGCCAGAGGCTGCAAGTGCCATAAAAACAACAAAATGCGGAACTGAACAGAAACAGATCAAGAAATGTTAGGAATTAGGAAGCCACGCTACTAGCAGGCTCTCAGGTTCTAACCTTCACAGTCCTCAACTTAATTGGCAAAAACGCCCAGCTGACTCCCTACCAGGGGCGCCGCAAGATGGGGGGGAGGTGTCGCAGACAAAAGGACTGATCTATGATTGCATCGATAGTCCTTACTTTTATTCTGGATCCCAAAAAGGCGTTCTAATAACGAATATTTCGAGAATTCCGCCTGCAGCGCTTTTTGTGATATTCTCTATTTTATGGAAGGGCGCGTCATTAAACTAATTTTAAGCTAGTCTTAGGATTGGGATCTGAGAAACATTAAAAGCTAGAATCTGCATGGAAGCAGTTTAATTTGTCAGTAAAAAACGAACTTTTAAAAATCTCGCCTGCGGCGCTCACTTTATATTTATCACGGCTAGTACTGACTAGCCTACAGTAGCTGCTGCTACCGGGACGTTGCGCTATCCGGTTTCTGAAAATTCGCAGGATCTTGATGATCCACGATAAAAGATAGAATTTGTATGAGAATTAGTTAAACTGTAACCTACAGGAAAAAAAGTCTGATTTAGAAAATTTTCGCCTACGGTGCTGGACTTTATTTTGTCTTGGGTATAATAAAAAGAAGCTGCTACCACAATCGTGCCCGGCAACATATTGTCCAAGCGGGCTTCAAAAAACGACGCCTAGTAGCTAGCTCGAATTCTCAGTTTCTAGGATTCGGTAAAAATTTTTGAAAGATTCGGTCGGCTCTGCACCCCCCCCCCCCCAACGAAAATGCACTTGCGACCCCCCTGCTCCCTACACTGTCAGAAGTTTCATAACAGATAGCACAAGGATGCGCAGTTTAAACAGATAACACTAGGGAGGTTATCTGTTGTGATTGTACAAACGTTATGCATAACAAGCATTGCCAGGACGAGCCGTAAAACCGCCGAAAAAGCATCTGCTGACTTTTCTGATTCATGACGACAAACAAAAAAGTTGTCCGATGTTTTTCGGCTCTTCTTGTATGCACAATGTTTTAATATGTAACGTTTGAAAAACATAACAGCATCCCATGTTGTTATCCTATGTAGAAACATCTTCCTATGTTTATCTGTTGAAACCGCGCATCCTTGTGTTAACTGCTTCTGACACTGATCACCTAGTCTCTTAGTCTCTTGACAGCCAAGAAGCAATGCCTATGTCCATTAAAAAAATACTTTGCTATGAAGCCCGTAAGAACAAATTAAGCCCTCGGTTGAAACTACCGAATAAAAAATAACGATTTTAGCAGACGTGCTGACTTACTAATCCCCAAAAACAAATAGCCTACATGCGGTATGCTTGCCCGATCTGCGGTGATTTTGATGGGCTGGACCATTTCCTTTTCAGGTGTCAGGGGCTAAGCGAGGTAAGAGGGAGCTTTCTTGGGGATGGTGCTTGTGAGCCCCTTCTTGGAATTTTGAAATCGACGTCAAAAGTAAATATAGTAGCAGTTGGAAATTTTGTCCGGAAAGGTCTTATTATCCGAAAGTTGAGTGTTACATGATTTTGTTTGGAAGTTGCTTGTGGTAATATATGTATGTATACGGCCTGAAAAATGGCTTTAAATACAGTCATTCATTCATTCATATAGTCAACTCACCTCTTTGACTGAAGTTTCGTCAGTAACATAAGCATTCTTCCGGAACTCTTCGTTAATTTTCTTTCTAGCAGCTAGAAATTAAAAAGAATTTAAAAACTTGGACTCTTTCATAACTTTAATTAAAGATTACCCTTTGAGGTAAGGCAATCTTCTCGAAGCCTATTAGCAACACATAGGCTACATAGATTGTTTGTCCCAAACCTATCCCGCGTCAGAAGCAGCGATTTTCAAAAATGTAACACCTTGTCTTGTCGGGTGTGAATGCGCTCGGCTTTCGCCCTAAACGCCGCCAAATATAAACTGTCAGTCAATCGTCCAACGTTATGGTCTCCTACTAAAAATTAACACTGAATTCACAGTCTTGTGGTAAGGCCCGAAGAGCAAACAAATTTGCATAATGCCTCAAGCACTTGTAAATCCTTGTCTTTTCCTTTTGTCGCATATCCAAGTACCAAAGCCGTAGATGGGGCTAGCTTGTGTGATTCCAGCTTACGAATCAGCTGGCTCCTTTGGGAACTATATCTTGGGCATTCAGACAATATATGATCTACTGTTTCTGATATGCCTCTGCAGTGAGTGTGGGTACAGTCCGGAGAGGATGAAGATCCATACTTTGAATGTCTCGACATAGTCATAGCGTGATCGCATCTCATTCTAAAAATCGTGTTAGCAACTTTTCTATTTCTAGGTATTAGGTGCGGTGGGGTCCAATGGCCGTTGAATGCCTTGACGTATCTGTTAGCTGATGATTCACAGAGATGTCTAGCTACATAAGCTTGTGATTTTTTTTCAATCATCTTTAACGTCTCTTGAGGTGAGAGCTTGACCCTCCACGATATTGGATGATGAATAGCTGCTTTTGCTGCACTGTCAGAAGTTTCATAACAGATCGCGCATAACACTTTCAAGAATAACACCTTTTCACTTAGAAAAAAAGTATTATGACCAATTAAGTTTACACTATTTCGTGCCTAGATCTCCAACAACACCTTCAATTGTTAATAATACTACACTGTCATAAGTTACATAACGACAACAGCAGGATGCCCGGTTTCAACAGATAACACTTTGGGATGTTATCTGTTATGTTTCTTTCGTTCCCGTTAGTATTTTTACCAATTGAAGGTGTTGTTGGAGATCTAGGCACGAAATAGTGTAAACTTAATTGGTCATAACACATTATTTCTAAGTGAAAAGGTGTTATTTTTGAAGTGTTATGCGCTATCTGTTATGAAACTTTTGACAGTGTGCTTGGTCTGCTTTGTCATTTCCAAGAATATTGATGTGGGATTACATGTAACAACTTCATCTTTACACAAAGTTCTGTCCCAATGGACAATTTCAGACCAGTTAAATGACAGAGCAAAACTAGTAAATTTACCTTCTATTGCAGCGAAATCACTGTTGAATACAGTTTTGCTTGTTCTGAGAAGAGATCTAAAGCACTGCAAGACCTAAAAGAGAAAGAATCCATTTTAAAGGAGTTGCATCATAAGCATTATAGCACTTGCAATGTTTAGAACACCCCCACCCAAGACCCCCACAACTCGATCCGACCGCTGGGTTATCTAGTGGCGGGGTTCGGAAGCACCTCACATGTGGGAGGCTGGATTAAAGTTTGACTACGAATCTAACAAAATGTTTTTATTTTAGCAGGTATGTGGAAAATGTGTAGAAAAATCAAACGAATTATTGGCTTTAACAATTTCTTGGAGTACGGTAGCCTATTTTGTTTCTGTTTTTTCTTGTTAATTCCCAGGAGTCCAAAGAAGAAATGATGTCAACTTGATCACAGTAACAAACACCGTAAATAATACTAAATTCGTTATAGTGATTTCTTGAAGATTCTGAATCTGAGCAAAAAATATTCAGCTTCTGAGACAAAAAAAGTCAAACTGGCAGATGATTTCCTCTTCAGACATATCTAAAGGTTCACATGGTGACATACTTAGTTGTTTTAATCCTCTTTCACTCCACTCGATCTCCTAGGAGGTTTGGTAGGCTAACTCTTTTGAGCTCTGGTGGGTGATCAATGAACAGTTACCGAGCAATGGCAACCTTGCTTTCAAGAGTGTACTGTGATTTATGGACAACATTGGCTACCGTGCAAAATTAAGTAATGTTATAAAAATTAAACAGTTACAGTAAGGTATGCTTATGTGAACAGTTACTTTAATGTGAACACTGCAGTTTTGGGCTAAATGGTAGACTGAAGATCCAAATATCTGTACAGGCGTTTTCAGCTGACCTTCTTACCTACTTTGACTAACTCGTAGTTAGCTTTAGACAGAGCAAGCGCGTGAAAATGGCAAAGTCCAAAGTCAACAAACGTTCACATAAGCATACAGTAGAGGTATGCTTGTAGTTATGTGAACAATTGTTGACTTCAGATTTTGCCATTTTCATGCATTTGCTCTGTCTAAAAAGCAAACTATCACCTACCAAAGTACTAAGAAGGGCAGCTGAAAACACCTGTACAGGTATTTTGGATCTTCAGTCTACCACTGAGCCCAAAACTACAGTTTTCACATTAAAGTAACTATTCACAAAGCATACCTCTACTGTAACTGTTCACATAAGATAAGATTCTGAGTTCTGGGCAATTCTGAGCGCGCTTTTGTTCTTGATCTACGTTTCATATATAAACATGAAAATTCAAGAAGGGATTATGGGTCTTTTCGCAGATGATCTTCTCACTTGCAACTCTAACCGAGATGTAACAACAGTAACTAACCGGGCTCAGCAAACTTTGGACAAAATTGAAGAATACTCCAGAAAAGCAGGCATCCCACTCTCCATTGAAAAAACTAAAGTTATTGTCTTCCACAGAAGAAGATCAGTTGTAAACCCACAAATTAGTATCCAAGGAAAGGCGTTAGAAGTCTGCTCTACAGCAAAGATCTTAGGACTTACCTTTGATCAAAAACTTTCTTGGAAACCACACATCCAGGAAGTGAAAGCAGTTGCGATACGGAGGGTATCTATAATGAAACGCATGGCAGGAACCAGTTGGGGCTCCAGCTCGCACTGCCTGATAGAGTTCTACAAACTTTACATCAGGGGAAAACTTGAGTATGGTATCCAAGCGTATGGCTCATGCGTCGTAAGCCAGTTAAGAATCCTAGAGACCGTCCAAAATATGGCAATAAGAATTGCATTCGGCTTACACCCCCACACCCCAGTGGACTGCCTGAAACAAATTTCAGGCATCCCAAAAATCGAAGAAAGAATGAAGCTGCTAAACGTCAAATATTTCACCAGGATTCAGATGTATGGGAAAAAACATATCGTCCATAAATCCCTGATGCAATATTCTACACCAAAAGCTCGTAGCAAAAATAGACGTCCCAATTCTTCCTTTGGAATCTTCGAAGAAAACCTAACCTCCTGGAAAGAAGACAGCCTAGCAGACTGCACACCTTATCCAGAATCAGCACCCTGGATGATGAACAAAATCTATGTAGAAGACAGCATGATAGACTGCAAGAAGGACCAAATCCCCCAGCAATCTGTTGTCCAAGAATTCCTACTCCTCAAATACCAGCAATATTCCGATCACCTGGAGATCTACACGGACAGCTCCGTCAGAGACCAGAAAAGCGCAGCTGGGGTCTACATCCCAGCATACAACATGAAGATACAGCATAGGCTGCCTGACAGGTCATCGATCCTATCAGCAGAACTGAAAGCCATCGATTTAGCCCTCAGTGTCCCCATCCAGATCATCCCAACATCCAAGAAGGTCGTAGTCTTCAGGGACTCAAAATCCTCACTGCAACTGATCCAAAACATCAAGTGGGAGACAGGCGACACCGATCTGATATCCATCAGAAAAAAGATCCGGAGCCTAGAAGGAATAGGAGTAAAAACATGTTTCCAGCATATACCGAGTCACTGCGGTATAAGCGGAAATGAAGTTGCAGACAAGACAGCCCAAGAAGCCACTGAAAGAGAAACGCCTTCTGCCAACAAAGTATCCACTGTAAGAGATGTCATAAGAAACAGACTACTCCAGACACTACAACCCCTCCCAAAAAAGCTGGAATCACCCTTCAGATCACGCAAAGCAAGTACTACGTTCTTCCGCCTAAAAAGCCAAGTGGTATCACTGAATAGGGAATTATTCAGATGGAAGCAGTCACCATCATCATTATGTAGATTCTGTCACATATGGGAAGAATCTCTCCAGCATATCATCTTTGAATGCAGAGAGCTATCAACCAAGAGGAAGAAAGTGATTTCAACTTTCAGACTGTACGGCCTAGATCTGAAAGTCCAGACTCTAAAATACACGACGAAACTGGAGAAAACCAAGGAGTCAGCAGTCTTTAAGGAAGTCCTCGACTTCCTTGCAGAATCAGACGTTCAGATTTAATTCAGTGAAGTGGATGCAAAGTGCTCCCCAAGAAGTGCATTCGAAACCCATAGTTTCGGAGGAAGAAGAAGTCGGAAAGGGTTCGTGGATCCCGACGACTATACATTGGAAGGAAGATGATAAGCATATCTCTACTGTACTGTAGATAGGGTGGCCACAAAAACACCTAGTGGCAAAAATTGGCAATTTTTTTGTAATTAATGCAGGAATTGCTGTGAATTTTACTGATCAGTTTTACCTATCTAAAACACCTTCAAAAAATATTTTGAAAATACCATTGCATTCAGGACAAAATTGTCTGTTTTGTAAGGCCATCAGTAAGATGTCCTAGCTATTTAATATTATTTCTTAATATTCAATGTAAATTTAGATGTAAAAAAAAGTAGCTGAACTTGCCTACAAAAATTTGTTGATACTAAGGAGGAAAGTCAGCAGCCTATAGCAGCAATAGGTCTATTGGACTATAACCTTAATGATCTTATTCATATTCTCTCATCTAACTCACTTGCTGGGGCTCCCCATGCACTCAAAACCAGCTCAAAATACCCAGTTTCATAGAATTTCATTGAAGCACATAGTTCCAAGCTGGCCACTAGATGGACAAAACCCTAAAGTCAATGGATGGACATAGGCATTTTCTTATGTAAAATACTGTTTTCTAAAGAAGATTTAAGATGCTTAGAGGCAAGATAGAGAGGTGATTTTGGCCTCAAACCAAAGCTGAAAGATAGGAGAATCACATTCTGATCTTCAACAGCTCAGGTTTGATTAAAAAAAATTTACTGGCTACCCTACTGTAGATAGGGTAGCCAGTAAATTTTTTTTTAATCAAACCTGAGCTATTGAAGACCAGAATGTGATTCTCCTATCTTTTAGCTTTGATTTGAGGCCAAAATCACCTCTCTATCTTGCCTCTAAGCATCCTAAATCTTCTTTAGAAAACAGTATTTTACATAAGAAAATGCCTATGTTCATCCATTGACTTTAGGGTTTTGTCCATCTAGTGACCAGCTTGGAACTATGTGCTTTAATGAAATTCTATGAAACTGGGTATTTTGAGCTGGTTTTGAGTGCATGGGGAGCCCCAGCAAGTGAGTTAGATGAGAAAATATGAATAAGATCATTAAGGTTATAGTCCAATAGACCTATTGCTGCTATAGGCTGCTGACTGTTCCTCCTTAGTATCAACAAATTTTTGTAGGCAAGTTCAGCTACTTTTTTTTACATCTAAATTTACATTGAATATTAAGCAATAATATTAAATAGCTAGGGCATCTTACTGATGGCCTTACAAAACAGACAATTTTGTCCTGAATTAGGGTAGCCAGTAAATTTTTTTTTAATCAAACCTGAGCTATTGAAGACCAGAATGTGATTCTCCTATCTTTTAGCTTTGATTTGAGGCCAAAATCACCTCTCTATCTTGCCTCTAAGCATCCTAAATCTTCTTTAGAAAACAGTATTTTACATAAGAAAATGCCTATGTTCATCCATTGACTTTAGGGTTTTGTCCATCTAGTGACCAGCTTGGAACTATGTGCTTTAATGAAATTCTATGAAACTGGGTATTTTGAGCTGGTTTTGAGTGCATGGGGAGCCCCAGCAAGTGAGTTAGATGAGAAAATATGAATAAGATCATTAAGGTTATAGTCCAATAGACCTATTGCTGCTATAGGCTGCTGACTGTTCCTCCTTAGTATCAACAAATTTTTGTAGGCAAGTTCAGCTACTTTTTTTTACATCTAAATTTACATTGAATATTAAGCAATAATATTAAATAGCTAGGGCATCTTACTGATGGCCTTACAAAACAGACAATTTTGTCCTGAATGCAATGGTATTATCAAATATTTTTTGGAGATGTTTTAGATAGGTAAAACTGATCAGGAAAATTCACAGCAATTCCTGCATTCATTACAAAAAAATCGCCAATTTTTGCCACTAGGTGTTTTTGTGGCCACCCTACCTGAATGCAATGGTATTATCAAATATTTTTTGGAGATGTTTTAGATAGGTAAAACTGATCAGGAAAATTCACAGCAATTCCTGCATTCATTACAAAAAAATCGCCAATTTTTGCCACTAGGTGTTTTTGTGGCCACCCTACTGTAGACAACTGTAGTGTCTGTAGATGAATACTGCCACTGGCATTGTAGAAAATATAAATGTCCTTTAGCAACCTGTTAAAAGCTCTTTAAGTCTTTCTGAAATTCATGCAAAGTGATGCAAAGCTAACAACTAAACTGAATTAAACGGAATGAATAATTACTTCAGTTCGCAGGGACATGTTCAAAATTTTTGAAAGTTTTGCCTAATTCTTTAGGTGAAGCGGAATTTTTAAGAAATCCAAAGTTCTTTAAGAAGAAGAAGAAGAAAACGCCAGTTTTAGATTTCTTTTGTTTTTGTCAGATTTAATTGTCCTGTTCTAAATAGGCTAATAAGTAGCATTATTTAGATCGGGAGCATATGCTGTCTTCAAAAGAATGCTCTCAAAATGGAGCATAGCATTCCTTATTGTCATAGCACATATTGCATCAGGTAAAGACTTTTTTATTTAATTTTAGGCTGTGTTATCATCTGATCTGATCTGATTTAGTATTTTAGTCCAGACACAAGACATTGAAGTAGCCTAGTATGTATTGCCTGCCCAGTTTAATTTTCTGTATTGTGTGACACACTATGGTCAATCCTAGAGTGGCTAGAGTAAAGTTTTATGAGCTGGAAAGAGAAGAAAAAAATAAAACAAGGAAAAGCAAAGCCTCAGCTTTGAGTTGTTTTTGGGCTGCTTTGCTTTGGTAAGTTGCCAGACTTTCTACATTATTATACACCTGTTGTTTTTTTTTGCATTGGAAATCGGAGCAGCTTACTTCTAAAGTGATTTCAGAAATAGTTAGTGAAAATCTCCATGAGTATGACCATGGTAAGCAGGGGCATCACAAATGGCATATAGGGGGGAGGGGGGATGCCCCCAATTCCAAATCCCAACGTACTGGCCAGTCTGTAAAAAATATAAGAGTTGGTGCAAAGCATCACAATTTTCCATAAAAACAGTTGATTTCTTTCTTGGAAACAGTTGATTTTTCTTCAAATAGCCTAGTTGTTTTTTGGAAAAAAAAATAGTCGATTTTTTCTTATAAACTTTCAGTCATTTTTCTTAAATCTATTTTTTCTTAAAAACAGTTGTTTTTCTTAAAATCAGTAGATTTTTCATCAAAACATTTTTTTCTTAAAAACAGATGTTTTTCAGCAAAAACAGTCAGTATAAATGATAAGCCAGTTAGTAAATACCTTGCCCCTCCCCAAACATTTTGGCTAGTAATGCTGCCTCTGATGGTAAGTTGAAAGTATTGGTGAGAATTTCAGAAGTGTGGACAAAACATGGCAAGTTCATTTGTATTCTACTGTAGATTTAGTAGAATTTGTTGTTAATGGTCAGTTGTTAGTCTTTGTACTATTTTTGTAAGTGTGTGTGAGTTTGATTGACATGTTGTTCTCTCTTTTTATATATTACTCTTCAGTTTTGAAAGATCCAAGTAAATAATAATAATATTTTCTTTGTGCTCTTAGTCTTAAAGTTTTTTTCATTTTATGCATTTAAATAGGCTTGAAAACCCGATAAAATGTGTTACTTCTTTTGTCTGTTATCCACAGTTAAACAATTTCATCGAATTAATTTATTCTTTCAGATTTGTTGTACCTCTGTGTGCTTGTCTCTCTACTCTTGAAATATTTATGAACTATAAATGGCCATTCCTGAAAAATAAAATAAAATGTCAGATTCCTTGCAAGACATATTATAACATCCTTTTCCTACATTCTACAGGCGTAACTTTTCTGAACTTAGCATCTTTAACCCTGGAAATGAAAGTCTTTGTTGAAATTCAAGTTCTCCTCTTCTGGGTGAATTTTGGGTTATTGTGCAAGCAGTGCACACTCTGAACGTTATTACTAAAGCCCCAGGTGAAAAAAATACAAAATCCCTTAGATGAGTCAAAGTATTTCAGTGTATTCAGGTATAAGACATAAAAATAAGCTGCCTCTTCAGTTAAACTTTAGGTGAACAAGTTTGACTGTCAAGTTTAAGATTCTGCAAAAAGCAATGGTGCAGTGTCAGTGCGCGCATCAGCAAAAATGTGCATCATCAGTGCATGTTTTCCTAGATTTTTGTTTGAAAAGAAATTGTTGCTAGCCCATTGCTGAAGTGGTGGCTCACCTACTTGAACCATTCAAATCACCAATCAATCAAATGAGACTAAAGCTGGGATTGATACGCGTCACATATATGTGTGAAGAGCATTAGTAAGAAGCTAGCATATTAAACTCTCTTTTTCTTATGCTTGTTGCTGCTAAGTTTTGAATGTTGTACAATTATTTACTCCTCATAGTCCTCATACCTACAATGACTCTGCTTGTTGATTGTATGCCTTTTGTGTTGGTTTATTTCAACTATCGTTTATCTTCCAGTTTTCACATCCAATCGTCTGAGTGAATATGTTCTACATTTCGAGCCCCTAAAGTATGATGCAGATACAGTTCATGCAGAACATTCCAGAGTGCGTAGGTCTTCCAGTGATAGTGAACATCTAACAGTATCATTCCATAGTCATGGTAAACCATTCAGATTAAGACTCAAAAGAGACACCTCGGTGTTCAGTGATAGTGTTGATGTCATTAATCATAACGAGACAAATTTGGATGTAGATCTGTCACATTTCTTTAGTGGATCGTTGGAAGGTAAGGAAGCCAGCTCATTTCTTAGAAATAGTGTTATCTTGTTTTCCTTTTCTTTACTTGACGCATCCGTGACCTGATATATCCTTTATCTTCTAATTTTCTATGCACCTAGTCTCTGTGATAGGTATTTTACTGAATGAAAAGCCCGAGGGTTGTGGCAACAAAATATTAGAATATCTTAAATCATAATACAACAGATTTCACCCTTTTCGAGACACCTGACTCTATGCTCCATTGCCAACCATATACATCGTCCGAGTTTTCTTATAAACAAGAATAAATCGTTTGGTCCTGTCACATTAGCCTATCTTATAAGTAAAATAAAAATGTAGCCAATACCTTCCTTGAGGTTATAGGAATTGCCGTTACAGAACTGCAAACTTTTTGCCCGCTGACCCTTGTGCGAAGTTATCGTTCATTGCCCAGGACCTTCAAGTTTAGGTGAAACAAAGTTTTTTGGGGGTAGTGGGGGGTGGCCAACGGTTCAAGCTGAAGGAAACTCCCTCAGCTCAGTTTGCACTTTCCGTCACAGTCTCTTCCATTATTCTAGCGTGTGCTCTTGGAGAAGTGTTGCGAGTCCGTAGTCTTTGCTTGGTTTAATTTCAGGGTTGATTTTATTAGGTTATGTCGAAAGCTTGGCTATTTTTCCTCCGGCTGTCTCTGCAACTTTTCAGAGCTTTTTTTGCGCTCCGCTAGTTTTGAAAAGTGAATCCACTACTTGAGTCAGCGAGAATTTTTAAAGGCGCAACGACTTTCCGTTGGTGCTTGCGAGCGGCGAGACGCGGTAAGCGATTCCGCGAGAACGGATGAATTGCCCGTATTTCGTGACTTATCAACGTGTTGTTGCGAAGACGTGTCGTTGCGATCTGCGTCTTTGATCTCCACGACTACTCTAATTTTCATGCTTTTTTCTTGACTACAACCGGAAACCACTCCTACTTTGGAAGCTTCTACTCTCAGTTCCAATTTGGGACTATTGATCTTTCTGGCATATTCTTTTTTCTCCTTTTTTTCTAGCTCATTCACCTAGTTATTGAAAGCTCAATCTAATTTTGCCAAAGTTTAGGTGAAACAAAGTGTTTCGGGGGTAGGGGTTGGTGGCCAACGTTCATTGCCCAGGACCTTCAAGTTTCAAGTTTTTAAATCACCCTAAACCTTCTTTAAAGGCCACCTCGCACGTCTTAGTGTTTCTGCTAAGTGATTCTGAGAGAGTAGACTACTTTAAAACTTAGCTATGCTTATACCCAAGGCTTCGGCTGTTTTTAGCCCCTTTCTGTGTCCCTTGCCTTGGATGGCAAAATTTGCATAACCGGTCTCCAATAAGCTTCTACGAAACAAATATCGGGAGACTGATACGTCACGTAAATATCACAAACTGGCAAGCGTGATAATCAATCTAATGTGAAAAGAAGATAGGATACACTCATGAACTGTAGGATTTTGGGAACGAGAATAGGTGAAAATGTTACTGGAGTAGAATGAAAAAGGAGGTGTCCTTTAAAGGCGTTTTTTCGTGACACAATTGTGGGCAACACACTTCTGAATGGTTTTTGCGGAAACACGAATGTATGCCACACAGTCGAGCCACAAGTTGAAACTCGCGGAAACGCCCGTTTGTCTATTTTTGGGCGGTAAAATGTCTGAATGTATAACTAAAAAGCATGTAAAAATTTCAATAAATAGAAATCCAGGCTTTCCTCTTCCTTTTCTTTTTCCGTGCAAAAAGGATCTTCAGTTTTAGGCTATGTCCACATACTTGAGAAAGTTTTTAATTTTATTGTTTTGTCGTTATTTTGCAGCTAAATTTGAATTCCCGCCAAACGAGCCACAAAATTGTCAGTCACCTTGGCAGTAGTTAGTCGAATTTGAACCACAAAGCGAGTCGCAAAAATCTTGTTGGTCGCGGAAACACACTTGTGGGCCGCAGGAAAGGCCGCGGAAACGCTCTTTTCGAGCCACAATCGACCCACAACCTGTTTGTGGGAGCACGGAAAAACGCCTTAAGGAATGTGTTCCACTCAAAACAGCTTTTCGCTCGAACTCTGCTTATGTCCATGCAGCAAATTGAGTAGAATGATCTGAGCCTTACCAAAAAACGGCTACCTGACCCACAGGCCAACGAGGCGTGCTGAGAGTGCTCAGCTGGAAAGCAAAAATGTGCTATTCATATGTGACATTTCTGACATTTCTGAGCTCGAAGGAATTCATCAATTTCTGGCTCAGATCGGAAGTGACGGATGTTGTGATAAATCCATCTGCCATAAGCCGCCTTTTCACATTCATGAAGAAGGGCGTATGGGTTTGGCACCAGCTGATTGTCTTCTTCTTCTTGGATTTTGGTTCGGACGTCTCGAACTGTTTCTCCTCCATGCTCGACAGTATCTCCCTCCATTGTTTCGAGAGGCGGCCTGCCCCGATCAGCTGGTCCGCATCCAGGCAAGTCTCCATCGTAGAGTGGGTCGAATGGGCTTCTATTGTCGAGTCCCATACCGTTGCTACAGTGTCCATGAGCTCTGTCCAAAAGTCGGTTGTGTATTTCGTTCCCGGGGCAAGATGGCTCATTCCGATCGAAATCATCGTTGCTCGGAGAACTGCCATCAGAGTCTGTGCTAAACATGTTGTCATCTGAAAAATAACTTAAATTAGCAAAAGGTTTCCGATCGCATAGTGGTCGTTCCTTTGACTCACCAAGGTACGAACTCACTAACAGATGACAAAATCGTTTGTTGTTTTCGTATAATCCACTATACTACCGGACCCCGTACAAAATAGTAGACTTACCGTTACTTTTATCTGCTTGGAGTACTTCTTCCCAAGTTTCACTTTGTTCGCTAATGCTCATCAGTGACTGATAATTTGACTACCAACTGGCCCGGTATATATACTAATAAGACAATGTACGCCAGCTGGAAATCTTTTTGCAAAAGTGATGTGACAGTTTCACGTTCACTCGTTTGCGAAACTGGTTTTACTTTCACTCGTTTGCGAAAATTTCTAATCAGTGTCACTTTCATTCTCAATTAATAAAGAACTATAGAATTTATACCCACAGGGACGGGGGGTAGGGGGGGGGGCGGTACCTCTCGTACCTTATCTTCGTACGTACCACCTCCAACATGGATGTCGTTCCTACCGAAGCTGTCGTTGCGGTTTGGAAAGGAGCATTTACTCCCATGTTCGTTACAACTTGCTCCAATTTAACAAATCTACTTGGAACCATTGCTAATCTTGCCAATTCGTAAGACGATAGATAGCTACTAGTGTCACTGGTAGCCATAGAGCTCATCCAAGTAGTGCTTACTTTTTGAGCTGGTTCATTAGCAAAGGCGGTAATAGTAGAATTCTTAGTCCCATAATTATACAATCTCAAGAAGAATGATTTTTCAAATGTTAAGTGACATTTTCCATATCCAAGACTCCGTGCAGGCATCATGAATCCACCAGTTCCTCCGCCACCGCTTCCTCCTCCGCCACTAGACGAAACTTCTCTGGTGTTAGCTTGGGTATCAAACATATCTTCGTCGCCAGAGTCATTGCACCTCGCGCCCTCTTATTAGGTCGGTCAATTTGATTTCTGTCGTCAGCCATCGGTAAGTTTGGGTACTGAACTCCTGCGATGCTTTCAGCTGCGTACTTAACTCCGATTCCGACCAATCCCGCAGTCTTCGCAGCAGCCTCTTTGAAACCCGATGTCTTTGTATTAAATGTCCGTTGCAGAAATCTCCTATCTGCTGCCCGAACTTGTTCACTGGTTGATGCAGCAGAATATGATACGTCGTGTTCTCTTGCAGCCTCGTCAAGTTCGTCAATAGGGGCGGGGCCTTGTACGGGGTTGCCAGGTCCAAGGTAATTATATCCGGGAAACAACAAGCCAGGTCTAACAACGTCCAAAGGAGTTTGAAACTCTGTAGCGTCACTGGGTGTATAAGGCTTGGTGCGTCCACTCTTCTTGGTTGCCTTAGGCATTATGATCAAAATAATACAATGTACTAGAATTTATACCCACAGGGACGGGGGGTAGGGGGGGGGCGGTACCTCTCGTACCTTATCTTCGTCGCGCGGCCATCGGCTTCGCCGCTGGCGCTGCGCGGGATTTGGGGTTGGGGCCCCAAGTCCCGAATAGCGCCTCTTGCGGAGCTTTTTTGAACTGTCCGAACTGATGGTGATATTACTCACTTTGCGATAAGGACAAATCAGACTGCTGTTGCTGCTGCTGCTGCTGCTCCACTTCGATGAAGGGAGCGCAGGCAGCGTAATGCTGCGATCTGCTCACGGCCCTGAGCCGTGGGCGTCACGACAGGGGCGTCACGACTGGGGGGAGGGGGGATACCCCCCCAGTGTTCTCGGCCAGTCGGTAAAAAATAACCGAGTCGGCGCTAAGCACCGCGATTTTTCGGCAAAACAGTTGATTTTTTTCATGAAAACAGCCTTTTTTCTGAAAATCAGTCGATTTTTCGTCAAAACAATAGTTTTTTTCTGAAAATCAGTCATTTTTTTCAAAATGGTCGTTTTTTCTGCAAAAACAGTCGGTAAATACCTTGCCCCCCCCCTCCCCCCCACAAACATTTTGGCTAGTAACGCCTCTGTTCACACTGACATAAGAAGCTTAAGTGGGCTTTTCACACTGGCCAACTGGAGATGATTTTGTGGTTTCTTCATATCTGGAGTTTGGACATGGCTTCTCTAGGTTTCGTAACCCAAGGCAAGTTGCAGAAAAATTGGGACATCAGTATTGTTTTAATCATCTGTTTTAATCACCTTTTTTTTTTTTTTTTTTGCCAAACTTGTCTAGAGGAGTGGAAGAAGAAACTCGTCGGACCAAGGTTGGACTTGGCATATTAGAATGGTTTATTGAATTGCTTTTAGTCTAACATTTCATATTCTCTTCTCGTTTTCTCAACCTTACGGGAAGTGACCCATTAGCACGCTTTCCCATGTGTGCTTGTTTGGTCGATTTGGTCAATTTTAGTGGTTTTTCGTGCAACCTTGGGTATTTACCTTTTTGTTAACCGGTAGCCAAGCATCGGCTAATCAACCATGCATACTAAGTCCGCACAGCAATGTAGTAGGAAGATGTGAGAATAGAGACGCGTGGCCATTTTACAGATGTTTTGTTGTAGCTGACCAACACTTTTTCAATTAAATCTGAGAATATGGTTGGTTTAGACACCGATGTGCTCATAGATTTCGGCATGAAGCTCAGTCATGTTGTGGACAAATGACCATGGTACGGTGGACGTGGATTGGAATCCTTCTGGGATTTTCTCCATCGTATCATTTCCATTTCATTACCATAAGGAAAAATTGAGATTTCCTCTAATTTTCGTGGCCAGAACTGGTGGAAATGGAGGAAGTCCGCGCAAGAAACTCTGAGCTGCACCTTCACCTATCGTTCTTTGAATCCTAGACCCCTTGCTGCCTTTTTTAAGACTAGGGCCAAACTTTGCCAAAGAACCATAAGATGCTACCATTCCCAATTATTTTGCGATAATCATGAGCGGCTGATGACCCTAGCTATAGACGCATCTAGTACAGCTTAGGAGTCATGCTGCCATGCTACGGTCTTTATTGACACTACGGATCCATCGGGACATGGCAATGGACAGAACAGGAAAAACTCAACACAACAACAACAGCCCCTGCCTGCACTTATTTTTTCGTATGGGCGTCATGGCTGTATGGAAGCAACGAGAGGACGGCACGGGACTTTTGAACAGATGTTATCAATGGCCAACGTTAGTCTCCAATTCTACCTCCTATCCTTGAAGAGGGGTTTTAGACATTTATCTTAGTTGCTTAAGGGAACCTTTTTCGGTTGGAAGTACCTCATTCTTTGAGGTCCAGTTTGTTTTGATTTGTTTCACTAAGATCCATCAGTTTTTTATCTGTTTAAAACAGGGTGCGCAGACCACCATCTGGTGTAGATCGGCACTTGGCTGAAATTCAATTTAGTGTATAGAGAAATTTATAGAGGCGAAAGCCTTTTGATGCAGTTATATTATCTAGTTTCGCCGTAGATGTACGTCATCTAGCGGAGAACCGAAGAAACTCACAGGGGTGGAAGAAGGTCACCAAGGAATCCTGCTAGCGGTAGACCCTTGTGGATAACTGTGAACAACACATCATGTCCTGCCTTGCTATTATGTATATAATTAAAGACATGGTTGTTGTGGTTTTTCCCTATCGCTGATACGTGACTGATTTTTTAGACGATCCTCACAGTCTTGCCTTCGGTTCCATCAGAAATGGCGTATTTGATGGAAAGATTATTACTTCGAACGGAACGTACTATGTCGAACGGGCTTACAAGTATTTCCCCAAAGAAGATAGAGATTTCCATTCCGTAATCTATAAGGAGGATCACGTGATAGATCCGTACCAGAATAAAAGAACAGGTTGGTGCTTTTATTTAATTTTATCACCGAAATAAGTTAGGCTAGTCGGTTGTAGTTTCAAGCTGTTTTGATACTGAATAAAAAAATACTGAATTCTTGTAGTTGGAAAGAAAAGGTTCCTTTGTGTTAGAGAAAGCTGTAGTAGAAGTACCAGACGATAATAATAATAATAATAACGCTTGTTTATTGAGCCAAAAGGCCATACAAGATTTTACACGTTTCACTTCACAAATAAACCATTACACCTCTATAAACTACTATGCTAAACTTTCACTCCTAAGACTAAAGCCTTTGGTCACATATTTGCATATATCTACGACACACTTAGTGTTCGTAGATTTCAGGATACGGGGAAGCAATATAGTCGATGGGGAGATGGTCAAATAACTAAAAATAAGTTGTAGATAGCATTCAAGTGGACGATATGTTCTCGGTCTCAGAATTCCGTTGAGAGCTTTGAGTATTTTGAGCTTTTGATTGACGATGAACGGCAATACGCCACGGTGTCGACTAAATCTCGGCCGATTATCCGAGGTTCGTGACGTTACCTAAAGTTACATGAGAATTTCATATTTTCTGTTTCCAACCCTAACTGATTGTCCCTAGAACGGTTTATAAATATTATATAATATAATTTATAAACGCGTCCGGCGCATATAGATCCAAATACAGATTCAATAAGGTATGTTTAATCGAATTTCCCATTGTTTGTGACGTTTTTTGTTCCTCACGAGTATTGGACAATTGGCTGAGATTTAGTCTAGAACAAATATACAAAGGAAAATGACACATCGGTGGGAGGAGTTGGAGGGGGGTACTAGACATTTCCGGATAAAATTTAAAACGCTCGGAATAGGCCTACTTGTTATTGCATTCGTAATCGTGTGATTTACCCAAGCGTCGCGAGAAGGTTCAGTCTAAAAGAGCTCCAAGATGGTCTGCTAGAAGTTTTTGCGAGCTCCCGTTGACCCGCGATTAGAGTTGTTTGGAGTGAGAGCGTGTGGAAGTGAGTGGATAATTGAGAGAATGAAAGAGAAAAGTTTCCAGGGTATTCGACTGTTTGGAAAGTTCCTCCGGATAGGGTTAGTACACAGGGAAAATTGTATATCCCTGTAGTAGTAAATATTGGCGTAGTGTTCATGTTTTATATATATAATTTTTCTTTTGTTGTTTTGGTGCGATGGCCCTTGTTGGCTTTTATGCATTAAATCTATCTATCTATCTATCTATGGAGACTTTTTTGCCATGTAGACGATGCGAGTGGCTATTGTGTTTTGATTATTTGTGTATTTAGTCCGATCTTTGCACTTTCCTTCTTTATATTTTCTTTTTTTATGCACACTTTTATGAACATACACCGGGTGCCGGAGCGTGAGTATCCCATCGAATGTGCGCAATAAATCATTCGTTCATTCAGTACTTGTTTTCTTTTGTTCCGAAATTTTGGATATATCCAACAACACGATAATTTGACTGATATATCAGTTAAATTATCGTGTCAGTTACTTCGTGACTACATTGACGTTAGCCTAACCTACAGTCTGATGTGTGATCTAACCACATTATTATCTCAGTGACACAATGTCACCTTCCTTTTCAGCTAAAAACGTAGAACGGAGACTATGGAAATTTTGTATTGAAGATTTTAAGAAAAGGGGCATTGGTACCCATCTTTTTCCCCATAACGCTAGTCTCCCAGGGTCTGTAATTTGGAATCTTCTTCTTATCATGAGGACAAGTAGTTCGCTCGGAATTCGGCCGAAACTGAAAGTTTCGATCAGTATCGTCAAAATAGATATGGCTTGTAGAGGTATATCTGAACTTGGTTTTCTCAGATGATTGGCGAAGACAAGACCCAGTTGTATGGATCAAATAATAAATTTTTGGGATCCCATCGAAACCTTTGGTCTTGTTTCTTATCTTTACATCTACTCCGGCACTGTGCCTTGTGCCGTTTTGTATTGGCTAACAGTAAATTCACCAACATAAATAGTTCCTAGCTTTTATTTATTACATATCTATAAAGATCTCATCATTAACTAAGTGTCATTTTTGAATGCCGCGGGCATGTCCAGCACCCTACTGCTATTTCCTATTTCCAAAATTCCACCTTACCTTACCTTACCTTTTCGGCAGGTCATGTAGGAGGCTGCGGAGTTACTGACGAAGTCGCCTCTTGGATGGAGTCAGTTCAGCATGGAGCCGATCACAGTCATACAGACAATGAGAATAGCGATACTCCCAGAGAACAATTGAAATCTAGTCAAAAGACCTTAGAAGAGATTTGGAAGGAGAAAGTGAGCGAAGATCCGTTATACAAGTATACAGCTCAGGCGAACGAAGGGGCAAGGGCCAAAAGGGACGCGATTCCCAGAGAGAAAGGGACGTGCTCGCTGTTCGTTCAGACGGATCCGTATCTTTGGAAGCATGTGTACGAGCAGGTAAGCCGCTAAATTATCTGTTATACGCCCAAGTAACATATTAAAAGCCCATCGCCTCCCCGGACCGGTGCCCAGTGGCTCCACTTCAAAATAAAATAAAAGTACATGATTAGTGAAAACATAACACGTCCATGAGAGGGCGACAGACGCTCGTACGCCATTTCGGACAGTTTTCTGTGGAGAACTGACAATTTCTCAGTAATATCTTGCAGCGAATACTTACTAATAATTTTATAATTATTTTAGAATAGCCAAGGAGGGAGAAAAAGAAGAAATTTACGAAAATGAAAGTAAGAAGACCGTATAGCTTTAATATCCGTTTTCTTTAAAACAGGATAAACATTTTTTTACACAGACTCAAAATTTAATTGCCGTTTTGGGGGTAAATTTAAAGTAGTTTTTGAATATACCTTAAAGTATATTCGTTGTTTTGACTTTGACCTTTTGAAAGCTTTTAATTGTAGACAAAAAATCACCAAAGAAGAAGTTTTAAATCTAGCCTACCCCCACCCCCCGTCAAATGGCGCCACTGCCGTTGCCGTCTAGATCGCATGAGCCACTCCCACATAATCATTGCGGGCGAGTTTGTTTCGGTTTGCCAGAATTGACAGACATGTTGATAGATAAATCTTCTTATTTGAGAAAACCTTCATTGCACGCAACAAAATTATTCGGTAACCTAACCAATAAACATAAATTTCACATATGGTTAAAGAATTATATCGAAAAAACAAAATTCATTTGGCTGAAACAAATTATTTTTGCGGTTCGTGAAAAGAATCGTCAGAGAGGAGAGAAGGAACGGATGCCGTACTCAGGGTGGTATAGGAGGTATAAGGCAAGAAGGTTCCCGATCTTTAATAGTCTTCTGTTGACCTTAGAACAGGCCTGCGTTTGTGATTTCTGTCGAGTAATAATGATAATAGTTTATTTATGACCCACTGTACATGCAAGTTAAAGATAGTGGAGTAATGTGAGAAAAAGTAAAGAAATTATTAAACGTAACAAACCACGTTTGAAAGACATTCAGTGATATAGTCTGATTAGGCCATGGTGAGCAACAAGTCGGAAACACGCGTCAGCACCGATTTTCTTCTCCAGACTAGAACATAGCCTAAGTCAACGAGAAAACATAAACCTTCAGAAAGGAGCCCTGTTCTGATTAAAAGGAAGCAGTCCTGTTTTTGTTCACAGTGAAATGGCCTGTTTTAGCAACGTTAGAATCCTTCAACTTTAAAGGAGTTGCATCATAAGCATTCTAGCACTTGCAACGTCTAGAACCCCCCCCCCCTCCCACCCAAGACCCACCCGACCGCTGGGTCATCTAGTGGCGCGGGTCGGAAGTGCACGACATGGGGAGGCTGGGATCATAGTTTGACTATGGATCTAACAAATTGTTTTTATTGTAGCAGGCACATGGAAAATGTGTAGAAAAATCAAACTAATTATTTGCATTATCGATTTCTTTGAGTATTTTGTTTTCTGTTTTTTCTTGTTAATTCCTGTAGGTCCAAAGAATTAAGGATGTAAACCAGATCACAATAAACAAACGCCATAAATTATACTAAATTCGTTATAACGATTATTTAGAGATTATGAAACTAAGCTAAATAATATTCAGCTTCCGAGACCAAAAATTGTCAAACTGGCCGAGGGTTTCTACTTCTGACATATCTAAACGTCCACAGGGTGATATACTTCGTTGTTTTAATCCTCTTACACGCCCCTCGATCTTCTCGAAGATTTTGGTATACATCTGCCCCGTGTCAGGAGATCAGTGAATATTTAAGTTGCGTTTTATTGGATTCACTTCTGTTTCGTCAAAGTTTGTAATTTGGCTCTTGTTTTGTCTTACTTGCGTTTTATTGAGTTCTTGTCTCCGAAACTCAAACTAATAGTCAAACTACATATGCGAGGTAGTTTGTAGTTTGAGCTAAATAGTTTCAAGTTCGAAACTACAGCCCTTGGAATGGACAAATAAAACGGCATGGAGCAAAACTTTTTTCCAAAAAAACGCTGTTAAGCGAAACTACATCCAATAAAACGCAACTTTAATGAGTAATGGCGAGTTGACGACCTTGTTTTCAAGAGTGAAAGTAATTTGTCGATAGCCTTGGGTCCCATGAAGATTTTGGAGAAAACGAAGGTAACAGTGTGTTCGTAAATATTCGACACATCGTAAAATGATAGTGTCTCCCGCCTTCTCGGCCCACATGAATCAACTACTTTAAGTAAATAGCCTCATTGATAATAGGCAGTAAGGCTACCGGTCTTTGAAAACCATGTGTTGACCTTAAAAGAGGCCTACAACCGTGGTTCCTATCGAATAATGATAGTTTATTTATGACGCACTATACGGGAAAGTTAAAGATAGTGGAGTAATGGGAGAAAAGAAAAGATTAAACGTAACAAACCACAGCCGAAAGATACTCAATGAAAAAGTAAGATGAGGCCGGGATGAGCAACAAGTCGGAAACACGCGTCAGCACCGATTTTCCTCTCCAGAATAGAACAAGGCCTAAGTTAATAAGGAAACATAAACTTTTCTTATTTCTTCAAACAGGAGCCTTGTTCTGATTAAAAGGAAGGAGCCCTCTTTTGGTTGACAGTGAAGGGGCCTGTTTTAGCAACGTTAGCCTCATGGACGTAAAAATTCATTTAAGAAAACATTCAAAAAACATAAAAATTCGGTAGCCCCGGAGCGATCTACAAGGCATCTGTTTCGGACTGATCTGGGTAGGTACAAAAGGAATTTGCAATAACGAAAATAATTAACCCTCATTTGCTTCAGATCAGTCATTGTGATATGGGATATAGTCGACGCAGACAAAACAGCATGGTCGCAAAAACTAGAATCAAGTTTAGCCAGTCCACGTCTGCTGGACGATTGGCGACAATTTCTTGTATACAGTTCTCCGCTTATCTGTAGTACCAGGCAAAAACGTCCTCCGGATGCGAGCAAGAGATTCGCAAAAAGATATACCCAGCCACTTGCTCTTGATGTAGCAGAACTCTCTCAATTCAGAGAAGTAACACATTTCAAACGCTTAATTTTCACGCTCTTAGAGGATGGCCAATTTCTTGGAACAAAGATCCAACCAGATGGACATTTCGCTCAAGTGCGCTCTTTACCGAGTAATGATATATTAAAGGCACAGTAAACTTGACTAGGCAACTTTCGGCCATCACACCGGCATGGGGGGCTTAGATAAATGTACAGGGACTTATTGTCGACAGGACCCCCCATCTTTGTTATCTCGAAACCCCTCCTTATTGTTCCCAGAGCTAGCTGGCAGGGCCTTGCCCCTTATGCACTGTAGGTACGCACTCATGCACTCTATTTTCTGTGTTATCAACATACAGGGTTGCCACTTTACTAAAATAAATTCACTATGCAAAAGGAAAAAAGTAATACCAAACAAGAAAAGTACTCAGAACGTGTTGCTGGGTCATAGTCACCTTGAAAATAAAACCTGACAACTACTTTTTTCTTAAAATCTGCTGCCAAAGTAAAAAGAAAGCTCTATTGTGAGCACAATTGTACTACCGGTGGCAACCCTGTTGACATACATTGTATTACTTTGTTTTCGGGGCAAAGATCGTGGGTTCGAGTCCTACTCCCGGCACACAAACCTTTTGCTTTTTTTTTTTTTTTGTTCTACTAACTCAAAAGTCGAACTCTCGGAAACTGCCCGGAAACTGCAATGGTCGTAACAAGAATTTTTCTAACTCTCAATATCGACTCAGGGTACATTCTTGATATGTCAGCTAGCTACCTGAGCCAAGTTTGAGTCAAGTTTACTGTTCCTTTAAGTATTTCCGATTAATATATATATTTATATTTTGTTAATATTTCATTTTCTTTCTCTGTACTGCGCTAAGGTTTCATCATCATCATTACATTTGTAAGACTAATTACGTTGGGCGCGAAACATTCTTGGCCACTTCTGTTGACCGGTGATCTAAAACGTATTCGCATAAATTATTACCGGTACTGCAAATTTCTCCTATATCTGCATCGTTCTTACCGGAATACAAAACTGATAAAAAAAAGTATTGTGCGACAGATATTACTGGTGTTTTCGAAAAATTATGTGCCAAGCTAGCCATTGAAGCGCCTTATAGGCTAGGGTGTTTTCATCGCCTTATCCGTCTTTTTTGGGATCCCAAAACGTTAGTGACGGATACCTATGACATCGCAAAAGTTGTCCGTCTGTCCGTCCGTCTGTCCGTCTGTCAGCACGATAACTCTCGAAGGGAATGAGATATTTTGATGAAACTTGGTGTGAGGATTCTTTGGGTCAAGAGTAAGGTCGAGTTCGTAGATGGGCTCTGTTGCCCTACGTTTAGGGGTGGGGGAGGGGGTTTAAATTAAGGGGCAAACAAAATATTTTGAAACACCCAATGTGATAGTCGATTATTTGGTAAGAAGACATGCCGAACACGATGGTGAAAACCATTTTGTCGCCGGACAAGTAGTTCGCCCGGAATCCGGCCAAAACCGGAAAGTTTGTTAAAAGTAAAAGTTTGATTTGAAGTTGAATAGATGTTCGATTTAGGGGTAAGAAGACATGCTGAACACGATGGTGAAAACCATTTTCCCGCCGGACAAGTAGTTAACCCGGAATCCGGCCAAAACCGGAAAATTTGTTAAAAGCAAAAGTTTAATTTGAAGTTGATTAGATATTCGGTTTAGGGGTGAGAAGACATGCTGAACACGATGTTGAAAACCATTTTCTCGCCGGACAAGTAGTTCGCCCGGAATCCGGCCGAAACCAGAAAATTTTTTAAAAGCAAAATTTTTATTTGAAGTTGATTAGATGGCAGATTTAACGGTAAGAAGAGACGCTGAATCTGTATATGACAATCATTGTTTACCCGGACATATAGTTCGTCCAGAATCCGGTTGAAACCGGATTTTTTGTCTAAGTTAAAGTTTTATTTGAAGTTGATTAGATGTTCTTTATAGGGATAAGGAGATACGCTGAAGTCGTTTCTGAACTATCTTTTTTTGGCTAGACAAGTAGTTCGCTCGGATTTCGGCCGAAACCGGAAATTTGGCAGAAGTAAAGCAGGAAGTTTCGATAAGTATTGTCAAAATAGATATGGTTTATACAGGTATATCTGAACTTGATTTTCTCAGATGACTAGCCTGGCGAAGACTGGATCCTTCGAAGACAAGACCTAGTTGTCTGGGTCAGACATTAAATTTTTGGGATCCCATCGAAACCTTTGGTCTTGTTTCTGTATGTGATTAACTGTGTTTCTTGTTTTCTCTTGCTGTTTTTCTTTTGTATTTACTCCACTTAACCTCTGTTTTGTAAAGTGGGTGACAAATAAATTATTATTATTATTATTATTGGCACATTCAGGAAACAAAGCAAAGGTATAAAATCAGCATGTTTTCTTAGACATGAATGGACATTCATATCGACCCTGTCAAGGAGTACTTGGTTCTCTAACCATGTTTCTGTTTTTGGATCCAAGTCTGTCCATCCTTCCATCCGATTGCCTGTCCACAGGGGCGTCACTAGCCTTTTACCTTTAGGGGGGGGACGTCCAGTTTGTGCCGACGAACTAAAAAATGTGCCGACGAAAAACTTTCTTCTAATTAAGAATTTCTAATTACGTTGGGCGCGAAACATTCTTGGCCACTTCTGTTGACCGGTGATCTAAAACGTATTCGCATAAATTATTACCGGTACTGCAAATTTCTCCTATATCTGCATCGTTCTTACCGGAATACAAAACTGATAAAAAAGTATTGTGCGACAGATATTACTGGTGTTTTCGAAAAATTATGTGCCAAGCTAGCCATTGAAGCGCCTTATAGGCTAGGGTGTTTTCATCGCCTTATCCGTCTTTTTTTCTGTATGTGATTAACTGTGTTTCTTGTTTTCTCTTGCTGTTTTTCTTTTGTATTTACTCCACTTAACCTCTGCTTTGTAAAGTGGGTGACAAATAAATTATTATTATTATTATTATTGGCACATTCAGGAAACAAAGCAAAGGTATAAAATCAGCATGTCTTCTTAGACATGAATGGACATTCATATCGACCCTGTCAAGGAGTACTTGGTTCTCTAACCATGTTTCTGTTTTTGGATCCAAGTCTGTCCATCCTTCCATCCGATTGCCTGTCCACAGGGGCGTCACTAGCCTTTTACCTTTAGGGGGGGGGACGTCCAGTTTGTGCCGACGAACTCAAAAATGTGCCGACGAAAAACTTTCTTCTAATTAAGAATTTCTAATTACGTTGGGCGCGAAACATTCTTGGCCACTTCTGTTGACCGGTGATCTAAAACGTATTCGCATAAATTATTACCGGTACTGCAAATTTCTCCTATATCTGCATCGTTCTTACCGGAATACAAAACTGATAAAAAAGTATTGTGCGACAGATATTACTGGTGTTTTCGAAAAATTATGTGCCAAGCTAGCCATTGAAGCGCCTTATAGGCTAGGGTGTTTTCATCGCCTTATCCGTCTTTTTTTCTGTATGTGATTAACTGTGTTTCTTGTTTTCTCTTGCTGTTTTTCTTTTGTATTTACTCCACTTAACCTCTGTTTTGTAAAGTGGGTGACAAATAAATTATTATTATTATTATTATTGGCACATTCAGGAAACAAAGCAAAGGTATAAAATCAGCATGTCTTCTTAGACATGAATGGACATTCATATCGACCCTGTCAAGGAGTACTTGGTTCTCTAACCATGTTTCTGTTTTTGGATCCAAGTCTGTCCATCCTTCCATCCGATTGCCTGTCCACAGGGGCGTCACTAGCCTTTTACCTTTAGGGGGGGGACGTCCAGTTTGTGCCGACGAACTCAAAAATGTGCCGACGAAAAACGCCGTTGCCGCTTCGCGGCAACGGCGTAGATTAGTCCTTTAATGTAAGTTCGCCTTTTTTTTGTGGGAAAGTTTAGCTTACAAGTTCTAGCTTTTAAGGTGTTTCAAACTACAAGAATTTGAATCCTTAAAGCGCCAACTCAATGAAACACCGTTCTTCCAAATATAGAATACTACGAAATGCGCCGCAGGCGAAATTTTGTGTAAAAGTTAACTGTAATGCATTAGTTGAGATTATTCCTTTAATGTAAATCCTCTAATTAGTCCTTTAATGTAAATTTGCCTTTTTTATGGGAAAGTTTAGCTTACAAGTTCTAGCTTTTAAGGTTTTTCAAACCCCAAGAATTTCAATCCTAAAGCGCCAACTCAATGAAACACCGTTCTTCCAAATACAGAATACTACGAAATGCGCCGCAGGCGAAATTTTGTGTAAAATTAACTGTAATGCATTAGTTGAGTTTATTCCTTTAATTGAAAAACTTGAACTTGTAAAATCCTCTAATTTACATGTTCGGCTTTTCTTTCCACCTTTCGCTAAAAAGCGAAACATTCCAACGTCTGAACCCAGAACAAGTTAAATCAAGCGCCGCAGGCGAAATTTTGTTAACCTGTTTTTTTTTTCGGAAAATTTTAGGCCATTCTATACCTATACTTTACAGTTTCTAGCTTTTAATGTGTTCCCAACCCCCAAGAATTTCAGTCCTAAAACGCCAACTAAATGAAACACCATTTTTCAAATAGAAAATACTACGAAACGCGCCGCAGGCGAAATTTTGTTGAAACGCTGATGAGCGATCCCAAATAGAAGTAAGGCTACCTGTGAAATCACAGATCTTTCCGCAAAAAAAGTAGTGGCCATCCATAAAAAAGTAGGCACAAAGTTGATTCTTGTGTGTAGAAAATCTCGATCTGGCGACGAGACATAAACTTTCGGGATTGGACAAAAGTTTACAGAATTGATTTATTACGTGTAACGAGATTCTGATCTTCCGAAGGGAATTAAACTTTCCGGGTGCGCCCGACAAATGTTTGAAGAGTTCGATTTCTTGCGAATAAAAATATCCCGATGGGCCGACAAGAATACCGACGCCCGACTAAAGCATTCAGGACTCGAATTATTTTTTGTTTTGCCCGACAAGACTGTAAAGGGCTTTATTTCTTACGTGTAAATAGCAGCCGATGGCCTACAAAACTTAAACTTTCGAGATGGGCCTGATAAATGTTTACAGAATTTGATTTCTTACGTAAAAAAAAAAAAAACGATGTGCCGACGATACGGGTCTTCCCGGGTGCGCCCGACAAATGTTTTCTGAAATTGATTTATAACAGATAAACAGAATTCGATGTGCCGACGAGTCGACCGACGCCCGACAAAAGCATACAGAAATCAGTTTCTTCTGTTTTTTGCCCGACAAATGTTTGTCGAATTCTATTTCTTGCGTATAAAAGAACCCAATGTGCCGACGAGTCTACTGACGCCCGACGAAAGCATACAAAATTGGAATTTCTTCTGTATAAAAAGAACCCGATGTAGCTGAAGAGCGTATCGAGGGCCCGACAAAAGGACAAATGTGTGCGAAATTTGATTTCTTTCGTATGAAAAGAACCCGATGTGCCGACAAGTCGACCGAGGCCCGACAAAAGCATGCAAAATTTTATTTCTTCTAGGTTTGCCGGCGCTCCGCGCCGACAAACAAGTGTACTTTCGCCGGGCTTCGCCCGACGAAAGTACTTTCTCAAGACCTTTGGGGGGGGGAGGGGGGGGAGTCGGATGGACGCCCCTGCCTGTCCATCCGTTTGTTAGCACGGTAACTCTAGAAGGGGTTGAGACATTATTTTGAAACTTGGTGTGAGGATCAGGGGCGTCACGACCGGGGGAGGGACCCCCCCCCAAAGTTGTCGGCCAGTCGGTAAAATAACCTAAAAAAATCTGAAAAATCTTTCTCGCCGGACAAGTATTCGTCGGGAATCCGGCAGAAACCGGAAATTTGTTTCATTAAAAGTATTTTTTTTTCTGAAATTGGTTAGAATATCTAAATAAGGGAACAAAACAACCACTTCGAACTGTTTGTAACTGAAAAGCTACATTCCAACTTGAATGAATAGAAAGGATATTCAGATTTGAAGGACGGTAGTGTCTTCAGCTACTATCTATGAGAGGTGGGAACATACCCTTCGTCGCTGTATTATTTTCACATTCACTACATTTCTGATAATTTGTAATATGTAAAGTTTTCACATTCGCGATATTTATTCCCAGTTCTCTTTAGGAAAAATCCGACCCGGTAAGAACGAGAGAAGAGATCACTGCCATGATCGCCCAGCACGTCAAGGCTGTCAACGCCATCTACATGGACACGAAATTTGACGGGAAGTACAAGCATAGGATGACCCGTTTTGAAGTGCAGCGGATCAAGGTACCCTTGTTTTTTTTCGACCAATTACCCTTGTTGGGTATTTCCTTCTGTGTACCATTTTATTCGCCCCTTTCATCTCCCTTTTAGGCTGATAGGATTTGAATAAAGCGATGTGACTTAATCACAAGTACAATTTTTGTTCTGCACATTTCTTGTATTTAGTCCACAATATCACTTTGTGCTCAAGAACATTGTACAAATCTAAAAAAAATTATTATTATACGCGATTTATGGTATGGTGCAGGTTCTGGCTCAGATAAACACCCGCTCACGACAAGACTCGGTGCCCGCTAGTTCTGCTGCACTGGAAACATTTTTGGGCACTTTCCGAACACCATTGCTCTGAACGCCTATCGGTGTGTCTGATACTTTTTAAAGTCCTCATATGTCAGAAACGTTTTTCCCTTAAAAGTGCCAAAGCGTACAGAACACTTCGACCCAAGCTTGCCTCTAGCATTTAGGGATAGAGAGAGATATCGAAAAGAGAGATCGGTATATTTTGGAACCATCGTAGCATAACTAAATACAGTTTCTTATATTTAGATGACTTAACACTTTGATTCCGTATTGAACTATGATGTGAAAAATGGCACGAATGAGTTTCTGTATCGATTGTTCGGACTTTAGGGGGTTGAAAATTATTTTGTTGCCGGGTTCGATGGTTGGGAGGGGCTGTTTCCGGTAACAGCGATCGGTGGTTCGCGAGGAGGGATTACTGGCGTTGCAAGCTGTACAGGGTCCTGTGCCTCCGGACCTGTCTCAGGCCCGGCCTCCGAACATGACTCCTTGCCTCCTGGTGTACACCAATATGTCCAGTGATTTCACCCTCGGTGGTTTGTATTGTCGAGGACAGATTTGCCAAACTGCATTATCAGGTGTTCCAGCCGCACCTGTGGAAGTGATACATTCAGAGCGCGTTCCACCCCTCTACCAATAGTAACTATTAGTTACTATTTCCGTTCCAGCCTCACGAAAAGTTACTACGCTGACCGTTCCAACCTTCTCAAAATAGTAACTAATAGTAACTATTTGCTTACCACGCTCGGGAGCGTAGTTAGCGTAGTAACTACGCATCTCTGCAACATGATTGGTCCGATCAGCCCGCGGCCTGATATTTGACCGAAAAATTAAAAAAGCGTTCCAGCCTAGCGTAGTAACTACGGTAAGTAGGGTGGAACACGCTCTCAGTTTCACAAGGGCTTGTTCGTATGGTATAGCGGATCTACTTCTTCTATTGGGTCATTCGTCGGGACCACTGGTTAGCACGACCCTTTTCGCTTTCCTGTTGGTTTCGTTTTTAATTGCTGTAAAATGGTCCTGTGAAAAAGGCATCTGAAATGGGATCACTGCCCATGAAGAAATTATCCTCTTCCTGTGGTGGATGGAGCAGATGATGGCACCTCGACTGAGATCGGTGACCAGGAGGAGATCTTGTGGACTTAAGAAAACTGAACTATTCTATAGGCCTAAGTGCATTGTCAACAAGACCAAAGTTTTCGATGGGATCCCAAAAATTCAATATTGATCCACACAATTAGGTTTTGTCTTCGCCAGATCCTGTCTTCGCCAGATTCCTTGGAATATTTTTACTCTCAAAATTAAAAAACAGATTAAGGCCAAATAGCTAATTATCTGAGAAAACCAAGTTCGGATATAGATTCGGCATGTGTGTTTACCCCTATAAGTCATATTTGTTTTGCCGAGACCGATTGAAACGATCCTGCCTTACTTCTACCAGTTTTCCGGTTTCGGCGCAATTCCGGAACTACTTGTCCGGCGAAAAAATAAAGCCCAAAAATGAATTCAGCGTATCTCCTTACCCCTATGTCCAATATCAAATCAACTTCAAATAAAAATTTAACTTATAACAGATTTTCTGGTTTCAGCGAGATTCCGGACGAACTATATGTCCGGCAAAAAAATGATTGTCATATACGGATTCAGCATCTCTTCTTACCCCTAAATCGGACATCTAATCAACTTCAAATAAAACTTTTACTTTTAACAAACTTTCCGGTTTTGGCCGGATTCCGGTCGAACTACTCGTCCGGCGAGAAAATGGTTTTCACCATCGTTTTCAGAATGTCTTCTTACCCCATAATTGACTATCATATTAGCTGTTTCAAAATATTTTGCTTGCCCATAAATTTGAACCCCCACCCCTAAATGTAGGGCTACAGGGCCCATCTACGAACTCGACCTTACTCTTGACCCAAAGAATCTCCTCACACCAAGTTTCATCAAAATATCTCATTGCCTTCGAGTGTTATCGTGCTCACAGACAGACGGACAACTTCAGTGAAGTCATAGGTAATCCCTCCACTTACGTTTTGGGATCCCAAAAAGGCTTCAAGGACATGCCCATCTTTAAATGGCTGACAAACCAACTAAAATGCTTCTGCGTGCACCGACGAAAGAACACTTTTGATGCAAGGACACTTTCGACAGAAAGTAGCCTCAAGGTGTTCCGGAAGTTTCTGGATTATTCGATATCCTACACCTTGTTACAATTTTACAACTAAGTTACCGTTACGAAAACTTCTTAAAAGTCAATGAAGAATATTGGGGGGTCATATCGTGTAAAGTGTGAATTTTTGAAGGAAGAAGAAGAAGAAGTGCACTAGAATAAGGCTCCTGTCCTTTTCGCATGGGCTTGTGAATTATGGAAAGTATCACAAAATTTTGTTTGCAAAGTCTGAAAGTTTAACATTGAACGAACAAGGCTCCATCTTCCGTAATCCTATCATTGCTCCTTCTTCGCATTAAGCCATTTTCCTTCAGGTTCCGTGTTCCTTTTCGGAATTTGTGTATATGTTTCTTTGTTTTTGTTGCCTGTTATTCTTTTGCTACTTGGGCAAGTCTCTGTCAAGGCTTAGGCCTATAATGTGATTGTACTTTTTTTTGCTACCAATCTGTGGTATTTTTCGCTCATACTTCCGGTCTCCGAATCACTGACGCTTCTTGGATTTTCCGGATGGTATTCGAGTTTCACGGTTTTGCATGATGAGTCAGCACGCTTCGTCAATGGAATATTTGAAGTGCGTGCTACTGAGTCATGTAATTGATAAGTTGAATGGGTAAACATCGCAGATGAAAGTGAGGTAAAGCAAGCTTAAAGTCTGTATCAAAAGTATCTGTATCAAAGCATAGACCTCTTAATCCCCCGGCTTTTGCTTCATACAACCAAAATTGTGACCCATGGTCAAGGTCAGACTTGTAGGCATCTAACATAGTAGGCTACCAATCCAAATTAGCAACTAATTTAGAGCAAGAAATGCAATCAAAATGAAAGGATAAATACTCATAAGGAAGAAGTGCTCACACGACGATATCGACGATATATTACAATTGGTGACAGTTGCATCAAATTACAATTTCACAACTGTTTACAGTTATTCTGTTCACAAAACCAGACCAGTTGTTTCCGATCGCAAACAAATGAAAACGATTGGAAACATTTGTTTAAATAGCCCTGAAAAAATCAGTTATAAAATTACAACTGGAAGCAATTGTATCCAATTGTACTTTTACAGCAGTTTACAGTTGTTCTTTTTACAAAATCAAACAAATTGTTTCTGAATGCAAACAGCTTAAGACGATCGGAAACAGTTGTTAAATTACAATTGGATTCAGTTGTTCCCAGTCGTTTTCAGTTGAAAAAGATTGGAAACAATTGTTTTAAATGGATATGAGAAAACGATTGTGAAATTATGGTCGGATACAACTGTTTCCAATTATTAACAACTGTTTCCAGTTGAAAACGACTGAAAACGACACAATTATTTCCATACGGGTATACGCATCATTGTGAGTTTGGTGTAAAGACGCCTGTAATTTGCCGTCGCTGTCGCCGATGTGTCACCGAGGGGTTTTCCGCTCTCGATTCTAGTGTACAGCAAGTACCCGGTGCCGTCACCGGTTGCCACGCATTAGAACATTAAAATCAGCAAGTTTAGAAGCGGAAATCGCCTAATAATTTATAACAGGTACCGATGATTTCGGCTGGTACCGGGAAAGGGTGTACAGCAGAGGCCGCGGAGTGGGTAATCCCTTGGTCTTCACTTAAGATGAGTGCAAGACGACTGTTCGATTTCTGTTTGTTTTGTACCAGTCTTTCCTTGTCCTCTTCTGCTCTGCTTTACATCCGTAAATAGTAGTCATTCAAATAGACGTTGGACATTTTGTGCAAGATGGGGTCTTCCGAGGGGTTGCTCACTCGCTGGGTACCACTGTACACCCTCCCTGGGCACCGGCTGGGCACACCTGGGCACCGGGCACCACTGTTCAACCATTTTGGGAGTGAGCACCGGCTGGGCACCCGGCACCACTTTACAACCATTTTGGGAGTGAGCACGGGCTGGAAACCGGGCACCACTGTACAACCATTTTGTGAGTGAGCAACCCCTCGGGGTCTTCCCAATGTAATTCCCTGGTCGTACCTAAAATTTCTCTCCTCTTTCAGATTGATGATTATGAAATCTGCTCGCCATCCTACCAGGGTGACGAAGCCAAATCGTCCACTAAGTTCTGCCTTCCGAACATAGATGTCTCTAACTATCTAAACTTACACAGCCAGGGCGATCATGAGAGCTTCTGTCTCGCGTATGTTTTTACGTACAGGGACTTCACCGGTGGCACCCTCGGACTTGCCTGGGTCGCCTCTGCGTCTGGTGAGTTTTCCACTATTATCTGATGTGGTAATTACGAATAAATACGGGCAACAAATCGATCTGGTCCAAAAACTGGTCGTTCGCTGAAAATTAGTTAAAATCTTTAATTCATGTGGGCCGAGAAGGTGGGAGACACGATCATTTTTGGATGGGTCGGATTTTTACGAACACACCGTTACCTTTGTTTTCTTCAAAATCGTCACGGTAGCCAACGTTATCTACAAATTACTTGAACACAATTCACTCTTGAAAGCAAGGTCGCCGTTGCTCATTAACTATTCAGCGATCTCCCGCCGGAGGTCAAAAGAGTCACTAAATCTTCGAGAAGATCGAGTGGCGTGTAAGAGGATTAAAACAACTAAGTATATCACCATATGAACGTTTAGATAAGTCGGAAGAGGAAATCATCGGCCAGTTTGACATTTTTTGGTCTCGGAAGCTGAATATTATTTATCTCAATTTCCGAATCTTTAAGAAATCACTATATCGAATTTAATATAATCTACGGCGTTTGTTTATTGTGATCTAGTTTACATCCTTTCTTCTTTGGACTTAGGGGAATTGAGAAGAAAAAAACGGAAAACAAAATACTAAAAAAAGTCGATGAAGCTAATAATTAGTTTGATTTTGTTACACATTTTCCATATCCCTGCTAAAATAAAAACATGTTGTTAGATCCGTAGTCAAACTATGATCTCAGCCTCCCCATGTCGGGCGGTTCCGATCCGCGCCACTAGATGACCCAGCGGTCGGGTCGAGTCGTGGCTTCACCTTGGGACGTGGTTGGCGGGTTCTAGACGTTGCAAGGGCTAGAATGCTTACGATGCAACTCCTTTAAGCAAAAATAATAAGTAAACCTGCCAGTACCGACCCCGGAAATAGTATCAGTACCAGAAACATAGATCGGTCTTGTCAATGACAGTAGGTTCAAACACAAAGCCTCTTCTCCACAACAAAAGTAACGTAAATCAAAATGCGGAAAAATCTCTACCATATCGATGACCCAAACGAGCAGCAAAAGCAGCAGCCGTGTCCAAAATGAAATCTCAGCATCAGCTTTAACTCACCAACATCAGACACTTATTGTTGCTGGAATCATTGTTTATTTTATCACAGGCTTCGTTTTACTAGCTTGAGCCTGAAAAAAACCCTTGCCAAGAAGGCCGAAATGTCTCTAAAACTTAGCTTACTTCGCTTAGCGCAGTATCTGGTATGCAAATAATTGCATACCAGAAACGTTCATTTCGTCATCTTCCACTATCTAGGAATGCATTGCTTTTCTTTTAGTAAAGATAATACAGAAAAAGAGCCATGCATACACCATGCGAGGGTAGGCTACTAGTGCTATCTGTGCAGATTGGTGCTAGGTGGCATTAAGCCATATAGGCATGAATTCGTCTCCCGCAGATGCTATGCACTCAAGGAGGTTGTGAGGCAGTCTTAGCCTCTGCCCGAGCGGTTGTCCTGCTCGCATAATATGCTAATGAGGAATGCAGCGAATGGAATGCTTCGGCTGCCGTCCTTTGAGGAGAGCCGTCCTCAGGGGCGTGTGTTTTATATAGTGCGTATCTGAAATAAAAGCTAGAATTAGCTACAAGCTAAAAGCTTAACGTTAAATGTAATAATAATAATAATTATTAAGCGTAATCCAAGATCTGTAAGTGTACAGTATAATTTGCAGTAACATTGATTGCGAATAAGAACAACATTGTATGCATTTTTTTAAAGCGCACCCTTAAAACTAATTGAGTTACCCTTAATTACTCAAGGGCTTAGATGACCCAGGCTTATTTTCAGACTTAGCTAATCAGTCATGTAATCATGTTTGTACACCCACTTTCTCTCATAGGTGCTTCCGGAGGTATATGTGAACGCTACAAGTCCTACACTGAGAGCTTGGGAGGTTATCATCGTCAGACCAAGCGGTCCCTCAACACGGGTATTATCACTTTTGTGAACTACAACAGTCGCGTTCCCCCGAAGGTATCCCAGTTAACATTGGCTCATGAGATTGGACACAATTTTGGATCTCCCGTGAGTATCACTGTAAAAATTTCTCCGAATAAGGATGCAGTATTTGCTACTGGGATTAATCTTATCTCTATTGGGATAAGATTAATCCGAATTAGGGATGATCTTATCTCAATAAAGACAAGACTAATCCCAGTCGCAAATACTGCAAGATTTTTTTTTTTACAGTCTAGTGCTATTATCCTTCTCTCTCTTTCGCGGATCGGGCTATAAAAGTCTGGCAGCTCAAGTACAGACAATTCTAAAATATGAAGGAGATTTTGTGCAAATACCGTAGCTATGATGTTTTTTTTATCAGATAGTGTTCAGGCAAGTTGCCCACACGTGACAAAAATCTGCCCCGTTGACAATGTGTCCCACAGACAATTTCATTCGTCCCGCAAGCCGCTATTCTGCGGAAAAATTTGTTCTATTCCTAGACAAGCCAAATTTTTTTACAGAGAAATATTCAGATAACGAACTTTAAACGACATCTGATAGATTTGTCCAGAAAAGAAAGTCTCACTGATATTCGAACTGATTTGAATCATCGAATTAGCAGCTGAATCGTCACCGATTTCATCCCTTAAATATTTTGTTTCTTTCGGGGATGAGACTACCGAATGCTACGATTGAGTACCTCTGAAAGGCAAGACATTGCCAGCCTTATACTTCGAGAAAAGGATGGGCATAATCCTAGTGATCTAATGTGAGGAGGGTAAAGTCCTGGAGAAAATCCGAGGACGAAGGGTATCCGCATGGGGAGGAACGTCCTCCGAACGAATGTGGCTTGATCAAGTAGCTTTCGAATTAAGTATTCTTTCGGACCAAGCTGAATACGAATAATGTTTATTTGCGCTAGACTGATACGTCGGCTGAAATTTACTCTAGTTATGTTTCGGCCCGTCTCGGCGAGAGTCCTCTTCAGGTTCAAGCAGGAAAAATTAAACAGGTCTAATTTTTTCAGATTGAGCCTGAAGAGCACCCTTGCCAAGAAGGGCCGAAATATCGCTAAAATACTAGAACAAATTTCAGCTGACGTATCCATTTAGATCAGTCAAATAGCTTTCTGCTTTCCTCCAGTATTGACATATTCTTTTGTTTAGCACGACTACCCTGCTCATTGTCGTCCTGGCGGCCAAAACGGGAACTACATTATGTTTGCTTCTGCGACCAGCGGAGACAAACCAAACAATTCCAAATTCAGTACTTGCAGTATTGGGAACATCAGCTCGGTATTGGACGCAATGCAGGAAGGCAAAAAGAAGAATTGCTTCTCTGGTAAGTTCTTGCCCTTCACCAAATTCAACCCCACCTTACCTGAAGCTTAAAAAAAGTTAAAGCACAACTCTTACTAGAAATAATATTTTCCCTATGAGATGGAAAAAAAAAAAAAACACTTTCGAAAATACCATTACTTTCCATCTGAAATTAGCGATTTTCTTGTTAGCCGCTGTCGACTATGTCCAGCCTTCCTGCTCTCCAACGCGGTGGCTGGGAGCAAAACATTTGAAAACTGATCGCGCCGTGGTTCAAAAGAGTGAAAACTAAGCAAATAAAAGAAGTAATAAACAAAAGCTTCTCAGATCATTATGCGTTAAAGAGTTGTCAGCAGACGTTGATGATCCCGGCAAATGTTTCGTTGTGTGACGGGCAAAACTCGGCAAGGCCAAAAAAACGCTAAAAATCGTAGGCACAAAACGAAACAATGGAGAAAGGTGGGAATTTTAGAAGCTTATAATTCTTTATGGGAGCTAGATATATTATAAAAGGCAGAATAAGCAAGAGGGGTCCTTTAAGGTAAAGGTTCGGTGTTAGCCTTTCATGCCATACTGAATGAATGAATGATTTATGACGCACTGCCCAAGGCATAAGTGCAGTAGAAAAGGACAAAGAAATATAATATAATACTCAAAAATATTTTCCAGAAAGGTTATTCATTAATTTAGAATCAAATTGATGGAGTCGTGGACAGGTAAGTTCCCAGTCGTATAACACAAATTAGAGGAGAGGTTTTCAAGCGTCAACAATGGGTCGGAAATTGAGAGACGGCAGATCAGTTAGCGGTTCCGCGTGCGCCGTGGTAAGTAGAGCAGAAATCTTAGATATTTGAAGTATGTGATTAGATTTAGATTTATTGTATAATTCAGGTACAAAATTTCGTGGTTATCCAACCAAATTGTTTGACCTTTGTCAGGTATGTCGAGCGTATGCGTCGAAGGTCCTTTTCTCTGAGTATAGAATATAGTCCAGCAAGGAAATTTACATACGGTGTGCAAAAGGCAGTATATAACTTCCCAAGCCCAGGTCTGCTATACCCCGAACGGTTCGGCGCAGTTCTGCAGTAATCAATTCTAATTCCATTAGCGACCTCGCATAGATAGATAGATAGATAGTTTATTGCTATAAGCAGCCCGAGGGCCATGGCAAAAATTGAACATACAAAAGAAAAAAGAAAAAACACAAACACTGACATATAATAATACTCGAACATAATTTCCGTTTGAATTGTTTTACTTATTCCAAAAATCTACTTCTATGTTCCACCGCTAGCCTCAAAAATCGCCCCATTTTCTTTATACCAGCAAAACACTCGTCCTTAAAAATTCGTTTTAACCACTCTTCGTCAAATACGCGTACATCATACTCTTCTTTTCTCCAATCACTCAGCTCAATACAATCGCAAAGCATGTGAATCACATTCTCATCCACGCACCCACACATCGGACAGAAGTAAGGACCGAACTTCTGCTTACAGTTATTCAATTCAATTCAATTCACTTTATTTTTCCAAAAAATTCTTCCTTAAGAAAAATAGCATCGGAAATGTCACATAGTCACACATATACACTAATGTGCGGGTACATATCATTTTTTGTTAATTTACATAATACTTTGTACAATTCAAACACTGTTTAGTTTCACAAAAGCTTTCATCAACAAAATGATACAACACATATAATATATACAATTTACTCGTGTTAAAATGTCAATTGGTCAATTCAATCAATTGGTCAATTCAATCAATCTTTCAATTTATCTTTCGCATGGTTTGCGCAGTCGTTATCCCAAGCCATCGAATTATAATAGGCGGTGCTGATCTCCGTGTGACTGCCCTCAGCCCGGAAGTGCAATGGGCGGTTAGGGGCCAGCCATCCTAGTACTTTCGCGCACCCTTCTGTTTAGGGAAGCTTAGAAAGCCTCAAGCTTGGTGTAGTTCCAGCAGTTGCGGATAATTCTGGGAAATCAGTGGGTGCCAGTTGTTCTGGAGTTCGTCAAAGAAGTTCAAGCAAGCCCTGAAGTGAATAAACAAAATGGGTATAATTTATTTGTCCGCTTTGTCTTGAGTTAGTAAAGCCAGGCCGAAGGCTTCGGCATCAACCCGAACCAATACAAGCCAATAGCTCGCGGTATTCGGTTCCAGCCGTATTGTGGCATTTTGCGTATGTGCTTACTAGTTCAGAAGGTATCTTGGTAATCTGTAACTACTTTTGGCATTTTATCCATTTATTTTACTTAAAAATAGAAAACAATATGTAAATCAACCTGGAGAGAACCCACATTACAATAGGGGGCCCAAGCAGTGCCATATTGGCATAACTGACCCGCATATGAGCGTATTAGCCATCACCACAAGGAGGGGTTATCAGATCGCAGAATTCGTGTCTGAATTGATAAGGCAGATGCCCGTCTCACTTCACTAAAAGATGGAAAACCTTCACGAGCAACCGTACCCGAAGCACTGCATTTCCATGATGAATTCAGTTTTGCAAGGGCTTGTTCGTAGGGTATGTCTCGGTTGCGGAGTATGATCCTTTGGGATAAGATGTGGCTGAAACCCAAAATTTTATGTCTGATACCTTAAAGCACAACTCTTACTAGAAATAATATTTTTCCTATGAAATGGAACAGAGAAAAGCATTTTCGAAAATACCATTACTTTCCATCTGAAATTAGCGATTTTCTTGTTAGCGCCTGTCGACTATGTCCAGCCTCCCTGCTCTCCGACGCGGCGGCTGGGCGCAAAACGTTTGAAAACTGAACGCGCCGTGGCTAGAAAGTTGGAAAACTAACCAAATAAAAGAAGTCAAAAACAGAAGATTACTATATACTTATATGTGAATGAGTTGTCAGCGGACATCGAAGATTCCGGCAAACTTTGCGTTGTGTGACGGGCAAAACTCGGCAGGGCCAAAAAGCGCTAAAAGTTCGTAGGCACAAAACGAAACAATGGAGAAAGTTAGGGATTTAAGAAGCTTAGAATTCCACAAGGGAGCTAGCTATATTATTAAAGGCAGAATAAGCGAGAGGGGTCCTTTAAGGTGAGGAGGGGCCCAGATGACGTGGCAATTGCAACGGGATGTATGAAACAGATGCTGTTTAAAGCTTGGTGGTAAGAATATTGATATTTCGATAGTTAAAGTACATGCTTGTAGGACCTAGTCTCTCCAAAGGAAAATTGGGAAAGAGCCCAGCGTTTTAATATCTCTGCTTTCAGATTGGAATGGTGCTTTTTGTGGAAATAAGATTGTCGAGCCAGGTGAAGAATGCGACTGTGGTTACGATGATAATGAATGTGAAGAAAAATGCTGTTACCCTAGAATAATCAGCGATGCTGTTCAGAAACAGAACCCCGGTGCTCAGGGCTGTAAGCGAAGGCCGAACGTTCAGTGCAGGTTTGTCCTTACTTTTTTTTTTCAGCGTTGACATGGTGTCTACTCCCCATGAATGAGTGAATGAAATTTATTACCCATTTTTAAGACAAAAGTCATCAACAGAGTATGAAAAAAAAATTAAAAAAGGAAAGAACACAACAAATAACACATGGATCTTTATAGTAATCTTATTTACACACGGGGCAACATAGCCCTATACAAAGTGTGGCTAGCATCATGCGAACGAATAAAATGTGGAATCCGCTCACATACTGCAGTAAATGGATCGGTGACATTATACTTTGCCGATAATCTAGAGTTACGGGCCCACGGGGGTAGTCCTGGAAGGTATTTGTTGTACCTATAAAATGTGGAACGGATGCATTTTTATCTTTCGTAATCAGTCCATAATGACGACAAAACATGGTGAGATCATGCTCCAGCTGCCTTGTTTTTTTACGTTTCTGCCTTTGAAAAAAAAAGTTTTTGATTAGTCGCAGGTGAAGGTGACCTATTCTGGAAGTTTTCTGTACGAGAGTTCGTGAGATGTAGATACTTAGATACTTGATTACGAAACGAGCACTATTTTGACTGCCGAACTTGTCGTTTGTGTCAGGTACATTGTAAGTATCTTCAAAAGGCCATTGTCAGGAATTGACGTGTCAAAGAAAAAGAACACTAAAAAGCTAAAACTTTATAGGGAATACATTCGTCATTTATACAGGATTTCAACAAATGCTGGCACAAAGATAGCGTTCGATTCTTGCATTGATGACTGGGACATTTGTTTTAAGTCGGGACTGTGTGTGGGAATAGTTGTCTAGGTCCCGTGAGTGAGGAACAAACGATGGTAAATACATTAGCTTTCAGGGTTTGACTAGTCGACATAATCACATTAACTGCGGTGGATCATGAATATGGAACATAACATCTACGAAGCCTCCCGCTGACCAACGACGGGAGACTTTTTTGGACTCGTGTCCTCACCATACTTCTAATCCTTCACCAAGAAAAGAGAACCTATCCCTTTTTCAATCAATCAGTCAGTCACGTTTATTTCCAGATAGCTCAAAAATAAAGCTAGAATCGGAAAAAAACAACAACAATATTTACAAAATACACAAAAGCGGAACAATTTACTAATACACTTATAAAAATTTTACCAGAAATAAATGACGGAACGAAACTATGTAAAAATTGGGAAGAGGAATTAGCCGGATATGGCTTTTGGTTTGTTGCCTGGCCCAAGGTACCAGTCGCGTCGGTATGCCTGAACCGGTTTGAACTGCTGACTTTTTCCACCCGTCACGATTCAGAATTTCAAGCCGGACAGTGGCACGCTTTGACCCGAGCCAGTGATCGCCACCTAGCAGCCACAGTGAAGAATAATTCGATCTTCTTGCTACTCTGGCGGCAAGAAAATCTTGTGGCGTCAGTGGCAACTTAGTAAATTACACGTGTAGTTATCCAAAGGCCAACCACTCCCATACTTTCCCGGCCGTCTTCTTCCCACTTTCCTCGATTTTTGGTACATGGCGCGGAACCAAAAGAACAAGACCAAAGTTTTCGATGGGATCCCAAAAGTTTAATATTAACTACGTCTTGTCTTCGCCAAATCCAGTCTTCGCCAGGCTAATCATCTGAGAAAACCAAGTTCAGATATACCTGTATAAGCCATATCTATTTGACGATACTGATCGAAACTTCCTGGTGTACTTCTGCCAAATTTCCGGTTTCGGCCGAATTCCGAGCAAACTACTTGCCCAGCAAAAACAAAACATAGTTCAGAAACGAGTTCAGCGTATCTCCTTATCCCTATAAAGAACATCTAATCAACTTCAAATAAAACTTTAACTTCTAAAAAAAAAATCCGGTTTCAATTGGATTCCGGACGAACTATATGTCCGGTTAAAAAATGATTGTCATATATAGATTCAGCGTTTTTTCTTACCCTTAAATCTATCATCTAATCAACTTCAAATACAAATTTTGCTTTTAACAAATTTTCCGGTTTTGGCCGGATTCTGGACGAACTATTTGTCCGGCAAGAAAATGATTTTAACCATCGTGTTCAGCACGTTTACTTACCCCTAAATCGAATATCTAATCAAATTCAAATACAAATGTTGCTCTTATCAAATTTTCCGGTTTTCGCCGGATTCCGGGCGAACTACTTGTCAGGGAAGAAAATGTTTTTCACCATCGTATTCAGCATGTCTTCTTACCCCTAAATCAAACATTTAATCAACTTCAAATACAACCTTTACTTTTAACAAACTTTCCGGTTTTGGCCGGATTCCGGGCGAACTACTTGTCGGGCGAGAAAATAACTTTCATATTCGGATTCAGCGTGTCTTCTTACCCCTAAATCCACTATCTAAACAGCTTTCAAAAAATATTTGTTTTGCCCCTTAATTTGAAACCCCTCCCCCACCCTCAAATATAGAGCTACAGAGCCCATCTTCGAACTTGACTTGTACTTCGACCCGAAGGATCCTCCCACCAAGTTTCATCAAAATATCTCAATCCCTTCGAGAGTTATCGTGCGCACAGACGGACAGACGGACAACTTTTGCGATGTCATAGGTATCCGTCACTAACGTTTTGGGATCCCATAAAGGTGGATGTTGCTGTGCGCGCTGTACCTCGAACAGAAAATGAACTTTTCCTTATTGAAACAGTACAGAATTAGAATGGACTTAGGAGCCATACCATGCGGTGGACAAGGGTGGCACAAAGCATGAGGGGGGACTGTAAATATTTGACAATGCTAAACGGATACGTCGGCTAAGTTTTATTAGATCTATATTTCGGCCCTTCGAGGCAAGGGTCCTCTTCAGGCGCAAAACCGCTCAAGTTGGAAAAACGAACTTGTGGAAAAATAAACTAAAGATTCTAGCTTAGCGGGGCTGTGATGCAGGGGAAAGGCTCTTGTGAATTATGAACAGCTTATTATTGGTCCTTGGTAAAAGATCAACATTAAAAAAAAAAAACTAGCTGAGCCTAAACGAATGTTTCACCCCAATGACTTTTTTTCGGTGTTGACTTCCTTCAAACTTCTAGATAGATAAATACTCCTTGAGCCCAAGCTAAATGGGAAAACATATCTTCAATCAATCAATCGCATTTATTTCCAAATAGCTCTAAATAAAGCTAGAATAGGAATAAAAAACAACAACAATATTTACAAAATACACAGAAACGGAACAGTTAACTAATACACTTACAAAATTTGACCAGAAATAAATGATGGAATGAAACTATGTAAAAATTGGGAAGAGGAATTAGCCGGATATGGAGAAATTTGATTGCCAGTGTTCCTCTCGGACCGACGCACGGACGACGGGATAGGAGGGGGGAATAGACGGACCGATATTAAACAATGACTAAAAATGGAAAGTCAGCTACGATGTTTGTCAGCGATATTTCATCCCTTCTTGGCAAGGGTCCTCGTTAGGCTGTTGCCGTATTGGAAAAAATGAACCTGCAATCATACTGAGGGGCTGCAATATCGCTGACATCGTAGCTGATTTTCCGTTTTTAGTCACTGTTTATTGTATACTAGATAAAACTCAAACTCGCCATTTTCTTCCAGTCCTAGTGAAGGACCCTGTTGTAACTCAAACTGCCAATACTTGCCACCAACAACTCAGATGTGCCGTCATGAAACCGAATGCAGTGAGATACAGTTTTGCAATGGACGTACAGCCGCGTGTCCGTCGTCGGACCCAAAGCCAGACAAAACGGAATGCAACGGCAACACTAAGGTAAACCTTCGCTTGAACATCTGTTGTCGTGAACATTAGTCCTTTTTTCTGTTGTCTTATCATTTTCTTGCCAGGCTTCTGGACTACCGAACGCTGTCTGCCGTGGAACTTAGGGGATCTGGACGACCAAAGAACACTTCGCCGCACGCTTCAGTCGGAACCAAGTGCTTATAAATGGTGAAGTGAAAGACAAAAGTGCTCCTCAGCCGAGGTTTGAACCCAGGACCTTTGGCGTTCTAGGCCATCGCTTTCCCTGTGAGCTACAGATGGGCTTGTGACTGAGTTCGCAAACCACTACAGTCAGATAGAAACGGGCTATAGGATTATTTGCCGCGGTAAAAGTCCCATGTTCCCATCTTTTCTCATAATTAAGGTACAGTTTTGTTTACAACCTTGAAAAACTCAGGTGGCATAAAAGCGGTAGACATGCCAGTGACATAACAAACTGACGCTTCGCTACACGGAGCCAAATGGCTTAATACCTCCATTTTAGAAAGGCGAGACCGCTGTAGGCGCGCGCAGCCTTAATTTAGCTCAGCACATGCTTTGCTCAGTGTGTTTTTCTACGTTTCTTGCGTTTTCTACATTATTGTTATTGCCAGTAATGTTCTTTTTTCCCTTTCTTTCTTTGTTATTTTTCTTCTTCTGTATTTAATTGCTCCGTCTGTACATTTGTGCACTGTGATGGGCAATAAATCTTTTATTATTATTATTTTTGCTTTGGGACAACGATTAAAATAGTCCCGAATCCGCTCACAATATTCATTTTTTTTTTTTCGCGTAGCTTCTTTTTCATTCGTTCTTGCTTTAGATCGAACTAAAACAAGTGGCTACGTCTCCACCTCCAACTCAGTGACGTTAATACAAACAATACCTAACAGTTTAACCTACTTTAACGTCACTTACACTTTCCTCTTAAACCTACTATCTTTTTATTCCTTATGAACTCTAAATTTAACTTCTCTTTTCTAAATTCATCTTCTCATTTTTCAATCGCTAAATTTTTTCATAAAAACTCACTCCTTCTATCAAAAACCCGTCCTCCATAATTTCTCCTATCCGTATCTACCTTTAAAAAAAAAAAAAAATTAACAATATTACTTTTACCTACGTTATTTTACAACCATTAAATATCTTTTTCTCTTTACCATTACATATTTTTAAAACCTTATCAAAACCAAAACATATATTAATTTTCTTCACATCGAATCAAGCAGTCAAATTTTTAGGTTCGATCAGGAATAAACAACCAACAACAAAAACAAAACTTTAACTCACGCACTACCTGTTTCAAGATTCTCTACCGTCCTTAGAGCACCTGTCTAACAGTGGCAAAAAATTACTTCACAAAAACTTAAAAACTTATTCCTTCGCTCACCTACAAAAAACAACCAAAACCAAACCACCAAACTCCAGATTTAAAATCTCCTTTCTTTACAACAAAAAAAAATTAGCAAGGAGATTCTAAATATCACTTAAAACCTTAAAAACCTTTAGGTTCTGTTCATTTTAGGTCTGTATTAGTGGAGAGTGCATCGGCTCCATGTGTACCAGATGGGGTATGCGAGAGTGCTTCCTTACCAGTGCCATGGTAGACGACAAGCGGCGACTTTGTGAACTAGCCTGCCAACAAGGGGATGATAACACAACGTGCAGAGGAACGAGCGAGTTGGCCCCCTTGATCAAGATCTCAGGAGGGATTTTGCTGAGACCCGGGTCACCCTGTGATAACTATCAGGTAAGCAGATTATAATTACAATTCGGTTTATTGGTCCATAATATCTTTTACAATAAAAATAGTGCTGAATATGTCATCACAGTTAAAGGAACAGTAAACTTGACTACGCAACTTTCGGCCATCGAATCGCCCGGGGGGGGCTTGGATAAATATACAGGGTCTTATTGTCGACAGGCCCCCCCTTCTTTTTCATCTCGAACTGTCTCGAACCCCCTCCTTAGTGTTTCCCAAAGCTAGCTGGCAGGCCCTTGCCCCTTATGCACTGTAATTATGCACTCATGTACTGTAAAAGTTCGCCTTTTTACATGTAGACTACAGAGTAACGACCTCCCCGACTAGACGGCCGGGGTTCGATTCCTAGTCGCGGCACACAAACCTTTTGCTTTTGCAAACCTTTTGCTCAAAAGTAGAATTCTCGGAAACTGCAATGGTCGTAACGAGAATTTTTCTTACTCTCAATATCGACTCAGGGTACATTCTTGATATGTTAGCTAGCTCCCCGAGTCAAGTTTGAGTCAAGTTTTCTGTTCCTTTAAATGGATCAACCAAGAGATCTTTTAGTCTATTTACAGCTGTAACCCAAGTTATATATCTACGGTTCACGATTTTAAAATACAAGTCATCAGTATCAAACACGAATTAAAATGACATGTTAAAATATAGATTTGAAGAACTTTGATTTACGTTCTTTCGACACACTTCCTCTAGTCTTAAAGTACTTTCGCACCGAATTCATAAGGTTTTACTTCAAGTAAGCCAACTTAACGTTAATTTCCTACCCTCAGTGAACCTTTCGCATTTCACGTATACCTTTCACGCTGGAACAGAGCTATGCTTGACTTAGTAGCATATTTTTCTTTAAATTGTTTCAGAATTTGGAATTGTCTGGATGGTCGGGTCAGTTCAGATGACAAAACACAGTTCTAGCTGACCTAGGTACAGTACTGTACCCTACTTACGACCTGCCTGTTGAACGACTCCTAATCATTTCTTTTTTCATTTTTGTTTTGTGATCTGCATGCTTTGGGTTGAACAAACAGGCTCTAGTGGCTTTTTTGATCGCCGATTAGTTCGACGATAGCGTAGCCGTGTGATTTTTTGGTGTTTTTGACGTTCGCCGGAAGCCGATTGCCGTAGCTGTATATCTTATTTTCTGTTTTCGTTCTGATCGGCTAACGTGTATCGCCTAAATTCGTGTCCATCGCCCATCGGCCGAGGACTCGCCGTTAGCCGTTGACGTATGGATTTCGTTTGAGGATTAGGCGGTATTTTCAAAAATGAAAAACTCGTTTTTGCGCACCCAGAAACATCGGCGATCGCCAGCGGCTATCGGCTATCGAAAACAGTATTATGCACGAATCGGCAAACTCGCTTCGTCTACTGGGCAAATTTGATCGGCGATCATAAACGCCACTTCTTTCTCTCAAATAGTCATTGATTTTTCGTGTAAAAACTCGGTGTTTCAGATTGAAAACTGCTTAAGTCGGCAGCTACGTGGTTACCTTCCTACTTTACGAATGAAAAACAACCGTAAGTCCCTTATGTTAACAAGTGTGAAATGGTGACGTAACTACTTAAGCCAGTAAAACTTTGTTCCGCAAAAACCTTTCATGATTTTTTCAGATAGGTAGATAGATATTTTTATTGATTTAACTCGTAGCGCCTAATTGGCACTAAAGGTCTTGTTGGGAATCTGTTCTGTCCGGTCAGATCAGGACTAGTTAAAAGCCTGGCAATCTTGAGTGACCTGCTGATGAGGAAACGTGTTTCTTCTGCTTTTCCCCAGATTTCCTTAACCAGTGCCAGTCTAAGGAATTGTCCTTGCTAACGTGTTGTTTTTTCAGGGGTATTGCGACGTTTTCCTGAAGTGTAGAGCCGTGGACGCCGAAGGTCCTTTGGCTCGACTGAAGAATCTCCTCTTTAATAAAGAAACTCTAATGACAATTGCTCAGTGGGTAACGGTAAGTGAAGGCACCATATTGTCATTTGCAAAGTGTGAAAGACTAAGCCTTGTCTGAAGACAAGAATTCCCTAACAGCAAGAACATATAAACCAACAGAATCTCCGTCTTTGGTCATATGCAGCGACTATGGATACCCCGACAAAACTGAGCTGAACTAGAGGCATTTGCTGAGCTTTGAGTTGCTGCCCGTCTACTTCCCTCTTCGCCGTTGCGCATAACAGAGGAATTAGTGGAGGAGGCGCGCCTTACCCCGATACTCCAGCGCGTCCAGACAACCAATCGGCTTTTATTTAGGAAGTTTCTTCTCCGGGGCTTTCCTGCGATATAGCTGTTTGGAGTGGTTACGAATTGTGATGTTCCGCGTAGCTCCTACGCTCCGCTCGTATGCATCAGGAAGGTATAGGAATCTATTCGACTCCGCGTGGTTGTGTTACAGAGATAGGGAGACGGAGGGGTCCTTATTTGTTCTTGCTAACAGAAAATTCAGGGGGATTGGTATTGAAAATGCCTGCCTCCTTTCCAATCAATCTTGCAACACTAGTTGTCCCCCGTTATGATTGTAGAAAACGTAGTTCAGATTGCCGAGAGTATCGGAAAAGAGTCGATCGCAATAGAGGTGGGTGTTAGTAAATGTTCGCTAGTACGGATCAGACAAATATCACGAATATTAGATATCCTGGAAATAAATTAGATCTGGGAACAGTTTTCTCAGGTGTCAGTTGAAATTGATAAATCCACGTGCTCCCTTTGATTTTTTACCTTTTTTCAGGAATACTGGTGGGCCGTTCTGTTGATGGGCATCATGTTTGTCATTGTAATGGGCATTTTTGTTCAATGCTGTGCTGTGCACACACCATCCTCAAATCCAAAGAGGGCTCCAGCTTTAAGGATAACAGATACTTTAAGACATCCTTACAGCACTCTAAGGAGAAAGGTAAGAATAGTCTTGTTTTCTAATTCTCAGACTCGCCTCTCTTCATAGTAGGCTACTTGGAAGTGGGGGGGGATCTCGGTCTATTGAAACTGGGTTGGGAGTTATAGTTTTTGAAGGAGACATGAGGTAATTTTCAGTACTATTATCGTTTCTTTTTCTCCTTTGTTCCGGGTTCGTTGTAAGGCGTGCAAAATAGTCGTGGCGATCGGCTCGTAAAAACATTCGTCGAAGGCTTGTACAAAAGTGGCTCATAGACGATTGTTCTACAAAGCCTCGCCTGAGCCAGCTTAACAGTGAATGTTGGATGCGAGAAGTTGGCACCAGTTCAGGTGAGGCTCACATTTGGCGAAATTGCACGAGACGGGAAGGGTTATGGCATAAAGGGAACGATGGGGAAGTTATGTACGGTTTAAATGATTTCCAAAAGGTATAGAGGCAATTCCTTCGACACCAAAGAATCAAAATAAATATTGGTAACAAAGAAGACTCAAAGGGAGATTAACTTGGGAAATATCAGACGTAAGGGGTTACATGCACCTGGTCACTAGGTTTACTTCTATCACCGGCTCCGATTGCGAATCGACCAGATACTCGAGGGAGCACAAAAAAACAAATAGGAAAAGATGACAAATGAAATGACAGTCAAAGTGGAACCATTAGTGTGCGGAACAGACTTAAAGTGCTTGCAAATAGCAAAGCTGAAAACCTGACAAACTAGCTTCGAGACTAGCTAACAGACCAAACGTCGATCCTAGTCAGGCTCGTATTTACTCAAATTTAATCCCCTTGTCTTGACCATTGTGTGGAGGAGAGACAACGAAGTTAGTTGATGGCTGCAGGGAACGGCCGGTAGCCTTAGAGAATGGAAGACACACATTATTGTTTATAATGCAGCCGCGATACATTTTGGGTGCAAGCTCCCTAGTACTTCACACTCGACTTTTGTGCGCTTTCGCACTTTTTTCCTTTGTGTTTTGCATGCGATCGTTATTCACGTCTTTTCTTTTTCTTGGCTGAGCATGAGCAGGAAACGGCTAGACTACTAGAGGTGAGATATCCCTCCCTCCCTCCCCGATTGGAGTTTGGGTTGTAGCTTGATTTGTTTGTTTTAGCTATGACGTGATTGTCAAGAGTGGTGACTGTTGACGTCACATGATTTAGACCCCACTTAAAGACCCGTCTATCCTATATTATCGCTTCACTATGCGTCCCTTGTTGTTTCATCTCTTGCCGTTTCCGAAATTCCTGTGTCAATCCTGTCCTATCCGATGTCAGCAAAAGACACTACTTTTTCATTTGTCTTGTTTGCCTCTTTTCGAGGCGATCAGCGTATTGCTTATGACGAGTTGGTTGGTCAGAGATATCGGTTTTGCAAGTTTCTCCGTGTTTATCATCCATGGGGCCCGCGCGAGGCTGAAAACAGCCGAGACGGGCTTGTAATATTTTACTACATGTCTTGGGCGCTTGTAGAATCTCTATTTTCCTGGAAAAGAAAACGCCAATAATTTAGACAATGGTTGGCAGTTTCGACTTCCGATACGAGCTAGTCCCGTTTTCACGACAAACTGATGATCGTTAACGCTATTGTCGCGACTGCCCGAAAAGGTCAATACCAAAGTTGGAATCGTCTTCAGTCGTTTCGCATTCGAATGAGAAGTTGGTCGTTAAAAGGGGCTTAACGGCTCCTTTTAACAGCAAGGTTTGGCTCTAATTATATACACCGCCGAGGTGTCCTGTCCGCCGGCCTGTGGATAGTCGACTACGCGAGTGGCTACTGTTGACGTCACATTGGTGAGATCCACTTGAAGACCCGTCTTACCTGAGCCGCGTTCGATTCGACTCGCGGAAGTCAACCCCAGAGTTAACTTTTTTCTCTGCTTCCGTTTTATTTAGTAAGAAGTTGACCAGAAGTCGACCGAGCAAAGCCACGTTCGATTCGACTCGCGGAAGTCAACCCCAGAGTTGACTTTTTTCTCTGCTGCCGTTTTATTTAGCAAGAAGTTGACCAGAAGTCGACCGAGCAAGAATCATTTTGACTTTCACTTTCTTTCTTGGTTAACTTGAGACAACTGACAATTTCTCCGCGTCGTTGAAAGTTAACTTTTCGTCAACCTTCACGTCGACGTTGATGAATCGAACGCTCCCAGTTAACCGAGAATCGCAAATAAAACGTCTGACTGAGGATCTCAGTTAACTTGAGAAGTGAATCGAACGCGGCTCAAGAATCATTTGAAACTTTCGCTTTCTTTCTTGGTTAACTTGAGACAACAGACAATTTCTCCGCGTCGTTGAAAGTCAACTTTTCGTCAACCTTCACGTCGACTTTGATAAATCGAGCGCTCCCAGTTAACCGAGAATCACAAATAAAACGTCAGTTAACTAATCGAACGCTCCCAGTTAACCGAGAATCACAAATAAAACGTCAGTTAACTTGAGAAGTTAAAGAACCTCCGAATTCTCCTATTTCGCGTTTTTGGAAGTTTAAGAACCTCCGAATTCTCCTATTTCGCGTTTTTGGACTATTCAGATGAAGCGAATTCTCCTTTTCTTGCGTTTTTGTCAGAATCGAGAACGGGGAAAGCCTCCGAATTCTGCAGAATCGAGAAGTTGCTCCGCTAGTGAATTCTCGATTCTACTCTCCCCGTTCTCCTCCCTGATTGGTCAACAGGGTGCGGTGTTTAATATGCACAAACAGATATACCGGGTAGCAGACGAGCTGTCAAATTAGTGTTTTTGTCAAAAGCGAGAATGGAGAAGCTAGAGGAGCAAAAACGGTGATTTTGTACGAGAATTCAGAATCGAGAATTCAGAACGGAGAATTCGGATCAAAACGCAACTACTGTTTCTCACTAGGCGCCTAATCTGATTCTCATTTCGAAATTTCGTAACCTACCGAAATGGTGTTACGCGTTTTATTTGCTGTGTTTGGATAATTTAGTATGTGAAACTGCCATTGAGGTTGTCGTTAAGTCGACTTTCAACTGCTTGAACTCACGCCTGCTTTCTGCCAAAGCCGTTTGGCTCAAACCATAACGCCGAAGTGACCCGTCCTCCGGTCTTTTTGGTGTCACCTTTCCAGTCTGTTCACCCGTTCTCCGGGTGCGAAGTGACTATAACCCTGGGACAAGCCAACAGTTTACTCTGAAACACGTTGTGATAGTTCGACCTGTCTGCTCAGAAACTTGTTTGTTACTGATTGCAGTATGTAGCCTACAAAAGGTTAGCACGAGGACTCGCTCACTCAACTTGCCGAGACAATTCCTCGCGTGAAGACGATAGAGTTCGAAATTTTACATCTGTGGTCCTTGTTTCATTTTGCTTGCTTTTGCCTTTTCCTTTTGTTGATTGGACAGAAGAATCCTGCAAAGTATAATTGCAATCTAAGGTTTTTATGGACAGAGCCTGTAAGTTGAGTAAAAATCGCCCGAGGATATCGGACCGACGAATGTCTCGTTGTGATCTGATTTTAATTTTTTTTAGCGACCGAGACAAGGAGCCGGTGGCTTGCCGGGTGGAGTACCACCACCCTACGTACAGCCAGGGAGACCACCAGCAAATGGACCCCCACATGGATATGGTGAAGGGCGGGGACATTACAATAGACCGAAAAGTAAGATAGCTAGATAGATAGATAGATAGATTTTTTTATTGATACAACTAGCAGCGCCGAATTGGCACAAAATATGTCGACCATTACATTTACCGGTTTCATATAGGCCTAACTTGAATATACAATCATTAAAAGAAAATATTCACTTGAAATCAACCAAATTCTTGTTAGTTTTTCAGTAAAATGTGAAACAAAGAAACTCAAATACTGGCACTGGCACCAAGAGGTTCTGATGCCGCGTCCGTCCTGTCACTGGTGCTAGATCGGGCAATATGTCTCTGTGCTATTCACTGGCAAGGATCGACCGGCCAAAACTTAAAATTAGATTTTCCCGGTGGACATGGAGTGGCTCCAGCCGTAATAGCAGAAGAGAAGCTTTGTAGCCAATATATTTCAGCCCTGGCACGCTTTGATTTGCACCGATTCAGTAAGTGGTATTTGCAAAAAAAAAATGAAAAGACATTTGGATTGCCAACCTTGACGGCGTATTCTGAATCCCTGTAGGCAGGATTTGGCGTCTGACTATTTGGAAATGCCTCCTAATCTATTTAAATGCTAATGTTTGCCGAAGGAATCACGGTCACATACTTTCGAATAATAATAGGTGGGAAGGTATAAACTCTATTTTTGCCATTTCTCTGTGACTTGTGTTGAAGTCAGCATAAAGTTTCTTACTTTCCGAACCGCTTTCGTTTAGTCTTATTGTGGATACCGACGCTTACCAGAATCCCTCTAGTGTCGTGAAAAGTCGTGAAAACAGCGCATTTACCAAGGACACCAGGGCAAGTGATTGGCGTGTGGACAGATTGAATGCCTGATTGCGACTAACTTTTCACGGACTTGTTCATTTGTAAATGAATAAATAATGATTTGATCCGTGTGTCTTTAAAATGTAAAAAAAAATAGCTTTGGATGTGTGTTTAAATAACATTTAAATAGTGTGCTTGAATAACTTTCAAATAGTTTGTTTAAATAACGGCAATTAGTTCATATATAAACTACAAAATGACAGGTCAAAATTACATAGCTAAGAACAATTAAAATGTTTAATAAAGTTTGGCCTTTACGTAATATGAGTGAACCGCGGCGGGGAGGGTTAGGTTGCTTCTATAGGTCTCGGAAAATGAACGTTGGGACAAAACAATCGGAATGCTGTCACTGGTTCATTCGTGCAAGCTATCTTTATTTACAACACATATATCTTTTACACTTTCCGCTGCTCAGAGCAGAGCTCGTGCGCACACGGAAACTAGGAATGAAACAGCGTCAAAGTGAAAAACAAAATGGAACAAAACAAACTGCAAATACTAAAATCAGTCAATTGTAATTTGACCGAAATAGTACTTGGCTAACACGGGCAGAAGGGGGAAAAACACTTATGAACAACGTAAATAACAAACAAGCACACACACGAAGAATACGAAACAAAAAATTATGTGCTGTTGCTGTTAGAACGTTTTATAGTGAGCCAATCCCTTTAGGTATCGCTACCGTTGGCGGAGGAGTTTGGGTCTCGGGTCATTCTTGCTTCGCGTGTTAGGGCTAAGAGAAGGTGTAATGAAGTCTGGAAAGATGGCCCCGTGGTGTCGAGGATTCAAAATTCGACTCAAAGAATGTAATGCGCGCGGAAGCTGAGGGTATGTTGCGGATAATTTCCTGCTTAGGCTATCCTTGTCCTTCGTTGACCTTGACCTTTTTTCCAGATGCTCCCGCCCCCAGTGAGTGGATGGATCCTAGTTCGAGTCGTACTGGGCACATGGAAATGCGACCACCTCGGAAATAGCCTTTTGCTCATAGACATGAGATCTGTTTATCTCTATTTATGTACCATAGCCTAGCTGTATATTGTCGTGTTTGAATGTGAGTCGGTTATCTTTTGCTGTTGCCAAGTTGCGAACTAGTGTTTGGGTGCGTTCCAGTGTTTTTACTAGCAGTTACTCCTAGTCTGAATTATTTATTTTTCCCCAGCTTCCTGATAGTCCTTGCGCCGACAGCTCATCGCCGGTGCAAATTATTTTTCGAAAATCTTTTTCAGCGTCTCCGGAAAACTGTCATTAAGCTATACTGGGCCGGTGCTATTCTTAACTAGAAATATACTCTCGCCGTTCCCCGGAGACTCCTTGGGGAGTCGAGGGGAACTACAGTATAGAAGGAGTCACTTCCTGGGAACTCCCCGGACGGAAAACAGCGAGAACACGAGGATAGATTTTGTAAAAAAAAAATTGTTCCGTTGACGCAATTAATTTGGAAACGTTATGGCCCTCTTTATTTTGCTTAGTTTTACGTTTGTATTATTTACAAAAAGAAATCCTTTTTTCTTAGAATCAGTCTTGTCCCACAATTAAACTCAGGATTGATCTCAGAAATTCCTTTTAATTCCCCTTAACCACAACACCGCAGACCAACATCAAACCAGCAATCCCCCCCCCCCCACAGAATATGAAGGCGAGTCTGTTTGATGATTGTGATGATGTGGACGGGGATGTGGGTAGTGAGTCCCTGGGGGAAAAAAAAGGACTCCGCTGCGGCAGTCTCCGGGGAACGTCGAGAATGCGCCGTAGGTTTTATCCGCTCTGCATCCATACATGGTGTGTACGACACACCACACGGTTTTTTAGAACAATTCCTTTTAATAACAATATTAATGATAAAATACAACACGTAGGCTTCAAAGCTTGTCTGAAGCACTGTTTCAATGTACATTCCTTTGGCTAGTGGTTTTAACCATAGGCGTATGCTCGCCGTTCCCCGAGGACTCCTCGGGGAATCGAAGGGAACGGCGAGAATAGAGGGAGTCACTCCACGTACGGAAAACGACGAGAACACGGGGAATGCTTTCAAAATGGATTTTGTTCGAAAAAAAATATGCAGTTGACGAAATTAGTCTGGGTCCACTTTATTTTTGTTTTTGTTTATTCTAATTGTTTTTAATTAATTTTATAGTGCACCACCAGCAGCAAAAATTGATTCCCCTCCGACTCTGAAAGGGAGTCCTTTTTTATGATGGTGATGACGATGGGAGCATTCCCCGTCCGTTGGGCTCACGAGAATACGGAGAGTGAGCCCTTAACCCTTAACCCTGCCCTTAACCCACAAGGTTAAAGCATTGCCTTTTGTACGCTTAAAACGATGAATTTCGTAATGCAAGCGTTTGTATGTCTACTGTGTGGTTTTCCGCTGACAGACTTCACTATTTACGGTAGTGAAGCAGCGACTTAGCAGATGCGGAAATACTCTACGCAGTGTGTGTAACCAGGGGTTGGGGAAAGTAACGAATTTGTCCCCGAAAAGTGAATTGCGGACCCCAGCTAGTGCTCACTAATGTCGAAATGTTTACTTTTATGTTATTCAGCTCACTAGATGCATTTCATTCGTTTGTGTTTGTAGAGGGGGATGCTAACCTTGGGGCCATCGTTTTAACAAAAAGATGTGGGGAATTCCGCTTTCGGTTTTGTCTCGTTTCTCAAAGATGTCAATAGGTAATGTGGTGCATTAGGCCTAAGATGAACAGGAATAAAGTGTAATTAGAAAACCTCAGTACTAGATTGTGACCTACGCGGTGGGACTAACAACGCAGCAGTGGAACCTTTTGATTGGTGCCGCGTATCGGGATAGGTGGCGGGTGGTCTGGCACTGCTGACAATGTACTATTCACGGATCGCCTATGAAGTTTTACGGAGTGGTTTATGTGTTTGAATTATTTAGAAGTAATTTTTGGAATGCTTGTGCCTGTTGTAAATGGCAAATTTTTCATGTATGTGTGTGGGAATATTCGTCTTTCGCCACTCGTCAGCTGTTTAGGGAGATGTACAGTTTGGGTTACCGGTACGGTTTAGTGGGTTCTCACCCGACAGAGTGGTTACTACATTGTAAGAGTTGTGTAAATCGATAGTTAGGAATTAGCATTACCTTGGATGGGCTTAAAGATCCTCACTGTTAAACAAATATTCAACAACCTCTTTGATATCAGCCGATTCTGTCCGCGATTTGCGGCCGTCATTATATTTATTGGTGTACAGTAGAGGTATGCGAATTTGAACGTTAGTTTAAACTTTCAAGGTTTGAATTTACACTTCATTATAAAATTATAATACATAGGGTCAAGCCGGAGACACAAGGTCGATTGACCACAATTGAACAGTGCAGTTTTGGGCTATATGATCAAATGAAGGCCCAGAACACCCACTCAGGTGTATCTAGAAGCCCTTAATTATATTTGTTTAGAAACGGGAAAAGTCAGCTACTATGTTCCTCAGCGATATTTCCGACCGTCTTGGCAAGGGTCCTCGTCGGGCATTTCTAGAAACGAAATGTTATCTAATTTGGCTGTCCTGGTAGCTGACTTCCGTAACAAAAAGTGGACGAAAATGGTACTGTTCTAAGTAAATTAATGTTCAGAGAAGCAAAGCCTACCTCCACTGTTCATCTGGTTCCCGCTTCGATGACTCGACAGTTCCTCTGATATCTTCCTTTCTTTAGGCTGTCACTTTTGGCTGCCGCCCTCCTATGGCACTGGCGGCTCCTTGCTCTCGCGAGTTCTTCTCCTTCCCCAATACTGCGAAATGGTTCCGCCGACCCTCTTATGACTAGCAAAAAAAAATAGTTCTTAAAAGACCGTTATCATTTCCACTGATTATCTGCAGGAAATTAATGGACCCCATTTTCTTTTTTTTTCTAGAAAAATACCTCACCGAAGTCAAGTATAATTTATTTCACCCGCCTATTCAGTACAGCGGAGTAGCAGACAAAAAATGGCACGAAAAAAAATATTAAAGACAAATAAGCATATAAATTCTTTAAAAATCCGACTCGGAACTTTATCCAAGTAGCGAATTTCAACTGCGATAAAAAATCACAATTAAACTGTGGGATTTGCCGCTTGTCAAGGCGGGAAACACACGATGTACGAACAATAAATAACGAGACATTTCTGTATATCGAGATTTTTAAACCGTTTGGGCATATAATTCTGAATGCGTGATGATGTTTGAAATTTATTATTTCTGTTTCTGCGTGTGCTAGTTTTAAGCGAATTAGTATTTTTGTCTTTCATTCTTTTTCTGTCTGTGCACTGTTCTTCCTTTGAGGATGCGTTTGCATACGGAGGTTTTTGTATATGAATAAATACAACGAACAAAGTACATTGGACAGTCAGGCTGTTGTCTAGGCTACTGTCTTCGATATAGTTATTTCAAAGGGTTTTGTTCGAAAAAACGGCAACAAAGCAATTCTCCATATTCCATGTCAGCCCTTCCGGAGCAAAATAAAACTAGGGAGCAGCGCCGAGACTCGAAAAAAGTGACACTCGAATAGCAGCGACACTAGCACCATTAGTGATACATAACGGCCCTTCTCAAACTCAATCAGTTGCAGAGCAAACTAACTCTAGAGAGTACCGCGCAAACTTTGGAAAAGTGACACAGAGTCAATCGCAGGGACACTAGCTCCGCTAGCGGGACTGAACGTCCCTACTAAAACTCTATCATTCGTGCACCAGTGCTGGCTTCAATAACTTAAAATTCTGAACACAGCAAAAAAAAGATACAACCTCCCTGTTTCTTCGATGTGTGCACACCCCATAATAGCTTTACTGGAAATTTCTAAGCCCGCAAGTTTGCCTCACTTTAAATGCCCCACGTGTGCCACGTGTGGTGGGCGATGCTACAAGTATGACCCGATTGCGAAGCATAGAAAGCATAGGTCTTGGCGTTACTCCTTAGTGTTATTTTGCTGTGATCAGTTGTACACCAGCGCTGGCTCCGAGGACTCCATGTTCCGAACACGGGAAAAGATACAACCTCTCATGTTTCTTTGATGTCTGCAGACCGTATCTCATCTATACTTGAACCAAAGAATATATGCAATAGTCTTTGACTTGAACTTTCTCAACCAACAAACAGGGGTGGCCCGAAGGGGGGTGCAGGGGGGTGTGTCACCCCCCCTGCCTTTTGCTCAGTCGTATTAGTCGTTTATTTTGGCCTCGCCGAGATCCCGGGCACTCGTTATAGTCAACGACAATCACGAAAAATTGTTAATTGTGGCACTCTCCAGCTGTACTCGTAGATTCCCGTCCTGTCGAAGGAGCCGACTCGTTTAAACCAGGTTTCGCAACCCCTTTTGCTCAGTTGTATTAGTCGTGTATTTGGCCTCGCTGAGATCCCGGGCACTCGTCATAGTCAACGACAATCCCGAAAAATTGTTAATTGTGGCACTATCCAGCTGTACTCGTAAATTCCCGTCCTGTCGAAGGAGCCGACTCGTTTAAACCAGGTTTCGCAACCCCTTTTCCTCAGTCGTATTAGTCGTGTATTTGGCGTCGCCGAGATCCCGGACACTCGCCGTAGTCAACGACAATCCCGAACAATTGTTAATTGTGGCACTATCCAGCTATATTCGTAAATTCCCGTCCTGTCGAAGGAGCTGACTATTTGGCCTCGCCGAGATCCCGGGCACTCGCCGTAGTCAGCGACAATCCCGAACAATTGTTAATTGTGGCACTATCCAGCTATATTCATAAATTCCCGTCCTGTCGAAGGAGCTGACTCGTTTAAACCAGGTTTTAATTCCTTACTTTTCACTGGGATCAAAAAGACATTCTGCTCCTCGGTGCTCAGAAACTTCCGCCGATGGTACATTTCGTAGTATTCTCTATTCAGAAGAAAGATGCGTCATTTATTTGGCGATTAGGCTTAGAAATCATTAGATCTGAAGCACAGCAACGGCTGGAATCTATATGCTAAGTAGTTAGATTCTGCCGGGCCAACAAGGATTAAAAAAAAATGCCTGCGGCGCTTGCTTTAAATTGTCCGGTACAAGCGTTGGAAGCTTTCCTTTAAAGCGAAATAGCTGAAAAGAAAAGCCGTGGTTGTGAATGTCTGTATACTCAAATTTTATTACAATAATAGTTTCGACCGAACCATTGCAGCTAGTTTTACACCGATTAGATTGTTTTTGGCGCGGAATCGCGGCAAAGGCTCATTTTTGTGGGTACGCGCGAGTCGTATATTTTGACACAAGAGTCGTTAAAACGAGGGGTCTCACCCCCCCTGGCCTGAGTGCTTCGGGCCACCCCTGCCAACAAATTTGCCTCGCTTTGAATGTCGCGAGCGTAGTGGGCGGCGCTATGATTAATGCCCGTTTCCGATGCATGGTAAGCAAAGGTCATGGCGCTTATCCCGAGTCTCTCTGAGCGCATCCGTAATTCCGAGCAATGGAAGAGTCGCACTGTCGTTGGAGAAGAAAATGAAAGCTGTTCTTTTGTGCTCATTACCTCCGAGGGGTTGCCCACTCTCGATTTTAGCGTACAGCAAGTGCCGCGGTGCCCAGCCGGTGCCGGTACCGACTGACATCAGCCGGCACCGGTTGCCGCATTTTAAAACGTTAAAATAAGCACTTCAAAATTTCAGTGGGGATCATTCCAATCCGTCTTTTTCCTGGTAAAATTCAACTAGCCTACTTACCATACAAATTCCAACTTCCAGTGTGGAGCAAATTCACAAATTTCAAGTCTAAGACGACAATTAAAAGGAACAGAAAACTTGACTCGGGGAGCTAGCTAACATATCAAGAATGTACCCTGAGTCGATATTGAGAGTAAGAAAAAATCTGGTTACGACCATTGCAGTTTCCGGGCAGTTTCCGAGAATTCGACTTTTGAGCAAAAGGTTTGCAGAAGCAAAAGGTTTGCAGAAGCAAAAGGTTTGTGTGCCGCGACTAGGAATCGAACCCCGGCCGTCTAGTCGGGAGGTCGTTACTCTGTAGTCTACATGTAAAAAGGCGAACTTTTACAGTAGCCTAGATGAGTGCATAAGGGGCAAGGGCCTGCCAGCTAGCTTTGGGAACACTAAGGAGGGGGTTCGAGACAGTTCGAGAAGACAAAGAAAGGGGGGCCTGTCGACAATAAGACCCTGTATATTTACCCAAGCCCCCCGGGCGATTCGATGGCCGAAAGTTGCGTTGTCAAGTTTACTGTTCCTTTAAAGTTTAACTGAAAAGCCGACTTATTTTTTTGTCCTTTAGTTGAATACACTGAATTATTTGGATTCTGCAAAGGGATTTTTTTGTTTTCCACTATCTGCTCTAGTTATGACGTTCAGAATATCTGCGGCTGTCCCCACAGCGAAAATTCTACTATGACGCGGGAAATTTTTATCTAAACACAAACAAGGCTTTTCAGTGGGCAGTGGCGATATTGGTGAAGATTGCTTAGTGCCTGAACAAAAAAAAAGTCATAAATCTTTCTTGTAAGGCATACAACAAATTAGAGGTATCACAAATCACACTGATATTCCACTATTTGAAAATCGATTATTCCTGAATAGCGGAACAACCAAGTAACGCATTTTCAGCGGGTCTTCAAGCCAATTTAAGTGAATAAGTGATGGGTAACTAGATTGTCCTATCCCAGTCCTTTTCGGTTAAACTTAAAATTACGCGCCCTTCCCTAACCCTTCCTCTGACTGGGAAATGTGCCCATGACGAAAATTTTGCGCAGACTAAAGCTGCTTTCGAATTGAGTCCTCCTTGTCTCGGTCTTGTCTTCTTGTTACTGCCTTGTCACGGTTTAAATCCGTTTTATTTAGCCTTGTCAGGTGAACGACTCAACGGACAAGCATCGCAAATAAAACGCAGTTGAGAAATCTACCTGAGACAGGACCGAAACTTGCTCCGAGATCATGTCATCATTCACGGCGTCCTGTCTGACAGGACACTGACAATTGTCAGCTGACAGGACAAATAAAACGGTAGCCTATTAAGCCGACAAGGCAGTTAAATAAAACGGCATTTGCCTGACAGGACTGAGACAGGACCGAGACAAGGGTAAATCGAACGCCGCTTAACGATCAGAGCGTCTTTTTGCCAGGGGCGTCGCTATGGGGGGTACCAACCCCCCCCCCCCCCCCCGAAGAAAGAAAAAAGCTAAATCGGGCGCTCGCAGCGAAACTGGGCGCTCACCCAGAAAAGCTAAATGGGGGGCTGGCAGTACCAGCCATACACAAATCCTATTTTTGGGGGAATTGTGCCCCAACGTCTGGGCATGGCTGCTTTTTATAAAAATTTGTATGGGGGTATGTAACCATGCCCAAAAATTGAGGATTTGTGTATGACTTGGCAGTACGCCTGGAAAAGTCAGTAAGGCTAGTTCAGGGTTACCAAGAAACTGAGTTGTCATCCAGCTTGGATATCGGCAGTTCTGGGTTCTCGAGCGTTTGATTGCATTCTTGAGAGAATTGCATTCTCTGTCGCATGTTTCGAGCTTGCCATATTGACAAATAGAGGCGGGCTTTTTCTAGTCGTTCTGTTGTGAGGATGGTTGTGAGGTGATTGTCAGATTTGAGCTTCCAAGGTCGGCAAAAGACAGTTGTAAAATCATGAATTTTACTCTGTAGCGCACAGTTTTAACCCAATTTTTCACTTAATCTGTTGTGTACCCATATCTCTCGATTCAAGTAAAAACCAGGCTGATTCTGCTTGTGTTGCACATTTTAAAGAATTTGTTAGTTTCAGTCAGAGATTTTCAGACAAGTCTACTAAGTTTCAAGTTTTTTTCTGGATGGTTAGTACTTCTTGTTCGGAAAGGGTCGAATTGAAGCACATTACCAACTTCCCAGGGTTGGTCACCAAAAGTAACTTCGTACACCCTGGAAAGTAACCCAAAAGTATCTCAACGTAACCCAATGTAACCTAATGTAACCCAAAGTAACCCAATGTAACCCAAAGTAACCCAATGTAACCTAATGTAACCCAATGTAACCCAAAGTAACCCAATGTAACCTAATGTAACCCAAAGTAACTCAATGTAACCCAAAGTATCCCTAAGTAACCCACAGTATCCCAAAGTATCTCTAAGTTTCCGTGAATTTCAACTGTTTCATGAACGAATTTCGCATCAGTGTCAAGATATTGCAATCGGCGCCTCCTCTCGTCTGGCGAAAAGTTTGAAACGTCACCACGCAAGTCTTGCGCACGAGGGGTTACTTTGGGTTACATTAGGTTACTTTGGGTTACATTGGGTTACTTTGGGTTACATTGGGTTACATTGGGTTACTGTGGGTTACTTTGGGATACTTTGAGATACTTGGGTTACTTTGGGATACTTTTGAGACAATTGCAAACGTGATGTACGCCATTTGTGTGCAAGACTCGTGACCCAATGTAACCCAAAGTAACCCAAAATAACCCAATGTAACCCAAAGTAACCCAATGTAACCCAAAGTAACCCAAAGTAACCCTGAGTAACCCAAAGTATCCTGAAGTAAGTAAGTAACTCGTACACCCTGGTTCTTGGTGACCAACCCTGGCCAACTTCTAGTTAAATGTCTCACATTTTTCTGCATTCATCCTGAACAAAGACCCGTTCCGAAGTTCCAGATTCCCCCTCCGCACTCCCCCACGATGGTCGAATCGGAGAAGTGACTGTTTTCCGAGCTATTTTCAAGTTCGTTTCGTCGGGTCCCTGACAGCCTACCAAGTTCCATCGTCCTAACACATCTGAAAGTACCCTAACTCGCGATTACCGGACTGACCGACAGACCGACCGACGGAAAAGAAAGTGATCGGTATATGGCACTTGGCCGGAACGCCAGTGCCATAAAAAGGACAGTTTGTGGGTGCGAACAGACAAACCACCCATGAACGAAACAAGGAAAACAGGTTTGTCGGTTTGGCCAATTTACCGACAAGGAAGGGAATGGAACGAAAATGAGTTTGGCAGTGCATTTGGCTAAAGGAAAGATTCCCCGATATCGACGAGACCTAAACATTCTTCTTACGATATTTTGATGATATTGAACAAAAATCCCGATTTGCCGACGAGGCTTACTAGTTTGCAGAATTTCATTCTGTTCCCAATTTACCAAAGTGACAAACTTTCGGTTTTCGCCCCCTAAAACTTTAGAAAATTTGATTCATGTCTAAAGAAGTTTACCGAGTCTGGTTCTTCTGTGTAGAGAATTTCAGTTTGCTGAAAAGAATACTTACTTCGTGCGGCAGAAGTTGGTAGAATTTGATTCCTTATGTGCAGACATCCCAATTTACCGACGAGACTTAAACTTTCGGTCTTCGCCCGATAAAAGTTAACAGAATTCGATTTGATTTCTGTGAGCGCAAAAAAGAAACTCTCTTTGGCTGACGAGACTGAAACTTGTCACACACGACAAAAGTTTGCAGAATTTGATACCTTATGTGTAAAAACCCCGATTTGCCGATGGGACTTGAGCTTTCCGGCTGCGTGCGACAAAAGTTTACACAGTTTGATTTCTTATGTGTTTTTCGGCACTTTGTACCGACAACTAGTAAACTTTCGCCAGATGAACATACTTTTTGAGGACCTTTAGGGGATGGATTCGGAAGGACCCCACTTCCAGATGGGGGGGGGCATTCCCCTCCATAGAGACGCCGTTTGCGTTAAATCTCTTTGAGTTTTTCAGGGATCTCATAAAGTGTTTGTGGCTCGGTTTTGGCTCGAAAGAGAGTTTCCGTGGTTGTTTGTGTGGCCCATAGTGTGTTTCCGCGACCAAGACTATTTTGTGGCTCGAATTCGACAGACAGTTGTTGAGATGATTTTGATTTTGTTGTTCAAATCTCTGGCATCAGCGGCCGCCGACGGGCCTCGCTCACCGCCAACACATATAGCGTTTTTGGGATCCCAAAACGTAAGTGAAGGGATACCTATGACATCGCAAAAGTTGTTCGTCTGTCCGTCCGTCCGTCCGTCTGTCTGTCTGTGAGCACGATAACTCTCGAAGGGAATGAGATATTTTGATGGAACTTGGTGTGAGCATTCTTTGGGTCAAGAGTAAGGTCGAGTTCGTAGATGGGCTCCGTAGCCCTACATTTAGGGGTGGGGGAGGGGGTTCAAATTCAGGGGCAAGCAAAATATTTTTAAACAGCCAATGTGATAATCGATTATGGGGTAAGAAGACATGGTGATCACGAATATGAAAACCATTTTGTCGCCGGACAAGTAGTTCGCCCGGAATCCGGCCGAAACTGGAAAGTTTGTTAAAAGTAAAAGTTTTATTTGAAGTTGATTAGATGTTCGATCTAGGGGTAAGAAGGCATGCTGAACATGAATATGATAATCATTTTCTCGCCGGACAAGTAGTTCGCCCGGAATCCGGCCAAAACCGGAAAGTTTGTTAAAAGTAAAATTTTTATTTGAAGTTTATTATATGTTCGATTTAGGGGTAAGAAGAGATGCTGAATCCGTATATGACAATCATTTTTTAGCCGGATATATAGTTCTTCCGGAATCCGGCTAAAACCGGAAAATTTGTTAAAAGTTAAATTTTGATATGAAGTTGATTATATGCTGGATATAGTGGTAAGAAGATATGCTGAATTCTTTTTTGAGCTTTATTTTTTTCGCCGAACAAGTAGTTCTGGATTTTGCCAAAACCGGAAAATTCGCAGAAGTAAGGCAGGATCGTTTGGATCGGCTTCTAGGGATATGCACACATGCTGAATCCTCGGCTGAATCCATATCTGAACTTGGTTTTCTTAGATGATTAGCTATTTGGCCTTAAACTGTTTCTAAATTATAAGAGTAAAAATGTTCAAGGAGTCTGGCGAAGACCGGATCTGGCGAAGACAAAACCTTATAGCCTAATTGTCTGGATCAAATATCGAATTTTTGGGATCCCATCGGAACCCTTGGTCTTGTTCCGCTTGACTGGGCCAAACTTTGAATGTCATGCGATTGATTTGAGTTCTCTTACATAGTTTCAATTCGTTCTAATTTTGTACATAGTGACTACTAAAATTTTCATCGATCAGTGCTCTGTAGGAGACATCGCATTACTTTCCTGCTTGTAAACAAACGTTCGATGCTTCTATTATTCCGTAATAAAAGTAGTCGTTACAGCCATCTGTCAATGCAATACAGTTCACTCTCTTCTTTGAATTTTGGCCGCTAGATGACAGGAAGAACGCAATTTAAATGCGTAAACACGGCCGTTTGTGATTGTATCGTTCAGTTCAGTCTTCCCGTCCATCAGTCTCCGCAGTCCGCTCCGAACTCCGGCGCTATTGGCTGCGCCGCTGGCTGATAGATTCGGACTGAGTTTTACTGGATTGGATCAGTCAAAAGTAACATGTTTGTAGTTTGTTTTTCTTTGTGAGTTGGATGATGCTTGTTCAAAAACGTGTGAAGAAGATTTGTGTAAGGAGTATTCATATCTTTTAGGCCTAGCTTGAAGCCTTGAAAGATAGGTTTTGTTTTGCTCAGTCTTGCTGATCTTGTCAAGTGAGTTCGGTGTACAGTCTAAACTGCTAAACAGTAAAGTCATAACTTAGCCACTGGTTATTCAGTGCAGAGAAGGCAGAGTAAATTGTTCATGAGATGTTATTTGTATTTATGAAATGGTATCCCTTAAACCCAGAAGTAGGCTAGCCACTACTAGGCTATGTCTCCTCAGTCTGCTTTTGTACATATATAGCCAGAACCTAGCTTAAGTTGTAGCTCCTTGTTTGTGACGCTATAAGCTATAGGTGTAGTGGTCTCTGGACATTATCGGATGGTGGATTTTTTTTCTAACTTGTTGTTCCTTGAAAATTTCTAAGAACAGTAGGCTAACAGTAGCCTAGGCCTATGCTTATTTGAACAGTTAGCCTACTTTTATGTGAACAGTGCAGTTTTGGGCTAAATGGTAGAGCAGAATGAAGATCCAAAATACCTATTCAGGTGTTTTCAGAGCCTTTAATTACCTACTTTGGCCAACAGGTAGTTGACTCTAGTCACAGCAAGTTCATGAAAATGGCAAAGTCCAAAGTCAACAAACGTTAAACATACCTCTGCTTAACATCTGAGGTGCATGGTGAATTTGATTAGATGTTCTCGACTTAAGTTCCAACCCTTTGTACCGAAGTTACACCGTTCAAAGTTACATTACTAGTCCAAGTAAATACTCCTTCACCCAAGTAGCCTACATAACGAGGTAGCCTACGGTACATTACTGAGGTTAATGCACATTTTATGCCTGATTTTCTTGTAGGCTAATAGCGACTGCCTGACCCAGGCTGTGGTGGGTGTCGGTCTGTACTAAATCTCAGCCGATTATCCGATACCGGTGACATCAGTATGACGTCATTAAGGAAGCTGGGGAATTCGATTAAAAATATGTCGTTTAATATGTATTTGGATCTAGCGGCCAGCGAGGCGCCGGACGCGTTTACATTTGTAAACCGTTCTAAGGACAATCATCCAGGTTAGGATCCAGGTTAGGAACTGGAAAATATGGGTTTTCTCATGTAATTTGATTATTTTATGTGACGTTGCGACCGTCGGATAATCGGCTTGAATTTGATCGACACCGCTGTGTCCCACCTGAGTTATTATCAGTTACGATCGTTGCGATTGAACCGAAGACGTTATTAGCCCCGACTGGGTCCTCTGTCCGAAGCCCTTAGACTTGCTTAACCTTGGTAGCGTCGAGCGGTAAGGTACATTCAACCTTTCGAAGGCGTGTTTGGGATCGTAGTCTTTCGTTCAGAGAAGTCGGTTCCTTTTCCTTTCGTTCACACTTACTTTATTCTACTTCAGCTTAACAACTTGTGACTTCACTCTACAAAACCTCAAAAGCATCTGCCCTCAGGGGCTCTATCAAAAATCCTCTTTTTGCTCGCTACCTCGCCGTGAACTTTAGATTCCCAAGCCCTTATCTTAATCGTCCCGTTGCCAGCACTCGCTAACATTCGGGAGACCTTTTCAGTCGCTAACCCCAAGTCCAGATAATTATTATTTACGAGTAGCGATGACGGATGCTGCTCAACCACGAAACTGATATCGTTCCAGGCACAAAACTGATATGGATATTTGTTCTTTCCCTCAAAGTTCAAACTATCAAGGAAGCTAATTTTTTGGTATTCAATATTCCAATATATCCTTCGTAACACGATTCTCTGTTATTGTTTTCGTTACACTCCATTCCGTTACATACATTCCACCGTCCGGCGTGATAATGAAATTAGCGCCTTCCCTTTACCAATTTCGTTCCGCATGAGTTCCGATCGTTACAGTTCATTTAAGATGGTCGGGAGCATCATGAAGTCGTTTTTCCGAGTAACTTGCGGAACCCCGATTTTTTTTTTTGGGGGGGGGGTAATTTCAAATGGCAGAAAAGAGAAAGAAAATCCCAATAAATACAACTTCCCGCGAATGTCCTTACCATTCTATGGAACAAGGATACTCTATGTCCTTCAGAAAGTAGCTAATTTTGTTATTTAAACTTTTATTTTCTGTTAAATTTGAATTACCCGAAATTTTGTTACATAGAAATTTGCTAATTTTGTTATTTGGACTTTAATTTTGCTGATGATTGGAATTGCCCAGAACAACCGTGAAAACAATCTTTCCGAGCCACAAACACTTTGTGGGTTCGCAGAAAACTCCTTAATTTAAAATATCAATCTGTTCTGCAAGAATTGACGTAAGAATGGCGACGTCTGTCCGTGCTGTTATTATTTTAGTTCCAGAGATGGTAATAACTATAACAGTAAAAAACTGGCTCCTCCTGTTATCATCATAAGTCATAACTTGTAATAACTTCTTTGGAACGCAACCATAGCCTACCCAGAAGTCAGAAATTATTGGCAGGTTGCTCTGACATTTAACATGGCCTTCTCAATAGTTATTAATTCATGACAGGTACCTTTTCACTGTCATACTACTTTAGAAGCGTTTTTCCGCGGCACAGTAAAAATTATGGGTCACACATTTCTGAGTTTTGTCGTGGAAACACGATTGTGTGCCACACAGTCAAGCCACAAGTTGAAACCCACGGAAACGCCGTTTTGTCTGTTTAGGGGTAATTTCGAATGTCTGAAAATTTAAATAAAATCCAGTTAAAATCTCAATAAATGTTCAGGCCAGGCCCGTATCCAGGAATTTATTTCGGGGGGGGGGGGGGTGCCCACGGGTCGGATCAAAAAGTACAAAAAAAAACATAGATCAGAGGTTAAAGCCTACAAAAAACTATTACTTTTGTGGGTTTTTTTTTTGGGGGGGGGGGGGTCGAACCCCCTAACCCCCCGTGGATACGGCCCTGGTTCAGGCTGACGTCCTTGCTTTTATTTACAAGAAGGATCCTCATTTTTATGTCTATATGCTTGATAAAGTAGGCTATTCAATTTTATTGTTTAGGCTTTAATTTGCTGCTAAATTTGTGTTTCCTGCCCAATTCGAGCCGCAACTTTGAAAATCACCTTGACGGTTGTTTGTCGAATCTAAGCCACAGAGCGAGCCACAAAAACCTTGTTGGTCGCGGAAACACACTTTTATGCCACACTGCGGAAACGATCTCCTGGAGCCACAAACGCTTTGAGTGTGTTCCACCCTACTTACCTTAGTTAATCGCAAACGGATCCTGGCTTCTTGGCGTCAAGGCTGGAACGAACTTTGCTATTTTCGGCAAAATATCGTGCCGTGGGCTGATCGGGCCAATCACGTCACAGGGATCGTAGTTACCACGCTAACTACGCTCCCGAGCGTGGTAAGCAAATAGTTCCTGTTTCGAGAAGGTTGGAACGGTCGGAGTAGAAGTTCTCATGAGGTTGGAACGAAAATAGAAACTAATAGTTACTATTGTTAGAAGAGTGGAACAGCTCTTTGTGGCATCGCGGAAAGACGTCTTAGAAGAAAGCTCTAATGCAGGCTTAGATGTAAGCTGAATGTAGAGTAGGGTTTAGGACACAGGAAACAGTAACAGCCAAGCATAGGCCTATGGTGTTACGTAACCCCTCAGCTACTATGCCGTGCTCTAGACATAGGCAGTATAGGCAGCAGTCCAGAAGATGACCATGTCCTATAATTGACCTTCTTTTTAGGATATGTAGCAGAAGGTCAAAAAGTTTTGGATCAACTAGTCCCTTCGAGAAGGCTGCATGGACGTCATTTCAAAGTCAGCTAGCCCTGGGGAGCGGTCTCTGTCTTTTTCTCATGGGGTCTGTAAGGAAAAGACTATTTTCGATGTATGGATACTTTCCCTTTGTCTTCTCACTACTCTTTACCAGTCTGCAAGTAGCTGACTGTGGTAAGTTTTGCCTTTTTATTTAATACCACGTCATACTAATCTGTTGTAGCCTAAAGGGAAATTCAAAAGGTGACTCGGAATTTCATCTACCCCTGGTTGACTCATGCTGCATTTCAGGGTCAAAATGCCGTGTTTCTGCATTTTGTGTCGTCTCGAGTCTGTGTGAACCAGGGATTAGGAGGAAAAAGACATCCCCAGTTTCACCGGCGAAACTCTTGAGCTGGAATTTTCTACCGATGGGGCGGGATTCGCAAAAGTAACGTTCAGACACAGTCCGGCGATTTCTTCGCTCCGTATTTCGCGCGTCATCATATCAGTGCTTCGGTCTGATTCAAACGTGTTTATAGTAACGGTACGTTTGTGAACTGCGTAAATCCGAGCGTATTTTGAAATCCTAGCTTTTTTACGCTCGTATTTGGGTTTGAAAAGATCTCTAGCAATACGGACGGACTTATATACAAAATGAACCGATTTCTCAAATACGTCCCTAGGCTATTGCTAGAAATCTTTTCAAGCCCAAACACGTTCGTAAAATACACTCGCATTTCAAAATACGCTCGGATTTACGCAGTTTGTAAACGTACCATTAGTATAAACAGTTATTATTAAGACCCAAATAAGCGAATTTCGCATGTGGAATCTTATAGGACTGTGCATGTGTGCAGGTACCTTAACCCTTCTTGTAGGCTACGGCATCCCTTGCCACCGTCTTGCTGCTCAGGCCCCGCCCTGCGGCATGCTCACTCTTTATATATATATATATATATTTAATTTATAACCCACCAAATGCACATGGCGACAGTGGAGTAAATGGAAATAAAGAAAAACAAACACAAATAACAATCAACAGTAATGACGACAATTTGGACAAAGTTTCTAATCAGGCCTAAAAAAAACATGGAAAACATCATGTAGGCTACACTCGAGGGGTTGCCCACTCTCGATTTAGTGTACAGCAAGTGCCCGGTGCCGCGATGCCTCGTCGGTGCCGGCACTGTCTGAAACAAGCCGGCACCGATTGTCACGTGTTAAAATATCAAAATAAGCATTTTTAGCAGCGTTTGAATGATGAATCGCATAATTTATTTTCGGCACCGCCTATTTCGGCTGATGCCGGCCGGTGCCGGGAAAGGGTGTACAGCAGGTGCCGGGGAGTGGGCAACCCCTCGGCTACACTATGAGCTGGATGGTTAGATATTCTTAACAGAGACGCCGACGTCCCCTCCAGTGACCGAATGACATCTAAACATCTTGCAACCCTTTGTGATGTGCTTCTTTGTGATCTGCCTTTTCCATGGTTTCTCTGACAGGCCTCTGCCAGTTCGTGTACACCAACTGAACCAGTGCAAACCCCCCTACCATTTCGCACTATCTGTGTTCCATTCAGTCTTGGCTGAGAACATTTCTAGCTAATAAGGAGTGGAGACGCAGTATTGAAATTCGGCTTTTAATGAAGGTTTTGGGTTCGAACAAAAGAAAATTGAAGCAAAAGAAGTAAAGTTTTGGCTCCTCCCAGCATGCTAGTGCCATGGTCCCCCGCATATAACACCACCAAGTCTGTTCCCCAATGCTTGTATGGCTTCTTTTGGCTCTCTGGGGTTCGTTAGACCAGGGACCCATAATTTTCCTGTAATGCCTCGCCATTCAGGGTGCTTGTCATTTCCTATGCTTCTATGTTGCTATGTTGCCCGACCTACTCCTACTTTCCAAAAGTTCCGCTTGGGTCGAATCGGCGTTCTTGTTTGCCTCATTGGACGTGAGCGCCAAAGAGACTACTCCCTCAAGGCGCCAGCAGGCAATCTCAAATGTTGTCTATCTGGATAGTCGCGTATTCTATCCCCGTGGGTATTTCTCGAACTACCGGTTGGTCGGTCAAGATCGCATCTGAAATCTCTTATTGACAAGCCCCCTGAATGGCAAGGCATTACAGGAAATTTATGTGTCCCTGGTTAGACCAAGTTTATTATCGCGCCAAGACTGTGGTAGCGTTCTACCGTGTTATTATTAGTTACGATCGTTCCGATTCTTGTTATTATTTTCGCTCCAGGTCACCGTTATTAGAAAATTAGCTCCGCCCTCTAATTATTTTCGTTCTACGACTGTTATGATCGTTATACTTTACTTATGATGGTCGGGAGCATCATAAGTGATAATAACTATCGGTTCAGCAGAAACTCCCGCAAGAGTGGTGACGTATGCCCGCGCTGTTATTGTTCTCGTTCCAGAGAGCGTTATAACTACCACAATAAAGAGCTGGCTCCTCCTCATATCATCATAACTTGTAGTAACTTCGTGGAACGCACTTTGTCCTTGATACAAGGGTTGCCACATAGCGCACGATAGTGTGAGTTGTCACTCGGTTTTGTTTTTGTCACTCTTGTCCTCCATAGGACATAAAAATTACTCCATTTCAGAAAACGTCCACAAGTGTCGTTTTGTAGCAGTGATACCGACCAAAAGTGACTATTTCACCTTTTTCAGGGAAACTAATTTGAGATCTGTCATTTTTGAAGCATTGATTCTGACCAAAAGCAACCATTTCTAATTTTTTCATGAAAACAGAATTTCCCTCTCAGTTCACTCTCTGTTTTCGACAAAAATTCACGCTCTTAATTTTTTTGACGTGGCAACCCTGCTCGATACTCGGACTTGTGTTCTTCACTCACAATCAGACCCGACCGAACCGGCGTGCGCGATCGCTATACCTTTAGCTTGTTACCACGAAATGACTCGCTTAGTAGGCCAGTTGGTTTATTTTTCAGCCGAAATTGATAGGAAATAGGTGAAGAGGAAATGATTAACGTCCATTCACAATTGTGGTTTTCGCTGTTTGCAGGTGTATAACTTTACATGTCGTGTGTACTTACGGAAGCGGGTCAGCAGTTTGGCTGTTGCTCGTAATGAACGTCAGTTGTTATCAACGTTAATAATTATTTGATGATCTGTATAAATCCTCCTTGGAGGTTTTGTGGAGCGTAAATGTGGGGAAGGAGGTTTAAGCCGCGTTCGATTCACCAATAGTCATCCACCTACGTTATCCTAAAATTGTCTTTAGTCGTTTTCTTCACGGATAATGACGTCATTCTCCACAAAAATTTTATTTTTCGTCGAGCGAATCGAACGACAACAGACGAACGATTTTCCTCATCGCTACAACTTCGAAAGAAATACTAGAACGAAAAACAACCTCCCGTCAGGATTTTCGGATATTATCCGACGGATTTGTAGAACTACGACTACGGTACAGCTTTGAAATAAAACAACAACAGCGCTACGCTGTAGTTGAAACGGCTCCTAGGGCTGGTCGTCGACAATAATAGATAACTGTTGTTGAATCGAACGCAGCTTTACTATATCGCGAACAGACGTATTCACGTATTCGCGACCTAAGGGTATGAAGGATTCACTGACTGGCAGCGAGCCTTTCTTTGGAACTTTCGGCTAGACCCCAGCTCTCAAGGGGCTCTCCTCTTCGTCACATTGCAATTTTTTTTATTGGATGACTTAGTTTGACAGTCAACTAGGGCAGAATGAATAGCATGACTTAGCGTTATGGCATTTCCGAGGGGTTACCCACTCCCCGGCACCTGCTGTACATCCTTTACCTTGCTGTACATCCTTTACCTTGCGGTGCCGGCACCGGTGCCGGCATTATTTTGATGTTTTAACACGTAACAACCGGGCAACCCCTCGGGCATTTCACAAGTAACAAACGAACAAAACTAAACATCTAAAATAATCATCACTACAATAATAATTTGTATGAACAATCTTAAGTAATATAAACAAGACCAAAAGTTTCGATGGGATCCCAAAAATGTAATATTTGATCCAGACAATTAGGTCTTGTAGATATCTGGTCTTCGCCAAACTCCTTGGACATTTTTACTATTAAAATTTAGAAATAGATTAAGGCCAATGGCCAATCATCTGAGAAAACCAAGTTCAAATACGAATTCAGCATGTGTGTTTACCTCTATTCTACAAATACGAGTTATCTATCGTGCTGACAGACTGTATCGCAAACAGACCGAAATGTTCCTAGGGCGGGATTTGAACCGGCCACCTTCTCTTTACAAGGTCGGTGTGCTACCCACTCAGCCACCGAGGTGTTTGTAAACATAGTTCGAAAACTACTATAACCGCCAGATAGAAATGGGCTAGGGGATGGGTCACCCCGCTCGAGGAACGTTAATTTAAATAGTTCACTTTCCAAAATCACGGGATTGAATACTATTTACGTAAAGTTGCGAGTTGACAAGTTGTACCCCTCGACGGCGCCGACGGTGTAACTTACAATGAAACTATAACTTATTAATTATACATGTAACTTATAATGAACGACCTATCTAATTAGCGTCTCTTATACTATCCTCTGTCTCTACTTTAAATTTTTACGTAATATTCAACACTTTCTCTCTGTCCTTATTTTTCTTCAGTTAAAAAATTTGATAAATTGTCTTCGCATCTTTAGACCCTTCAGCTTTCTTCTTACTTAAAACAAAACATGAATAATCCACAAACAACCATAGACAAATATGATTTTTGTTTGTATTTTTACCAGGAGCTAATTTGGAAAATGATACCGGACGACCGAAACAAATTTATCTTAGAATTTGGGACCTGCTGTCTACGAAGTTTCCTATCACTGTCAGCCTGCTGCGTAGGAGGGAGTTATGATTATAGCCCACTGTTGCCGTGATGATGCATTGTCACTTGCCGATTGTTAACCTCTTCCTATTTCGCCCATCTTCCTGCTGTCCGTAAATTAATATAATGATTATAGCAATAATTTTTATTTCGCACGAAAAGCCTAAGGCCATGGAAAGGATGGTAACAAAAAAGAACAAGAGCTACGAGCTCATATGGCACTTGTTACGAGTAAGCGGTACAAGAAAGTAGAAGAGAACGTCACAAACTACACCCGCCATCAAAAAATGCGGTTCGGACCTAGAAATAGAATATGCAGTTTCACTCAAGTCTGAGCATTTCTGGCATCACCTCGGATCATCTGGGGAAAATGACTGTTGTAACTTCCAAGTTTCAGCCCAATAAATCCACTTGTTTGATCCCTAGACGTGCCACACGTTTTCCGTTACCTCCCTCCAACTGCCCCTACCGCGGCCGAATCTGGCTCGGACACGTGAATTGATCATCTGAAGCATCTTCTCTCACCATCTATTCACTAGAATCTGCGCGTTTTTCCGTAGGTTTCGGCCCCCCCCCCACACCGTGGCCGGATCCGGTTCGGACGGTAAAATATGTCATATAGGGCATATGCTTACTCTACACCAAATCTCATTTGAATCGCTGCACTTGTTTGACCCCTATGTGAGCCACATAATTTTTCTGGGACTCCCCCTACTGTGTCCGAATTCGACTTGGAAACATAAAAGTCGCATCTCTGACATCTCTTCTTCCCGTCCGTCAAGTTCGACTGGAATCGGAGGGTAGCCTATCCAATCCCTCGATCAGAAGTGTTTCACGAGTTTTCCGGTGCCCGCCTCCAACCCCTTCACAATTATCGGATCCAATCCGGACTTGACAGTGGAACATCAGAGAAGATATTTCTTTCCACCTGCCAAATTCTATTTAAATCCGATCACCCGTTCGAAAGTTATGCATGCCACTAGATTCCGGATTCCTCATCCCTCGACTCCCCCCACGATGTTCGGATCGGGGAAACGACTGTTCTTAAGTCAGTCTGTTCGAGTCACTGAAATACCTGCCAAGTTTAATCGTCGTAGTACATCGGGAAGTACCGAACTCGCGGGATTGCGAGAAATCCGGACCCCCCAACTCCCGCACACTGCCCGGATGCGGTCCGGTTATGTTAATGACGTATCTACGACTAATGATTGTTCATCCGACCAAGTTTCATCCCGATCCCTTCACTCTATAAGTGTTTTCCCATATTTCCGTTTCCACCCTTCAACTCCCGCGTAAGTCACCGGATCCGGTCCGGATTTGAAGCGGGACGTCTGAGACACGAGGTCTATCTAAATATCAAGTTTCATTAAGATCCGGCCATCCGTTAAAAAGGTAAAATACCTCAATTTTCCTGATTCCTCTCCCTGCAACCCCCCCTGGCCCCCCAGATGGTCGGATCGGAGAAACGATTCTCTCAAGTCAATCTGTTGGGGTCCCTGACACGCCTGCCAAGTTTCATCGTCCTAGCACATCAGGAAGTACCGAACTCGCGGGATCTCTCGAAATTCGGATTCCCCCCCCCCAACTTTCCCACAGTGACCGGATCCGGCCCGGTTATACCATTCACGTATCTAGTACGTGTGCTTGATCTTCCCACCAAGTTTCATCCCGAACCCTATACTCTAAGCGTTTCCCAAGATTTCCGGTTCCCCCCTCCAACTCCCCCCAATGTCACCGGATCCGGTCCAGATTTCAATCCAGTCGTCTGGGGTACGAGGTCTTTCTATATATCAAGTTTCATTCAGACCCGATCACCCGTTCATAAATTAAAAATACCTCACTTTTCCGGATTCCCCCTCCCTCCACCCCCCCAGATGATCGGATCGGGAAACGACTATTCTCAAGTCAATATGTTCGGGTCCCTGACACGCCTGCCAAGTTTGATCGTCCTAGCACATCAGGAAGTACCGAACTCGCGGGATCACTAGAAATTCGGATTCCTCCCCCCCCCCAACTCCCCCACAGTGAGCGGATCCGGTCCGGTTATGTCAATCACGTATCTAGGACTTGTGCTTGTTCTTCCCACCAAGTTTCATCCCAATCCCTCCAATCCAAGCGTCTCCCAAGATTTCCGGCTCCCCCCTCCAGCTCCCCCCAAAGTCACCGGATCCGGTCCAGATTTTAGTCCGGTCGTCTGGGGTACGAGGTCTTTCCGAATACCAAGTTTCATTAAGATCCGGTCACCCGTTCAGAAGTTATAAATTCCTAAATATTCCGGATTCCCCCTCCCTCTACTCCCCCCACGATGTTCGGATCGGGAAAGTGACTAGTTCCAACTTAATCATTTGGGGTCCCTGATATGCCTGCCAAGTTTCGTCGTCCTAGCTTATGTGGAAGTACCCGAACTAGCAAAACCCGGACCGACCGACCGACAGACCGACGGACGGACAGAAATTTCGATCGCTATATGGCACTTGGCCGAAGGGCAAGTGCCATAAAAAGCTTTTTAACATGAATAACCAAAAAGTTTGTGTGTAATCCACCATTCCACAAGGAAAACAAACGAAAACTCAAATAGCAACGTTGATTCCAGAGACCCGTTGTGTTCAATCCGATTTTTGCCGTCCACTTGTTGTACTTAAGCAAATATTAGTAAATAATGAAATAGAGCAAACCGGAAATTAAACAGCAGCGTAATTTGGTGTAGGATGCTGCTTGACGTAGTTTTGGAAGCCGACAATGATTAATCAATACCATTTGGCCTGGGCTGCATCTTTGCTACTTCGTTCCTGCTAATAAGCTTACTTTTTTGTGGTATCTTTGGCTCTTCCTCGTTTCGAACCATTTCTTTTGTTTAATCTGTTAGGACAGGAAATGGAGAAGGGTCACCGCGGTCAATATTGCACGCTATTTTGCAAGGTATTCGCAACCCGAGGGTATGTAGAAATTACGGGCTGGCAGCGAGCCTTTCTTTGGGACTTACGGCTAGACCCCAGCTCTCAAGGGGCTCTCCTCTTCGTCATATTGCATTTTTTTTTATTGCATGACTTGCAATATCTGAAATAAACTATAAATCACATCAATGATTTGCATTTTGTACATCATTTTGTACAGATAAAATGAAAAAAAAAAAAATGCCTAACGAAAACTAAAGTGGCCATGTCATAAAGTTGTTCTCCGAGGATTATTATCACTCTTCCCAAGGACTGAGGGTACAGAGCAGTCAAAGGGGTTTACAAACGCGCATGTCGAATCCAACTTGGCTATTTGGTTCGCCACTGCTCTCCTGAGCTCCGACGTGGTGTTTTTGGGATCCCAAAACGTTAGTGACGGATACCTATGACATCGAAAAAACGTCTGTCTGTGAGCACGATAACTCTCGAAGGGAATGAGGTATTTTGATGAAACTTGGTATGAGGATTCTTTGGGTCAAGAGTAAGGTCTCTGTAGTCCTACATTTAGGGTTGGGGGAGGGGGTTTAAATTAAGGGACAAACAAAATATTTTGAAACAGCTAATATGATAGTCGATTACAGGGTAAGAAGACATGCTGAACACGATGGTGAAAACCATTTTCTCGCCGGACAGGTAGTTCGCCCGGAATCCGGCCAAAACCGGAAAGTCTGTTAAAATTAAAAGTTTTATTTGAAGCTGATTAGATGTTCGATTTAGGGTTAAGAAGACATGCTGAACACGATGGTGAAAACCATTTTCTTGCCGGACAAGTAGTTAGCCCGGAATCCGGCCGAAACCGGAAAATTTGTTGCAAGCAAAAGTTTTACTTGAAGTTGATTAGATGATCGATTTAGGGGTAAGAAGATATGCTGATCACGATGGTGAAAACTATTTTCTCGTCGGACAAGTAGTTAGCCCGGAATCCGGCCGAAACCGGAAAATTTGTTGCAAGTAAAAGTTTTATTTGAAGTTGAGTAGATGTTCCATCTAGGGGGTAAGAAGACATGCTGAACACGATGGTGAAAACCATTTTCTCGCCGGACAAGTAGTTAGCCCGGAATCCGGCCGAAACCGGAAAATTTGTTATAAAAGCAAAAGTTTTATTTGAAGTTGATTAGATGTTCTATTTAGGGGTAAGAAGACATGACGAACACGACGGTGAAAACCATTTTCTCGCCGGACAAGTAGTTCACCCGGAATCCGACCGAAACTGAAAATTTGTTCAAAGTAAAATTTGTATTTGAAGTTGATTAGATGACAGATTTAAGGGTAAAAAGAGACGCTGAATCTGTATATGACAATGCTATTTGTCCGGATCAAATATTCAATTTTTGGGGTCCCATCGGAACCTTTGGTCTTGTTGGTATGGTACTTGCCTTTCGGCCAAGTGCCATATAGCGATCGCAATTTCTTGGGAGGGACCTAAAGGGAGAGCGTAAGAGCTTTTCCGTCCAGTACCACACCCCTGCATCTCAAGAAAATAAATGTTCACGAAATATTACAGCAGGTTTGTCGCATGGGAAAAAGAGCTTTTTCCCAGAATGTGTAAATGAAATTACCTTAATTAATTAATTGCCTTAATTTGCACTTCGGAGCGAATTAAGATCTGTCGAAATTCGCTCCTGAGTTAATTAGGTGGCTCGTCATAATAGGGATGATCAGGGCGGGATGTCCCATTCATATTTTCAGTGTATATGGCCAACTTTTTGTCCAACTACTTCTTGAATGCTTCGGGAGTGGGAGCTGATAGTTTTGTTTAGGTGAATTCGTTCCAGGGGTTGACTCTGGGTTGACCACTCTGTTAGCGAAGTAGCTTTGTTGGGGACACAAAGTTAGGGAAGAAAAGTTTGGAGTGTCTGGTCTCGGTAGTGTGACTTAAAAGAAGGCGAACATCTCGCTTGGGATCTGAATGGACGAGCGAACAGTCTATGGCGCACTGCCCAAGGGCATAAGTGCAGAAAAAAGAACACAGAAATATAAATATAATCACAAAACGTTTGAGGTAATTCGCCGATCTGGATTCTGGAACCAAAGTGATTAAGACAAATTATTTTTAAAAACTTTTTTAATAGTCTGACGGTAGTAATTGTTAATTTAGCTTTTTTGTAATAAAATTGATAGCTGGGGTTATTAACAAGTGTACAAGTCCCCAAACGTGGAGTGTGAAAGTAAAATGACCATATCTCTCATACGAACAGCCTAAGAAGAAAACCGTGAAATCAAAACAAATGCTTTTTAACCTGAAGCTCAACAGTGTGACGCTTAAAGGAGATGCATCATAAGCATTCTAGCACTTGCAACGTCTAGAACCCCCCCCACCCAAGACACAGGATGAAGACACGACTCGATCCGACCGCCGGGTCATCTAGTGGCGCGGGTCGGAAGTGCACGACATGGAGAGGCTGGGACCATAGTTTGACTATGGATCTAACAAATTGTTTGTATTGTATCAGGCATATAAAAAATGTGTAGAAAATCAAACTAACTATTTGCATTATCGATTTCTTTTTGTATTTTGTTTTGTGTTTTTTTCTTGATAATTCCCGTAAGTCGAAAGAATTAAGGATGTAAACCAGATCACAATAAACAAACGCCGTAAATTATACTAAATTTGTTATAACGATTTCTTAGAGATTTTGAAAGTAAGCTAAATAATATTCAGCTTCCGAGACGAGAAATTGTCAAACTGGCCGAGGGTTTCTACTTCTGACATATCTAAAAGTCTACAGAGTGATATACTTCGTTGTTTTAACCCTCTTACACGCCCCTCGATCTTCTCGAAAATTTTAGTATAACTCTGACACGCGTCAGGAGATCAGTGAATATTTAATGAGTAATGGCGAGTTGGTGACCTTGTTTTCAAGAGTGAAAGTAATTTGTGGATTACCTTGGATACCATGAAGAGTTTGGAGAAACCAAAGGTAACTGTGTGTTCGTAAATATTCGACCCATCGTAAAATGATAGTGTCTCCCACCTTCTCGGCCCACATGAATCAACTACTTTAAGTTGAGGCCCGTATGGACCTTAGTAAGACATTTCACATCCCCAACAGCCGAGTGTCTAGAGGAAATAGTTATCTGAGATCCAATCGAGAAATCATAGCCTACATCTGCAGAAGGACAATCCGGCCTTAGCTATTTTCTTCGACCGACGACTTCCGTGGAGAGTGGAGCGCAAGAGAAAGGTCAATCGGTACTTTATTGGCCCTTGTACGAACAGCCTAGAGCCTTTGTATTTCCGCCAGCAGACATTAGTCCTCTTGGCTCGTCGAAAAGGACTTCATCCGTTATTAAGTATTTGATTCATGTGGGCCGAGAAGGTGGAAGACACCATCATTTTTCGATGGGTCGGGATTTTACGAACACACTGTTACCTTTGTTTTCTCCACAATCCTCAGGGCATCCAGCTTATCCACAAATTACTTGAACAGAATTCACTCTTGAAAGCAAAATCGCCATTGCTAATTAACTATTAACTGATCTTCCGACGCAGGTCAACAAAGCACTTGAATGTTCGAGAAGATCGAGTGCCATGTAAGAGGATTAAAACAACTAAGTATATCACCCTGTGGACGTATAGATTTGTCAGAAGTGGAAATCATCGGCCAGTTCGAAAATTTTTGGTCTCGGAAGCTGAATTTAGCTCAATTTCATAATGTTCAAGAAATGACTATAACGAATTTAGTATAATTTACGTCGTTTGTTTATTGTGATCTAGTTTACATCCTTAATGCTTTGGACTTAAAGGACACCTGAATGAAGAGTACCAAGTATCATCCCTATCTGTATGACTTCCGTTAACATTGCCTGCAGAAAACCCAAACCAAATACGAAATAGTGTTTCCAAGCTATGATTTTTGCTCCATTTGCATCTGTCCTTATTTCAGTACCGAACAGTTTTAGAAATGAACAAATGTCTCCAATCAACCCTTCTTCTGGAATATTTTTTAAACAGTTAAGCCCAAACGTATATCTAGAAGAAATCCCAATACGATCCGTCCAGCGCTGTACAAGATTTGAATGAATTGCGCTTTTTGTCTTGGAGTCTGCATGTGCAAACATCCAGAAACGAACATCCCTGTTTTGAAAACGTCACGCTCAGGAGAAGAATGCTCTCCGTGGCCATGTCTGTAAATGCATTCTCCATGGTGTGTTCAAGTATGGTTTCATCGTTCAGGTGTCCTTTAAAGAAATCGATAGCCTAATGCAAATTTGATTTATCTTGTTTTGTCGGACACTTCTGACCCGCACCACTAGACGACCCAGCGGAAGGATCGAGTCGTGGCTTCATCTTGGGTCTTGGGTGGGGGGGGGGGGTCTAGACGTAGCAGGTGCTAGAATGCGTATGATGCAACTCCTCTGTCCATCTTTTGATTGGCTCGATATGTTAGTAGAATGCGTCTCTTCTTTTTCTCCTTTTTGCTGTTGATGGGTAAAAAAAAATGTTTTATTTTCATCGTCAATTTGCAAGGACAAAACGGCTGGATTATTTTTGGCGAGTTGGCGATTATGTGTCTAAACGATGTTGTTTCCGAATCATGGGAACTGTAATTTCGGATGTGATGTGACATCATATTTTTTTTTAGTTATCTGTATCCTAACGTTGTTAACCTGGAAGTTTGCCAATTGTCCATCACGTCGTTTCCACTCGCCACCGCAAGACCCTCTGTCTGCTACTTGTCAGTTTCTTTGACCAAAACTTACTTTCACAGGTCTGGTACTCAACGAGTTCATCCAACACTTCGAGCCTGTGTTCTACAACCAGTCTGAACTCTTGCTACAGTTAACCCGTCATAAGCGGGACATTCAGAATGATGACAACGAGCTACGACTGGAGTTCACAGCCCTCAACCGGTAAGATTTTGAAAATAAACCAATCCACGCTCACAACCGTTGACCCTCTTTGCCTGATAGTAGGAGTAGTACAGTCTTATTGAGAATACACATTTTTAATCGGTAGCGCAACAAAAGCGGAGCTTGCGATGATGTGCTAACTTGTAGGAAAAATGAAGAGAGAATTTGGAGAATGAGACCATGTACCAAAACTAACAAAGAAAAACAGTAAACAAAAAACATGACCTTGCGTGCCCCTAGAACAGCAAAACACGACAAACAATAATTACAAAACTATTACAGAAAATAGCCAAAGGAAAATTAATTTAATTTGTTTCAGAAGTATACCTACCCAGCAACTCCGTACGTAAATCAGGCTTAAACTGGTTAAACTTATCTAATTCCTTGATACCTTTACTAACTTTATTCCAAAGCTTTGAAGCTCCGTAAATAAGTGAAAAAGAAGACCTACTTGAAACTAGTCGAGGACCCTCGATATTTCCTCGTATCCGAGTATCGTGTTGGTGAAATCTGAACTCTCACAAAATATTCCTGCAAAACGATCTAGAAGGCTCTCATTATAACACTTTTATAGGAAAATCAGAGCATAAAATTAGCTTAATCCAGCTGCAGGCATTATATAGTTCTCTGTAAACTGACCTCGTGGACCGGTGCCCCACACAAATATAATAACCCTTAAACATTTATTGAGAATCAGAGGATTGCAGCCGTCCATCATCAGGCTGTTTGAGCCTTCCCCGGTTGGTTGTGTGTATATATAGTTTATTTTGTAATTAGTAGTAAATAAAGCTAGTCAAGTCAAAAGTCAAGTCAACCAGAATCTCTGTCTTTCCGTGTAGACTGTTTTCAAAGATCTGTTTCAGTGAGAGCCTAGATAGAATCAGAGAAAATTAGGTTGATGTTCTTGTCTTGTCCTCTCTGCTCTGTCTTTCTGTCCGCGATGGACTTGTGACATCCTTTTATAACTGGAGCCAGTTGGTCCAGAATAGTCCACCACAAACGCCTTGTTTTAAGATATTCTAGAACACTGGGATAGATCAGACATCTGCTCCTAGACAATTATTTATGTTTGCCTGTTATGTCGGTTTTTGCTGCCTGTCATCCTTCAATTTACTAGCTTTGACCAATAAAAGCGGAGTTTCCTTTGTCTTATCCATTCTTTGTTGATAATAACACTCCAGTTATTATTGACAAATAATTCCGGTGATAGTAACAACTGAGATTTCCTTGTAAATTATGGACCTAGCTGGAACTGCTGGAAGTAATTCTTATGTTGGTATATTTTTGGCACTTCTGTAATTTCACATCCAGAAATCAAAACTTTTCTTGGGCACTATTTGAGTACCCTGCCAGCTACAGGACGGTTTATTTTAGCAGCCTTGGCACTTTTTATCATTCAGCTCTATAATATGATTGATTTTCGTGCGTGACCCAGACTTTTTGATTTCCGCGCCTTGAACTGCAATCTCCGAAATCGTGTCAGTGGAGACGCCGACGAGCGATAACAAGAAAACGGCTTATTTTCGAAGTGCCATCTGGGGGAGTTAAAACTTTGTATTTGTGAAGCATTTTATGAACAATAAAGCATGATTAATGCCCTTTGTACCTTAAGGGTACTTGTAAACTCAACCAGTTATCTTCCCTAGTTCCCCAGTTAATTATTTCACGGAAGCTTTGAATTTCCTACAATGTATCCGTTCGTTAGAGTGGTTCGGCATGAATTATGATCAAATCTCAGTCAAATCTTTTCTAGGGGCTCAGTCGGCTCGCTGACATTGTCAGAAGTTTGATAACAGATAACACATGTTTGCGTATCCTTGAGTAAATTTGTATGAGAAAATGACCGTTATGGCCCTCTTAAAAGTTATGATTTTGCGAAATATAACACCTAAAAGGGTCGTAACAGAAGTTTTGTCTTGGAGGTAGGTAGGTACTTTATTTGTGAGTAAACGGATACACGGCATTTCACAGCTACAAACCAAACTAGAATACGCCACTAACTAAATATTCACAACAAAACAGAAGACAACATTGTCTTGGAGCATAACACTTAAAATAGTCAAAACAGGTTCATAACTTTTGATGCGCAAGCATGTGTTATCTGTTATCAAACTTCTGAGATTGCAGCAGTTGAGGGGCGATGTTTCGACCACGAACGATTGTTTAAAGTTTAACCGAAAAGGGCTAGGATAGGACAATCTAGTTACCCATCACTTATTCACTTAAATTTGCTTGAAGACCCACTGAAAATGAGTTACTTCGTTGTTCCGCTATTCACGAATAATCGATTTTCAAATAGTGGAATTTCCGTGTGATTTTGGTGCCTCGATGCGCTTGTATTTTTGTTGTTTGCCTTACGAGAAAGATTTATAATTTTTTTTTGGTCCAGGCACTAAGCATTCGTCACCAATCTCACCACTGCCCACTGAAAAGCTGCATTTGTGTTGAGATTAAAATTTCCCTCGTCATAGTAGAATTTACGCTGTGGGGACGGTCGGAGATTTCTGAGCCTCATAACTAGAGCAGATAGTGGAAAATCAAAAAATACCTTTGCAGAATCCAAATAATTCAGTGTATCCATTAAATGACACACAAATAAGCTGGCTTTTCAGTTAAACTTTAAAGCACAAGCGTCACGAGAAATGTTGCTTTTGTACTTCATCAACCACTTTGTGATCTTTACAAGCATTACCGAAATGGCGAAATTTTGATATTGCGTGTCTAATATTTACCTAAATATTACTCAATCATGACATAGGGATGTGAACTGCTTAGGCGAACTTGACTTCAGCGGGATCACTGATACTGTATCCCGCTCCCATCTGGCAATTGTAGTGGTATAAGAACTATGTTCACAAGCTCTTCGGTAGCTCAGTGGTAGATGGTTGGCAATGAAAGCCCAAGGTCATGGGTTCAAATCCCGCTGGAGAAACACTTTAGTCTTCCGGTTCACTAGTTCTATTCTTAAGCTAGGTGCCCACAGAACGCGAATCTTTTCCGCCACGCGGCGCGAAACAAATTCGACTTGGAGTTGAAACGGCGGGCGCGATTTTTTTCCGCTCGCGACGTCAAATTCGCCCAGGCGAACGCGAATTCGCGTTCTGTGGGCACTTAGACTTATACTGCTCAGTCTCGGTTCTCGGCAGTCTCCAGTGCATTTTGCGTAGCTTTGTGCTTTCCTTCGCATCGATCAGTAACACAAAGTTGTGTGAAGTCGATGAGTTGTGTGCACGATGAAATGTGTTTCGCGGTAACGACGCAATTTGTTTCGGACGTGCCAGCTGAAAATGCGATAAAAGCTGGCTAGGGATAGAAAGCAAAGCATGAGTAAAGCTAGTAGGAAAATACAACTAGGGTCATGGAAGCATGTTTGTTTGTGCTGAAGGGACTACTCAGTTAAACTTTATTTGGCGTCATTTCCGCCCTTCTCGGCAAGGGTCCTGTTCGGACCGTAGGCGAAGAAGGTCGTCAAAAAGCCAGCAAGGCCAAAGGGCCGTAAGACTGGCTCTTCGGGCTGTAGCTTCAGAGTGATTAAATGCGTGCTGGATACTTCGCTGGGTATTGAGAAGCAGAAGTGAGAAAGATCATTAGTGTTTGGGTCGTCTTTAAAGTCCGTGTAGAAGTGTGCTAATAAAGCTTCCACTTGAAACAAACCAGCCCTCTAGTCGATCACCGAGCAAGAGCCGAAATAAAAATGAAAGGAGACATTGAAAATTTCTGCAAAGGATGAACTCCTCCTGGCATCGCCAAACCGAGTGCAGACGGCGAGAAAAGGTGTAGCTACTTGCTATCAGCAACCTGAAGGAAGTGAACGTAGGCCTATGTTCAGTGTTTATGAAACGTCCGTTAAAGGAAAACGTTGCTGAGATCAGGAAATACAGGGAAGAATTTTTTTTTGCTGTTTTAGCCCTCTGTAAGCTGTTTACTTGTTTACCCTTCTGTCTCATAAGCCTTCTCTTGCTTGGAATCTTCCGACGCTTTCCCAGGATCGTAATTACTCGTGTAGGATAGCTGCCCCTCCTTGGCGTTGACACGGCACGTATACTTCGTATTAACTGACATTGCTTACGTTGTTAATATCTCTCCGGTTCTCTTCTTGGGATCGAATATCGTTGTTAGCCGCACAAGGAAGCCCGATACGTCGTTAGATTAATTGGATGTGTAAGGATACGTCTGGGGGTCTTTTCGTTATTTAATTATGGCATCATATCCGGGATACAAGTTTTAAAGAGGGCTTCAAAACACGCTGTTCCGGCTTAAAACCAATCCTGATACCAGCAACCTTTTCATTCCAGGAAAGTGCACATACATTCGCCAAAACGCCCATACATTCACTTCCTTTAGGTTGCCACTTTCAAGTCGGTAACCTCTTTGCTTACCACCCGGATGCGGTTGAGCGATGCCAGGATTCTTTATTTCCTTCCATGGTCATAACGAATTGTCACTGAATAATACTCTCGATGAAGAAATGAAGAAATCGCCGTGTGCCTAGCGAAGAGCCAGAAACATCACTACAACAGTTGCAGTTACTTTTCAGTTACTGACAACAAATATTGTTGATTGCTTTACAGAGGATATGAATAAATTTTAAGGATTCGTTTCGGTGACGTTTCTTGTTCTTCCCGAGGTTCACTGGTGTGTTTCGGACTTAGTCGTGTAGAGTATTGACAGTGTAATATCTAGAGCGTTTTCCACCCTTCTCACAATAGTAACCATTAGTTGTTAACTATTAGTTATTATTTTCGTTCAAACCTCATGAAAAGTTACTACGCTGACTGTTCCATCCTTCTCGAAATAGTAACTATTTGCTTACCACACTCGGGAGCGTAGTAAGCGTGGTAACTACGAATCTCTGTGACCTGATTGGCCGAATTAGCCCATGGAAGGATATTTTGCTGATAAATAGAAAAATGCATTCCAGCCTTGACGCTAAGAAGCCAAAATTCGTGAAGTCAGCGCAGTAACTGTGGTAGGTAGGGTGGAACACTCTCCAAATGTTTCAAATCCTTATTCATCCTTGCGAATACTTGCAGTGTTCTCACTTTTATTTCTGTTTTTCTCAAAATTGGTTGCTATGTAGGAGTGCCTCAAATCGTGGCTGATACTTAGGGTTGTCCACAAGAGTGGGTAGGTTTCTGTCAACCAGAAGCTCTAGATTGGATTTGGACTAGCATGTCCAGTTTTAATACGCACTTTAAAGTTTAACTGAAAAGGTAGTTTATTTTTACATTTGATAATTGAATACCCTGAAACATTTTGACCCATCCAAGAGATTTTGCATGTTTTAACCCGAGGCTCTAGTAATGACGTTCAGAATGTGCGCTGCTTGCACGGCAACCAAAAATACACCCAGACAAGGAATTTTAGATTTGAAAACAAGCCTGCATTTTGTAGGATGAAAGACGATAAACGCGCGCTTTTTTTTTCGGCAATGGCTTACCTTTGTGGTGGGTAAATATTTCAGGCGCATAGAGGTACCACAAATGCGAAATATTAAGTTCATTCAGTGGATTTCATCATCTGTTTTCAGGCCTATTGAAGTGAATTCTTGATTTGTAACTAGACTGTCGGGTCTTGGCCTTTTTCGGTTAAACTTTAAGTAGCGAAGTTGGACGGCTTATCGACCGTCCATATTGGACGGCTTATCGACCGTCCATATTGGACGGCTTATCGACCGTCCATATTGGACGGCTTATCGACCGTCCATATTGGACGGCCAATTGAAAAGCATGCAGCCAGGGCTGAATTTCCTTGCTCGGCTAACAGATATCCGATTATTTATACTCAGCAACTTGTGGATCTGTTTAACCATATCTATCGAAAGTGTTGATAATGAGACTATGGGGGACTTTCTGAAACTAATCTACTTGGAGCGCTGAACTTGAATATGTCGAATTGACTTCGGTGAATCTCGCCAGGGGGTTGGGACATCTCATCAGACCAGTCTACCACAAACTCATGATTTTGGGAAAGCCTATGCCAAACGCTGGTTATATCTAGCCTGTATCTAGCTGTTGGAATACCCTATACCCTCGTCAAGAGCATTAAGGTTATCATTTACATCATAATTTGAGGACGGATCGACCGAGAAAATGTATGAAGCAACTTGAGAGTTATTGAAATACCGCGGAAGGTATAAGAGAGTTTGCGATATCTGCTGAGATTAAGAAACAGCAACTGCTGGTTCAGTGGGACTACACTCACCACAGGCCTACCACAGTCTACCACAAACTCATGATTTTGGGAAAGCCTATGCCAAACGCTGGTTATATCTAGCTGTTGGAATACTCTATGCCTAACGCTGGATACAATATGCCCAACGCTGGATACTGGGACGCAATAATAATAATAATAGTGTGTATTCAGAAAAAAACCCGAAGGCCATATACACAAACACATTACATATATGTACGTACACAAACTTAAACAAATCAATGAATCTCCTAACAAAATTCAAGTTTTAATGCACTATCAATGTATCGCCCTACTTTACAAATTACCTGCGCAGAAGTACTTAGTAAGACACCAGGGAGGGCAACACTAATTCCCCGAAACGTATCCTCCCTCAAACCTGAAAGCGTATGGCACCTAGTAAGAAAATGGTCTAAACCATCATCTTCAATCTCGCATAAAGTATTGATGACTTGAGTGAAGCTCAGAAATCAACCAATCACAATTCATCTGTAATGAGGTAGGTCAGGGTTAGAATGCCAACTGCTATCCAGCGTTTGGCATAGGGTATCCAGAATTAGGCATCGGCTGTGCCAAACGCTAGATATACCTAGCATTTGGCATAGGGTATCCAAAAATCAGGGGTTTGTGGCTGACTGCATCAGACCCAGTTTTGCACATTTTCCTCCTGAGTGCAGTCGGGACTTGTCTTCTTTGACAAAGCTTGTTACCTTTTCAGCGGAAAGCCTTCCTTACGGGAATGATTAGGTTTGCGAGAAACACCGGGCTAAGTAAAGCAGCAAGCTGTTGGAAGCAAAGAAGCCACTCCTTTCTAGAATTCACGTTGTCAGGAACTCTTAATTTGCTTCCTTGTAATTTGGAAAGGATCGTTGAGGTTCGGGAAGTGTGATTAGTGAGAACGTGCTTGAAGCCTCGTTCAAAAGACCTGCTGGAATGGAAACGGTCGTTTTAAGACCATTATCGACGCCCCCCTTCCCCACGTTCGAGATTCCGTTTCAGAATGATAGAGAAAATAATTGGTGTCGCCGCAGTTTGTGCTCGATTATGAGTTGGCGAAGAATGATGATGACAACGATGCATTTCTGTTACGCGCCAAAGAAAAGATGGTAATAGCGCAGTATAAAAAAAGAAAAACAAAACTATTACGCTGAGATTTCGATAACCAGGCTAATGCCAGGCGAAAGCTAAGAAGAAGAAAATAACTAGTCCAGCAAAAAGTCTGCTCCCTGATGGCTTGGAAACGATGGAAAATCGTCAAGAGCATTAAGGTTATCATGTACATCATAATTTGAGGACGGATCGACCGAGAGAATGTATGAAGCAACTTGAGGGCAGAGATGGGCGAATCCGACCATGAAAGGATTCGAATCCGAATCCGAATCCAGGACTAGGTACGAATCCGATTCCGAATCCGAATCCACCATTTCATGCTGAGGATTCGAATCCGGAATCGAATCCGGATTCGAATCCGACCTTAACAAAAATCAAATCATGTATAATGTACATACGTTATAGTTTAAAAATTAGAGGTGACAAAAAACACTGATATCAAAGGGAGTCGGATAACGTGATAGATCACTGAGGATGGTTTGTGGTTGAGACCAAAACGTTGCATTGCCTAGGACCACTGCGTAAAAAATGGGAGAACGGAAAAAATTTGAGCGGATTCGTAAGACTGGGGGTTTGGAATCCGAGTCCGAATCCGAATCCAGCCTGACGAGCAGAAGATTCGAATCCGGATTCGAATCCATCGAAAAGGACGAATCCTGGATTCGAATCCGAATCCGGATTCGGATTCGCCCATCTCTGCTTGAGGGTCATTGAAATACCGCGGAAGGTATAAAAGAGTTTGCGATATCTGCTGTGATTGAGAAACATCAACTGCTGGTTCAATGGGACTACACTCACCTCGACACTCACCTCAGGCCTGTGCCTACCAAAGTGTCCTACTTGAAACTCGGTTTGAAAGAGTAAGCGAGACGTCTGTCGTCCTAGTCAGTTGAATTGAATTCTGTTTCTTCTAATCTTGATTGTGCAATATGAATGAAGTTCTTTATTTCGGCACACAGCTGGGGTACAGCAGTTACCCCTAACTTTAGAACTCCTTGGATAAGTTTACCGATCTGACTCCGCCGAGAAGAGAGGTTATAAAGTGGAACAGCTGCCGTAAGTTTAATACGGGGGCCAGCTCAGCGCTTACAAAAACCATCAAGAGACCGCGTAGATTGAAAGTGTCGTCGTTTTCACGAAGAGCCTACTCTTTATGCTTCACTTTGTTCATGTTAGGGTCTTGGCGATTGAGGTTTTGTCAACTCTTGAAATGGGTGTATACGCCGCTGGGATCGATAGAGTAGAATAGAATTTCAATACGCGAAAGCCCGAGGGGCGTGGCAACACAAAATCAGAAAATAAATACAACGAACCCTAATCCCCCGCCATGGGCTTTGGGCTTTTTTGAGAAACGTTGATTCATTCATTCAAAACTGATATCTTTGCTTTATGCTTTTTCATTGGCTGCTTATGAGGCGAGTAGGTAAATGTCATGCGAGTAAATATACACCGAACACACTGACTAGGTAAAAAAGCTACTTCTTCAGAGTATGCCGTTATTGAGTCATAAAACTGGAAGTCGGTTTCAAACAGCTTCACAATCTAGAAAATAATTTAAATAAATACGGTTGAATGTTTTCTTGTTAGCCTACTTTAGGTTCTGAACAAAGTGTGTAGGCCTATTATTGTCACTATGGTTATTTTTCATTTTCCCTCGAAATACAGTAGGACTCTCCCTCCTTATTTCAGCTACTTGATTAATCATTGACGCGGCTTGCTAGATTTGGTTTACCACGAAAGACGAGTTTTGAATAAACGTTTATTCTGTTCTGTACAGCTGACACCCGCCGCCCATACCGAACCATAGGCAGCCAGCACGGACTCCGCTTGCGATGCGTTTCCATCTTCTTTTTTCTATTAAACTCCCCACGGCTCGTAGTTCGTTTTATAGAACCCATTCATCCACTCGACCGGAATCCTTCATTAAAACCCTCCGCTTTTCATCCTTCTCAACTCCCCAGCGCAACGATTCTGTTAATATCCCAGAAATTTCATTTCCTTAGCTCTTTTGACTAACGTTTTCCTATGCTCTAGGCTTTTCAAAATTCGCTTACGACGGGATCCCTCGGTCTTCGCCAAGGATGCAGTGCTGGAGGATTCAGAAGGGAGGCCTATCCCTTTTGACTTTGGCAGGCTTTACAGAGGGAGGATGGACGGTAAGGATCGATTTTTGTTTATCCTAAGAGAGGGCAGGGATCCGGAGGGGCCACCTACGCCCATCTGGTTTAGCAGAGAAGAAAAAAGAAGTTGCAGTCAAACAACTAGCTGGTTCGTGCATTTATAAATAGGAACTGAAAGACAAAAATGTTTCTCATCATAATTAAATCTTTAATTTTATTTGGTCTCTTGGAGTCCTAGACTTCCCAATTCAACTCACAAATTTGTTTCTGGTTTATCTGTTCCTTCTGGTCCCTTGTATAAAGCGCCATCTACGTAATATCTGGTTCGTGCTGGTGTTAAAAACAAACTGATTTTTTGTGTCGCTGGTAGTATAGGCCCTATTTCTGGGGGGGGGGGAGGGGTCAGGGGGGCCATGGCTCCTCCCTATATTTCAAAATCTTCTTCCTTGGTGATATTTTTTTTTGCCACTAATTAGGTCCTAAGAGGCAGAGTAAAGCAGTGACTTTACTTTAAGGTATATTCGTAAACTACTTCAAATTTACCCCAGAAAGAGTAATTAAATTTTGAGTATGTCTAGTAAATGTGGGATTTGGGGCCCAAAATTGACCTCCCCCCCCCCAGGGTTCAGTGAAATGGTACCACTGACTGGTAGTAAATAGCCTAAATGTTAATTAATGAAAGATTTATGAATTAGAGCGTTTATTTATCTTTTTATGGCACTTGCAGCCTCTGGCTCAAGTGCCATATACCGATCGCAATTCCTTCTGTCGGTCGGTCTGTCGGTCTGTCTGTCCGAATTTTTTTGTCCCACATGTTCGAGTTAAGGTACTTCCAGATGTGCTAGGACGATGAAACTTGGCAGGAAAATCAGGGACCCGACCAAACTAACCTAGAAGTAATCAGTTTCCCGATCCGACCATCTGGGGGGGAGTGGTGGACCGGGGAAATTCTGAAAATTAAGGAGTTTTGTCACACTTTTTCGAATTGGAGTACTTCCAGATGTGCTAGGACGATGAAACTTGGCAGGAGCATCTGGGACCCGATCGGACTAACTTGGAAACATTCAGTTTCCCAATCCGACCACCCGGGGGGGGGGGGTGGAGGGCTGGGGAATCCGGAAAATTGGAATAGTGTGTAACTTTATAACGGGTGATCGGATTGGAATGAAACTTGATAACTGAATAAATGGCATACTTCTGATGTCCCGTTTGAAGTCCGGACCGGATCCGACAGCTATGGGGGAGTTGGGGGGGGGGAGACCGGAAATTTCGAGAAACGGTTAGAATAGAGGGATCGGAGTGAAACTTGCTGGGAAGAACAAGCATCTGCTCCAGATAAATTGTTTATACATTTGGACTGGATCCGGACACTAGCGGGGTGGAGGGCTGGGGAATCCGGAAAGTTGGAGTACTGTGTAACTTTCGAGCGGGTGGTCGGATTGGAATGAAACTTGATAACTGAATAAATGACATACCTCTGATGTCCCAATTGAAGTCCGGACCGGATTTAACAGCTATGGGGGAGTTGGGGGGGGGGAGACCGGAAATATCGGGAAACGGTTAGAATGGAGGGATCGGAGTGAAACTTGCTGGGAAGAACAAGCATCTGCTCCAGATAAATCGTTTATACATTTCGGATGGATCATGACATTAGGGGGGGGGTTGGAGGGGACTTTCCCGGAATTCCGGTTATGGCGGTTTTGGGGATTTTCACGACGAATCTTGGGAGGCGAATCAGGGACCCGATCAAACTGACTTATAAAGAAAAATTTACATGATCTGATAGCCGTGGGGGGAGTAACGGGAGGGGGAATCCGGAATATTGAGTCATGCGTAACTTTGAAACGGCTGATCGGATTTGAGTGAAATTTGGTAATTGAAGAGACTAGTTTCTGTTGATCTTTTTCATGTCCGGACAGATCCAACAGCAATTGGGGGGGGGGGGGGCGAAAATACGTGACCGACTTAGACTGGTGAGATCGGGATGGAACTTTGTGGGAATGACAAACAGATGCTCTGGAAAAACACTTACGGAACCGGATTGGCTCCGGCGACTGTGGGGAAGTTTGAGGGGGGGGGGGTCCGGGATTCCGGTGATCACGATTTAAGGTACTTCCAGATAATCTAGGACGATGGAACTTGGCAGTAATATTAGAGATTTGACAAGATTGACTCAAAAATGGCCACTTTCCAAACCCGACCATTCGTTAAAGTACTAATCTTGAAAATTTCGAAAAATACTTTTAAACCAAATTCATATTTTCATGATCCCCATGAGCCCATTAGGCTATCATTTTTGCCTCAAGGGTTTTGTTTACAAATAACGTTCTAGCTCCCTTAAAGTGTGAATCTGAACTGCCAGGTCGAAAAGTACTTTATTTCAAACAATACATCTCAACCCATGATCATTTGTGCCACAAGGGTTTTGCTTAAAAATTTATTTCTGTCACCCTTAAAGTGCGCATTTTAAATGAAAAGCGAAAAAAAAACTTTTGACGAAACGGTATACATCAAGGATCCCTAAGGGCCTGTGATCGTTTTTGCCTCAAGGGTTTTGCATACAGATGCATTTCTAGCGCCTTTAAAGTGCGCATCATTACACCCAAGTTCAAAAATAAAATACTTTTTATCTAGCTCCCTTAAAGTGCGCATTTTAAGCACAAAGTCGAAAAATACTTTTGATCAAACAAAACATCTCAACACATGCAAGTGCCATATGAGCTTACAGCTCTTGTTTTGTGTATATGCTGTGCAAATGCCGAACTACTAGGCTGCGCGTAATAAGTTCATTCTATCATTCATAACGCACCCCGTTGGTGCAAAATTGCAGTAGAAACAACAAAGAAATATAATTCAACAATGAGGCCTGCTATATGGGTTTGTGGAACGGTAAGTGGACAATCAGAGAAGACAGTGACAGTATTGTAGTTTGTGATTGTAAAAAGTGAAGGAAAAAATTTGAAGGAGAATGCTAAAATTAAGGTTAGAACTAGTAAAGAGATTAAAGATTAAAGTTAAAAATGGTAAGAGTCGGTGCCACACATGTGTCACTGAGATGAGGTGGTAAGAAAATAACAACATTTAGAGCAGGCACGTACGCAGAGGGGGGGCCTCCGTGCCCGGCCCCCCCCCGAAACTCCGCATTTTCTGTGTCATGCCTACTTCTACAGCATGTGTTGAGAGGTCATTTTCCTCATTGAAAAGGCTAAAAACCTATCTCCGCAGCCGAATAGGTGAAGGTCGATTAAATGGCGTGGCACTTTTGAACGTCCATCGAGATGTTTCTGTATCAGTGGATGAGATTCTGAAAAAGTTTGCTCTTAGCTCTGCTCGTCGGTTGCTTTTGGTTTTTGTAGATGTTACATAATATAATGCGCCTTTTATATACCGTTTTGAAGGATTTGGGCCTCCACCGAAAAAAATTCCTGCGTACGTGCCTGATTTAGAGACAGGTTCCTAGTGTCGGTACCGATTTATTTACAAACGGTGGATGATGTTGCGCGGTAGGTATAATAGGAATCGGAGGCATTTGAATCTTGGTGTGATAAATGAGGTTTCAAGCCAAGCTGATAAAATGTATGGGCAATTTAGATGAATAATTGAAGTTTATTACCCCAATAATAACATCGAAATTAAACAACGAATAATGCGATAGTTGACTGCGGTAAACGGAAACGTCAGCTGCATTTACTGGGCGATATTTCGGCCCTTTTTGGTAAGGATCTTCTCTGGCTCAAAGCTAGAAAAGTGAACTTGTGATCAGATCAACCTTTTCTAGCTTTGAGCATGAGGGGGACCATTGCCAAGAAGGGTCGGAATATCGCTTCGGTAAATTCAGGTGCCGTATCAGTTTAGTGCAGTCAACTATGAGTCGCAGTCAGCTTGGGCTGGAGGAGTATTAGTGAATAATACGATGAAGTATACAGAAAAAGAGAGAAAAAAGGAAAATGGAATATCCGAGGGGTCGACGACTCTCCTGGAATGGTGTACGTACACGTCCAGACCGACAGACCGAATGGGGTGAAATAAATGCGGACCAAACAAAAGTTGGTGAGTTACCAAACTCGATAAAGAATGGGAGGATATGGAATGGTTAGGAATAATCCGGAATGGTCAGAATTATTCCGTTATTCCGGAATGGTGTACATAAAAAATTAGACTCGTCGACCCCTCGGGAATATTGTACGTTAAAGCCCTAAACTCAAAACAGAAAGAATTTGTTAGGGTGAGGAGAAGGGTGGTAACTGAACTGGGAGTCCCCCGCAAGCAATCAGAATATGTTTTAGAATCTATCACATGTCTCCAGACAACACGCCACTTCATCTTACTCCCAAGATGAGAAAAGAGAAAATCACCAAGTGTCAGAATTCACGAAGGAGTAGCTGACTTTTGCCATTAGTCTGGAAAACGTTTCCCCCCCCCCCTAACGTTTCACCCCCCGAAAAATTTCGTCCTGATCCCCCAAGACATATTTTTGTCAAAGAGATTGCGGTGAAGAAAATTAGATTTCCGTTGCGAAATGAGGGAAAGATCCGGGAAAACGCAGAATAAGTATTTATGACTAGGGGCTAATATAGGGGAAGAGGGAGAAAGACTTAATCGGATAAGGAATGGAAGGGAAATCACTTAGTGGGGGAGGTATATAATTATTGCGACGGATGTAATCTCGAGAGTACATGTTTATGATCTGGAGAACCAAGGTTTATTGCGTACCACTGACACTAACAAAAAAAATCCTACATTAATTAAAGTAAGTATTACAAACGGAAAATCATTTGAGAGTTCGAACCGGAGAAACACTAGTTCGAACCTATTCACATTAAAAAACAATAACCTAATAGAACAAACAAACAATCAATGCCCCAGTGCTGGCGGGAACAACCACTGAAATAATACCATTCTGGAATGTGTCCTGGTTCAACTTTATCTTTTTTCAACTTTATTTTTTTTAACTTTATCTTTTTTCTTGTCCCATTACTTATTTTCTTTTGTTCGACGTGAATGAAACGTAATGTTTAGGATCCTGAACGCTTTGATTTCCGGTCAGAAGCTCTTCCAGCTCTACCTTGGTCGCCCTCTTTGTCTGGATCCTTCCAGTTGCCACTGGAGGATAGCGTTCGGGGTCTTCAGCTTCCTATTCAGTCACAAGTACTCGACTTTTATCTCAGTAAAGGGATGATGCAGACATTGAATGTCCGAGAAGCATAATTGTACTGTACGAAATTGTTTTTGTTTTGTTTGCAAAAGAACCCATTGGCAGAAGATAGATCTTGAACGATTTACCTTGAAGCTGTAGCAGTGGCCTAACAGTGCGTCTTAAAGTCACCCAGCGTCTCTGAAAGTAAAATACTTTTTAGTCGTGAATAAAAGAAGCGAAAATCGATAAGGCGAAGAAAAGACGACGGCATGGGACCTAAAGAGGATGGAGTCGCTGCCAAGTTATCAAGTAATGTCTTTCTTGGTCTCTGAGAGCACTTGCTCATGGAAAATAACGTGTCTCTCAGGATTTGGAAAGCGATTAGATAGAATAGGCAGTGCAATATAGAACGTAGGGGAAGTTTGAATAGTCCGAGGTCGTAGTCAGCAGTAATTTGGGCGGCAAAAATGGCTATAACGAGGGTCATCGTGGAAGGGTTCCGAAAGAGCTTCTTGGAGAGTAAGATCTTTGCTCGCGACCTGTGAAAACAAACTCCATATAGGCCTACTATAGTGTGCCTCGACACCAGCCTGGTTACTTGCGTAGGCCTGCGGTACTTACAGTCCTAGCCGTTGGGTGTGCGCGCCTAACTAATGTACAAAAGGCTGTCGGCACCACCGGAGTTCTAGAATAATTATCTCCTGAGATGGAAGTTAAAACCTGCTATTGGAGAGCAGTCATTTCAGTGATCTTAGGATCACGAGCGATGGTCGAACAAACTGGGCCCTTGTTGTTAGGTTGGAAGTTGTATACATGTGTGGGAGTTATATATATAAATCTTTTTGTTGAAAAAAAAAACTGGCTTCTCCAAATTTGTATGATAACGTCATCGATGACTCATAAGCACACACATCAATCATAATATTTATATAAACATTCATATAAATAACGTCATAAATTTAACTGACAGGTCAAAGATCTCAGCTAACACTTCGTCATACAAATTTACATAAGAAGGGACAACACTCTGTGCGAACCTCTGGAGGTGGGGGGGAAGGGGGGTGGGCAAATTTTAATATTTCAAACGCAGTAGCTGCCTTTTGAAGGAGTTTTCATCAGCTTTTCAGAAGGGAATCACTTCTGTGCATTGGGAAAGATTTAACACCAAACTCCATGCAATGTTTCAGCCTTCGTTCATGTACGGGAGTGATTTCAAATTACATAGCAATTCTTCACAGGACCCGTCGGCCGCCTTAGACGCTATGGCAAGGTCTCTTTTTTTATTTTTTTTCAAGTCGCGCGGTCTGTTCGAGCGTAAGACCGAAATGCCACACAGGGCCACAAATGTATTCTAAGTTTGGTCGGATTTTGGTCCCTATGCTTGGACATGGGGTTAACATCACATTTTAGAAATTGATCAAAGCTGATTTTTCTCATACTTCTTAGATGACGCCCACGCCGAGGTTTCCGGCATCGTACGACACGACGGGTCCTTCGAGGGTAGCATCGACACGAAGAATGAAATTTATTACTTCGAGCCATCTTCCAGCTACTTCCCGGATACGGTCGGATTTCCGGCTGTTGCCTACCGGGATTCCGACGTGCTCCATCCGAACAAAGACAGTTGCGCCTCACATGGTGTGTATTTAAAGCGCGTGGAAGAAGGACGAAGCTCCTGCGAATCGAGTTCGTGCCCTAGTGCCAAAAGTGTCAATAGTGGTTCTGTGATAAGTGGTGGCAGCGGATTGCCTGAATTTAATTTAACTCCGCAGTTTGTGGTTAGCAACACGTCGGAAACTCGTGGAAAAGTTGTTAGTCGAAACAAGAGATCTCAAAAGGGTTCCAATCCGGAACTTGGACCTGTGATTGACAAAGAGCTCTATTCAGGATGGGTAAAGGGATCCGAGGGAAGGAGGAGACGAGCGTTAGTCGACGCCAGAAAGAAAACGTGCATGCTGTACCTCCAAGTAAGTTAACTGGTTTTCTGTAATAATGACAACAATAACTTTTAATATTCAGTGAGGGCCATATAAAACGAACAAAATACTAACAAGATGCAAACAATCAAGCTAGGGGCAAGCATTATATGAAGGCAGGTGAGAAAATTACCGGGTTAACGTGTTATCCGGCCCGAAGCTGCTCGTTTCGGGAACTTTGAGCAGCCTTACAATCTCTTTAAGCATATAGTTAATGTTAAACGGGTTCAAGTTACATATTCCCTTCATTTATTTCCAAAAGTGACAATTGTTTCATTTGGTCACCCATCGATAGGTCCCGAGTTCGAATCCTGGCAGAGACCGAATTGTTGGTGACGTGTTCAGGTTCTGTAACAATGTTGCCAGAGGACAGTTTGGGACTGGATTTCTCCATCTTTCCTGGACGGAAACGATGGAAGTGCTGAAAACCGAGCGAGGAAACCCTTATCTTTGTGCACCATAAGATTCAGAATACGCAACCAACAAGACCAAAGGTTTCGATGGTATCCCAAAAATTTAATATCTGATCCAGACAATTGGGTCCTGTCTTCTCCAGGTCGTCTTCGCCAGACTCCTTAAACATTTTTACTACAAAAACTCAGAAACAGATTAAGGCCAAATAGCTAATCATCTGAGAAAACCAAGTTCAGGTATGGATTCAGCATGTGTGTTTACCCCTATAAGTCATATCTGTTTTGACGAAACCGATCGAAACTTTCTGCCTTAGCTTACTTCTGGCAAATTTCCGGTTTCTGCCGAATTCGTTAACTACTTGTCCGGCAAAATAACAGCTCACAAACGAATGCAGGATATCTCCTTACCCCTATATCGAATATCTAATCAACTTTAGATAAAGCTTTAAATCATAACACATTTTCCGGTTTCAGCCGGATTCCGGGCGAACTAGGCGTCCGGGTAAAAAATTATTGTCATAAACGGATTCAGCATCTCTTCTTACCCCTAAATCGGAATCTAATCAACCACAACTTTTGCTTTTAACAGATTTTCCGGTTTTAGCCGGATTCCGGGCGAACTGCTTGTCCGGCGAGAAAATGGTTCTCATAATCGTGTTCTGCATGTCTTTTTACTCCCAAATCGGACATCTAATCAGTTTCAAATAAAACTTAACCCTAAATCGGAATCTAATCTACTACAACTTTTGCTTTTAACAGATTTTCCGGTTTTAGCCGGATTCCGGGCGAACTACTTGTCTGGCGAGAATATGGTTTTCATTATCGTGTTCAGTATATCTTCTTACCCCTTAATCGACTATCTCATTAGCTGTTTAAAAATGTTTTGTTTGCCCCTTAATTTAAACCCCCTCCCCACCCCTGAATGTAGGGCTACAGAGCCCATTATTGTCACAGAGCTAATTATTGTCATAAACGGATTCAGCATCTCTTCTTACCCCTAAATCGGAATATAATCAACCACAACTTTTGCTTTTAACAGATTTTCCGGTTTTAGCCGGATTCCGGGCGAACTACTTGTCTGGCGAGAATATGGTTTTCATTATCGTGTTCAGCATATCTTCTTACCCCTTAATCGACTATCTCATTAGCTGGTTAAAAATGTTTTGTTTGCCCCTTAATTTAAACCCCCTCCCCACCCCTGAATGTAGGGCTACAGAGCCCATCTACGAACTCGACCTTTCCCTTGGCCCAAAGAATACTTACACCAAGTTTCATCAAAATATATAATTCTCTTCGAGAGTTTTCGTGGTCACAGACAGACGGAAGCCCGGAATCCGGCCAAAACCTGAAAATTTGCTAAAAGTAAAAGTTTTATTCGAAGTTGATAAGATGTCCGATTTAGGAGTAAGAAGAGATGCTGAATCCGTATATGACAATCATTTCTTAGCCGGACATATCGTTCATCCGGAATCCGGCTGAAACCGGAAAATTTGTTATAAGTTAAATTTGTATTGGATGTTGATTAGATGTTGGATTAAGGGATAAGGAGATACTCTGAATTCGTTTTTGAGCTTTATTTTTTCGCCGGACAAGTAGTTCTGAAATTTCGCCGAAACCGGAAAATTCGCAGAAGTAAGGCACACACATGCTGAATCCATATCTGAACTTGGTTTTCTTAATGGCTGTTTGGCCTTAATCTGTTTCTAAATTTTAAGAGTAAAAATGTTCAAGGAGTCTAAGACAAAACCTATTTGTCTGGATCAAATATTGAATTTTTGGGTCCCATCGGAACCTTTGGTCTTGTTGTTCATGCATTCGAGGTCATCTTGGATAGCTTGCTGGTGCGTCCATTGGTATATATATATGGCGTGTGGACCGGTCGTTGAACAGGGTTGTTGGTTATAGCGGAGGCGACTACGCATTAATGAGAAATTCGCTTCTTCCCGTCTCCATCAGTTCTGGATTTGGGTTACTACTGGTTAAAAGCACTGTTCGGCCCAAATAGACCATTGACTTAAAGCACACCTCGCACTATTTACTGTTCAAGCTCCAATATTCAAAACTATTTTAATAATGTAAAACTAGGCTCTGTTTTGACAAATTATCCATGGCTTTGGCTGTTTTAAGCCTTTTCTCAGGCCCATTAACTTCTAGCCAAAACTCGTCAAACTTCAGATAACCGGTTTTAAGCATCAATACGCGAACACTCGTCGGGGGCATAATCGCATGGAAAATAGTGAACCGTGGCAAGTGCAAAGATTAGTGAGGTGTCGTCAGCGGGTTTAGAATGTTATATATCAAATTCGGGTAGGCTATCCGGGCTTATGCAATTACGGAGTTAGGTTAAATTGGCGTTATAGATGCGACGGTTCCTTTAAATTTGTAACTTGACCACGGTTGGGGTCTTGACGATGAAGTTTTGTTCACCTACAGATCCTGCGGTCTTGACGATGAAGTTTTGTTCACCTACAGATCCTGCGGTCTTAGGATTGCCCTCCCCCTGTTCACGGGCAACTGGGTTCCTTAGTTAGGCTCTTTGGAATACGGGATGTTGTATTTCTTCCTCCATGTAAGCTAAGATTCCGAGCTTCCCTAAAAATTGACCAGTGTTGGATATTATGGTAAGCTTGTTAGTACTTTGGAAATTCGTCAATACCAAATTGGAACTTTACATAATTTACCATTCGGTGCAGAAGCCAAACTAGCGGAAAGAATCTACGCTCTTTTATGTGGTATCGTTGCTCGGTTTACAGTTTTCTTTTGTAAAGGTTAACTGACAGTAATCTTCTTTCTTGACCCAGTATTTCGGGAAATTATTTGGTATTAGATCCGTCTGAAAAATCCGAAGTGGACCTTGTCTTACTGAGAGCCGTTTCGTTTATTTTCATTTATTCATTTCGTTTGTTTAATAGTAAAATCCGAGTTGGAACTTTTTAACGTCAGTGATAAGAGCACATTGTAGGTGGAAGCGAACTAAACATAATAGTTATTGACGTATGAACTGAGTATCGCCTTCGAAAGACTCGGTGCGTAAGATCAAAACCAGTTGCCGCAATACCATGCTCGCCCGCCATACCACACTTCAGTAATATGTTTCGCCAACGCTACGCAACATTAGCTTCCTTTTTCATATTTTCTTATCGAGAGCCGTTTCAGTTCTTCTCATTTATTCATTTCGTTTATTTAACAGTAAATTCCGAATTGTAACTTTACATCTTTTACGCTTCGGCGAGAAGCCGAACTAGCGGGAAGTACTGGCGCTCTTTTGAGTGATATCCACTGCACTGTTAGTCGCTAAAATCAGAATATATTTTAATGTAACAAAGAAAACAAATATTGCGTGCCACTCATTCAGAAGCTAGGCTTGTGAGGCGCTTAATCCCGACGAGAACATTCGATCAGATCGCGAGAAACAACATTTCGAATTATTCAGCTTAAAATAAAGAAGAAGCGCACTGCAATCATTTCATCTAATGCATTTCAAATGTTTCAGTCAACATAGATAATGACCCACAATTAATGCGAAAGGTTTGAAAAATGTGACCGCCGTTGTGTGCTGTGTGTGGCGTGAAAACTGTCCGACACACCAATGCATAATCCCTACTTTAAGAAGGTGTCATATTATTATCTTCATTAGTTGTTTATGTCTCATCGGGATGCCTAAGAAATACCTAATTCGCTCCCCGTGTAAACATCTTTTTCTATTTATTTTTTTCTGTTTTGTTACGTAGTGAATACTGTCATTTTGGGTAGCATTTCATTAGCATGAATGTTTGGATAAAATTGTTTTGCCTATGTTTATCCTTGGATGACAAGGACTTAAATTGAAATATGTAAAAAAGTTTCTTGCAATAGCCGAAAAATCAGAAATTAGCATCTGCTCAGTTTTCACGCCAGAACTTAGGTGCTAAGAGCTGTGGTTTGACTGGAGGAATCCAATTCAGCTTAAATCACTTTCGCTCGAGCGAACAAACTTTGCTCGGTTTTGTGTCATTGAACTTCACCGGAGCCACCTTCGCTTCGCAGCAGCTATAGTTTCGTGATTTTGTCATCCCGCGTATAATTTAAACCGTTGAAAGTTGAAGCCACATTTCCTTGGTTTTCTAAGTAAGAAGCGATAAATGTACACCTTTTCCCGGCAACGGCCATAAATTAGGTGATTCATCTTTCAACGCTTTAATATGCTGATTTTAATATTCTAACAAGTGGCAACAGGTGCTGGCACCGGGCATTTGGTGCACACAATCGGAGTGGGCATCCCCTAGGTAAGAAGTAAGTAACTGTATTCCTGGCACTGTGTGGGGAGTTGGAGGGTTGGTCCTGGAATTCCGGTTATCACGGGTTAAGGAACTTCCAGATGGGCTAGGACGATGAAACTTGGCAGGCGTAACAGGGACCCGACCAGATTAACTTGAGAGTAGTCGTTTCCCCTATCCGACCATGGGGGGAGAGGAGGGAGGGGAAATCCGGGATCTTGAGGCAGCATCAACTTTCGAACGGGGCATCGGACACAAATGAACCTTGGTAGTTGGAAAGAGCTCGGGTCGCGGATGTCCCGTTTCGTGCCCGGACCGGATCAATAACTCTGGGGGGAGTTGAAGGATTTTGAATCCGAATTACCAAAATTTTGTGTCATGCATAACTTACTTTTGAACGGTTGGTCGGTCCCGAAGGAAACTTGATAACTAACAAGAGGACATGTTTCTGATCTAATGATATAGGCTACTTTCATAGTCCCCAAGGGCCCATGATCATTTGTACCTCAAGTATATGCTTGCAGATGAGTTTTTAGCCCCCTTAAAGTGCGTATCTTAACTACAAAGTGAAAGTAATATTTCGATCAAAGATAATATTTTCGTGATTCCCAATGGCCCGTGATCATTTCTGCCACGAGGGTTTTGCTTACGAAAGACTTTCAACGCGCCAATCTTAGGCTATCGCGAAGTGGAAAAAAAAACATTTGTAAGAAACGACACAGTTTTAAGATCCCCAAGGGCCCATACTCATCTGTGACCTGAGTACTTTGCTTACACATTCAGTTGTAACCCCCTTAAAGTGCGCATCTTAGCCGCAAACCGCAAAAGAAAATACTTTCGAGCAAATGATACACTTTCATGACCCAAGGGTCCATGATCATTTTTGTACCAGTGCTTTTGCTTACAAAATGGAGTCCTATCCCCCTTAAAGTGCGCATTGTACCCGCAAAGTACGTGGCATATTTTCGACTAAACCATACATTTTCAGGAATCCGAAAGGCCCATAATCCTCTGCCTCAAGATAGCGCAAATCTTAACTGATACCCTTAGCTACTACGTACGCGTGCAAGTGCCATATGAGCTTACAGCTCTTTTTTCTCTTGTCTCGTCATTTTGGCAGAACAAAGGCATTTCATTAACAAAAATTGACGTTCGATTTGGCGAGAAGGGAACTGAGATTCGCTTCAAACCGTTGCAGCTCCTTTTCGCTATTTTCCACGTTCTTTATAGCACAGCTCTTGCTAGGAATTGTTTCTTCAAGACAATATGGTCCGCAAGTAGTGTTTTCCAAAAACACTCATACTTACCTCGCCAAATTAGGGATTCTCTCGTTTGCCGTTCATTTTAATCATTTTGCCGTTTTGTCACTTTTGTCGGGCAAAAATGCTTGTTTTTTCTCGTGAAAAATTTAAAACAAATGCGCGCCGTGGTGTGCATGCTCAAGAATCATAGCGAACCACGGCGCCTCCCTCCGCAAGCTCCGACGAAATCAGGGTTGGCAGCGGCTGCTCGCTGACGTTTCAAGACAAAAACAAAGTATGTCTGGCAACCCAGGAAAATCTTGTCTAGCACTCAAAAGCAGAAAAATTCAAATAAACAGATATGGGGAGATCTTAGAGGTCAATAGACCACGTTAAGTCACCACTGGGGTATGAAAACAATGGAAAGCAAGAGGGGTCCTCTAAGGATAACTCTCCTGTTTGCGGGCACTTCAGCGTAATTCGGCATTTGCCTGACGTTTGCACGGGCGAAATAGGAATTTCTTCGCCTCGTTCCATCTCCGATTCCCGGTCCCGTAGTGAATAGTTTTCTCGTTCTGTTGGTACTTGTTTTATGTCGGTACTTTTACCCTCTGCAAACTTCCTGGTTCGCCCTACACTTGATTGCAAGGCGCCAGAAAAACTGTGGTGAAGACTATTCCCAAGCACTATTCCGGCCTTCATCCAGGTTCTCTTGGAAGCAGTTCTCGCCAAGTTTGGTGTCATTAGTCCTACGGAAACTTGTTCGATCAGATCCAGCTGGAAAGCCTGCTCCGAGTTTCAGAGATGTTAGAACAGAAGGTACCAGAGGAAGTGAACTTTCCGTCGAGCTTTCCGTCGTCCCAACTGCTTAGCTCCGTAGACCGAAGGGTGTTGCATTAGAGGTTGATTCCGTTTTGCGAATTCTTAGTCTATGACGTCTTTCACTGCCTTCAGTGTTAGTCAGCGAAGCTTGTAGCCAAGCAGAAAGCCGAAATTCAGCGAATAAGATCACAAAGCTGTGGGCGTCTAAGTTCTGGCACGCTGTGCATTTCTATGGGCCAGAGTCATTCTGCTATGAAGTTCCTTGCTTTATTAATTGCAAAAAGGGGTGTTTGGGAAATAACCATAATTATTTATCTTCGTGAGCATGTTATCACGATACTAGGAAAACTGAATTGTGTGTGTTCTTATGTTGCTTTTTTCCTCTATGTAACTTTTTTCAACTCCGCTGCCGCCTCTGGCAGTTATGGGGTAAAAAATAAAATATATGAAACTTTAAAAATAGGTATGAAGATCATACGACAGTATGAACGTAATGCTTGTTGGTTGTGGGATCCTTTACGAAAGGTAAAAAATAAAAAAAAGGTAGGTAAAGGTGTCAGCTATCAACCTTTAAAGTTTAACTGCAAAGCCAACTTGTGTTTATACCTTTGATTTGAATACACTGAATTATCTTGACTCCCGTGAGGGATTTTTATTTTTTACGTCGCGTAGTCTAGTACACTGTCAGAAGTTTCATAACAGATAGCGCTTAACACTTTCAAGAATAACACCTTTTCACTTAGAAATAAAGTCTTATGACCAATTAGGTTTACACTATTTCGTGCCTAGATCTCCAACAACACCTTCAATTGGTAAAAAATACTAACGGGAATGAAAGAAACATAACAGATAACATCCCAAAGTGTTATCTGTTGAAACCGGGCATCCTTCTGTTGTCGTTATGTAACTTCTGAAAGTGTAGTATTTTTACCAACTGAAGGTGTTGTTGGAGATCTAGGCACGAAATAGTGTAAACTTAATTGGTCATAACACTTTATTTCTAAGCGAAAAGGTGTTATTCTTGAAAGTGTTATGCGCGATCTGTTATGAAACTTCTGACAGTGTAGTGACGTTGAGAATCTCCGCTGGTTGCACGCCAAATAATTTTACGGCTAAGGCGCGGGAAAATTTGAATATCTGCAAAAGCGTGCTTTCCAACGGCCAATAAAGTGAAGATAATGAAATGCTCGATTCCAGACTGCAAAACCACGTCTGAAGAAAGTCCTCTCTTCCGTGCTACCCCGAACAGGTTTCCTTTGTCGAAGGACCCAGTCAACAGAGAGTTTGGCCAGCAGTCCACCAAGTTGATAAGCAAGTTCGAGCTTTCAACTGGCCAAGTTCTTCCTGGACACTTTCACTTTCCATGTTGCTTTCATATTCAGGGCTTGAAGAATGCAAATCCGCCATGATCTGTTATTTATATCGGCAATTGTTTGCCGCTGTAGTTGCCGAACATTTCAAACATAGAGGTATGTCCGTATAGAGGTACAACAAAAATCGTAGAATATGTACGTCAGCTAAAATTCAACAATCGCGGGTAACAAAGCAAGGAAGTAACGCTTTTTTGTCGGTTCTTCGAGCCTAATTAAGTAAAAATATGATGGGCAACCAGTGTGTCGTATCTCAGCCCTATTCGGATAACCTTTAAAGGCCAAGCCGGCGGTGCTGATCTCCGATTCTCGGCCCTCAGCCAGGAAGTGCAATGGGGGGTTGGGGGCCAGCCATCCTGTGCTTTCGCACACCCTTCCTGTCATTCGGCCACGGAAAGGCCTAGATGACCAATCGACTATCTATAAAGTTTAACTGCTTTAATTTAAAGGGTAGAAAAGTTATTTTTTTCATAAGGTTTTAAATATAAAATTGCATGAATACATTAATGGTAATGAAAAAAATGTTCAATATGTTTAAATCTAAAAAAAAGTAGTCCACCTTTGAGGCTGACCAGCATATTGATTCAAATGCCATATGATATTATCTCATTACAGAGTCAACTTGAACCTCTTGATCGCAGTTCACTTGGCAAAACTTAGTTGTTTGCCACGAGTGATGTGAAGTCACGAATGCCATGGTCGCTTTCCTTATTTAGAAGCGGAGTGGAATCTGTAAGTGCTTTACAAAGATCGAAAAAGAACATTCGTGATTACGATTCGCAAGAATTTGTCGTCACGGCTTGATGTCATTGTGGTTTTGCCAGCGTTCCCAGGAGTTATATTGTGTATAAGTTTCTTGCTTCTTTTTTTCGGAACGGTCTTCTGCACAAAATAGAAGGGAAATCCGGCCTGTTTCCCGGGCGATTCTCAGTTCGAATTTACCGGGTTTCCGGGAATGAGAATTCCAGGGAGTTCCAGGGCTTGGCTTACCAGCACATAAGTGGCCTAAGTTCTGTCAACTCATTTTACCGTTTTTGGGATCCTAAACGAAATTGAGGGATACCGGCCATGATGTTGAAAATTACTCGCACAGTGGCTACTGATCAGACCTGCCTTTTTTTTCACAGCTTCGTATTGAACAAAAAAAATTATACGGGTATTCTGGCCGTAGCGCGCAAGATTTTTGGGCGTACACCGGTGCCCGGGTGATTTTCGGTTGCAGTGTGCATCCGGAAGTTTGGAGTGAAAACCCCTCGAGAAATGTCAGGGCTTGCTTTTCAGCAGCGATGTAGTATTCGTCTATTATGGCATTGCTTTCAGTTGGAGGATCCCTGACAAAAGAGAGCGATATCTTTAGCATCGAAAATCCTTTCGTCTCCCCAACCCTCTGTGTGATTATGATATCTGCGAAGTCTAAGAACCTGCCCCCCCCCCACCTCAAAGTAACAAAATAAGGTTAAGCGGAGATTTGAATGCGAATGCGTGTTGAGAATGATGCGTTTGATGGGAGGAGAAAGAAAGTCGTGAGATATGTCGTGGTTATTACATATCATATAACCAAGAACAAATAAAAGATATAACGTGATGAAAACCTATAAAGGATCCGGTCACGGTGTGTGTCAAACTGGGCGTATCAGGAAGCGGTTGGCAAAAGTCAGATGGGCGGTTGGGTGCGGTTATTCGTTGGTCATAGTCGCTTTAGTTGAGATTCGCACGATTTTTCTCATAACCCAGTAGCTAAAAGCTGCCCCATGAGATCGTAGCCACTGATCTTGGCTAAGGATTTAATCGACTAATTCAAACAGCTCTTCGAGAGTCCCTCTGATTGGGTACTAGAGCTGCGTGTGCTGCTTTTTTTTTACAAAAAGATCTAAAAAGGAATCCAGTTTTTTCTCTCCTCCTCCTCGCAGTAACACAAACATTAGTGGCGGTATACCTATGACCAAGAATAAATAAGGGAGAGAATTGAGAAGAGTCGACTCAAGCTAGTTTCCTTTCTAGCCGGTCTCAAAAACCGGGGGTGGAGCCTGGGTGGGGCTTCGCGCGTTGCCTCTTGCAGCATTAGGTGTTACCTCCAGAGCAGAAGTGATGAAGCAGTCAGAAAAGGCGGGAATTTTCAAACACTGCTGATTTCCGAGGATTATACCAAGAATAAAGAAGGGGAGAATTTAGAAGACAAAAATAAAGGCAGAAAAGGACCGACAGCAGTTTGGACTGAAAGTTCAAATTAAAGAAAAGAAGGGACGTACTACCAAATGTTTTACTCTAGGCTTAGAAAGTCAGTTATGATATCCGTCGCTGGAGAAGTGAGAAGAACAACTCACCCTTTTTTTTCATCCATAAATAATCATTTAATCTCTCTGGCAGATCCTGAGTGTGCGTGTACGTATCATTTCCAGTTATCAGGTATTAGTGTAAGACTAGAATTTATTGTTTTTCGCAACTATCCGAGAAAATGGTATGAACTAAATTTTGTGTAGTGAATACAACTTAAAACAAAACCGAATAAATCTTTGAGTACATTGTGCCATTTATGCCTAAAATTCAAATTTGAATGATGAAAAAACATGATATTGAAAAAAAACGATGATGAAATAACAGATTAATAATAGCATAGATTATAATAGCATAGATAAACCACCCGAGATAATCATATGCATTTTGACCAAGAATAATAAGTTATTATCACAAATGGGGACGTTTTGGATTTCTTATAATCAGTAAATATAAATTTGAAAAAATTGACAGTCAACTGTTTTTCGCAACTATACGAGAAAATGATATGAGCTAAATTTTGTGTCGAGACTAGAGAGCACAATTTAAAAACAAAACATAATAACTCATTCAGTATATTAATTTTTGCCAGCTAAATAACTTAAGTCCATACCTTTTCTAGAATCGATGCTTTACAGTCCTGAGAAGACTAAAATAAAAGTACTAATGTTCACACCAATCCATCAGACCATCACCAAACCAATCCTATTGATATGGACCAAAGACGCATGTTAGGTCTTTGCCTCAACTCCTCAAGTGCATCAACGTTTGCTCCTAATTGCTCCCTGAGTCATCAAATGCCGCACTCCCTTGGGCTTCATAGTCTTTGTGAAAGGTCGCGATAAAATAAGCATCTTATTGGAAATCTGACCCGAGATTGAAAGTCGTTTTCATTTGTATAATTCGCAGAAATCAGTACTGTTTCAACTTCCCGCCTTTTCTGGCTGCTTCATCACTTTTGCTCTAGAGGTAACGCTTAATACTGCAAGAGGCAACACGCGAAGCTCCACTTACTCTACGTTCACACAGAGGAATCGGGCGCGAAACTTTATTTCGTTGTAGTTTTGTAGCAGCTACAAAATCGCGGCAAGGTTCACACACGACGATTGGGTTCAGCCACAAAAGGTGGCAAATAATTCAAAAAAACAAAATGTGGGTTTTGCTCATTAGTCTGGGACGGAAGATAGTAGGGTAGTAAAAATATGAAAACGGGATTCGCAATCTGGGGTGACGGTTCTGATGACGGGTTTATCGACCACACAACCAAGCGAGGGCCAAAGACGTCATGAAGTTGAGCATATACAAATGTCATCATGAGCCCTTGGCATTCCTGTCTGTATTCTGAACCTACTATATATGACCAGCTAACCTACTAGGCTGATTCCGATTCTGACTTGGAAATATCATGTGAAACACAAAGGGAAAACATACAAGCCCATGATCCTCGTAAAACGTACATAGGCAAATTTTTTTTTTTTTCGAATGCACTTATTTACAATTTATGTTTGAAGATGACTATATTTATGATTACCCAGGACTTGAACTGATGCAGAGAAATCAGCCTAATAGTTCACAACTGTAGAAATAAGAAAAAAGCACAGTTCTTTCAGGTTTTGACACCTAGCAAAGGTTCAGGTTTAATTGTAAACTAGGAACAAAATCAGTATAATTAAACACTTAATTCCACGACTCTCCTTTGTGGGTGTAGTACATATGACGGTCTTCTGTTCACTGTTATAAAAAGCAGTATTCCAATACCCATCTTAGTCCATCCATAGGTTCAATAAAGAGGCCTGAGCTTGCACCCACAGTGAAAGCTATAAAAGGCAAGCAAACAAAGCTTTGTAAGCTAGTTGCAGCCACTTCAGCTCCCTTTTTGTATACTCATATATTAGTCACTAGCGTAAGATCATGCTGTTGATACAACCATATGTGATCTGGTTACCCTCCCATCTCCATTCAAAGCATCAATATGATCTGAATCCAGTAAATGCTCTTCATCAGATACACTTAATTCAGACAGACCATCGGTACTAAAGTTGTCTCTACCTTCAGGATCTGAGATGATTATATTATCTGTCTTCTCAGTAATTTCACTCTCAGAACACTTTAAGGAGGACCTTGTATCATCAAGGACCACTCACAAATCATTTCCAAACTGCCAAAAATTTCAGCAGGGCTTGCTGTATCCTTAAACTGGAGGCAACTAGCTATCAGTTCTTAGTCTTCACCAAATTTTAGATCAATACCATCTTCTGCTTTAACAGAACAGAAAACTTCTCAATTATCTGGAAGTTTAGAACAATCTACCAAAATATAACTTTGTTTCAGTTTCAACATTCCTCAAATGGATCCTTCCTACATCTAAAATCTCTTCTTTCACTGGTTTCAGCTTGAGAAAGTTCTCCAGAAATAAATCATGGTATTTGGCCCCCTTATGCCACAGAAAATTCTGCTGTTGTCATTGTAGTTATCAAATAGGCTCGTGCCTTTAGTGTCTATCTCTTCTTTTCTAAGAGGCATCAATGAGCTTGTCCAGGACTTTTGCCTCTGATAAAAGAAGATTATCTGGTGTTTGGCATAATACGCAAAGTGTGAGGTCAGATTTCTCCTCTTTGGACTGTCTGCAAACCACAGTTGCTCCTTGGCTAGTTGATCCGTCCAACCTCCTGTAATGAAAAAAATGTTTTAATCAGTAGCAACCACATTAGTAGGCCCTAGCTATTATATTATAAAAAAAACTGCAAGCATGGAGGAATTTTAGTTTTATTGAAATTTAGCTAACTATAAATGATTTATTTCATGATTATTTACTTTAACTGGTATAAAACAAATGCAGTAAAAACTTTCAACAAAAACAAAATAATGAGCACCAATGGGGATGCAACCAGATTAGCCCATGAGAATGATAACGTTTTGCAGGCAAACACATTGTTCAGCTATGTGCCATAGCCTACAAACGTCTGAAATGCCAGTACACAGTCGTCAGTAATTTAGCGTAGGCCTATACAAAAAATAATCCTTCGTCAATAAACTGATAAACAGTTAGACTGAAATCAATGAGCGAACAGCAGCATGACGCATCAGTTTGGAACACAGAGTCCTTTTTATTACACGAGCTCACATGTGACATGGCTCATACATGTAAGCATCCCTGTAAGCTACCCCAGCTGACATTTGGCACATTTGCCAAGATGAAAAATATTTTGCCATATAGGTACAAATACATAATAAGCCAGCTCTGAAGATACATGATTTGCAGTCAGCTTTGAGTATTTAATAGTATGGCAGTCTGGCCTAGGTCTTGTCTGGCTGGTTGTATCAAAGTGATCTTACCTTCCTTCCATCCACACCTCTGAACTTCTGAAGCAACTTTCTCCTAGGCTTTGAGGACCAGATGGTCCAGATGCCTCTGCTTATGTTTCTTAACTGTTCTTTTGATGTATAACTCGCTGATATTTGACAGCAACATCATTTTCCAAACAATTCTATCCACTTTCCTAGATTTTTGTAGCGCGATTTTGTAGCTGTAGTTGGATTATTTCAACTTGTGCGACGAGGCGAAAATTCGCTGCGATTCTGTGGTAAAATCGCGCGAAAACTTTGGTCTCGCCAGAATCGACGAGTTTTCGGTGTAGTTGGCGAATATTCGTCTCTGTGTGAACCTAGAGTTAGTCTCCACCCCCGGTATAATATTTCCGGGCAGAAGTCAACGCAGGTTGCTGAAATCAAGGTTATGCGAGTTTTCAATTCTCTCCCTTATTTATTCTTTCTTGCTATGACTTCGGAAAAGCTATCCGTCCTCCTGTCCGCCTGTTAGCACGATAACTCGAAGGGGTTATTTGTTTAGACTTGGTTTTAGGATTCTTTGGGTCAAAGTACAGGTGAGGTTCGTAGATGGGCATTTGGAGGTGGGTGAGGGGCGAAAAAATAGTGTATTGATAGCTAAAGAGACACGCTGAGTCCTTATCTGAACTTTATTTTCTTGCCGAGTAAGTAGTTTTTTCTGAAGTTGATTAGAGGTTCGGAGTACGGTAATGAGATACGCTGAATCCTTTTCTGATTTTTTTTCTTACGAGGTAAGTATGTCGCTTCGAATCCGGCCAAAATCTGATTTTATTTTAGAAGGAAATATTTTCTGAAGACGATTAGAGATTTGATATAGGAGTGGGAATACATGCTGAATCCGGACCTGAACTTTATTTTCTTGCCCGACAAGTAGGCTATTTCTCTTGGAATCCGGCCAAAGCCGGATATCTGGTAAAAGTTCCGAAGTTAACGAAGAGGTTCGATATAGAGCTAAAGAGTTATGCTGACCTTTGGTCTTGTTATTTGTTTGCGACATATATGAGGATGAGAAAATTCGTCTCCACGTCCATTGCTGTCGCCCGGAATTAAGTGTTTGCGCAACACTTACAAATAGTAGTGCAACACAGTGACGTTGTTTCGAAATTATTAATCGAGTCTATTTATAGTAAAATGATTCTGAAAAGTTACAGATCAACTGGCAACAAAGTCAATTTTTTTCAATATCTCATTCCGATGTTCTATATTTTGTTCAACACCGAGCCAAAGCGAGCGAAATCAGGCTATCAAAGTATGTGTCATTGGTGTTTCCTTCGAAAAAACCTTCGTGAGGCATACCATTTTAAAAAGTTTGAGGGATTGACAACATGGTAACACGGTAGCGAACATTAACACGGTAGCGAATAAACTAAACCGAAGTGTTGCTCGAAAACTTCCCGTTGCCCAGGCAACGTGCATTTAGTTTATCCCTGATCATTCGCTTGAAAATATACAAAACATGCAAGTAGTGTTTTTCCGTGGATTAGGGCAAACAACTAATTCGCTGAGGAAAGCAAGAACAGATATGGATCCAGCATATGTCTCTAGCTCCATTTCTGTGCTCTACTGGACTTTACAATTAATTTCCACGTGTACCAGTTTTCCTTTTTTTGCGTAACTTCTGGAGACATACGTTTCTGATGAGAAAATAAAGTTCAGATACTGAGAGGCTACAGCACGTATGTCTGTATTGAGTCTCTGTCTCTCTGATCGAAAAAAGAAAAACTATAAAAAACATTCTCCTTTACCAAACTTCCGGTTTCGGCCGGGTTCCGGACCAATTGCTTAACGGGCATGCAAATAAAGTTTAAAAACGGACCCAGCATCTCTCAGTAGCCTTTCTTGAGCCTCTAATTAACTTCAGTAACAACTTTTACTTTTCACCAAATTTCAGATTTTGTTCAGGTTCAGAACGAACTGCTTGTTTGGTAAGAAAATAAGTTCAAAATCGGATTCAGCATGTCTCCTTGCCCCTAAATCGAACCTCTAATCAACTCCAGAATAGGCTAATTCATTCGTTCATTCATTCATTCAATATTTATTTCCCTCAAAATTATACAAGAGGAGTATAAAAATAAATAAATAAAATACACATATCATTCCAATAAATTCATACCAAAAATACGTTTACTTTTACCAAATTTCCGGTTTTGGCCGGATTCCGGGCGAATTCATTATCTGGCAAGAAACTCAAGTTGAGATATGGATTCAGCATGTCTTCGTGCATGCAAATCGAATATCTAATTAGCTTTTAAACGATATTGTTTCGCCCCTTAATTTGAAACCCCTCGTCCACCCTTAGATGTAGGGAGAAAGAGTCCATTTACAAACTTGACCTGCACTTGTACCCAAAGAATCTTTACGCCAAGTTTTAACAAAATACCCCCCAACCCTATCGAAAGTTATCGTGCTAACAGACGGACAGATTGACAACGTTACCAAGTCATAGGTGTACCGCCACTAACGTTATAGGATCCGAAAAAAAGAGGGATTTCTGATAGATCGCTACACTGGAATGAAACTATCCTACCTCCAAATGCGCTCCGAGTCAAACTATCCTACCTCCAGATGGGCTCCGAATCAAACTATCCTATGTCCAAAAATAGAAAAAATGGATTAGTAGTCTATCTTGTGCGAAATTGTGTGCTGAATCCGAATTTGCAGTCAGAATTGGCACTACGCCGCTAGATGTCTTCCAAATCGCCTTTTTCTTTCTTATCCTATGTTGCAAAGTATACTATGTTGCAAACTTCAAACAGCTCTCCTGAAAAGTAGCGATTTTGGACATAGGATAGTTTGATTCGGAGCCCATTTGGAGGTAGGATAGTTTGATTCGGAGCGCATTTGGAGGTAGGATAGTTTCTTTCCAGTGTAGCGAGATGGTCTATACCCTTAGAGGATGAGTAGTATGGTTCATCACCAAAGAATTTATTGCGACTTCTGATTATTAAGGGAGGAGTCAGCTCATTATTGTGGTGGTAGTTACTACCCTCTCTGGAACGCAAACGATAACAGCACGGAAAGATGTGACCATTATGATGGGAATCCGTGCTAAAAACATAGTTATTATCTCTTATGAGTCTCCCGACTCCCGTAAGTAAATTGTAACGATGGCGACTCGTGTGGACTGTGATAAGAGGGGGGGGGGGGCTAATTTTCTTATCACGCCGGACGATGGAACGAAAATAATAACAAAACCGTGATGATCGTCGTAACTGATAACCTCCATTTCTACCTTCATCATGCACCATTTTTTGGTAGAAAGAGTGTAAGAACTAGGTTCAAGGTTCACAAACCTAAATATATCCTTAAAGTTTAACCGAATAGGGCTGTGATACGATAGTCAAATTACACTTCACTTACTTACTTGGATAAGCCTAAAAACCCATTAGAAATGCTTCACTTTCCTACTTTCTTGAGCCGTGACTTTTCAGAAATTGTTGTCTTTGACAAGTAAATGCAGGCTTTTGTTGAAATTCAAGTTCTCTGCGTCTGGATGATTTTTGGGTTGTCGTGCAAGCAGCGCCCATTCTGAGCGTCATTACTAGAGTCCCGGGTGAAAAAAAAAAATATCAAAATCCCTTAGATGAGTCAAGTATTCAGTGTATTCAAATATCAGATTTAAAAATAAGCTGCCTTTTCAGTTAAACTTAAAAAAAAATTTATGTTGCTGAAAGGAGAGCACTAGCGCACAAAAAAAATAAAAAAAACGAATAATACCTTTAATGTAACTAATAATTGTATTTATTTATTTATTATCACCAAAAGTGGTAGTTCAATTGAGACTTGTCACTACTAGAAAACATACTGATTGAAAACAATGATAAACAAATAATATGATATAACTAAATGGAATGAAACTTAAATTAGCAAGAAAAGATCTGCATATGCTGCACTATGTTGGCAAGAAGGGATCTGCATAATCGCTGTTATAAAATGTAGACGAAGCTATCGATTGTTTGCTCCCGAGAGCAAGACCAAGGCAGGTCACAATTACTCCTAATACTATACTATCCTTTTGATACTATCGATCCTTTTTGCGGCACCAGTTTTTATGGCACTTGCAGCTCCGCTCAAGTGCCATATACCGATCGCTTTTCGGTCGGTCGGTCTGTCGGTCGGTCGGTCGGTCGGTCGGGCGGTCCACTGTTTTCGAGTTAGGGTATTTCCAGATGTCCTAGGACGATGAAACTTGGCAGGCATATCAGGGACCCGATATAACTAACCTGGAAATAATCAGTTTCACGATCCGACCATCTGGGGGGGAGTGGTGGGCCGGGGAATCCTGAGAATTTAGTAGTTTTTGTAAAACCCCTACCCCTTTCATCTCACTAGTAGGTCTGCGCGCGGCGTGACGTCACTCTTTGCATCGGATCACTCTGTTAACATCAGAAAGAGCTAGTGCATTCGAGGGTCAAAGGGGTTTGTATATGTGATTCAGTGCGGGGCAATATGGAAAATTGAGTGTTGTGTAACTTTCGAACGGGTGATCGGATTGGGACGAAACTTAATACCTGAATGAATGACATATCTCTGATCTTCCATTTGTAGTCCGAACCGGATTCGACAGCTATGGGGAGTTGGGGGGGGGGAAGACCGGAAATCTCGAGAGACGGTTATAGTGGAGGGATTGGAGTAAAACTTGCTGGGAAGAACAAGAATCTGCTCCATATAAATCGTTTACACGTTTGGACTGGACCCGGACAGTTGGGGGGGGGGGGGTGGAGGGGATTTTCCCGGAATTCTGGTGATGACAGTTTTTGGGATTTTCACGACGAAACTTGGGAGGCGTATCAGGGACCCGATCAAACTAACTTGTAAATAAAATTCACTCGATCCGATAGTCGTGGGGGGATCGGAGGGAGGGGGAATCCGGAATATTTAGCCATGCGTAACTTTGGAACGGGTGATCGGATTCGAGTGAAATTTAATAACTGAACAGAGGGCCTGTGGTGATCTTTTTCATGTCCGGACCGAATCCGACAACAATTGGGGGGGGGGGAATACGTAACCGGATTGGACTGGAGAGATCGGGATGGAACTTTGTGGGAATAACAAACAAGTCCAAAACCGAACCGGATTGGCTCCGGCGACTGTGGGGGGAGTTTGAGGGGCGGGTCCGGAATTTCGGTGATCGCGAGTTAAGGTACTTCCAGATGTGCTAGGACGATGAAATTTGGCTGGAATATTAGAAATTCGTTAAGATTGGCTTAGAAATCGCCACTTTTCAAATCCGACCATTCCCTAAAGTACCAATCATGACCGCAAATTAAGAAAAATGCTTTTAAGCAAAATATGCATTTCCATGATCCCCATGAGTCCATGATCATTTTTGCCTCAAGGGTTTTGCTTACAAATGAAGTTCTAGCTCCCTTAACGTGTGCATCTTAACCGCAAGGTCGAAAAGTACTTTTTATCAAACGATACATCTCAACCATCATTTGTGCCACAAGGGTTTTGCAAAAAAAAAAAAAAAAAGCACCCTTAAAGTGTGCATTTTACCCGCATTAGCGGAAAAAAAAAAACTTTTGATCATACGTATATATCAATGATCCCTAAGAGCCTGATATCGTTTTTGCCTCAAGGGTCTTCCTTACAGATGAATTTCTAGTGCCTTTAAAGTGTGCATCATTACAGCCAAGTTCTACGATAAAATACTTTTTCTCTAGCTTCCTTAAAGTGCGCATCTGAACCGCGCAGTCGAAAATTACTTTTAATCAAATAATACATCTCAACCCACGCAAGTGCCATATGAGCTTACAGCTCTTGTTCAGCCTCGCTTGGGTAGATGGCTAATCCTACTTTCGTCCTCTCACCCGAGGTATAGTAACTTTATTGCAACAAAGTAAAAACGAGATTTCCTCTTGGTCTTCCCAAACTTATTTTCCAGTTTCACAGACGCTACCTAGATCTTGTTTTCTTTCACCCCAAAAAGAATTACTGTCTCAGCTGGTTTTCCGCCCGAAAGAACAAATATGTTTTTTCTGCGCCCTCAGAGCATAAAGAATAGAAGAAATTTTGATTATTTCGCTTTATCGAAGCTGATCATCTCTGTTCTGTATATTTTTTTCTTATATATTTTTTTTTCCATCAAATATGTGGGATGGAACCATCCTGGCTCTGGAACCCGGTAAATAGCGTAGGCTATCCTGTTTGATTAAGCAGAACCTTCTTATTCGCAGAGAAAGGGTTACGGTTTTAACACTGATGGATTCCTTAAAAGACGAGAATCAAAAGTGGAGTGAGCGAAAGAAAAAGGAGAAGAAACAAGATTAGCTTGTACAGACTATAAACCAAAATCAAACTTAAGTGGGCAGTTGCAGTATAGTATGGCACTCAACTAGCTTGTCTGCAGATCATCGTGCTGTCAGAGATGGGCGAATCTGATCATGAAAGGATTCGAATCCGAAACCAGGGCTAGGTACAAATCCGATTCCGAATCCGAATCCACCATTTTGAGCTGAGGATTCGAATCCAGATTCGAATCCGACCTTAGCAAAATTCAAATAATTGAGATAGGTTGTAGTTTGAAAATCAGAGGTAACAGAAAGCACTGATGTCCAAGGCGATCAGATACGTGATATATTACTGAGGATTGTTGGTGGTGGAGATCAACAAGTTGGATTGCCTAGGCCCACTTGTGTAAAAATTGGGAAACGGAAACTGGAAGGATATAGCCTAGATTAGAAATTTGAGCGGATTCGTAAGATCGAAGGTTTGGAATCCGAATCCGAATCCAGCCCGACAAGCAGAAGATTCGAATCCTGATTCGAATCTGATCAAAAGGACGAATCCTGGATCCGGATTCGGATTCGCCCATCTCTGTGTGCCGTATTGCGTAAACATTGATTCAAGCAGTTATTAAGGGTTAACTTCCGACATCGAGGTTGATATAGGAAATTAAAATCAAGACGGCCATTACAGTGGTCTACCCAAGCCCAGGCGAGGTAGATCATGAGAAATATCCGAGTGCAGCGAGGTTGGCATTTTAAATGGCCGTCGAGATTTTTATCCCGGTATCAACCAAGATGGATGTATGTTAGCCTTTAATAACTTTTTCGAACAAAACCATTAACAGTTAACTCTTACCCACCCATATCATCCCAAGTCCCACAGGTTCCGTCAAGTCACATAGAAAGTTAGAGGTAGACATGTCCGATATGAACGAGCGGAGGTTAGTAGCCTCGCGCCACAGCGAGGCCACACCACTTTTCGTTACCTCTACAAATAGCTAAATCGCTGTGAAACCGCCGTGAGGAAAAGTAGAAGTCAACGCTGATTGGTTCTATGGACGCGTTTCAGATCGGGTCAGGGCGCGGAGTACGCCTCCTGCACTATTTTTTTCTGCGATGAGCATCGGCGAAGACGGAAGATGAGTAAACGGGTATCAACATGAGCTCAAAGCTAGAGTAAATACCTCTAGGTCCATTCAGTTTTGTCGGGGTAGGCTATTCACAGTCGCTGCATGAGACTAAAGACAGAAGTTCTATCTGATTATTTGTTCTTGGTGATATATTCACGCAAGGCGCTCGGAAGGTTGTATAGTGCTTTTTGCGGCCCATATATTTACAACTGTTCCGGAATTTACCATATCTTAAGGAAAAAAGATGTAAAAAATTTGAGAAGCTGTTTCTTTAAGTACTGTAAATTTCTGATGTATCTTCCAAAATCCTTCCGTAATCGTAAATTGGTTTTGAATTTTAATGTCCAGGATAGTATCAATACACTCCTTCGTTCACATTCAAATTTACTTACCCTCCACAAACATCCTGCCTTGTCAGCCCATGAAATTATTGGCCAGTTTTTCAATCCTGAACCCGTTTAATGTGCTTGTCATTGTGTAAAATTCTGTAGGTCTATTTAGTGTGCTGTTAATTATATGAAAAGAATGTAGTCATGTTTATTTACATTGTCTTGTTTAGTGTTTTAATATGTGTATTTTCCTTTGTGTATTTACTCATACTCCGCTGTTATCAAAAAGCGGGTCACAAATAAATAAATAAATAAATAAAAATAAAATATGCATTACATACCTGCTCAAGAAAAGTTATATTTATTTCAGTTCGACGCTACGAGTTGTAAAAAAATTTGTATAGTCCCTCTAGTTTCCGGATCACGAACTCACTTATTCCAAACGTTTCCATTCTCGATTGTTTTCATTTCATTGTTTTGTCTTTGTTTTCCAGGCAGATCATCTTTTCTATAAGAAAATGGGGAGCGAGGAAGCGTGCATCGAAGCTATGACAAGGCATGTGCAACGAGTGAACAACATTTACCAAGCCATTGGTAAGTTTCTCTCAAAGTTTAAAGCACAGCTCTTACTAGAAATAATCTTTTAAAGGACCCCTCTTGTTTATTCTGCTTTTTATGGCACTTGCAGCTTCGCTCAAGTGCCATATACCGATCACTTTTCCGTCGGTCGGTCTGTCTGTCGGTCGGTCGGTCGGTCCGGTGATCGCGAGTTAGGGTACTTCCAGATGTGCTAGGACGATGAAACTTGGCAGGAAAATCAGGGACCCGACCAAACTAACCTGGAAATAATCAGTGTCCCGATCCGACCATCTGAGGGGGAGTGGTGGGCCGGGGAATTCTGAAAATTAAGTACTTTTTGTCACACTTTTTCGAGTTCGGGTACTTCCAGTTGGGCTAGGACGATAAAACTTGGCAGTAGCATCAGGGACCCGACCGGACTAACCTGGAAATAATCAGTTTCCCAATCCGACCACCTGGGGGGGAGTGGAGGGCTGGGGAATCCGGAAAATGGGAGTAGTGCGTAACTTCCGAACGGGTGATCGGATTGGAATGAAACTTAATAACTGAATAAATGGCATACCTCTGATGTCCCATTTGAAGTCCGGACCGGATTCGACAGCTATGGGGGAGTTGGGGGGGGGAGACCGGAAATCTCGAGAAACGGTTAGAGTGGAGGGATCGGAGTGAAACTTGCTGGGAAGAACAAGCATCTGCTCCAGATAAATCGTTTATACATTTGGAATGGATCCGGACACTGGGGGGGGGTGGAGGGGAGTTTCCCGGAATTCCGGTAATGGCGGTTTTGGGGATTTTCACGACGAAACTTGGGAGGCGAATCAGGGACCAGATCAGACTGACTTATAAATACAAATTTACATGAGCCGATAGTCGTGGGGGGAGTAGCGGGAGGGGGAATCCGGAATATTGAGTCATGCGTAACTTTGGAACGGTTGATCGGATTTGAGTGAAATTTGATAATTGATCAGAGGACATGTCTCTGGTGATCTTTGTCATGTCCGGACCGGATTCGATAACAATGGGGGGGGGGGAATACGTGACCGGCTCAGACTGGGGAGATCGGGATGGAACTTTGTGGGAATGATAAAGAGATGCTCTGGATAAATCCCTTACAGAACCGGATTGGCTCCGGCGACTGTGGGTCAGTTTGAGGGGGGGGGGGTCCGGAATTCCGGTGATCGCGATTTAAGTTACTTCCAGATGTGCTAGGACGATGGAACTGGGCTGGAATATTAGAGATTCGACAAGATTGGCTCAGAAATCGCCACTTTCCAAATCCGACATTCTTTAAAGTACCAATCTTGACCGTAAATTTAGAAAAATACTTTTAAGCAAATTATACATTTTCATGATCCCCACGAGCCCATTATCATTTTTGCCTCAAGGGTTTTTCTTACAAATGAAGTTCTAGCTCCCTTAAAGTGCGCATCTGAACCGCAAGGTCGAAAACTACTTTTTTTTATCAAACGATACATCTCAACCCATGATCATTTTTGCCACAAGGGTTTTGCTTAAAAAGTGATTTTATCACCCTTAAAGTGCACATTTTAACCGAAAAGTGAAAAAAAAATCTTTTTACCAAACGGGTAAAAATCAATGATCCCTAAGGGCCTGTGATCGTTTTGTCTCAATAGTTTCTCTTACAGATGAATTTCTAGCGCCTATAAAGTGCATATTATTACAGCCAAGTTTTAAAACAAAATACTTTTTCTCTAGCTCCCTTAAAGTGCGCATCTGAACCGAAAGGTAGCCTTAAAAGTACTTTTGATCAAACACTACATCTCAACCCATGCAAGTGACATATGAGCTTACAGCTCTTGTTATAATATACGTAGCTATCTTGTGCAATTTTAAGCTTCTAAAATCCCGACCTTTCTCCATTGTTTCGTTTCGTGTCTACGATTTTCTAGCGCTTTTTCGGCCGTGCCGAGTTTTGCCCGTCACACAACGCAAAGTTTGCCGGGATCTTCAACGTCCTCTCACAACTTAGTCACACATAAGAATGTGAGAATCTTATGTTAATTTACTTCTTGTGTTTGCTTAGTTTTCCCACTTTTTAACCACGGCACGTTCAGTTTTCAAATGTTTTGCGCCCAGCCGCCGCGTCGGAGAGCAGGAGGGCTGGATAGAGTCGACAAGCACTATCAGGAAAATCGCTAGTTCTAGGTGGAAAGTGATGGTCTTTTCGGAAAACATTTTTTCTGATCATTTCTAGTAAGAGTTGTGCTTTAAGATCAAATGGCTCAGAAACATCGTTTTTCGAAAATACCATTACTTTCCACGCGACTTTCTTGTTAGCGCTTGTCCACTCTTTCCAGCCTTCTAATCACCAAAAAGTCATGACACTGACAAAAATGATGATGACAAAACAGAAGATAGACCTGATGGTCTACCATGTCTTCCAAATTGAAAAAGAACACTTTGAAGCTTCTCATATCCTTATGTGTGAAAGAGTTGTCAGCGGACCTTGAAGCTTTCGGCATACTGTGGGTTGCGTGACTGACAAAACTCGGCTATTCCGAAAAAGCGCTAAAAAGTCGTGGGGATTTCAGAAGCTTATTATTCCAGAAGGGAGGTAGGGATAGTATAAAAGGCAGAATAAGCAAGAGGGCGCCTTTGAGGATCAATTGAAAATAGCAACAGTTGAAAAAGCTAAATAATAGCCACCAAAGGAATTTAGCAAGAAATAATATACAACCAAAGTAATGTACAGTAGAGATATGCTTCTTTGGATGTTTGTTAAATTCACCATTGTCATTTAATCCACCTGCTGTCACAAAAGTCATGGCAGTCAGCCAAAGTGGCTAATTAAAAGGGCCCCGAAGAACACCTGAATGGGGGTTTAGGGTCTTGATTATACTATTTAGCCCCAAACTGTACTGTTCATAGTCAACTAACGTTCAAAGAAGCAAGCTTCTACTGTAGTCAAGAGGCGGATAATATGATATGTGACACTGCAAAATGGACACGTCACTTACATTTTGTTAAAGCTATATTTGACAGTGCAAAATGGATAAGTCAGCGGAATTTTATTAGAGCTATGGTCCTCTTAAGGCTCAAGCCGCTAAAGCTGGAAACTAAACTTGTGGAAAAACCAACATATTTCAACAAGTGATTCAACAAGCTCATTTTCCAGCTTTATCGAGTTGAGCCTAAAGAGGAGCCTTGCCAATCAGAGTCGATATGTACCTCTAATAAAATGTAGCTGACGTATCCGTTTTGCAGTGTTAAATATGATTCGCAGTCAGCTTGGGCTGAAGGAACATTTACGGATAATGTTCGACACACACGAAGGAAAGAAAAAATGAAAATGAAGCACAGAACCCGACGGGCGCAAAATAACAGAAGCTGACCTCGGTATTTCGTTACGATTTCGACAACATAATCTTGCACTGGCGGGCGATCAGAGGCTGTTCCGCGAGATTCGGGAAACATTGGGCTGTCTCTAGGGTGCGGTTGACGCCATCTCTAGACCTCTGTTCGCCTTAGGAAGTGCAGTAGAGGTGTGTAAATTTGAACACCGCCTAACTTAGAACGGTCGCCGAATGAAACACCAAAACCCGTACGTAAGCAACTGTTATTGCGAAAGATTGCCGAAATCGTTTAGCCACTTTTATGCCAACTGTATCAGATGTGCTCGTTTTGTAATATTTCGCCCTTGTTTCGTTCTGCTTTCATTTGTTTCGCCGTCCGAAGTATTTCAAGTGACTGTTCGAAGCTCAACAACAGTCTGCCTTGTGGACTGTCCGGAGATTGACGACAGAATAGAAATAAGCGCGGAATTTCATGAGCAGATGGCGTTCGAATTAAACCAACTAACCGTGAAGTTCGCATAAATATTGCTCGACCATTCAACTTATCCCAAAAGAAGATTTAAAAGCCAACAAAATACAAGTCGGATTGCAACTTGCTGTATATGCCAGGAAGCTGGAACAGTTGGCTGTTAGCTCAAATCAAGTTTGTTATTATTTCTCTCCATTCGACTATTTCGAAAGCAATAAACAAGTCAAGGTAGTGACAAACGGAGAGAAATGTCCAAAGAAGCATACCTCTCCTGCAGCCTACTATCTCAGTAGATTGCGAGGCCTGAGAGCTTTATTGACCGGTGTAGAAATAAGGAAATGGTGTTGTGGAATGGAGAGGGAAGTAGAAAGGAATGAATTTGAGCTGGGTTCCGAGACCATTGTCCACTCAGGCCACTAGAAGCCAAATTAAAGCCGTGCATTTGAATTTCAGCTACATGTTGCATCTTAAGGCGTATTCTTGCCGTTACCCGAGGACTCCACTTGAGGAGTCCCCGCGTTTTTGTTTGTCCCGGGGACTCGCTCCCCGTATTCTCGCGAGTCCCCACGGACGGGGAATGCTCCGATTATCATCACCATCATAAAAAAGGACTCCCTTTCATATTCGGAGGGGAATCAATTTGTGCTGGTGTTGGTGCAGTGTAAAATTAATTAAAAACAATCAGGATAAGCAAAACAAAGAATAAAGTTCAGATAAATTTCGTCAACTGCATATTTTGTTTCGAACAAAATCCATTTTAGAAGCATTCCCCGTGTTCTCGCTGTTTTCGCGGAGTCCGCGTGGAGTGACTCCCTCTATTCTCGCCGTTCCCTTCGATTCCCCGAGGAGTCCTCGGGGAACGGCGAGAATACGCCTTCAGCAAACGTCGCACAGGCATTCATATATTTGAGGCGGCTGCTGCGGCTTACCTACCAGGTTCCTTCAGAAGTTACTTAAGCGCTTCTTAACCAGGAGTTCCTGGAACAGTATTGAGGAGAAAGAGGCTGCTTGGAACCACTTAGAGGATTCTGGATATACGAAAGAAAGGGGGAGTTAAGATCCATGGATCTTTACTAAAATTTTGTTCGTAATGGGTTGTGAATCCCTTTTGAGACCTTCTATTGAGTTGGGATTGGCTTGATTGTTGAGATGATAGCTTTATTCGATAACTATTCGGAAAAAGCATAAGAATAAATAACACCAGTACACCGTGCAGCCCCATGATATCAGTCCTATCCTACCCAGTGCCAAAATTTCCTGGTATTGCCCTGATGTTAAAAAAAAAAAAGTTCCAGCGGGCGATAACGACAATAATTACCGCCCGCTAAAAACTGTTATCGTCCGCTAAAAACTGTTATCGCCCGCTAAAAACTGTTATCGCCCGCTAAAAACTCTTATCGCCCTCTGACAACTGTTATCGCCCTCTGATAGCAGGGCCCCTGGTGTTATAATCATTATCGCCCTTGCTTTCCTTCGGGCGATAATATATAGTACAGTAAGCAGCGACTCAACAGCACATACACCAAAGACAAAATACTGACCACAATAATTAATCACCATCAGTTAACTTTATGAAAATGTTTGAGCTTGCCATAAATGTTCGGTACTTAAAAAAGGGCACTCCAGCTTAGAACTTGTCTATAGTCTTCTGACTGCGGTGAATAAACAACGTATGATGCACGCGCATTTGCGGCCGTAGATAGCGCAGCTGTCGTTTTACAACAGCGAGTGCTATAAGATCAGATTTGGTTTAATCAAGGAGGCACACTCGTGCCTCTTTAAAGAGGCGAACCACGACAATGTTAAGCGATCTTCGGTTCCAGTGGTCGCAGAGGGATGGGGAGGGATGCATTTCGTAGCCCGAGCTCCAACTAAGAAACCTGCCAAATTTCACCCCCCTCCGACTTTTCCTTCATGGGGAAAATCTGGCCGAAAGTTTCGACCCCCCAACCCCACCCCCCCTTTAACGTTGTCCGATCGGGCTGAAATTCACAAGTTAAGGTCCCCTAGGGCCCAGGAGCTTATCCGCGAAATTTCAGCTCGATCCGATAACTCCTTCCCTGTTTTCCAGAAACCACGCATAGCCACTTAATGTTCATGTTCTCCTTATGTTTTTTTTTCGCCACGCCTACAGGTCACAGCCGACATCGGATCTGGGTGTACGAAGACTCATTCGACGCGGAATTCTCCGAGTAATTTTCCTGGAAAGTTTCGTCGGAAAATCTTAACCCCCCGATTTTCTAGCTTAGAAAAACCCCATTTCCCCATAAGAGCCCATGTTAATTTTTGAAATTCTTAAAAGTTACGAATTTCAACATTCAAGTACATCAAAATGATCAGCTCGACATGGTCAGACTGACTGCAAGCTTCAAAAAATTCTGTCTTAATCCGTAAAATTTTTATTTGAGAAAAATGACCTTAAATTTTTCCGAAGCCAAGAGCGGGGGGTTAGGGGGGCGGCAGCCCCCCACAACAAAAAACCTGTACAAAAGAGTCTTTAAAAGCGGGGGGGTTGGGGGGCGGCAGCCACCCAACTTCCTCTCCTAATTCCTGTACGAGGAGTACAGGAATTATTAACTTACATCCACCATGGATTGTAGAAAAACGTACAGAAATAATATGAAAAAAACTTCGTTTTCTTAAAGAGTTAAAGAGGCTGCGTCCCAAAGTCGAACCTTAAAACGTACAGGAATTAGGAGAGGCAGTTGGGGGGCTGCCGCCCCCCAAACCCCCCGCTTTTAAAGACTCTTTTGTACAGGTTTTTTGTTGTGGGGGGCTGCCGCCCCCCTAACCCCCCGCTCTTGGCTTCGGAAAGGCCCTCTTTTAATTAACAAAAAATACAAAACAGGTTTTTGTTTGCTACCCTACCCCCACCCCCAGCTCTTAGCTTGTGTGCTCTGTGTCTGGGAAACAGTTTCAATAATTATGTTAAATGTAAATGGAGTGGTCAACTTCATTGTTACTAATTACTAGTTTCGGCGCAATGGTTCTCCTGTCCTCTTGTGTTTAACATTTTTCGAAGTTATTCCATTATTCATTCATTTCAATTTTTTGTTAATTAAAAGAGGGCCTTTCCGAAGCCAAGAGCGGGGGGTTAGGGGGGCGGCAGCCCCCCACAACAAAAAACCTGTACAAAAGAGTCTTTAAAAGCGGGGGGTTTGGGGGGCGGCAGCCCCCCAACTGCCTCTCCTAATTCCTGTACGTTTTAAGGTTCGACTTTGGGACGCAGCCTCTTTAACTCTTTAAGAAAACGAAGTTTTTTTCATATTATTACACAAAAAAGGCGTGAGGCCATTGCAAAAAATAAACAAAAACAAATTACAAACTGGAACAAATAACAATAACAAACTGGAACATACCCCATTCGTAACCTACTATAGGCATAATTTGCGGTGCCGCAAAGACCCTGAGGAATCTGTGAAGATGTAACATTTTAGTTCTAAAAAACGCAAGTACGGAACTTCCATAGCCGAGACATATCCATCTTAACTGGAAAGAAGGGACAGGTAATACCAGAACCAAAATGCGAAAAAATTTCTACCCTCATAACGACCCAATCGATCAGCAAAACCAGCAGCCTTGTTCAAAATGAAATCGCAGCACCAGCTTTTACTCCAAGCAACTTTCACGAAGTAATTCACAAAATCAGATTCTTAAAGTTTAACTGAAAAGCCGATTTAATTTTGTGTCATCCAATTGAATACATTGAATTATTTGGATTCTGCAAAGGGATTTTTTTTTTTCCACTATCTGCTCTAGTTATGACGTTCAGAATATCTGCGGCCGTCCCCACAATGAAAATTCTACTATGACGCGGGAAATTTTAATCTCAACACAAACGCAGCTTTTCAGTGGGCAGTGGTGAAAGTGGTGAAGATTGCTTAGTGCCTGAACAAAAAAAAAAGTCATAAATCTTTCTTGTAAAGCATACAACAAAAATTCAGTACCATAAATCACAAGGAAATTCCACTATTTGAAAATCGATTATTCATGAACAGCGGAACAACGAAGTAACGCATTTTCAGCGGGTCTTCAAGCCAATTTAAGTGAATAAGTGATGGATAACTAGATTGTCCTATCCCAGCCCTTTTCGGTTAGACTTTAAGCTAGATTCTTTAGTTGTTTTTCAACAAGCTCATTTTCCAGCTTAAAAGGCTTGAGCCTGAAAAAGAACCTTACCAAGAAGGGCCGAAATATAACTAATAAAATTCAGCTGACGTATCCGTTTTGCACTGTCAAATATAAAACGAAAACGCACACTTGTGACGATAAGAACCTATTTACGTGAAACCATTTGTTGTGTACCATTTCGTTATCGTTTTCCTGCTATTTTCGGCAGCAGTGCTAGCTTCCATGCTAAATAGAGTGTACAGTTGGTTCTTGTCAGGAACGGCACATTTTGAGCCCGTCTTTAAACATTCTTGCGATCCACTTTTTCTTGGGACGGTGCAAGTAAGGATCTCTCCCTTTCTTTTTCAGACTTTGACGGGGATGGAGAGCCAGACGACATCAACTTTATGATCAAGCGAATCAAAGTACATACGGACAAAGCCCTCAAGGACCCGAACTACAGGTATCCCGGAAATTACGGAGTGGAAAAGTTTTTGGAATTATTCTCAGGTTAGTCATGTTTTGGCTTGATACCAATCGCGGAATAAGAGAAAAGAAGAAAAAAATCCCAACTGAGGGAACTAACCTATTCGCGATGTACAGAAATTTTAATAATTATACCAACGTACTAAAGAAAATCAAATCGTGAGAAGCCTACTGTGCAATATTTATATTTTATCTAAAATTATTCCGAAACAGTATTTGAATGTGGAAAGACACAGATGAAAACTAAAGCTCCTGGCCGCCCCAGAGGTCCGTTTTGGAGTGTAAAATTCACTGAGGTCCTCCCTACTCGCCACTTGGATACAGTCCATCACCCCTGCAAATCACTGCTAAAATTGTCGTCACCTTTGCTGTAAATCGGTGAGACACAATTTGGTTCGAGGTCGAAGCGAGTGGTGATCAGCTGGACTCATAAAAAGACCTTGGTGGAAGATTCAAACACCATTGAACACATGGGTGCGAGCTTTGTTTCGGAATTCGCAGAATTCAACCATCAATGAACACATGAATCGTGGACCACCTTTCCTATTATATAAAGTAAATATCGGAAGAATATTGAGAAACGACCAGAATAACCAAGAGGGGTCCGAAACTAGTTTCATCATAACCATGGTCGAGCTCTGTTCCTGAAATCCGACTTTCCCCTGGGAGCTTTTTGAAGTACTCCTAATTTCATTCGGACCGCCAGGAATTTGAGGCAGTTTGACTTGTGCCTATTAGCGAAATTGAAGGTTCCTATTCACGCCGAGTTAAAATATTTGCTGACCTTTCTGCACTTTGGCTCGCTGGTTTTCTTTGTCACGAGTTTCAGATTCTCCGAAGGTCGTTCGTAAGCCAAAGTTATCTATAATGGGTAATATGGATTTCTCCTTATTTCACTTTCCGGAAACCGGCTTCTGATATTAGATCTCTAGTGTTGTTCCAGCTAGAAGTAAATTAATTATGTAGATGCAGTAAACATGCTTTAGCCTTACATTTCGAGAGAGGTTGTTATTTTTTAACTCAATATCAGCCAGCTGACGGCCTATACCTTCTTTGAAAGAGTCAAGGATTAAAGAAACTTCAGAAAAAAAGCTTTGCGAGGGGGGACGAGGGAGGCATGACCCCTGCTTAATCTTCTTCGTTCTTAAAGTTTAACTGAAAAGCCAACTTATTTTCTTATCATTCAACTGAATACACTGCATTATTTGAATTGTGTTAAGGGATTGTTTTAATTTTCACTATTATTTCCAGTATGACGGTCAGGATATCTATGGTCGTCATCACAACGCAAAATTCTACTATGACGCGGAAAATTTGAATCTTAATAAAAACGCGGTATTTCAGTGGTCAGTGATCAGCGTACGGAAGGTAGCTCACTGCGTGAAGACTTATTTCTCGTAAAGCGTTTACGCAAAGCATACAACACAGGTACAAGCGCATACCACCACAAATCCGTCAGGGAAATTCCACTACTTGGATATTGATTATTCATGAATAGCGGAGCAACGAAGTAACGCATTTTCATTGGGTCCTCAAGCCTCTTTAAGTGAACAGGTGATATTTCCGCACTTTTCAGTTTAACTTTAAGAGTTGGGAGGATACTCCATACCTGTCCTCCTTGACAAATTTTGACGTTCGGAGCCTTATTTTTCAACGTTAACCTCAATTACGAACAGTGCTCCAAATAAATAGACTGGCATGCTGGGCAGAAGGCAAAAATTATTTTTTGGCAAAATAGCTGCTGGGTGCACCATGTGAGGGTGGATTTTACTACCCAAACAGACCCTATTGTCGGGAAGTAGCCGACAGGTACGTTCCCTAGTTATATCTGCATTTATGCATGCCGTTTCTCTCTGTGCGGACCCATTTCTGCCAATATTAAAGTTCAACTGAAAAGCCAACTTATTTTTGTTTCATTTAGTTGAATACACTGAATTACTTGGATTCTGCAAAGGGATTTTTTTGTTTTCCACTATCTGCTCTAGTTATGGCGTTCAGAATATCTGCGGCCGTCCTCACAGCGAAAATTCTACTATGACGCGGGAAATTTTTTATCTAAACACAAACAAGGCTTTTCAGTGGGCAGTGGCGATATTGGTGAAGATTGCTTAGTGCCTGAACAAAAAAAAGTCATAAATCTTTCTTGTTAAGGCATACAACAAATTAGAGGTATCACACGGTAATTCCACTATCTGAAAATCGATTATTCTTGAATAGCGGAACAACCAAGTAACGCTTTTTCAGCGGGTCTTCAAGCCAATTTAAGTGAATAAGTGATGGGTAACTAGACTGTCCTATCCCAGTCCTTTTCGGTTAAACTTTAAATATTTTTTTTGTAAATTCACCAGTAAATCCTCCAGTGCCCCATGGGTGAGATTTATTTAGTGACAGGTCTAAGAGACCTGCTAGATCAAGAAGTAAATAAGATCACACAGCTGTTGATCACTGCTGCCGGAGTGGTTAAGCCTGGTAATCCTGCCAATATTTTCGGAAAATGTGTCCAGAAAATAAATTTACTTCAGGAGCTGTCTGGAACTTGCTGCAATATATACTTTAGTCATGTAATGCATATAATTAAAACAACAATATAATCGCAGCAACAAGGCTTTCGCCTCTATAAATTTCTTGACACACTATGTACACTAGGCTAAATTGAATTTCAGCCAGGTGACGATTCACACCTACTTTGAACTGATTACTACCAGTTCCATCCAATACCATCCATATAGTTATTCCCATCTTTTTTCAGAGGAAGATTACGACGCGTTTTGCCTGGCGTACATGTTTACCTACAGAGACTTCGAAGGTGGTACCCTTGGCCTCGCTTGGACTGGTGACCTAAAGAACGCGGGTGGTGTTTGCGAGAAGAATGGGGTATGTTTCTCCATAATGCTTTGCAAGCCAAGAATAGTTGCGTTTTTGCAGATACCATGGTATCTGTTACCACGGTAACTGGATCTGCAATTAGTCGTTTTTGCAGTTACCGTGGTATCTTCAATACGCTCTGCAAAAACGACAATTGCCGAAATTGCGCTTTTCGAAGTCATTCCGAAAGAAAAACTGATATCCAGCCACATCATTCAGTGCCAAACTCCTTTCCCACCAATTTGACAAAAAATAATGGAAGTGAGATGACTTTTTCGGACACCACGATCAGTTACATTGGTCGGACCGTGGTATCTGAATAACTGGCCAGATACCACGATAACTGCAAAAACGACTTTAGACCGTGGTATTAGGTACCATGGTATCTGCAGCGTTGCACTATTCCCAACAAATCTCATGCAGGGGAATGTTGATTAGGAAGAACTAGAGATGGCGCTAGTGAGATTTGTTCCCGCGATATTTCGGCCCTTCCTGGCAAGGGTCCTCTTCAGGCTGTAGCTCCTGCAATCTCAAACACGTCTGACAAACGCGAATGCGCGTCGTGTGTGCGTTTATCTCTACCTCGTAACTAAGTAAGTACAAGTACACTGTAAAAAGTTTCTCCGAGTAAGGATTAAAGTTAACTGGAGTATTTGCTACTGGGATTAAGCTTATCTCTACTGGGATAAGATTAATCCGAATATAGATAATAGTATCTCAATAGAGACATGATTAATCCCAGTAGCAAATACTGCAAGACTTTTTTTTTTACATTGTAGTCAGGTCCGGATCCAGGAATTTATTTCGGGAGGGGGTCTGCCCGCGGGTCGGACCTAAGCCATACCAAACAGTAAGGTAGGACATAAATCAGACGTTAAAGCCTATACAAATAATTTTATTTTCGTATGTTTTAGGGGGGGCGAACCCCCCCCCCCTGGATACGGCCTGTACACAGCTATGATGAGTATTTTGGGGGAAATGTGTCCCATTCCCTTCCCTATCCTGCCTCGTGCAACTAAGTCCCAGCAACGGTCCCGCAACTAAGTATCCGTTTGAATCCCATTTTCGTCTTCCCCATGCTCTCTGTCAGTAGCATCTATTGGAGTATGGGGGCGACATTATTAGTTTAATTAGCTTTTCCTAATAAGCAGGATGGAAAATGAACGAGGAAACGATTTGTAGACGAAGGTTGTCAAAAATTTCTCAAATTTCTTTTTATAAGGGAGGCCACAGATTTCAACTGAAAAATAATAAAGCAGAAACGCAGCAGAAACTGAAACAGAAGAATATAAACAGAATACACATAAAATAAAATAAAAAATATCAAAACCAAATAAAAAATATCAAAATAAAATGTTGACCTCCGGCAGGAGTTTCTAGAAATCAACCCGGGAAACTGTGTAAGCTACTGCCTGCTTGGTAAGCCGAAATCCTTCTCATTGGTGAAAATCCATTTGGAGAGCTCGACACCCCTTGAAACAAAATTATGTTATGCTTCAGGCTTTATGGTTTCCTTCTGGGAATGTGCACATGCTCTCGGTAATCTGAAATCCTTGCGCGTATTTGAGACGGCGTTTGCATGGGAAAATAGGGTAAAGCTTTCGCCTCCCCTGCCAGAAAGCAAAGTAAGCCTCTCGTAAATTCCATGCTTTTTCGGGGGTCAGATTTTAAAAGGAATCTTCTCGTTGAAGAATTGCTATCACGTTTCCCCACTGGGAGATCACTTATATTTCGGAAATCTGGCCTGAGTGGAGCTCTAACGTGGCAGATGAAAAAGTTAAGGATCGGGGATATCAGATTTGCTCTTAAACGTGTAGAATTTCAACAATGAGTTTTTCCGTCAAGGATAAAATAAGCTCCAGGTTTCCCCCCTCCCCCGTACTTTGAAAATGGGAGATTCTTGTTGAAAGTTGGCAGCTTTGCTCTTAGCGCCACCTATGCCGTGACCCGGTAGGATGACTATAGGCGAATAAATAGCATGATGGTGATGTTGGGGACACGTGCCGTGCTGGGACGAACTTTTCGGGGCTCCAGGGTCGTACTGAGGCTGCTACACTCGTGCGTCTGCGAAACGTCCGTATCATAGCCTACCATATAATAACAAATATATCTTTTTACAAAAATAGTGGTAGACAGTCAAACACAGTAGAACTTATGAGATATTTACGCACACTAAGTGAAGCTGGCTCATGTTGGCTATATCCTGCTCGCGGGGATGAGACAAATATTTTCCAAACTAATTCATGATAAGAAGTAGCTATCAGGGTTGTGGAAACCGCAGAAAATTTGAATTTCAAAATGACCCCCTTAAGTTCCGTTTCCGGTCAGTAAGGAGAGACATGGACATGTGACTTAGTCCGTTTGAGCATATCAGAGATACATAAATATATCAAGGAAAGCCGTCGAAAGTCCTCGAAGACGTGAGGTGACGTTAATTGTATTATCACCATCAAGTTGCGTTTACAGCGTCCTTTCGGTTCCAACGCCGTGTTGGCCGCCAAGCCCAAAATTTCTTTTTGAGATCTTGTATTTTACGCCTGAGCTGCCGGCCCTCAGGCCAACACCGAGTCAGACTCACTGAACGCGACCGCGGAGCATTGAATAGTCTCGATCAAGTAATGGGGAGATACTTTTTCTTTTTCGCCCTGAGTTTCTTAGCCCCTTCCTGACCTCGAAATATTGAGGTTCAAAGCGCGTAAACAAGCTCCAGATAATTTTTATCTTGAAGAGCCCATATTGAGTTATCTTAGCTCGTCCGGGAATTATGTGGGTCTCAAACAGGCGAAAGAACAGGTTCGCGATGTCGTCGGTAGGTAGGTAGGTAGGTAAGTTTTATTTTTATCCAAAATATAAACATAAATAAAAATGACACGCCTAATAATTATTGCAGCAAAAAGAAAGTCCTAAGGACTTGTGCTGCTAATTCCTGTTACTATTTATATCTTATAAGTAAATATCTAAACATAACAACTCATGATTATCCACCTAGCCTATCTTATATGTGAAAAAACAACAACACAAAAACATGAACACTATACAACAAAAGATTCTTATTAATTATTCTCTACCGGTATACCTATTTTGTGTTTAGAAAATTGAAGGAAATAGAACAAGCCTCATCGATCTCAGGGGCACCAATGGCCTCTGGAGCCCGACGCGTAATGTGGCAGAACTATATTTGATGGCGCTAAACGGAGAAGTCAGCTGAGATTTGAGCGATATTTTGGCCCTTCTTGGCAAGCTCAGGCTTTAGCTAGAAGCAAAAAATCTCAGCTTCAGGCCGATTGCTGAAATAAATCTCCAAGCTGACTTACCGTTTAGGCCCTTCGTGAGGCCCTTAATCTCCAAGCTGACTTATCCGTTTAGGCCGTTCGCGAGGCCCTTCCATTGCACTTCGGTTGGGTTGACCCCTGCGATTGCCCCAAATGGGGCAATTGGACAGTATAATTTTTAAATCTCATAAACAAAATATTCGCAGTCAGCTTGAGCTGAAGTAATACTTTGACAGATCTTTCACGAACTGGGAGTGTTCAAGACTAGTTTTATCCAGTTTTTGCACTCACCCTCTTGTTTCTCCTCTAGCATTACCGTGGGAGCCTGAAGTCGTTGAACACGGGGATAATAACGTTGTTGAACTACGGAAAACACGTCCCACCTGCAGTATCCCATGTTACGCTGGCTCATGAAATTGGACACAATTTCGGATCCCCTGTAAGTACTTTTTGAGGTGATCTGGGGATGACGGAGACTTAATTGGTTTGATGATAATCCTCGATCTGGGATGAAGCTGTCTTATGTCCACTTCCGGGCTCGTATGAAACGAGACATGTCCGCAATCGAGATTTGTACAAGAAAGTCTTCAGACCCTTTGTTACATCCTCGGTGATCGGTTTAGCGTTGTGAATTTAGCGTTTTAATTATTTTGCGTTGTAGAAAAATTTAAAACAGAATTTCCGAAGAAAAGTTGAAATTTAGTACTGGACTCCCTAAAAAATCCCGTAACAAAGCTTTCACGTTACTAAACTCGTGTCGATATTCGAAAGGGGGCTAAGTTTTCTCTAGCGTGACTGCACTGACATTGCAACCCCTGTTGACGAGCGCGCAGTTTATCCGGTTGGAGCTTGTCCGGAAATTTCACGCTGCTGACTTCATTGTCTCCACTTCCTCTCTCTAATACGTGCCTGCATTTGCTACGAACCACCGTGGATTTCCAGAAAATCTGCCTCCAGGTTCTTTTATGGAAAGTCGTTCGCTTAGAAAAATTGTTTCCAGTGAACTACTTTCCGACAAGCCATTTCATCGGATTTGTTACAGCAGCGTATGGCATTTTCGGAGGGGGGAAATCGATTTTTTCGAATCATCTCTTTGCCAGCTCTCCTTGTTGAAAGCAATTGCTATCCTGTCGCCCCGATTTATCACTAACTTCCCCTATCTTCAATCGGCTATTTTGAAATTCGTTTCGGTCCCAAAACCGCATCAGTCAATATCGGGACAATCATTTCGTCTGCAAGAAGTTCGAACACCAGAGTATGTTTTCGTAAGATTCATACTTCCGCCGACACACAATGGACCGGGGTTTGGTTTGCACCGATAGTGAGAAAGAAAGGGTTATTGCGAACGATGCAGAACTTCACACGGTCAGAAGTTTGATAACCCTTAAAGGACCCCTCGTACCACTTACTCTTTAAGTTCCAGTATTTTGAAATAAGTGAATAGTTTAAAACTAAGCTCTGCTTTCAACATCACCTACGGCTTAGGCTGTTTTAAGCCCTTTTCCAGGCCCGCTGACTGACAATATTTTGCAGAACCGATTTTCTTTCATGAATAAACTTTTCGCAAAGAACCGTCGATATCATGATAGGCATCGAAGGTGGCAAAACACGGCAAGTGAGAAAATCAGTGAGGTCTCGTTAGGGGGGTTAGTATGTACTGTACAAAATCCGGGTCTCCGGGTCCAAGAAAGGATGGAGCGATTACGGGAGTGGGTTGAATTTGTATTATAAGTAAGACAGGTCTTTTAAGTCAAGGATTGGTTTTGACTGATAGGGAGGGAAAGGGCTATTGCGAAGTGTTCTGATCTTTGAATCTTCACTGTTCAGAAATTCGATGGCACTGCATAGCTTAACTTGAGTGAAATGCCGGGCCTTAGAGTGAAAACTATCTTATGTTTATGGGGGCTTTAACATTGTGATAGCTAGTGCCATTTGCCAATTAGAAAAAAGAAAACAGCCCCTGTCCCCTTTGCGGAGATGGTGAGGATGACCTATACTAGCCCACTTGGTTGCACGGTGTCGCGAACTCTCGAGGTTAAGGGAATCTTGCTGGGGGGAAAGGAAGATACTGTTTCCTGATATCCTGAAGAGCACATCACCAGCAGTAATTAGTGCGTTATGTAGATTTGCAGTGAGTAGTATTATATTAAAAGTGGATCGGGCGAGTGTAATTTAGATTATGCAGCGAGTTGTAAGAATTTATCATGAAGATTTATATTTTGTTGTTTTGTATATGGCCCTAAGGCTTTAAATACATTATTATTATTTAAATAAGTTAATTCAGGGGTAGCATCAATGGTTTCGTGAATGCGCCGTTAGATGACCCTAGCTGTTGAACATAACTTTCGGCCAGTAGTGGCCACCGAAAGCTTTCCATAGTGATAATGCTCCTCTCCCAAGCCAACTTAATCATGAAAGTGAAGAAAATTCCGTCCGGAAAAACCTGTTATTCTGTCCGCAGCCTTAGGGCGTGGAGGACAGTAATTAGATTAGATGTCTGCGAAGCCCAAGGACCGTCTCTTACTCATTAGGTTAAAGCGATGAGAATAGCATTGGATTAGATGTCTTACTGTATTCAAAGGAGCAGGAACTTAATTTGCCGAGGAGTGTTGATCATTTGCCACGTATTCTTTCCATCTTGTATGTGCGATGCCTTCAGAGAAGCTTTTAGAAAAGATTTACTTTATTCCAGCCTTCGTCTAGTTCAGGTTCTAGACCTTCCAGTGCATGAAAGTCAGAAGAAAGCTTAGCTTTATTAGAATAGAATAGAATATCTTTACAGGAAAGCACTGGGAGGATAAGTATTCAGATAAAGTATAACAAGCGTCATTAATAGCTAGGGGGAGGGGACGGAGCAACAGTTCAATTAGAAAAAGGAGGGAAGCTGGTTAATAAATGTTGAAGGTTAATACATTTTTACTGTGATATTTATGACACCAAAAAAAAGAATAATCGGTGTTGTCCGTCACCTGATTTTCGAATAAGGTGATACTGAATTTGAATTGAAATGTGAAAAAGAAATACTACCAACGTCTGCAGGATTGGAATGGATTCGACTTTCAACACGAGTTTCAGCATGCTTACCTTGTCTCTTCATCATGTCTTTCATTCCTTGTCTGTCGTCGGTATTCTTCCACCAACTGCTAATTAGAAGTAGCTTGTAGTGAGTTTTACTTGGTCAGTCAAGCTCTTATCCCTTCGGCCTTATTTTAGTGTCCTCCCTGAGATTCCTTTCTTGGAACCCAAGGTTTGTGAAGGAATCAGATTGTAGTGAGTTATACCAAGAACAAATAATCAGATAGAATTTCTGTCTTTAGTCGCATGTTGCGACTATGAAAACCCCGACAAAACTGAGCGGACCTAGAGGTATTTACTCTAGCTTTGAGATGATGTTGATAACCGTTTACTCCTCTTCGGTCTTCGCCGTTGCTTATCGCACCAGAAATACTGAAGGAGGCTGGCAGGAGGTGTACTCCGCGCGCTGACCCGCTCTGGAGCGTGTCCATAGAATCAGTCAGCTTTGACTCCTACTTTTCCTCATCCGCGGGTTGACAGCGATTTAGCTGTTTGTAGAAGTAATGAAACGTCATTTGGCGCGACGCTACTAACCTCCACTCGTTCGTAGCTGACAAGCTATGGGGAAATATTCGACTCCGCATATTCATGTTACAGAGATAAGGGAGACAGAGGTTCTGTCAGTTTATTTGTTCCTGGTTATACTTGGTCAGTCAACCTTTCATCTCTTCGCAGTTATTTTATCTCCTTCCCCGAATCTCCTTGAGATTCGTTTCGTGGAACTTAAGATATTGAGAAGATTTTATGTCGACTGATGTCTGGCATCTCAACCATTTTTTCGAAAAACTTCCTTCTCGTATGTCCTTTTTAAGGGCAGCTTGTCCTTGTTAAATTTGCCCCAAGGGAGCTTATTATCCTCGTCGAGTTTTGCTGACCCTTATCTCGTCCTTCATCCTATCTGATTAGCTTTCGCCCTTACTCAGTCTCTTGCCTTTCACCCATCCGTATCTTACCAGTGGCTCAGTGCCACATAGTCTTAAAAAGCGTAATGGGGGAGATGGATGTTGCTATCGATCAAAAAGCGCGTTGCGGTCATTACGCCACAGTAAGCAGTAGAGATTGTCTACCCCTAGAGGGAGTCAGGGGAAATACGGTATTTTTCTGTCGTGCTGACTAAGTAGACGAATAGAATATTAGCAAAAAAATAAATAACATGATCCTAAAGAATATTGTTCTTCTTACCAGTGCAACAACGCGACTACTATGACGCCATCCAGGTGGAGCCGAGGGGTTACCCACTCCCCGGCACCTGCTGTATACTCTTTCTGACACTGCCCGAAATTAGCTGTGTCGGCACCGATGCCGGCCACAAATTTAGCGATTCCCGCTTCTAAATATGCTGATTTCTAGATTCTAACGCGAGGCAACCGGTGCCGGTACCGGGCACTTGCTGTGCACCAAAATCGAGAGTGGGCAATCTCCCGGGTGGAAAGTGCAGGGGCTGCCTCGAGTCAGTTTCGTGCCACACACTCAAGATTATCAGAAAAGGATTTGAATGACATTTCTCCCAACACCATTGGTTGTTTCTCGTTCTACCCAGCTCACATCTGTAATGCGGCCATTTGACATTAGAAAGGCGTAGTCGCTTTCTTACTTTCGAATAAAACCGGTTTCGGTGAGAAAGGAGGAGGAGGGCGCAAAGAAAAGGGTCTGCAACTCGCTTAACACTGAAAGTCAGTGACTTAAAGAAAGACGGTGTAGGTCATCTGTAAGCTGGTGGCAGAAGTGCTGCGAAAGCTCCAGTTTTTCCGATCCGTGGTTGACATGTACGTTTTCAACTGAAAGATGATAGCACTTATCAGAATCTCTGTAAATTTTAAATATAAATAAATAAATAAATAAACTCTTTATTTCCATAATAGCACGTGGCTAGCGGCGGACGTCATACGTTACAAAAATAAAACGATTTATACTATATACAATTAATTAACATTTCAGACGTCTAACGTTTTTCCCATCGATTCGTCATTGAAGTGGCCCACGAAGTAAGGGACGAAGGACGATAGGTATCTCTTTGAAGATTTTCGGGGCGGGGGATAGAGGAGTTGGCATCTTGAAGTGAGGATTCCTCGACGAGTACTCGGCCCACTGATGCGTGCCTCTTGAAAATCAGGCAGGATTTTACGGTGAGCCTCGGACTGCAGGCATTGTTTCCCGAAGCGCATGGTGAGGTCGTGACGCCTTTCAGCCAGCCTTTGCAGCCTCAGTTTTTGCAGGCTGTCATCATAGGACATGTAATTAGCCCCAAGCATAATTTTACATGCCCGTTTCTGGATATTTTCAAGTTTTTCGGTTTGCACAGCAGTTAGTCCTGGATGCCAAGCTGGACAGGCGTATTCGGTCTGGGACCGGACGTACATGCAGTACAGCCCACGCATAATTGAGACGTTGATATTGAATCGGGTAAGGCATGCAAACGATTTCAGACATAGGGCAGCCTTTTGGAGAATGGATTCAACATGAGGATCCCATTTAAGGTTGCTTTTGAAAATCACCCCCAAAATTTTTATTTGATCCTTGATGTCTAGTCCAATATCGTCTTGCGGGGGGATCGCAGATTTTAAGAAGCTAACTTGTAACACATGGCTCTTTGTTTCGCTAACAGTAAGCATGACATCTTGAAGGTCGTGTTTTAGCTTGGAAAATATAGATGAGATGGTGATTTCCTCTGCGACCCTAGTTGAGGTTCGGAATGAAATGCTCGACAGGTCGTCGGCGAACTTGTAGCGACTCTGTGATTCTGCTAGGACGGAGTTGAACACGATCAGGAAAAGTAGCGGTCCTAATTTTGTCCCTTGAGGGGCTCCACACCAAATTTCAGCAAATTCAGATACTTCTTTGTCTCCGAGCTCGACACACTGCCTCCGTTTGTGCAAGAAACTGGCTACCATACGCAAAAGAAACTGCCGAGCGCCCATTTCTTTCGCTCGGTTGATGGCTACTCGGTGATTAAGGCTGTCGAAAGCCTTTACGATGTCACTGATTAGCACTTCTGCGTATGCCTCATCTTTCTCGAGATGTCTCATCAGATCATCAATGAGGCTTACGAGATAGTGGGTGGTGTTGTGTTTGGGCCGGAACCCAAATTGCCGGGGATCTAAATTTGCTTCGATGTCTTCGAATAGATATTCATAAATGAAACCTTCAAACACCTTAGAAAGACACGGTGTTTTTGAGATAGGGCGCAGGTCGTTCGGCGAAAGCGGTTTTTTTACTTTGGGAATAGGAGTGATATAGGCTGACTTGAAGCAGTCAGGAAATGCACCATCGATGAGACATTGGTTGAAACAGGCTGCCAGAATGGGACCAAGTTCCTCGGAGCACGTAGCTATCAGCTCGATAGGAATTTCTAGGGGGTAGTTACTCTTCCTGGTGTCTAGTCGTTTGAGCTTCTCGCATACTGCTTGTGGGTGAATGATCGGGATTTCTTCGACGGGTCCATTTTCAGGTAGCTCGGCTAGAGGTGGGTGCGTGCGACAGATATTTGCGAAGTGCGAGTTGATCTGGTTAGCACTTACGGGTTTACCATCAACTCCATAAATAGTTGTCTGTTTTCGATTTTGTCCCATAATCTCCTGAACTTTTTGGTGGAATCTAGAAGGATTAGATTTCCATAGCTTGTTCACTACTTGAGCACCAAATTCCTTTTTTGATTTCTTTACTTTAAGGCAAATCACATTGCGCATTTTCTTCGCCTCCTCACGATATCCCGACTTATAGAGCTCATTTCTCGTTTTTATGAGGCTCTTCATCTCTTTGGTGACCCATGGCTTACTTTGTGACTTAACCAGTATTGTCTTTTCAGGAAATACTTCTTGGTACTCATGGAAAAGCTGCGCGGCGACCTCTTGCATCATGTCGTTGCCACTCTTCATAGCAAGAACCGTCGACCAATTTTTCCTAGTGAGCCACTCGCGGTAAATCTGGATCTGTTCTTGTGTACGCGGGCGATACTTCACTACTGATTTCGATCTGTTGGGGGGTTTTCTGTTGGGCTCCCATATTACAGTGAGATGATCACTCATGCCGATAGCCGGGAGTGTGTAGGGGGGGCTGTAGAATTCTTCAGTGTTTGTAAATATGAGGTCTAGTGCTTTATTTTCGCGTGTTGGGACTTTGACAACTTGCGTCAATGAAAGCGAACTAGACAGCCAATTGGTCTTCAAGTCATTAAAATCGCCCATGATTTGAATTCCGGCGTAAGGAAATTCCGATCTGATGTAGTCTACAGAATGCTGTAAGTAAAGTACAAGTTCCTTCCGGAAAGATGCTCGTGGCGGGTAATAAACTACACCAAAGATAATGGACGATACTTCTTTCGGTAGGTATCGTGGTCTTGTCCAGAGCCAAAGAACTTCATGCTGTGAGATACCGTGTAGGCACTTTGGGTCCTGCACACCAACATTTGGTTGACCGTTCCAGATATGGAGATTTGGGGCTCTGTTCCCTGGCTAAGGGAAAAGCATATTTTCGGTACAGTTCTCCCGAGCAGGACAGATTGTGGAATGGAGAAAGGACATTATTCTCCCCAATTGGAATCTCTTTGGCATCGGTCCAGAAGTTGATAGAACTGCCGACGACAAAGAAGTGGTGGACGGCCATAGAAAAACGGGAGAATGAGGGATGTAATGGCCGCAGGAGCGTCTGAAATGAGATCTCAGATATTCCGAATTTCTTTTATTGGCTTGGAAATGAGGAGCTTTGTCATGCTTGTTTGATGGGCTCTGACGCCATTGAAGGATCACGAAACCAGAGTAATAACTGCCGAAATTGTAATAGGCGTTTTTGTCGGCTTTGCTTACAAAGAGGGGAGGTGAAAAAGGATCAGTGGGATAAAAGAAAAAAAGATTCGTGGGCATCCCAGGTGAGGCAGATATTGGACCATTGCGGTTTGTCAGAATTTTGGAATAATGGTGATGGGCCTGGACTCCCTTTGGGTGATGTGAGAAAGGTGGTGGAAAGTCGTCTGTTGGACCAGGAAATTCAAACTTGGCAGGTGGCCAAGGATGAGTCAATGTCCTTGAGGTTTTATGCAAAAATTAAAGAGATGTGGGGGGAGGAAGTATATTTTAAAGCGGGTTTGAAAAGGGAGGAAATACGGGATTTAATTAGCTGTAGGGCAGACAGCCTGCCATTGGGGGAGAGAAGACGGTATATTGGGAGGGCAAAGGGTCGGTCCGGTCCGTACTCATGTCCGATGTGTGGTAGCATGGATGAGAATTTAAAACATTTATTGTGTGAATGCGAAAGTCTGAGTGAACTTAGGCTAGAAATTTTTGGAGTGAATGGTAGGGGAAGGGATGAAGAATGGATGTGTGGTGTAATGGGGAATAATTGTTTTGGAAATATAAAACAGTTGGTGAGGTTCCTTAGGGTAGCCCTAGCCCACAGGGATAGGTGCTTATAGGAGTTAATATTTTGCGTGTGTATGTTGATGTTTTTTGTGTGTGTGTTTTTTTTTTTTTCTATATGTATTTGCCATGGCCGTTGGCTCTTAGCGCAAATAAAATCTTATCTAATCTTATCTTATTAATTCTGCAAACATACGAGTCTGCTCGTCGCTAATTCGGAAAATGCTCTCCGGTAATTCTTTAGTACTGCGTCGCTTGATATAGCCTTAGCATAAAAGAAATGTGAGGCTGGCAAAGAGGGGAGACGAATAGGATCACGTCCGCGGCTCGTCCTTCTATTCGGAAGGTTCCTTAGGGTTTCGCAAGAGTAGACCTATATGCTACAAACGAACCGTAGCCTACTATAATAACAATGATAATACAAAGCAAGAGAAAAGGCTTTCGCCTCTAAATAACTCTAAGAAATTTTGAGTAGTCGCACTGATCGGAGTTAAAAATCCCATCAACAATGTACTTGAAACTATTGATCGATTCAGCATTAACCGCATCTTCGGTAAGGCTGTTCCAAGGATCAACGATTCTGTTACCAAAACCCCACTTAAAAACGTCCTTGTGGAATCTTGATTTTGCAAGCTTGTACGCGTGCCCCCGATGATGACGGTTAATACTGAATCTTACTAAATCAGTCACTTCAAAATCGTCATAACTTCCATTCATTAATTTGAATGTTTCAATAAGGTCTCCTCTAAAAAACCTGTATGGGATGGAGGGGAGGCACAACTTGGTAGGGAAGATCGCGCAGACTTGGTACAAACTTCGTAGCTATACCATGGATAACCATAATGCCTTGCGTACTTGATACTGCGAGTATCTTGTCGTATGTTTGCATAGGCCCCCTTCGACCAGATTTGGACGAACGTCGCCGGTCGCTAAAAGACACTAAAGCCCATACCAGACAATTTTTACTGCAAAATACTTGCCGAAAAACATTTATTTTATTTCCAGTTTGTCAAACTCCTGCTGGATTTTGAAAAATTTGCTCCTAATTTCCTTCGGACTCTTCTTTCGTTTTTTACATCTGTCGCTAGTGGATGCGTACTCTCACCAACAAGATGGCGTTCAAACTAGATATACCCCAATGGGAGATAAAGTAAAGAAAAAGTTTTTACAACTTAGATCTACTGTCTGTCCGAAGAAAATTGAAGCAGTGGGCGGGTAGGTGATGTCGTGTTTGTTAGTTTTCCTTTACATTTGACTGGTTTATAAGCAAGAACAAAACCAAGGTAGTTAAACATTTAGAGAAGTGTTCAAATAAGCATACCTGTACTGTATTATAAATTCTTGGTTACTCTTCTGTTTTGTATACCAGTAGTAAACGCAGTACCTTTCCTGGAGGCATTAAGTTAAGCTGGCTTTACTTTTTGCCTATCCAGTCTCCCATCGCCAGTTCAGGGATAGGGTAGGGAAGCAAAGCATTGCTCTAAAGATCGATTATCAAGTTTTCCCGCGAAAGGGATTACACGTGATGTCCCGAAAGTTCTCTTCAGTTCCAAATTACAACATAATCTGTTTTCCAGCACGATCCAGAAAACAACAAGGAGTGCACGCCTGGTGGAGAAGATGGGAACTACATCATGTTTGCCCGAGCTACTTCTGGGGACAAGAGGAATAATAACAAATTCTCACCATGTTCATTACGAAGTATTAACGGAGTCCTTAACGCGAAAGCAAGGGACTCTAGAGGCTGCTTCACAGGTTAGTAGCGCCTTTGTAATTAGGCTTAGGTTGAACCACAAACTCTACCCAGATGTTAAGTTGAGACACAGAAAGCTTGGGAAGAGAAGAGTGGAAATGATGATTGAAATGAGATTGAGACCTAATTGGGTATCAGCGGTGTTCCCTAACCTGGCCTTAACAAGGTTCATTAGAAACAATTTAAAGTTTAACTGAAACGGCAGCATATTTTTACATCTGCTATTTGAATACACTGAATTATTCTGACTCATCTAAAAGATTTTGTATTTTTTACCCTGTGCTTTACTAATAACGTTCAGAATGTGCGCTGCTTCTATGACAACCCAGAATTCATCCAGACGCGGAGATTTTAAATTTCAATAAAAGCCTGCATTTCCATTCTGTTACGGACGCTAAACTTGGAAAATTGGGGAAGCAGCTCCTCCGAGGGGAGTTGGAAAGTGACGATAAGATATGTCTTTTTGTTATATGTGCTATTTTTCGGCAAAGGCGTACCTTTGTAGTTGCTGATATTTCAAGCATAGAGGGACAAGCACGTAGAGATACCACAAATCCGAAAGAATAAGTTCATTCGATGAAATCGATTATCTGTGGATAGCGGACAAACGGAGTAACGCATTTTTGTCGGGTTTTCAGGCCCATTTGAGTGAATAAGTGATGCGTAACAAGACTTTCTGATCTCACCCTATTCGGTTAAACTTTAAGAATAAATGCTAACGAATGTATCATTTATTTTTGTACTCTGACCAACAGAGATAAAATTTCAGAACAGCAGCCGTTTTGTCTTTATTATGCCTATGTCGGCCCCTTTTGAAACTAATCGATGTCGAAGTACCGCGACACAAGCCCTGTAACCTTGACTGGTTTCTGCAAATATTTTTCTAGATGGAACCCAATGGAGAAAAGTTCAAACACTCCAGTAATCGCTTTGCCTAGAGCAAGTATGCAAATGGGGATTCAAAATAAACATTTCTCAGTTTACTGCTATTCCTTAGGGCATCAGTTATACCTATGAAATATTGAACTAGATTTCTCTATGCTTGAGTGTCATAAATCAAATCGTTGGAGAAGCGATTTAGATGGTTACTTAGAAACAGCGAAAACAGAAACAGCGAAGGTAACAACATTGAAAGCAAAAATTGTGTAATGCAAATACCGCTATGATCAATTCAGTCATCGTATTTATTGCTGAAAATCAGTTGTACAACATGATAGCATAGGACTGTCAACATTGCACGTTGAACACAATTAAAGATTTTGTATTGGCTAACTATCGATATAGCTTTTTAAATAAGTACTTGATAAGGTATGAAGAATATTATTAATATATACAGTTCATTTTAAACTATAATGTCTAAACACATAAGTCACATTTTGTTTACAAATATAATAATGTCAGTTTGTTTTATCTATCAAAACGGTTGGTCAAGCATAAAAGAAACAAAAACGGATGTCATTATCTCGACAGGCTAGAGTAAGATCAAGGCAGTATACAATTGTTGGTTTAGAGGCACAGTTTATTATGAAGTCTTCATTAATCCTTTATAGCTTAATCCTATACTTCTTTACACTGAAAAACATAGATAACCATGCCGACTTCCAACAATGTGTAGAAAATAGGATGAAGAAAATATTGGTACGAAAGCAAAACAATATATTTATTTTGAATGAATGAAAAAATTTATTGCCCATCAAAATTGGCCCGAGAGGACCTAGACGGAGTAGACAAAACAAAAAGAAGAGAAAAAAACGCAATACAATAATGTAACACAACAACAATGTAAGAAACTACGAACATTAGCACCTAAATGAATCATATAGACCGTGCGACCTGTTTAAAGAACTTTCAAACTTCTTTATTCTCTCCTCAATCGCAGTCGTAGGGTCGGCAAGACGGTAGGTCAAAACTGTTGTGCCCAGGTCCGCATCCAGGAATTTATTTCGGTGGGAGGGATTTTGCCCGTGGGTCGGACAAAAAAAAACAGGTATATTTCGGGGGGGTCGAACCCCTACCCCCCCCCCCCCCCCCCCCCTCCCCTGGATACGGCCCTGGTTGTGCCTCATGACATGAGATAATTAGCATAGATTTTTTTCCGGCGCGATTTTGACCATCGAAGTTTTTCCCTGTCCCAGAGCTGGTTGCCGTCTCTATATCCGTCCTGGTACGGAGTCCGCGTAAACGTCACGGCCCAGTAAATTTACGATCCCACGGTTTGTCTTCAGCGACCAAGGAAAGATATTAGCAAAGCCACAAAATATTCAGGATATTAATATTTTAGTCAGAAAAAGAAATATGTATTATTAGGCCTCGGGACGTAGCTCTGACTCGAGAACTTCTTTTTATTGTCTCGTTGTTCTCGTCTCGAGGGAGTTTGTCGAAGACTCGGACTCATCTTGACTCGTGAGCGTAAATTTCGTCTCGGACTTGGGCAGGCTGGACTCGAGCTAGCAGCTCTGCCTGTCGTGGTCTGTGTTTTCGCGCTTTTGACTGGATACCAGCAGGGACCCATAAATTTCCTGTAATGTCTCGCCATTCAGGGGGCTTGTCAATAGGAGATTTCTGATGCGATCTTGACCGACCAACCGGTAGTTCGAGAAATACCCACGGGGATAGGATACGCGACTATCTAGATAGACTACATTTGGGATTGGCTGCTGGCGCCTTGAGGGAGGAGTCTCTTTGGCGCTCAAGTCCAATGAGGCAAACAAGAACGCCGATTTGACCCAAGCGGAATTTTCGGAAAGTAGGAGTAGGTCGGGCAACATAGAATCATAGGAAATGACAAGCCCCCTGAATGGCGAGGCATTACGGGAAATTCATGGGTCCCTGATACCATGTAGCTTGAACGTTCAGTTGTAGCACATGCCACAAATGCTAGAGCGGGGGCGTGATAACAGCCAGCGAAAGCAATAATCTGGGCTCCTGGTTTTCAGTTGAGCAATTTATAAGGACATTTTCAACTTTGTTTTCGTCCTATATAGCGTCCGGTTTTCGTTCCAAGAATTCGCCATATTGTCTCAATATCAACTTTTGTGACGGATAGTAAATAGATCCAGAAGTTGACGAGTAGAAATGTGCTATCCGCTCCCCGAGTAATGGAAGTTTTGCACTTTCTTTGGAGTAGAAAGTTAAAGCTATCATGCTCTGCTGATATTTTACCATATTTTACCATCTCTCTGTCACAAGTTCTGATAATAAAACAGTTAAGTTCTTTCAGAAACTAGTCCGCTTAAAGTACTGAAGGCGAATAACGGTTAGTAGCTGACGAGAAGCTTTATTTAGCCGCGGGAAGAAGTAGGGTTTTTGATTCTCCCTTGGTAGACCGTTAGAACAATCTCTAGACTCCGCCGATAGTGATATGATCAGGATGGACCCGAGAGAAGCATAGTAAGGGAAAATCATCGTAACGGAGCGGGAACATGAATAGAAATTTTATGGGGGGAGCTTCGTGGCCCCGTGAGCCGCAAATCAGGGCTGATTGGCAATTCGTTTGATCTTTATCGACTTGTTCCTTGTAGAACTTCAGACTGCCATTTGTGGAAACGGAGTTGTTGAACCTGGTGAAGAATGCGATTGTGGATGGGAGGAGGACTGCAAAGAAACGTGCTGTTTCCCCATGAGCACGAACCCGCGACTGAACGAACAACCATGTACATTGAGGTCGAAGAAGATGTGTTCGCCATCTCAGGTAAGCTATAACATCATAAATGCAAGAATCTGTGACGTGATGTTGCAGTTCGAACCTTCAGAAGTATGTGGCACAGTAACTTTTACACGCGCCAGCCTCTTCTTGCCGAGAGACATTAGGATTTCATAAGACACAACGCAAAGGCCCACACGACAGTTCAAATTTCGTTCCAGATCAAGGTTTCAAACTCCTCCAAGATCATACTCCAACAGTACGCCCGCTCACTAAGAACTCCTTATAAAATTCCTCCAACTCCAAACGTGACTTACTTCTCTACTTAAGGGTCCTGTCTGGAGTTATCTCCAATGCGGAGAGAACTAGGTAGGGCTTGTCAACGGCCTCTACTGGTATGAGCGCCAGGGCTGGAACGTCAGATAATAGGTGCCAACCCACGAGCAGTCGCGTAGAAGACTTTCCATTTTGTGTTCGTCTTTCTTTTGGGTGTTTCTTCGTTTTTGATTGACTTGTAGTTAACCCTAACTAGGGTTGATGGTCGGAAACAGAGGCCGTACAGTCGATAGGACCTCAGCCGAATTTGTTCTCGTCAACACGCGACAGTTAATTTGTTGTACAATGGTAATGTTTATTGTTGTTCATCTCCGCTGATCCGGCAAAGGGGCTACTCATTTTCCTCACCACGTGCTCCTAGGGCAAGTATGGCTGCTTCTTTCTTAATTCCCATCGGGAATACCGCCGTGTCTTTCCCCGTGAACTGCTCCATGGCTCAGTTCTTCAGTAATTCCCATCGGAGGACGAGTCATGCCTTTCCTCTCCATATTGCCTCAGTGTTCACGCCTAAGCCAATGAAAACGGCACGCTCCGGCTCCCTTTCCTGTCCAGGCAGAGAGGAAATCGCTGGAATTCCACCGCGTCTTGCTGAAGATAAAAGGAAAGACCACACGCTCCCTGCTTTCATTTTCCTTTATTCCCATCCTTAAAGGGAAATGTCTTACGCTGACGTATCTTAAGTGCGCTCGAGGGACGCCACTTCTGAAGTGCTTATTTCGGAGTGTGCCTGCTATCTTCTTTGCGTCGGGCTCCGGGGACAACTGTAATCCAATAATGACCCTTGTTGTCCCCCTCGGACCTGACTTGAGTAAGTGATCCACGTTGCGTGGTAATGGGGCAAAAAAGCAATTTCTAAAACAGGGCGATTCGGGTGGAACGCGGTGAATTATCCTTGGTCCTGAAATTGCAGCGGAGTAGGCAGTTTGAGTGTTTCTTGAGTCCGGACGTGTTATACAAGTTATTTGCAATCTATCGAACACAAAAAGCCCAAAGGCCATGGCAACAAAAATAATATTGGATTAGATTAAGTAACTGGGTTCATGAACTATCAGAACAAACAAACGCATCTTCTTCGTCAACCTACAAACGCTTCGAGCGTGTTCCACCCTACTTACCGTAGTTACTACGCATGACGTCACGATACCCATGTTATTGCATTGTGATAAAGGGAAAGAATAAAGATTATTATTTATAGATTATTTGGATATTTTGCATAAAGGCTGGTACGCTTTTTAAAATTTTCGGTAAAACATCACTCCACGGGGTAATCCAGCCAATCACGTTACGGGGATCCGTAGTTACCACGCTTACTACGCTCCCGAGCATGGTAAGGAAATAGTTGCTGTTAGTTACTGTTTCGAGAAGGTTGGAACGGTCAGCGTAGTAACTTTTCGTGAGGTTGGAACGGAAATAGTAGGCTAACTAATAGTTACTATTGTTAGAAGGGTGGAACACGCTTTTCGTCTACACACGAACTAAGGTTGGATCTGCTCTTGGTGTTCTTATGGCACTTACAAATTCGTGACGAATCGCCATATAGCCATTGCGCCGTCTCTCTATCCGTCTGCCAAGTGTTTCCGGGTTAAGATAACTATAGATGAGCTACGATCTGACTAATTCACTTTCTGATTTGACCGTTCGTGTTTGGGACTTTCGGCGGATCTGCTGTGTTTCCGCAGTAGAGAATAGAATAGAATCGTATCAATCGAAAGTAACGATCATAGCGTTACCGACGAACTTAGCCCATTTCGTCATACAAATAAACTAGACCTCCGTTGCCTGTGCAACGGGAAGTGTTGCAGCAACTGTGCCCTACGGGACACAGTTGCGGAGCAACAGTCTCCATTATGTCCTTCAGAGGACATTTTTCTAATGCGGCTTCGATTGTTATCTTGAAGCATCTTTGATATGGTTTTATTTCGAGCTCCTAACAGTAAAAATCGAAAATTTCAGAAAATTAGACAAAAAATTGGAACGAGAAGAACTTTTCCGGAATTATTTCCGGGAAGAGCTACGGAGTTTTATGCTCCAGTTCTCGAAGAGATCTGTAAAAGTTCTTCATGGATTCAGCATTAATTTATTTCTAAAACGTTTACTTCCGAAGCTAGGGCCATCTTAACTTGACGCCAATTCGAAGTTTTATGTTTCGAGACACACTTCGGGAATTATTTCCGGGAAATCTGAAAGAGATACGGAAAAAACAAAATAAAGTTTTCTTCTTAAATTCTGATGGACTAAGCTAGGAAAATATAAAACAAACAAAAATTGGCAAAAATTGGAAATTGCTCCGAGGACATGACAAAACTTCTAAATAGAAAACCTACAGAAGGAATTTTATATCCGGAAAACTATTGCAAGTTCCAGTCTTATGGGATCGAGATCTGTCGAACCGCGTTGGAAAAAAAATTCTAGCTGGCCCAGAACCGAAGTTACCTCTAGAACGTCGAAACTTCGGAAATTATTTCTAAGAGAACGAAGCAACTTGGTATAAAGAACACTTCACTTCTTCTTGCATAACTTTCATAGCACTACTCGATAAAAATAAAATAAAAGATCAATAAAAGTTCTATATGAGTTCATAATTATTTTATCTCTAAAACGTTTACTTCCGAAACTAGGGCCGTCTTAACTTGACGCCAATTTGAAGTATTATGTTTCGAGATGCACGTTTCGGGAATTATTTCCGGGAAATCTGAAAGAGATACGGAAATAACGTCTTGTAGTTTTCTGCTTAACTTTTGATGGTCTAAGCTAGGAAAATATAAAACAAACCAAATTCACCAAAAAATTTAAATTGCCCCGAGGGCATGACAAAACTTCCAAATAGAAAAACCCAAAGAAGGAATTTTATTTCGGAGAAACTATTGTAAGCTCCAGTTGTTAGGAGATCGAGACCTGTCGAACCGCGTTGGAAAAAAAATTCTAGCTGGTCCAGAACAGAAGTTACCTCTAGAAAGTCGAAACTTCGGAAATTATTTCTTAGAGAACGAAGCAACTTGGTATATAGAACACTTCACTTCTTCTTGCATACTTTTCATAGCGCTACTCGATAAAAATATAAGAAACATCAAAATCGAAAATTTGAGAAAATTCCAAAAAATATCGGAACGAGATGGACTTTTCCGGAATTATTTCCGGGAAATCTGTAAGAGCTACGGAATTTTGTGCTCCGGTTCTAAGAGACAAATGAAAGTTCTACATGAGTTCAGCATAACTGTATTTCTAACAAGTTTATTTCCGAAGCTAGGGAAGCTATTTTTTTTTCTGGAAAACTGTTAGAAATTTTAGCAACTTCTCTGGAACTTTTTTACTCTGTTTCACGTTTCCCTTCCCTCTGAAAAATCTCAAATTTTTAACTCTTACCACTTCGGAGCTACAGGTCGCTGATCACGGTGAAAAAAAAAAATAAATAAAAAAAAAATACGAAAGCAGTAGTGTTGCTGCGCAGCTGCGCAACACAATAATAGAGAGGGTCCGGGCTAGATTTGGCCGCGGGGGAAAGGGGAGGGAGAAAGCCTTGTTATTGTGCTACAGATAAAATACTGAAGTGAAGGTATTTGGGAGGTACAGCGCGCTGCATGTGCCGTCTCTGGTCCAAGTCGAATTCAGCGTAGTTAGATTTTTGTCATGACATAAAGGCTACTAAAAACATTCCAGTTTATTAACAGGAAGACGAACACAAAATTTGAGTCGCGAATACAGATGAATCCAGAGCCAACGATCGGCATAATGCCAGGTTCCTTATCCAGTCGCGGCTAAAAACAGACACAATTCACTTTATTTCTGTCATTAACAAGTCCCTGATCCGTCCGGGGGCAACCAAAACGACAATGTTTATCCAAAGATGTCTGTCTTTTGGGGCTTCTTCTGCGATGTTTATACTGGCAGTGCTAGCGTCGGCAGTGCGCCAGAAGCCTCCCCAGGGTCCGAAGTCTTTTTTAGAGACTTGCTACTTCTTTAGACCTCTTGTTGTCTTCCTTCGCTAGGACGGCATGGGGTCGCAGACCGGGATATCTCGGATGTAAGTTCCGAGGTTGCGTAGTAGGGTGTTTCAAAGAAACCCCCGAAAAGGTTTCAAGGCCGAAGAGGGACGATTGCTGTTGCAATTTTCTTATTTTTCTTCCTGAAGTGTTGGAGACAGGAGCCAGTAGTTATTCTTCTTCGGAGGGTTGGCGTTGTGAAGACCAGAGGCGACATTTCCGCATTCGAGGCTATGGACGACCATACTTGGGGTGTGCCGAAGCAAGTGTTCAAAGACGCCAATTGCACTTTACGCAACCTATCTGATTGGCCAGGTTTCGCATGGGTATAGCATGATTCAGACGACAGCCCAGAAGATACTCGTCTTGGGTTTTGAGCCCCTCTTTGAATCTACAAAGATTTTCCGAGGCGCTAGTAGGCGAATTTTGCAGTGCGAGCATCCAACTGTTTTTTCAGGGGTAGTGACTTGACGCGGATTTTTGTCTTGTATATTTGTTGACAGGAGTTCCTTTGTGCCACTCCCACTCCCATTTGGCCCTATTAGATGTCACTGAGCAACTGCTACGTCTCAAATAATTTCTTCCCCGAACGACGTCATCTACGTAATCGAGACCAGTTAAGCGCAGTTGTTGCCATTCCACCATTCCGGTAATCGAAAATGTACGAAACCTGACGACGTGTATGTGATCCATTTCTCGAAGTAATTAAAGTGCATCGCTAAAGATACAACCGTGCTTGACCTCCGTTTCCACGGAGGAGGGAGAGGATCTCCATTGATTTGGACTTTAGTTTCCCGGCCCCGTACTAGTGTAGAATTAGTCCTCCTAATAAATATTTTACTACACCTCTTTTGTGTTACATGGAAATTCCTTTGATTAGCTTCTTCGTGCTACAAGGTTCTGTAGACGAATTTTCGTCTTGGACTAAAAACAGGGCTCCGAGAATCCCCAGAGGGAATCGTCGTGACAAAGTAAACAAGAGCAAACTGTGAGGAAGCAAAGGTGGAGCACCACATTCGAAACCAGATGTGGAACTTTTGCTTTCATGGATTACCAGCTAGGTTCCTGGAAATTTGTTGCTGGAAGAGAGATAGAGAAGCCAGATTAGGTTTCGTGAACCACCTGCAAATTTGCAGTTGCAGGCGAATAGGATTTCTCCTAAAATACGCCTTCATGACTGACTGCTGACTGCTGCCAGTCGTCGGCATAACAGTTTTTTCTCCCTTAAATAGTGCGAGGTGTGCTTTAACCAGTGGTTTCTTCTTGCTTGTCACATAAGCTCATAGACCAAGACAGGCATCTTTTTCTTTGCTCGCGACTCTACCCTAAGAACCCTAAGAGGTATGACGTGTGCAAGTATACGGAATGGAACGTATCTTTCTTTTTCTTTGTGTGCGTATTACAAAGGAACGACTCAATCATATTATGTATGTATAACACCAGTACACCGTGCAGTGCCATGATATCAGTCCTATCCTACGCAGTGCCAAAATCTTCTGGTATTGCCCTGATGTTAAAAGAAAAAAGTTCCGGAGGGCGATAACAACTTTTATCGCCCTGCAACAACTATTATCGCCCTGCGACAGCTATTATCGCCCTGCGACAACTATTATCGCCCTTGGAAAAGAGTTTTTAACTTTCCCATGTGTTGCCGCCCAAAAAAGACAGTGTTTTGAAAGCCTGATTTCAGCCACTTTACACCATAATTCAGTCCCGAGGAATCACTTTGCTGGTGAATGAACCTGTTGATTCAGGTTGGTTGTTAACAACAAGCCACCTAGTCTAGCCACCTAGCGATAGACTCTTCGTGAGAGTTGTTCAAGATGTTTCAGACGCTATATGGTACCACAACAAATCTTAACGAAACTTCTCTACCGAATTGAACTGAACCGTTTTGAGGTGGATCATCTACACTTTTCGGTTTTTCTGGCAAATATTGTAAGAGGCGTTACTAGCTACTAGCAATAATAGCATTAATTGATTGAAATAAAACAGTTGCTTTTTTACCGAATTTCCGCCAGGAGGTATCATGGGGCTGCCCAGTGTACTAGTGTTATAATCATTATCGCCCCTGCTTTCCCTTGGGCGATAGCGGAAAATTTGGCCCTTGGGCAGCATGATAGGCTGATATCGCCCGAGCGACCCGCGGGCCAAATTTTTCCGCTATCACCCTCAGCATGGGCGATAATATATAATACTCAGTGTATAAAACGGGGCCGAGCTCGTATCCCTGCCGGCCCCCACTGATCGATATTTATTGTTAAGAAATATTTTTCAAATTAAATTAAAGAACCCGAACCTGAACGTTTTGTGAAACCGACGCCGGAAATAGTCGATACACTTCGTATAACTGCGACAGTCTAGAAATCCCATGAGAGAGTCAAAAGTGTTTGAAATCATTTTTTTTTTGTCTTGACTCATTAGCGTAAAAGCGCCCAAGTTGAACGTCTTTGAACCTGAAGGGGACTTTTGTTCCGGGAATTCTTTTTTCCCGGGACCACTTTTTCGTGCTAGGATTCTGAAATGGTCGGAAAGTACTGTTTCAACTTTTGTCGAATCGGTAGGACGACTGGATAGAAAGGTGTGTGGGACAAAGCGAAAAGTTTCGCTTTGTCTTTTAACTTCGACGTCTATGACGAGAATTATATTAATAATAATTTGTTCCGCTGTTAACAAGGAAAGAAGTTTAAGTCTAAGTAAAATACTTTAGAAAAAAGAAAATAAAAAGAATTTGAACGAAAATACTTTAGAACTAGGAAACTTTCTGTGTGAGCCAAAGCCATCAGGAATATCTCAACGTTCGGTCCCCTAACCTGCGAAATCCGCATCAAATGCAACAAACTCTCACTCTCGCTTCCACTCAGGGGCAGCAGTTAGTTTTTTCTACGCTGAAGTCGGTTGCCGGAAACGCAACCGAAATATCTGAAATTTTTGGAAATTTCAGTGCAGTCCTAACTGTCAAGAAGGAAACCCTGAGTGACCTAGAACCTGTTTTGGACTGCACAGAAGTTTCTTTGTAAGGTTTTTAGGCCGAGTTCGAGTTTGGATAATTAAAGAAAAGGTTGTTCAGGGAACGTAGGCTGAACTGAAATACTTTAGACAAAGAAAAGAAAAAGAATTTAAACGAAAATACTTTTGAACTAAGGAACTTTCTGTGTGAGCCAAAGCCTTCAGGAATATCTCAACCTTCGGTTCTCTAATCCGCGACATCCACACATCAAATGCAACAAACTCTCAGATCTAGTTTGATCTTTATTTTGGAGAGATTCATAGAACTCCAAATGGGTGGTTTCATTTGTCTCTGACACAGAACCTATGATGTGAGAAATTCTGTCCCAAGATGTTAGGCCAAGCCTCCGTTTCTTCAAACCTGTTTCTGACGTCGATTGGAAACTGTTACTCAGAATTCTTTTCGGCGGCAACTGCACCTTATTCTTACCATCCATGGAGATACCCCTCGTTCGCTTCAAAGCGGCCTGTAAAACCATTTTTGATTGGCTGCTATATATATAGAGCCGAGCGGCCAGCGAGGCGCCGGACGCGTTTACACTTATGAACCGTTCTAGGGACAATCAGTGGTGTGACAGGAGACTTTGAAGCGAACAAGCGATATCTCCCTGGATGGTAAGTATAAGCTGGCATCTGAACGCTCTTTTCTTTGTAGGGGCCTTGTTGTACGGAAGAATGCCAGCTCCGCTATGGGACCAAATGTCGCGACGATAATGGCTGTCGTGATGCCAGTTTCTGTGATGGTTCGTCAGCTGAATGTCCAGCTTCAACCAACAAGCCAAATAAAACAGTATGCAATGAAGAATTTGTCTGCTTTATGGGGGTGAGTTTACAGCCCCTTTTTTTTAGCCCTAGCTTACAGTTTTTGTCTTTATTTTTTTCGTTAAAACCTTGCGTAGCATCTTTTCTAAATTTTTTTTTTTTCTTTTTGGGCTACTACTCCTCCAAACAGTGACAACCTTGGTCAAGGGGTGAATCGTTAATACGGTGTTGAGAGAACAGTAAATGTTTTATTCAGCGTCTGGTAAAGGACTGTCGCTATTCAGTTAAGGAATAGCTTATATAGCCTCGCTAGCTGAACCCAGTTAGCAATGTAATACCTTGCGCGGAGTTGAAGCCGGTTCAGGAGAGGCTCACACGTGACGTGGGTTACGGAATTAATAGAAAATTATATATTCTTTCAGCCCAAGCTGACTGCGAATCATATTTGACAAAGCAAAACGCTGACTTGTCCGTTTTTCTTGTCAAATATAATAGAAAATTATTTAAAAAAAGGAAAAAACAGCACAGACTTTTTTTCGTTAACCACGTTAACGTCACCTACTCCTTCCAAAAGAAATAATAAGACAAACTTAATTTAATCATTCTTTACATAAACTCCACTTTTACTGTCAGTTTTGTACACTATGCTTTATACTTACAGCGACCAGCTCAGAACTTTTCTTCAATCATTTTACTAATAATTCCTATAGTCTTCCTAAAGCCCTATAGTCTTAAGGTGAAACTGTTGAGAGTTGTGAATTCTTCACTTTCTGTGTCTTAGGGGAACCTTGGTCGGACCAACGGTGCGAGCTGAAAATAAGCCCGTGCTCTGTTCGCACAGCCGTCCACGGGAGCTACTCTAATTCGGAGACGTTTTAAGAGTTCGTAGCCATCTTTTTTTTTTTCATTTTTTACCGCACTCCGTCTCTACCTAGACGGGTTATAAATAAAATTCAGTTCAGTTCAATCCAGCGTTCGTTTACGGTCGCGTTTGTTACGACTTACCGACTTGTTGTTCTCTTAATTCTCCGCCGTAATCTGCCCTCTTTTGCTAAAGAAGTCTTCTCTCTGTGTCATAACTCAGATCCTAAAACTGGGAACAGGAAGTTACTCGGAACTTTGTATCTAAGTGATTTTTTTACGTTGCCAGTTATATTTTACTAAGTTCTGTGGGCACTTGAAGGGTATCAAGCTCTAGCAATGCTGTCTGCACACGTCAGACCACACGCTCGTTCATCATCAAGTATTGAAAACGGGCCTTACTCGTAGTGCCGCCCACTACGCTCGGGACATTCAAAGCGAGACATACTTGCGGGTTTAGGAAATTTCTAATACATCTAAGATGCAGTTTGCTCACATCGAGGAAACAGGGGAGGTTGTATCTGTTTTTGCTATGTTTGGATTGTGGAGTTACCGGTGCTACTGCTGGTGCACGACTGATTGAGTTTCAGTAGGGACGTTTTCTGTCGCTAGTGGTGCTAGTGTCACTGCTATTCGAGTGTGTGTTACTTCTCAAGTGTTGCTGCTCCCTATAGTGTTATTTTGCACTCGTTCGACATCTCTTCTTGTATAGTACCTAGATCGCTCGAAGTTTTACAATGGCTTCAGTGAGAAAAGCCATGGGTCGTAAAGCCAAATAAGACCTTTGTGAGAGAAAAACGAAGGAAAATAAGACAAAAACACATAGGTTTTAATACTCTTTTTTTTAGAAACAAGGTAACGTAGCCCTCTATAGTGTGTGGCTAGCATCATCGTTGCAAGGGGACGGTACTAATGATTATTTCGGACAAGGGCTAATGCTACACCCACTTTTTTCCTCAGTTTCGGGCATGCCTAATACTTCGATTTTTTTTTATTTTTAACATCAGGGAGACTGACCATACAGTTTTTCGTAAGTCATAATTTGCTCCTCTCTTCTTACGGGTAGTAATATTGTAATTACTCGATTTCTTTCTCAAGAGGTATCGCCTGTGTCTTCCCAGTTTTTCTCATTTTTATATTTTCTGTTTTTCCTGTACTGGTGAATGAAAAAGGAACAAGTTGGGTGTGCTGAAATGATTACTAGGATATTCTCCAAAACTTTGTCTTTGATCACAACTCAGCCGGGCGTAACGTAGAGGGGGAAGGGGGGGATCCCATTACCAAACACGATAGCGCCGAAGACCACTCGTTTTTACTTTGTCTTTACGCATCTGTACGACACGTCAGGGTATCTCGTCGTCTGTGTTTCGTCGTGTAGCGTGTGCGCCAACGCGCAGCTATCTGCCATTCTATCAATCGGCATTGGGTCTTCCGCTGTCGCCTCTTACTGCCTGTTTGCCGAGATATTGGCCTTTGACCTTTTGTTGAAGGAATGAGATGTGACAAACTTTCGTAGAGAAAGCCCCCGGGAAACTTGTTTTGTTATTTTCTTGAACAAAATTCGCCTGAGGCTCTCTATTTCGCCGAGACTAGAGTAGAAATGAGACACGAAAGATGGAATTACCTCAAAATGTACGTCTTCGTCCTGTACAAGAATAGTAAAGTTAGATCTTTTAGAATTTCAGATATCGAAAATTTGCCACTTCCCTTCGGTATAATAACAAGTTCATCAGGATGGTGGGATCCCCCCACCCCCAGCCAACTCTAGAACTCCCCTGCTTAGTGGTGCAACGTACACCATTAAGAATGGTCGTCTTGACCCCCTACGTACCATTTACGTCATCCCTTGAGTGACGTTTCTATCGATACAGAACAAATCCGACCGTAATTCCGTTGTAGTTTCCATTATCAAGCGTATTGAATAACCGTGTCTTTTCAGGAATGTACCGGCTCTATCTGCTTAGCCTACGGCTTGGAATCCTGTCAGTGTCTTCCGGGTCCCGGAGATCCTCCGACGAAATCCTGCGAGCTTTGCTGTAAGCTTCCAGGAGACGACCAGCCGTGCTTGTAAGCTTTTCATTTCGTGATTTATGTCTCCTCTGAGGGGCAACTCCATTAGGAAAATTTGAATTTGCTCTGTATCTGGTACTCCAGAATTCGCAAGTCTCATTTCTCATCTTAAAGACCTGTCAAGACCTGCTTTCCGGTCTGTCTTTGATAACTAATGAGATTTGCTTCGGTTACCCTGTAGTGTGCTAAGTTAGGTTATTCCAAGAATTGACAAGGTTGAGTGTTCAAGTATGGGTTGAAGCTCTTTTCGCTCTTCCGACGCTCAGCAAAGTGTGCAAAGCCCATTATTGAAACTTTACGCTTTGTAGTTGTCGGAACCTAATCGCTTTTTGGCGGAAACGTCGGCTTGTCGGTTGGACTGCGGACCCACCCCATCGTTCGCCTGATATCCTTCTCGAACTTCTCACGCCCAATTAAAGCATTTATTTTAATGAGTTCATTCTTAATTTAATATTTTTTTTCTTTTTGAGTTTTTGGGATCCCAAAACGTAAATGGCGGGATACCTATGACATTGCAAAAGTTGTCCGTCTGTCTGTCTGTCTGTAAGCACGATAACTCTCGAAGGGATTGAGATATTTTGATGAAACTTGGCGGGAAGATTGGTTGGGTCGAAGTACAGGTCAAGTTCAAAGATGGGCTCTGTAGCCCTATATTTGAGGGTGGGGGAGGGGTTTCAAATTAAGGGGCAAAAAAAATATTTTTTGAAAGCTATTTAGATAGTTGATTTAGGGTTAAGGAGACACGCTGAATCCGAATATGAAAGTTATTTTCTCGCCGGACAAGTAGTTAGCCTGGAATCCGGCGAAAACCGGAAAATTTGTTAAAAGCAAAATTTGGATACAGAGGTAAGAAGACATGCTGTCAGGATGGTGAAAACCATTTTCTCGCCGGACAAGTAGTTCGTCCGTAATCGGGCCAAAACCGGAAAATTTGTTAAAAGCAAAATTTTTATTTGAAGTTGATTAGATGATAGATTTAAGGGTAAGAAAAGACGCCTAATCTGTATATGACAATCATTTTTTACCCGGATATATAGTTCGTCCGGAATCCGGTTGAAACTGGATTTTTATTTTAGAAAGTTTTATTTGAAGTTGATTAGATGTTCTTTATAGGGATAATGAGATACGCTGAATTCGTTTCTGAACTATTTTTTTTTTTCCTGGGCAAGTAGTTCGCTCGGAATTCGGCCGAAACCGGAAATTTGGCAGAAGTAAAGCAGGAAGTTTCGATCAGTATCGTCAAAATAGATATGGCTTATACAGGTATATCTGAACTTGGTTTTCTCAGATGATTAGACTGGCGAAGACTGGATTTGGCGAAGACAAGACCCAGTTGTCTAGATCAAATATTAAATTTTTGGGATCCCATCGAAACCTTTGGTCTTGTTTTACTTCGCTGTCTCCCCCTGCGCTTATCGGGTCGTAAGTAAAAATATTGCTAATGTTACACTGTCAGAAGTTTCATAACAGACAACACAAAAATGCGCAGTTTCAACAGACAACACTTGGGATGTAATCTGTTCTGCTGCCTTTTTGTTTGTCGTGATGATGTTGGAAAATTCAGCAGATGCTTTTTGGGCGGTTTTTCGGCTCTTCCTGGCAATGCTTGTTATGCATAACATTTCATGCATAGCGTTCCAAAATCACAACAGATTACATCCCAAGTGTTGTCTGTTTAAACTGCGCATCCTTGTGTTATCTGTTATGAAACTTCTGACAGTGTAGTACAGAACTGTACTGAACAGTACAACCTGTTGCCGTACAGCAAATTTTCATTCGTATCCGAAGATGAAGGCTCACACAGTAACTACATCTTTGTTCATTCCAGCGTAGTTTTTTCAACTCTGGGTTAGTCACGTTTGATGTGTTTCGTGACTCTTTTTCCTGGGTCAGGTTCATATTATAATCACTAATTGTGCAGTATAAATATTTACACAAATCCGGCAGAGAGCTGAGCACGAAAAGACCGGACAGTAAAAAACAACTAACTCTGATTTAATTACAAATACAAATAATGTATAAAGATCCTGGAACTACGTAAAAGGAAGGCGAACTCTCAGCGGCGTGGGAGAGGGGTCGACAAAACGAAGGCTGACAGGGTTTTTAAAGAACATCGTGTTGAAGCCGCGTCGACGAGGAAACCACGTGTCTCTGTTTTTTGTAAATTTTATAGGAGGACGGAAGAACTTCCTGATTTTGCCCCAAGACGACTGAGGTGCGCAGTTTCGGGTGTGAGAACTTGGAAACTCGCAGAAAAAAACTCGCTTTCGGACCCGAAGAACCGATTTTTGGAAAACTTGAAATAGCCTATGTACCAACTTCACCAAACCGATTTCCGGAAAAAGTCGAGATGCTTGTCCACACTCGAAGTTTGTCAACTGATGCGTCCTCAAGGGTACGAAAAAAAACAGGTGTCGTACTGAGCCACTCCTTGCGTAAACCAAGCTCTTGTTTCAGGAGTTCGTTCGAGTGGAACAAGCTTCCCTATGATGTACCAGACATGAACGCCAAACCTGGGACACCTTGTAATAACTATAATGGCTACTGCGACGTTTTCCAAAGATGCAGAGAGGTAAGTCAGAACGACGAAAACGTACACTGAATGGTAGGAAGATAAACAAGACTCACAGAATGAAAATTATTTAAAGGTTCACCGAATATGGCTGAAATACGAAAATCTAGTTAAAGGAGCAGTAAACTTGACTACGCAACTTTCGGCTATCGAATCGCCCGGGGGGGGGGGGGGGGGGGCTTAGATAAATATACAGGGTCTTATTGTCGACAGGCCCCCCCTTTTTTGTTGTCTCGAACCCCCTCCTTAGTGTTCCCAAAGCTAGCTGGCAGGCCCTTGCCCCTTATGCACTGTAAAAGTTCGCCTTTTTACATGTAAACTACAGAGTAACGACCTCCCCGACAAGACGGCCGGGGTTCGATTCCTAGTCGCGGCACACAAACCTTTTGCTTTTGCAAACCTTTTGCTCAAAAGTCGAATTCTCGGAAACTGCCCGGAAACTGCAATGGTCGTAACGAGAATTTTTCTTACTCTCAATATCGACTCAGGGTACATTCTTGATATGTTAGCTAGCTCCCCGAGTCAAGTTTGAGTCAAGTTTTCTGTTCCTTTAAGGTTTCCTCTTGCTTATTCTGCCTTTTATATCATCCCTAGATCCCTTATGGGATTATAAGCTTCTGAAATCCTCGCCGTTCGCCGTTGTTTCGTTTTGTACCTATGACATTTTAGCCCACTTTTGGCTAGGCCGGCTTTGCATCCCACAACATAAACTACGCCGAAAGCTTGAAGGTCCACCGACATCTCTTCCTCGCATAAGGACACGAGAAGCTTCAAAGTATTATTTTTTGTTTTAGAGGACATGGTAGGCCGTTTTCCTCACTTTTTAACCACTGCGCGTTCTGTTTTCAAATATTTTGCGTCCATCCGCCGCCTCGAAGAGCGGGAAGGCTGGATAGAGTTGACAAACGAAAAAATCGCTCATTTCACTTAAAAAGTCATGGTATTTCGAAAAACAATATTTCTGAGCCATTTCATCGTGAAAAGATCATTTTTAATGAAATGGCTCAGAAATATCGTTTTTCGAAAACACCATTACTTTCCATGTGAAATTAGCGATTTTCTTGTTAGCGCTTGCCGACAATGGTATTTCGAAAAACAATATTTCTGAGCCATTTCATCGTGAAAAGATCATTTTTAATAAGAATTGTCCTTTAAAGCTCTTACTAGAAATGATCTGTTCACGATGAAATGGCTCAGAAACATCGTTTTTTCGAGAACACCATTACTTTCCATGTGAAATAAGGGATTTTCTTGTTAGCACTTGCCGACTTCATCCTGCCTTCCCGCTATCTGATGTGGCGGCTGGACGCAAAATATTTGAAAACTTAACGCGCCGTGGTTAAAAAGTGGGAAAACCAAGCAAAAGAAAAGAAGCCGAAAACAGATGATTGACCTGTCTATTTCTGTCCCTACTTGTGAAAAAGTTCTCGGCGGACCTTGAAGCTTTCGGCGAATCTTGGTTGCCTGACTGGCAAAACTCGGCTTGGTCGAAAAAGCGATAAAATATCGCAGGTAAAAAACGAAACAATGGTGGAAGTTAGGGATTTCAGAAGCCTATAAGTCCGTAAGGGACAATATAAAAAGCAGAATAAGCAAAAAGGGTCCTTTAAAAAAAATAAATACATACTGCATTCCTATAGACGAAGCATGGCGCTAAAAGGATAAGCCAGGGAATATTTCGATACTCGGTTATCAAAAGGTCGTATCTCCACATTTTTCAGTTTTAGTGGGACGCAAATTAAGATCGGAAAATCCTATCTCTCTCATGTTGAATATTATTTTTCAGAGACTCTAGATGGCTCTTAGATCGTCGTATATTGTTGACAAGAACACGGAGATGCGCAGTTTCTGCCGGAGAATCTAACCATAGGTTTAACTCAGTTTACCCCAAAATTGGAGATACGACCTTTTGATAACCGGGTATTGATTTGCTCCATCGATATTTCGACCCTTCTTGGCGAGTGTCATTGTCAGGCTCTAGCCAGAAGAAACGAACCCATAATTGAAGAACCGTCAGCTTGGGCTGAAGAAGGATTTATTCCTGTAGATTAGTGAAGTTGGCAGAGTCGTAACTGTAGCGAGTTTTTTTTTGTTTTTTTTTTGAAACAGTTTACCGTGTCCCCCTGGCACTGTATCGCAGTGAATCGGTTAATTTCAAACTTCCAGACGAAATGGAACCCTTACATAAATTTCTCTCAATTTTGGGATCCCAAAACGTAAGACATACTATGACATCGCAAAAGTTGTCCGTCTGTCTGTATGTCTGTGAGCACGATAACTTTCGAAGGGAAGGAGATATTTTGATGAAACTTGGTGGGAGGATACTTCTGGTCAAGGGATAGGTCGAGCTCGTAGATGGGCTCTGTAGCCTACATTTAGTGGTGGTTGAGGGGGTTCAAATAAGGGGCAAACAAAATATTTTTAAACAGCTAATGAAATTGTCGATTAAGGGGTAAGAAGACATGCTGGACACGAATATGAAAACCATTTTCTACGCGGACAAGTAGTTCGCCCGGAATCCGGCCCAAACTAGAAAATTTGTTAAAGGAAAGTTGTATTGTAGTTGATTAGATGTCCGATTTAGGGGTAAAAAGAGACTGGATCCGTATATGACAATCATTTTTTAGCCGGACATATAGTTCGTCCGGAATCCGGCTGAAACCGGAAAATTTGTTATAAGTTAAAAAAAATTTCGAAGTCGATTAGATGTTGGATATAGGGGTAAGAAGATGCGCTGAATTCGTTTTTGAGCTTTATTTTTTCGCCGGACAAGTAGTTCCAGAATTTTGCCGAAACGGAAAACTGGTAGAAGTAAGGCAGGATCGTTTCGATCGGTTTCGTCAAAATAGATATGACTTATAGGGGTAAACACACATGCTGAATCCATATCTGAACTTGGTTTTCTCAGATGATTCGAAGCAGCTTGTCGATTCTGACAAAAATTTGGCCTTAATCAGTTTCTAAAATTTAAGAGTAAAAATGTTCAAGGAGTCTGGCGAAGCTGGATCTGGCGAAGACAAAACCTAATTGTCTGGAGCAAATATTGAATTTTTGGGATCCCATCGAAACCTTTGGTCTTGTTCTTTTTCTGTTTTTTTCCTCTCTTTCTTCTTTACTCCGTTTTGTTCTGAGTGTAAAATACGGGTAATAAATACTCTACTTACTTAGTTACTTATATCGTGTCTCTGTATTATCTCAAGTTTAATTGTCCTTTTTAGGTTGACCCTTCTGGGCCTCTTGCTACTCTGCGTCGCCTATTGTTGTCGGACGAAAGCTTAGCCTCCCTCAAAGTTTGGATAGAGGACCACTGGTACGCGGTCTTGTTCATCGCGCTAGGATTCTTCGTAGCACTGGTAAGCTATCGACCTCCATTGTTTCTCTTCGATTTATTTATTCTTGATTCACGGGCTGGCTACTTCTGCAGTGGCATGGGTGGCGGGCCAGAGGGACCAAAGTGCATCCTTTTGAAAGGGATAGGAAAGCAGCACGATTTATGTATTTGTTGGTTATTTTCTTTTCTACACTTCTGGTGTATTTTGATCGAAAATAAACAATAATAATACAAATAATTCCAATAATAGATGTGGGACCTGAACTGTGTTCGAGGCTCCGACTTGAATTCTAAATTCAGAAGATTGATTTCTGGTTAATTTGTTACGGGAAAAAGTCCCTTGTATAATAAATAATGTAATATTTTAAAAGAGTGTAGTAATGATTCCCCAGACTGTAAATGACCCAGACCAGATCTAGGATATTTCAAACCTTTATCCCTTTTCTTACAGTTCAGATTATTGGCAAGTAGAAGGAAGAGATACTTCTAGCGTCTACACTGAAAAAATAAAAATCTTGCAATATTTGCCAGTATTTGCCACTGGGGTTAATTTTGTCTGTACTGAGAGAAGATAATTTCTAATTCGGATTAATCTTGTCCCAATAGAGACAAGATTGATCCCAGTAGCAAATACTGCAGTTAACTTTAATTCTTACTCGGATAAACCTTTATACAGTGTAGTTGAGTCAATGCATAGAGAATAGTCCTTTCGGCTTAGAAGGGCTCTCATACATTATGTCCATACCCAGAGTAGGCTACTAACTAGATAGATAAGCTAGACACTCGAAACTGTCATGGTTTGTGCGAAACTTCGTTGGTATCGCTTTTTGATTTCTAGCATTTGGGTGCGCAGCGACTGGTTAAAACAGCCAGGATCAGTTTTGAATTTTTTTAAACACAACATTTGCAAAGGAATAACATAGCTTACGTTAAAAAATTTGAACAAATATTGAATCTGCTGCGATCTAGGCTTTACAAGTTGAAACTAGTTAAATTCCTTATGGAAGCATCAGTCCTTTTTCGTGGCTGGAAATTTGTTATCTCAGCTTTGTGCTTCGAACTTGCTCCATTTATGTTCCTCGGCTTTTGTGCTTGAATTTCGCTCCTACATTAGAAATGCAACTGCAAACTCTATGCCAGGCCCTTAGCGGGGTCAGACCAGAAAGTTTTCGGAAGTATTTCGCTCATCAGTTTCCGAGAGAAATATAGCACTAAAGACGATTTTTCATGCGCACCTGGTGTCTGGTACCAGGTGTCTGTGAGGGCGCAACCCGTCGAGTGGAAAACGACTAAGTCTAAGTGCCCACAGAACGCGAATTCGCGTTCGCCTGGGCGAATTTGACGTCGCGAGCGGAAAAAATTCGCGCCCCGCTGTTTCAACTCCAAGTCGAATTTGTTTCGCGCCGCGTGGCGGAAAAGATTCGCGTTCTGTGGGCACCTAGCTTAAAATAGGCCTACCGTATTAAATATGTCTCGAAACGCAAAAGTCAGCTACGATGTTCGTCAGCGATATTTCGGCCCTTCTTGGCAAGGGTCCTCGTCAGGCTGTTACTGTGAGCGTGTTCCACCCTTCTAACAATAGTAACTATTAGGTACTATCTTCGTTCCAACCTTACTACGCTGACCGTTCCAACCTTCTCAAAATAGTAATTATTTGCTTACCACGCTCGGGAGCGTAGTTAGCGTTTTAACTACGATCTCTATGACGTAATTTACCCGATCAGCCCGCGGCACGATATGTTGACGAAATTACAAAATGCGTTGCAGCCTTGACACCAAGAAGCCAGTATCCGTGACGTCATTTGTAGTAACTAGGGTAAGTAGGGTGGAACACGCTCAATTAGAAAAGAACCTGCAGTCCTACAATACTGTTTCTAGACCCGCTGCTTTGCTACTCAGTATTTTTTTTCTTGTTTCCTTCTTCGTGACTAAGCTTCGTAATCCGTTTAGCCGCATGTCTAATATTTTCTTCTTTCCTTTTTGCTGCATGCAGGCCTTGCATGTAACTTGTAAGTAACAGATGGCCTTTTTTCCTAATTCTGTTAGAAAAGCTGTTTTCTTTGGTTAAAGTTTGCGGCTTATAACTTCTCTTTCAAGCCCGAAAAGTTAATTTACCAGCGACTCTCGAAAACACACGGGAAAGTCCTGCACAGCTGGGTATATATGAGTGAGTTCAGCAGTGAATCCTGCCGTTAAAACACAAAGAAGCTCTCCGAGCGTGTATGGTGGCCTTTTGGGGCCATAGTTCGATTTTTCATTGATCGGTTAGTTTTCTCAGTAGGGCTACTGACAAGTTGTATATGTAATGACTTGAATCTAGGTCATTACCTATGTAATGACTAAAAGGAATCGGTATAGTACACTACGACTTTTTACTGCGTAGAATCGAACGCGACTGAAGAGTCGGCAAAGACTGCGGCCGCGCTCATTTGACACAAATAACGCACGACCGACCACGCACGCTTTTTCGAATTTCGTGACCGCACTCTTCGCACTTGAATTTCCGCAGTGAAGAGTCGTAACCACCATAACCGAAGTAAAAAAAAGATCTCCTCGTTATGATTTTAATTTTTACATTCCAGCGATTACATTTGCAACAATGTCAGGTGCCAATACTTACTTTAAGTCGTGTGGATTTGAATAATGGAAGAAAGTGACCTAGCGGAATGAGGCCGTGCCATGTTTCTTCCGACACATGGAGGAACTGCGTAGAATCGAGCGCGACTGAAGAGTCGGCAAAGACTGCGGCCACGCTCATTTGACACAAATGTCGCTCCGACCGACCACGCTACGACGCTTTTTCGAATTTCGTGACCGCACTCTTCGCGCTCGAATTGCCGCAGTGAAGAGTCGTAAACACCATAACCGAAGTAAAAAAAAAAAATCTCCTCGTTATGATTTTAATTTTTACAATCCAGCGATTACATTTGCAACACTGTCAGGTGCCAATACTTACTTTAAGTGGTGTAGATAGTTGAATGATGGAAGAAAGTGACCTAGCGGAATGAGGCCGTGCCATGTTTCCTCCGACTTCAAAAGCGAAACTTCACTCGTTGAAATTATTTTGACATCATTTGTGGATAATGTATACGCTTATTGCAGTGTCGATTCATAGCCCCCAAAGCCACCATAAATGCGTGCATCGCAGCAATATAATGTAACGTTCTCTTTCCGTTTTGTATAAAACCCCTGAAAAACCTGTTTCATGCTCCAACAGACCCGTCTTCGGTGGTACCATTTTGTTTGTATCCATGAAACAAACAGATCCGCAATGAAAAAAGACCAGCGTGGCTAGTCTGAAGGCTATCTTCTGCCATTGCTGTCCCCGTATGTCTGTTGCAGGGAGAGCCTTCAGAGCTAATGTAGGAAACTCGCCACACCGTGGGGCTCTTCCCTCACCCGGCAAGAATCAGTAATACTTGCAAACGAGGGGGGTTATCTTCTACGGTCCTGCCCATCGATTATAAAGCCCCGTCTGCATTACCGTAAACCGACCGTTTTACGGTCGACCGTTTGACCGTTACGGCAGTGAAGACGGGTCTTTCTCTACGGACGGCCGTAGCCGTAAAACGGCGGTACTGACCCCTCCGTAACCGTAAAACGGACGTAGTGGAGACTGCTTTTTTGTCACAGTCCCATGTAACTGTTTCTCAACTGTTTTTCAAGTCACATATAAACTGTTTTTTAAATTTCAACACAAGATTCGCCTATTTGGGACTAAAGTAGACCACATTTTTGCGGTTACGGACCTAATGAAGACCACATTTTTGCGGCTACGGACCGTCCGTAAAACGGTCGGTTTACGGCAATGTAGACGGGGCTTAAGACTTCAAAGGTGAGGTGGAGCCAACTCCATTTTGAATTTCTCTACCGCCATGGTCTAGATTTCGCCTAGCATCTTTTGGAGATGAAGCGTTTAGTTTGCTCTTGCTTGAATGAAACTAGACATGATATGATATGAAACGAAATATTTCCAAAACGAAGCCCACCGGGCTATAGCAGAAAAAAAAATTTCGACACCCACAAGCCCCAACCAATACATTTAAAATCATCCAAATTATAAAAAAATATATCTCGATGTTCCCGAGCTGTCTTCAAGAACCTCCCTAATCCACTTGTTTCCCCTAAAAGTTTGGCCCGATTATTTGAACTAGCTATTCCTGCCCGTAGTCCTACTTGAATCACACAATTCCTTACAAACAACACATCAAGTGGTAAAGACTTTCTTCTCTGACCAGATGGCATGCTAGGGCGGTATTCTTTATCCAATTTAGCATAATTTTGTATGGAACTGTGATAGAAAGATTCGTACAAGCTAAGGGTATTGTAAATTCTTGCTCTCTCTGGCTTCTCCGCTGTTGCTCATATTCTATGGCACCGAATGCCATCTAGTGCTTCTTAAAATTCGCTGTAAGATGGCTCCATAGTCGTCTTATGTCTAGACCCCTTTGTGGCGCTTATGATCGGAACAGTACTTCGGCAGCAGTAGTTATGAATAATCTTTGCCCTTATTTTCCAGCCAGACTTCCCCACTTTCCCCACAGTGTTAGAATTTCCCAAGCAGATCCGGAATTCGCAGTCGCATCCAGAATATTGGGTGTCGGTCGGACTGATGGAGTTGCTCTCGTCCGAAGTTCACATCGGACCCTATAGAAATACTGCTCAAAATCGACTGTCGTAGTTAAAAAATGTCATTACCTTCAGTAGTCTGTCCCATAAAATAAAAAGTGTTATAATTTATTCGTATTATAATATGAGAAACTAAAGAAAACTCTGGCACAAAGCTTTTGGCATATCAGAGTTTGGGTACCCTAGCACTTGCTCTTAGTTCTTGTCGATTTCTGACGTTTCAGTCAATCAGTCAGTCATTTATGACAATAACCTTAGCCGGACGTAGCCGATAGTTGGTTTCTCATGTTTCTAGGAACAAATGTGAAAACATATATATGTACAATTGAAAATTAAATGTGTCACAACGGTCACTATAGCGTCCAGTAATTTAAAACTAACGACTTTAAAATACTAGGTTTCTTGTCTAACTATGGTTCGGACACTGAACTAATACTTACAAAACATTACAATACAATTAAAATACTAGGTTTCTTACCTAACTGTGGTTTTGACGCTAAACCAAAACATTTTTTAGAGGCGGAGGTAGATTCTATATGAGGTTTGTTTGAAAAAATACTAGTGCCAGAAGTTTATGCTTGTTAAGAGGTTTAAGCCCCCCCCCCCCCCCCCCCCCCCCCGTGAGAACTTCACCTACATAAGACTATAATAAAGAAAGAAAAAAAAACAAGATGAAATTATGCACTTACTCGGTTCCTGGTCGTAACACACAACAAGAAAATTATACACTCCATAATCCCGTGTCCATAAACAAACTAAACCAAGGAAAAAAAATATACATATACAGAACGGATTGTGGGGGGGGGGTCTTGTGAGGGTGTGCTTTTAACTGAAATCTGTTATTTCTCCGCAGGTCGCTGTTGTCAAGGTGTTCGGAAAGAGGCCTATGATCAAACGTCAGTCTAAGTCCTCTGGTCATCGACGACGAAGGCCGACTGAAGACGTAACCCGAAACCCTCAAGTTCAAGTCGAAAACGGTGTCATGGTACACCCAACTGCGGTTCGGACAAATATTCTGCTAGGAAAGAAGGTCCGGAAGGACAAAACAAAGAAGAAATCAAGAAGCGAGCCTAAAAAAGAAAGAGACAAGCAGCAGATTAAAATAAGAGATAAAGTGTCAATGTGGCTCGAAAACGAGACTGTGCCGGTTGCGTCACTGCCAAAGCGTGGTAGTTTAGATAGTTTATGTGAAACAAAGAACGTGAGTACTGAGACCACCCTTTCTCCGGGCTCATCGCAGGACGCTAGGATTGAGAAGAAAAGTGTCGGGAAACTTAATCGGTCAAAGTCAGAAACTCAGAGGCGTCTGGACAGGAAGGCTTTCACGAGAAGCTTCTCAAATGTGGACAACATGAACGAGTCGGCCAAAGTGTCGAGAAGTTCAAAATCCGCAGAATCTTTGGCTAAATCTCAACCGGATTTGGCCTTTAATAGTGAGGAGGTGAATCCGGAATTCCTCCGAATGGAATCCCAGACCCCGCTGGTCAACCCCGACGTACCGAAATTAAAAATCCCCAAATCCAAAACGGAAATATCCCTGCATAAACGAGTGGCGGGGAGAACGCTAAGATCAGCGAGTCTTCAGAATCTGTTCGCCATGATCAAGCATCAGACCAAGCGGCCCTCACGAACGGAAAAGTCAAAAGTGATCGGTCTCGGACGTATTAAGCTAGTGTTGAAGCCGAAACCCAGTGAAAAACCGAAAAAGAAAGCGAAGAAAAAACAAGTGATAGTGTACTCGAATAATGGGTACAAGGCAGACACTAAAACTGTACCTTTGGCGGTACATGATTCCGCGTACCAACACCCAGTGAAAGCGGTAGAAAACATATCAAAGAAAAAGCATTCCCATAGGAATAGTAGTGGGGAAAATGACCTTGCGGCGACGAAATTTCGTCGCCAAGCGTCAGAGCCCACGAATGTTCCTGAGATTAAAATCCGCGAAAATCCTTTAGATAAAGTCAGCTCTTCCAGTGCAGTGCAAATTCGTGATGAATTGTAATCCATTTCGTGATTCTAGTTTGCTTATTTTTCGATGGAGTCGTTTCATTTATAATTATATTAAACCGCGATTTTACTTATCACAGGAGCAGAAGAGCAAACTTCACGTATTTTAGGAGCGTCATAAGGCGTTTTTTCCATAATCCAGTAAAATGCTGTGGCTCAAAAAGAGTGTTTGAATGAATGGATCTTTTAAATTACCACTTCTATGAAATAGAAGTAGTGGAGTACATATAGAAAAGAAAGAACACAACTTAAATTAGAATACAAATTTACACTTCGATCAGATTACACTTCAAACAAACAGACAAGACCGTTTCCGCGACCTAAAGGGGTTTTGTGACTTGCTCTGTTGATCAAATTTAACAAACAACTCTCAAGGTGATTTTCGCTTTTGTGGCTCGAAATTGTGCGGGAAATTCATATTTAGCTGCAAATTGAGGCCCAAATAATGAAGTTATCAATTATACCTTATCAAGCAGATATACGTTAAAACCAAGGATCTGTCTAGTAGAGAATAGGAAAGGAGCATCCGGTGCTTTATTTATTGAGCTTTTATTTCGACTTTATTTAATTTTCGGGCATTGGAAATTACCGCCAAAAAAAAAAGACAAAACGGAGTTTCCGCGACTTTCAACTTGTGGGTCGAGCTATGGGAAACACTTCTGTTTCGGGGATAAAAACTCAGAAATGGGTGGGGCACAAATATGCCGCACAAAAACGCCTATTAGCATAATAACAGAGAAGGATATCAGAAGGCGCCTGGACCTTAGTAGTGCAAGCTTCGTAGCCCTACTCCCAGTTTGGAACGAAAAAGAGTCTCAACGCAGTTCAAGCTCGGAGCCCTTCAGTGTGGGCGATGAATGCTTTTTGAGACGAACCTTTTCGGTGTTTCAGGACAATGTTGCTGCGCCGAATCGCGTATGACAAACCCGGGCACAGCCTGAAACGATACCTGTAGTTGCTAGCATAAGTAGTTCTAACCGTGGTCGTTTTTCCCCGGTTCACATCCGGTGTGACATGGATCTTAGTAGCATGACCGCAACTTGGCTTGATGCAACACTGACGAAAGAGTTCGAGTCAATCTCTTAGGGCTTGGTAACCCTATGAAAAATTATCTCAAAACTAGTAGTATGAAGTTGTACGAAAAAGTAGCATGCAGTACGAACTTATGCTACTACATGCTTCTATGCCATGGCTATCATGTTACTACATTCTACTGCATGCTACTATTAGCAAGCTGGATGCCACTGGATACAACTGCTTAAGATTGTCCCAGTCTGAGGCACATTAAATGATAGTATTCCTTACTATTACAAATACATGCAACTTTTTCGTACAACTATCATACAACTACGCAGGCTACAAATTTTTCATCGGGAATGCAGACGTGGAATACTAGAGTGGTATAATGTTCATAAAGATTATAACTTACATTACCTTTATATCTGTACTGCTTACTCCATGGTTGTACGAACATACCGCAACTTAGCCCTATAATCTCAACTCTTACCTGGAACACCGCTCTGTCTACACTAACTACTTCCTAGTTCAAATGAACTTGCTATGCGTACAACTTTAGTTGAAAACACAGTCCAAACACTTTCCTCATCCTGTTTCTTGTACCAAAAAAAAGCTGTGTTGATAAATCAAACTTCTTGTCGGAAAATCGGAAGTATATGTTGGTGCGGAGCCGGTTCGACTTCTGGGTCTGATACCGACTAGAGCTATATATATAGCTTAGCTTATATGTATATATATATCCCAAATGCTGACTCTGCAATACTAAACCTTCCATGAATCAGTATCATGTTTTTCGCAACCTAAGGTTCAGGCTCATGAAGGCGATGAAACACCGGAGCAAAGATGCTGAAGATGCAATATCGCTTTTGCTCGCCCAGGAGTTCACAACATTCAAGTGAGCATTTCGTTCCATACCCTGCGTTTACGCGTATTGTATAAGACCACTACCTTCGAACAGTCATCTGCAGCAGCTGGGATGGTTCGAAGATGTTCAACGGGTAGTTCAACTATTTGAGGAGGCTCATCGACGGTAGAATCAATAGTTGCGTTTTTGCAGATACTGTGGTATCTGTTACCGCTTTAACTGGATCTGCGATTAGTCGTTTTTGCAGTTACCGTGGTATCTGCTACTACGGTTGCTCTGCAAAAACGACAATTGTCGGATTTGCGCTTTTAGAAATCATCCAAAAAGAAATACTGATATCCACTGACATCTGGAGTGACATAATTTCTTTCCCACCAATTTGACAAAAAAAAAATAGACTCTTGTTTTAGTGATGATGAAAGTGAAATGAATTTTTCAGATAACACGATCAGTTACCACGGTCCGACCGTGGTATCTGAATATGAGGTACCACATTATCTGGCCAGAAACCGCGGTCTGCAAAACGCCTTTGACCGTGGTATCAGAGACCACGGTAACTACGAAAATGACTTTTGACCGTGGTATCTGCAAAAACTCAACCAGAAGGCGTCTTGGCGTTGCTAGCTCAGGCTTCGATGCCCTGTCGCCAGTTTTAAAGAAAAACCAGTCTCCACCCTGCTCAAACTCAGTCTCTTCTGATCGACGGTTATGTCGATCTCCATGAACGGATGTAAAGTGTAGGCGATGAAAGCCTTTCGAAATAACCCACTTCGCCGTTCAGACGAAGTTGCTGCGCCAGATTTTGGGCATAACCGAGCCTCAAACGCTTCCTTGCTTCACAGCTTGTCGTGCAAGAATGTCACCATAGGACTAGACTAGAGCGTCCGCGCTCTGCAGCAACCCAGATGGCTCGGCCAAATTTGGCGCTTCACAACACAATTGCCACGGTAACTAAATTCACCTTGAACAGTCGTCTGCAAATTACTCTTGTTGACTAAATCATCGTGCTGATGCAAAATCGTCGCGTGCCCAGCGAAGAGCTAGAAACATCACGACAGCAAACGTTGTTGATTGGTTTACAGATAATCTGAATCAGTTTTTAGGGCTCGTTTGGGTGACATTTCTTGTTCTTCCCGACGTTCAGTGGCTTGTTTCGGACTTCAGGCGTGTTCTCGCCTTTCCCCGAGGACTCCTCGGGGAATCGAAGGGAACGGCAAGAATAGAGGGAGTCACTCCACGCGGACGGAAAACAGCGAGAACACGGGGAATTCTTCTAGAATGGATTTTCTTCGAAACAAAATTATGCCGTTGACGAAATTAGTCTGGATCCACTTTATTTTTGGTTTTGTTTATTCTCATTGTTTTAATTAATTTTACATTGCACCACACCAGCAAAAATTGATTCCCCTCCGAATCTGAAAGGGAGTCCTTTTGAAGATGGTGATGATAATCGGAGCATTCCCCGTCCGTGGGGACTCGCGAGAGTACGAGGAGTGAGTCCCCGGGACAAACGGAAACGCGTGAATTCCTCAAGTGGAGTCCTCGGGGAAGAAGACTCGTAAGAAGACGCCTTTAGTCATATCGAGTATTGTTCGCCACGCCGTGGCCCTCTCCCAGAAGAGGATGTAGACACATCTTCACAAATCATCTCCCAGTCTTTCCAGGTCGATCCAGGACAGATGGAATTGCAGGCAACATTTCCAAGTTTGGTACGGCAGATGAGGACAAGTCAAGTATAGATATTTGAGGAGCAAGATAGCGAACAGGACTAAATCGAGGACTAAATGTTTCAGTGGGATCGCAATTAGTTAAACTTCTTTACTAAGTCAATCGGATCTTGTGGATTTCCGGTCTTTGCAGAGGGTACAGACCCCGTAAATATGTTTTTTCTCCCTAATCAGTCGGTGGAAAATGTAAAAAAAAATGATAATGTTGTTTTTTAGTGAATTACTGACAAACGACTAATTCGCTGAGATAACCAAGAACATATTATACAGATTCAGTATGTATATTTGTAATCTCCAGCCCCGTTTCAACGTCTCATTGACTTCCGAAAAAATGTTCCGAATTTCAATTTTCTTGAATTTCGGGTATGTTTAGCTATGTCTCGTCTCTCTAATCTTTTCCTCTTACCAAATTTCTGGTTTGGTTGGATTCTGTTGGCGAACTGTTTGTCCGGCAAGAAACTGAAATTCAAAAAACGAATTCAGCATGGATCTTTACCCCTGTTTCGTGCCTCAAAAAATCCTCTTTGTTTTTTAACAAATTTCTTGTTTTTGCCGGATGCCGGCGAACCACTTGTCCAAAAAAATAAAGTTCAGATATGGGTTCAACATTTCCCTTCATCCTTAACTGACCACTTCATTAGCTTTTAAAAGAAAAATATGTGTTTGGCCCTTAATTTGAAACCCAACCCCGCACCTGTAACTGGACTTTTACCCAAAGAAAGAATCTTGACGTGTAAACAGACGGATGGACAACTAATTCATGGCGTGGACCAGAGACTGAAAGAACTCGACCAGTGCAGCTTTCGCGTCTCTGTTGAAGCTTTGGACATTTTTTTGGAAATGTTACGCAGATATTCTTGTGTCCATTATTTTGTGTTTTTCTTTTTTCTTTCTTTACCTTTTTTTATACTCCGCTTGTCCTCTTGTAGAAAAGTGGGTTAATAAAATTATCAATCAATAATATATGCAAAAACGGATTCGTCAGCTGTGATGCTTATAAAGCGACATTTCGGCCCTTCTTGGCAAGGGTCCTCTTCAGGCTCCGAATCCGTTTTTGTATATATTATATGAATATATGAGTAAGTCAGCTTGGGCTGAAGGAATATTTAACTTTTACAAGTCATAGGTATCCCGTCACTGGCGTTTTGGGATCCCAAAAAGTAGAGCTGAAGGTCCCGAATGCTCACGCAGTTCTGTTTTTAGCGATCGTGATGTTTTTCCCTCTGTCGGTATGTCACGGTTTTACTAGTTCGGGCACTTCCACGTAGCCTAAGATACAAAGATGAAATTTGACATGCTGATAATGGACCCGACCCATCAATTTTCAACTAAATCTTCTTTCACCGGATTGTTCCCCGGGTGTAAGGAGAGGGAACCTGGATTTTGTGACCCTGGTAAATTGCGAAGGGATGATCGAAGAGAAACAATCGGGGCTAGGAGCAGATGTCCGAGGTTACGCTTACTTGTCCGAAACCGCATCCGACCACGGTGGGGCAGTCGGAGCGGGGGCGGAAATTCTATAACATTCGTAAAGACTTAAGACCAAGACCTGGGTTAAAACTTGGTTGATACAAAGCAAATTGATCCGAGGCATGTAGTTTTGAGGTCTGGATTGGACTCGACCTCGATGGGGGGTGGGGGTGGAGCTGGAGATTGGGTACCGGACATTTTCCGGATGTGCTCCGTTTCGAGCGAAACTTGGCGGGTGGTAGGAGCAAATGCCCTTAGATGTGACATGTATGTGTTCGAATCGCCTCTGGACACGCTGGGGGTAGTTGGGAGGGAAATCCGCAAATTTTCTGATATGTGGAGGTACCAAAGGGATGGAGGGATAATAGCGATGAAACTTGGACGGTACAGAGATCATGAGCCTCAGGTATGCCATTTAAGGTCTTGAGCGGATACGACCTCTGCTCTCCTGTTGTTGGCACCAACTGTGTATTTTATCTCAAGGCTATAGGAGCGTTTGGTGGCTCTCAGCACGTTCGGAAAGGTAAGGTGTTCTGCACCGTCAACATGACAGTGTAGGGCTCGGTGCAGTCGCTGTTGGATATACACGGAAAATATTCGCAAGACAAACAAATTTGGAAAACCGCTTCGAGGCCTTTTAAACACATCACTGTCGAAAATACTCGCAGTTCCTGACAGGGCCCTGCAAATTTTCATACATTACAGACCAGCGTTCGTACGTTGTGCGTTCAGTTTTCTAATGCCTTGAACAGACCACCAGGGTCGGGGGCTTGCGGACTGGAATTCCTGTCGGGACTATTGCACCATGATCAATTCCATCTGAGAAGTTGAATTTTTTCAAGTCTATGATGAAAGTGCAGAAAATCCTGCTGGGAAATCCCGACTTTGTGTTCGTCATTCTTCCATTCCTCACGCTATACCAAGGCATAATTTTATAATTTCTCTTCGTTCAGTTATCTGAATTTCTAGATTCAAGGATTACATTTGTCACATGGTGACACAGCAACCAACAAGAACTTCAAGACAACGATAACTTCCGACAACGGCAAACGGGGGAAAAAGAAAGTGTATAAAACTGGGCATTAAGAATGTCGGCCTAGAGGAAAGGGTCTGCAGTGTTTCGAGCTGAACAGTAGAAGCACCAAAATAATCAGTTGGGTATTTTACAGCTACTCTATTTAAATTTTAGCTTACAAACTTATTATAACAGAATATCTTGAATCTTGATTCTCTGTTTCATTTTAACTTCAGCAAGTCAGGGTCTGTCTGTCTGTACAAGTCGGAAGTCGCCACTATCGCCACTTTCCATTGTTTCTTCGTATGAATAGCGTTCCATAAGTGAGATTCGTGCGCGACTGTAAACTTTTGTAACAATGCGTTTCATGGATCTGGCGGGAATTTAAATTCAGTCTTGCACATGGTTCAGATGGTGAAACTTGAAAGCTAAAATGAATTGAGTGTATTAAGAACAGATTGAGACTGATTGGATTGACATACTATTCGTTTGTAAGAGAAATAGCTTAAGGTGAGATATTATTTACTACTTAATTATGTCTATTTTAAGATAAAATTAAAAGTTGTATTAAGTACAGGAGGGGTATCCAACCTCAGACAAGATTTCAAATTTCCAGACAAGTCTTTCCTTCAGAATAATCCATCTGGCTCAAAAGGGAACCAACAAATATGACAAAAATACTAAGGTAAAACATTGAAATTCGGACACATATTTACGTTCTTTTTCTTCTTCGACGATCGTGAGAACAGCGTTGCCGGTATCGTTTCGGGAAAAAGGTTTGTTGAAAGAGCAGAATGTCGGACGTTTTCTGGGCCTCTCCCGGGGTTTTTATTTCTACGTGAATAAAAGCTTTCTGGCGTGGAAGGGATGCCCCTCTGCTTTTGTGTTCGAACAGGGAGTAACCATCTCGAACAGCTATCGGACATTACGGACATACACTTGTTCGTTATGCTTTTAGTAGCGAACAGACAAAATACAACTGTCCGAATAGCTTTATGTCGTCAAATACGGTGTCCGAATAAATATTTATCACATAACTATTCGAACAAAACTAATGACACGATATATCCCAATCAGTGCAACATTTACCAATTGTAGCAACTTAGCTACGTTAGCCATCTTCAACAGAAGCACTGACCTTTTCCCGGCAATTTTTCGCTTTACGGAACCACTTCAAAACAATTAAAAAGTAAAATTTGGCAAACCTTTTAGTCGAATTTTCCCTCGCCAAACTGTTACAGCGTTGCCATAAAATAGCGGCAGTCGAGTTTTTGGTTCTCGCAACTAATGGCTATTCCGTTTTGTCTGCAAGTGCTAACACTTCGCCGTGAGAGATGAAAGAAAACGTCCGATTTGAAATGTTCGGTCAACGTGTCCGAATTCCGATGTGTTCGAATTTCAATGTTTTACCTTAGATTGAAGCTAATTGAATGGTTTACATATTAGATAAATAAATAGGGTAGCCAGTAAATTTTTTTTTAATCAAACCTGAGCTGTTGAAGATCAGAATGTGATTCTCCTATCTTTCAGCTTTGATTTGAGGCCAAAATCACCTCTCTATCTTGCCTCTAAGCATCTTAAATCTTCTTTAGAAAACAGTATTTTACATAAGAAAATGCCTATGTCCATCCATTGACTTTAGGGTTTTGTCCATCTAGTGAGAAGCTTGGAACTATGTGCTTCAATGAAATTCTATGAAACTGGGTATTTTGAGCTGGTTTTGAGTGCATGGGGAGCCCCAGCAAGTGAGTTAGATGAGAAAATATGAATAAGATCATTAAGGTTATAGTCCAATAGACCTATTGCTGCTATAGGCTGCTGACTTTCCTCCTTAGTATCAACAAATTTTTGTAGGCAAGTTCAGCTACTTTTTTTTACATCTAAATTTACATTGAATATTAAGAAATAATATTAAATACCTAGGACATCTTACTGATGGCCTTACAAAACAGACAATTTTGTCCTGAATGCAGTGGTATTTTCAAAATATTTTTTGAAGATGTTTTAGATAGGTAAAACTGATCAGTAAAATTCACAGCAATTCCTGCATTAATTACAAAAAAATCGCCAATTTTTGCCACTAGGTGTTTTTGTGGCCACCCTAAAATAAATATTGCTTCAATATTTCTAGTTAAATTTATTTTTCTTTTCAAACAAGATTACTTCATTCTAACCTTACCTCGATTTAGGTAAAAATGATGAAAAAGGAAGAGTTAGCAAAGTCAATGGCCAGAAAACAGCTTTTCAAAACTGCTACTAAATGGAGAAAAGGCACAGAATTTGAATATTTTTGGTCACATGACTTTGAACAAAGTCATATCTTGCCTCTTGACTGTCAGGACAGCTTGTAGCCTACATTTTGTTTTAACATTTTCGCGGCAAAAATCTAGGTAGTGTAAAAACGAGGTCAGATACCCCTCCTGTACTGATTATTTATTGTGGGTTTTGGGTTACTATGCTTCAGGGTTGGAAAGGAAAAAATAATCAGAATGTGCACCTCATAGATCTGTTTTACAATTACAATTTGATTTATTGATCCATAATATCTGTAACATAAAAAATAGTGCTGGATATGTCATCACAGTTAAATGTAATTGTTTTGTAATTATTTGATGTATTATTTTGTTGAATGGATGGCTTACTGCCTAGCTGTAAACATTTGGGCCTGATCAGGTTCAAACCCGACCAAGTATGAGAACCTGGAAACAAATAAATGACTGCAAAAGAGTTGCAAGTTTACTTGAAATAACAATTGTTTTATGTTGTCAGTTTCATGGTGGTTACAGACATTACAGATGAAAAACAAAGAAGAAACAAGTGCAAAATAATTCTGACCATTCCAATGATCAGTTTTAGAACATGCACGATCGCTGACTTTGCAAATAAAATTTCTAGCCAGGATGGTTGATAGCCATTTGATAGTCATAGAGAATGTCTGCTGTGACCGAACATTTTTGAAAATATGCTGCAGAAGAATGCTACAGTTTTCAGAGTGACTAAGAGCCCTCTACTTGGGGCTAGCTGAGAAATGCGTTTTTCTATGAGTTAACTGCTTTCATTTGCTGAGGGCTATAAAGGCAGGCATCTTCAATAATATATAGCCTAGTCTTCATTGATGGGTAGATCTCAGAGTAGTTTTTGGCATGAGATCTGTCTAATGTATGTCTGTACCAAAGTAGGAAGCTTGTACCAGGAGCAAGTTACCTTCAGTTCTGTTTTTACCTTAAATTACTTCAAGTTGCATTGCCCAGCAACAAAGGTGCCAATGCTCCGGTAGGGTCACTGTTCATTATTTTTTTCTATTTGATCTCCTGCAGTCGAACAAGAGGGGTTTTTGTCTCTCCTACCTATGCAAGTGTGACGTCGAGATTCCATATTGATTTTTTTCCACAAGCTCATTTTCCAGCTTGAGCTTGAAGAGCACCCTTGCCAAGAAGGGCCAAAATATAGCTCTAATAAGATTCAGCTGACGTATCAGTTTTGCACTGTCATTGACATAGAGTTTTTTTTGCCATGTTGATCTGGACTCTTCGACTGTAAACTGGGATATTGTTGCCTTGTTTGGGTCATGTTGGGTTGGATGGTCATGGGCCATCAACACAGTTTTGTGGACAAAGAATATCTCATTGAATTTTATTGTAATGTTAGATGAAAATAAACAAAATCGGCATGCTGCCGCCTTTGAGCTGTTTTCATAACAAAAGAATTCGAATTTTGACATTAAATGGTATCAGTCTGGATCGCTTTTTCGTCGGGCGGTGATAGCTTCTGATGTGACTACACTTTGCACTTGTTTCCCCTCATTTCGTCAGGTCCCGTTTTACAAGTTTGTGAATGTCTAGCTATAGCCTACAAAGCACGCCACCGATTCCGGAAAAAAACTACGCCCCAAAGCTGCAGTCAGACGACCAGGATCGGGTGGTCACGGACTGAAATCCCTCTCAGTATTTTTAACACCATCGTTAGTTCTTAATGAAAGTGCAGAACATGCAGCCGGTATGATCGTATGTAAAAAGCGATGATTGCAATTCGCAGCCATTATCTCCAGATCCTGTAAGGAATTAGAAGCTTCAGACAGGCCCGTATCCAGGACTTTATTTCGGGGGGGAGGGGGTTGCCCACGGGTTGGACCAAAAAGTAAAAAAAAAAGACATAGATCAGAGGTTAAAGCCTACAAAAAACTATTACTTTTGTAGGTTTCGGGGGGGGGGGGGTTCGAACCCCCTACCCCCCCCTGGATACGGCCTTGGCTTCAGATATTCCCTCCCTTAGCCATAGTTTCGTTTTGCAGCTACGACTTTTTAGTGCTATTTCGGCCAAGTCGAGTTTGCCATTATAAGCAGCGTTAACTTGGCCGAAAGTTGCAAGGTCCTCCCCAACTGAATGAAAAGCTTCACAATTTTGTTTTTTAGTTTGGAAGACATGGTAGGCCAAGAGGTCTATCTTATGTTTGGACTCCTTTTCCTTCTCGTGGCGTAGTCTAAAATATTTTGTATCGAACCTCCGCTTCAGAGATCGGCAAGTCTGGACAGAGTCGGCAAATGCCAACAAGAAAATCGCTACTTTCACGGGGAAAAGTATTAGTATTTTCGATCGATGTTTCTGAACCATTTAATCGTGACAAGATAATTTCTTGTAAGAGTTAGATAGATATATAGATAGATATCGCTTTTATTCTTTTCGAACTATCATGGTAAAAGCCAAATTTGTCGAAATCGTCAGTATGGTTTAACCACTCTGCCTTTGGTTTGGTTAACTTTTGTCGTTTGACACCTGAAGGAAGTCTCAAGGACGACTCAGACCGCGTTCGTAAAGCTCGTGAAGTTTTTCGCGAAGTATGCTCCGTAAAGTTTGTCGCCGGTCACACGGGAATATAAACTAGAAAACATTACAAGAATTTGTTTTGGCAAATTGTCCTAGAAAGAAAAAGATTATAATTATTAGAGATTATTATTATCATATACGAACCATAGGTAGATATTTATTTACACTAAAAGCCATAACGGTCCATGGTTAATATCCAGATACAAAAAAGGAACCTCCAATAAATAAATTATAATAATTCAGTAACAAAAATGATATAAATAAATAAATCAGTTCAGAACAAATTAATCCAATAAGTAATTCTTTCTTTCCAACTCACCTGACAAAAACCAACAAGAACATCAAAATTCTACAAAAAAAAATTGTTTATAATTATTCTACAAAAAAAAATGTTTCAAGTTATTCGACCTTACTATTATTATTATCATGTAAACTCCAGGAATCATCATCTCATCATTTTTCAGTTTCCTAATCACCATTTTCAAATTTATTTTCATATCTTGTTTTCGATCTCTTCTCCTATTGGTCAACCTTCCGAACTTTACGAAAAAAGTTAACTAAAGTTGAACTTCTTGCCTGCTTCCGTAACGTGGGTTGGCAGAGCAACTTTACGAACTTTGCGAACGACTTTACGAACGCCGTATGAGCCGTCCTTTATTCTGCTGTTGACTGGGGTTTTGTCGGCAAGACCCCCGTTCTGTGGGCAATGCACTTAGGTCCTCCTGAATTCCTAAGTTTCCGCTGTTTGGGGGACTTTTGCCAGCTCCAGTTCAAAGTTACTGTGGCGCAGCTTCCTAGCAATCTCCGGAGATCTGGAATTATATACAGATGTGGTGTTTTAATGTTCCGAATAGTTGAGAATCTTCTGTGGGGGAGTCAGGGACTTTGTGTCAGGGTTCGACCTTTTTATTGGAATATTAAGTAGAAGGTCTGGAGACTAATGTTCGGTGCGTATATAGTAGCCTTATTTCTGGGAATGATTGCGAATATGAGAGGGATTAGAGCCTAGTCTGTCGCAATTTAAAAGGGAAAGGAGGTTACATGGTTTGGTAGTAATAGTTCCATGAAATGGAGGGTCAGAAGCGGATGAAGTAAGCTTCTGTTAAAAAATAATAAAGATTTCTGACACAATAGAGACACGTTACTTCGGATGTAGCCTAATAAAGTTAAGTCAGATTAAGCCAAAAACTGCAGTTTTATTAAAAATATTTTTCTTTGTTTGCACAGTTGCTTTTGTACACTCTTACAGCAACATTACGTCGTCCAAAGTGTTGCAACAATTTGCATTACTTTTATGGCCGCCCAAAGCGTCCCAACAGAAGCAAAATAACGAATAGGAGATTAAATGAAAAGGATCTGATTTCATCATTTATGCCAGAAGAAAGCTGAAACACTTGGCTCTTAGAATATAATGACTTCATTGTTTATTCACAATTTAGTCGTATTTTACTGTTTTAAATTCGAAAAAAAAAACCAACTGACCAAACTTCAGAGAAGTGTTCAAAGACCGATTGGCTCCCCTTGGTATTCAGTTCCACCAAAGTGCTTACACCTGAAGTTCAGGTTCATGTATTCGGTCATGTTAAAAACTGCAAATAATGTTCAGTCACTTCAAAGTACAAGTCAGGATCCGGTCAGAAGATTGACGAATTCAAAGATGGAGAAGACATTAAAATCTGTCTTAAAAATAATATGAATATAGTAAAACAATAAAATATAAACAGAAAATTTAAAAATACATTCTAGTCAATACCCTATAGTCGAAAAGTGAAACAAAACAAAAATCAATAACTTAAGAAACCTAGACTTTACGTAGAATCATATGGGCTATATTTTGTCATCTTACCCTTTGGTTTCGAGCTTCTTGTGCTATCTTTGATGAAATCTATCGGAGGTTGCAAAGGAAGCTATCATATAGCCTATGCCTATCCAGAGGTCTCAGATTGCCTACCCCTCTGGCATAGTAACCTAGTCTACTAGCTGGCAATTCATTTCCTCTTGCCAAAGAACCCTCAAATGGCTTATTTTTAGAATACCTTTTTTACACAAAGCTATCCTGACACTTGACAGACAAGTGGACGGACAAAACCTGGACTTTCATTAGTATCCCCTTTTTAAGGCTCGGGAACCAAAAAGCTCACCAGTTTGGTCCGTTCCTAGCTGATCGACATCATCGTCAAAAGGCGAGAGGCGGGTCGTTTCCAATTTGGCGAATTTCCTCTTCGGAATTCGGAAATGCCTGTTAAGGAGTTGAGGGGTTTTTAGCTCCTCAAAAGCAGACATCAAAGACGTAAGCTCGTTTCCAGCCGGTCTTTTCCGCTCATCTTCACTGTGTCATGAATACGTACGATGAGGCGAGGGGGGAGCTGAGGGGGTAAGGAACTGAACTAGTATAAGGCAAATTGACTCCTTTTTAGAAGTTAGAAACTCCTCAGAATTTATATTTCAGCCCTTTGGCTTCACGTAGCCAATAGTAGAGGTATGCTTCTTTGAACCGTTACTTTACTAACGTCAGCCAAAGTTGCTTATTAAGGGGTCCTGAAAACACCTGAATGGTTGTTTTTGGTCTTCTTTCTATAGTTTACTAATCCTTTATTGGTATTTCCATCCATTCTCGTTCCCGAGATTCTTCACGTCATAAGTTTATCCTATCTCCTCTATTAGCAATTCACTGATTATCACGCTTGCCACCTTTGTTATATTTACGTGACGTATCATGCTCCCGATCATTGTTTCCGAGGAGCTTATACGTCAAGAGACCGGTTATGCAAATTTTGAAAAGATTGTCATCCAAGGCATAAAAAGAGGCTAAAACAGCCGAAGCCGTATGTAATTTTGTGTTTGCGTAGCTTGCTTGTAAATGGTCAACTATTTTAGAACCTGAGCAGAACTACTAGAAAGTGCAAGGTGTCATTTAAAAGTTAAGTAACTTTTTAAAGAAGCATACATCTACTGTACGCGAGATTAAACTGTCGATAGTCCGGTTATTAGCCTTTTTCCGTTTTCCTGTGTTAAAAAATGGCGATCGGTCTCGGTGTCGCGTTGCATGACAATGACGGAGACTTGGCACGGACGACATGTTACTCTGATGGATACCCATGTTTACCTTTTTCCTAACTTTTAGCGGTACTTTTAATGGAATTGCTGACTGTGGTCAAGAAAGAGTAGTTCCGGATTTGATTGTAAAGGTGGGGGGGGGGGGCGAAGGCATGCCATGGAGTTTTTTTGTCTGAAGGAGCAGAGACTAGAATCTGAGCCCAGTTTACAACATATCACTGATTTTTATTTTCTGTCTGAACGTGTCAAAGAAATATAATATTGAACGAGTTTAACAAAAATGGCTGATTTTTTGGTAGGCAATGCAAGGCTGTGTAGGCTATGTAGGTGCACCCTGGTGCACACTAAACTAAGTACTAATGAGTATTCCTTCAGTCCAAATTGACTGGCGAATCATACACGTGGTCATTGTGGGAGACGGAGGGAGGCTGAGGGCGTGAACGGACATGGTCATAGAGTAGAGTAGACGAGTGAGCTGCTCCTTGTTTCAACGCCTATTCATCTGGCTGGTATTTCTCTGCTGTTTGTCATTTTTTTTCGGACGTGTCTTCGTGCTTTTACTGTTGACTGTCTGTTGCTGTACTGCGAGACAATGGACTGCAGTAATCAGTCTTTCCTCCTGATACGACAATCACGTCATGTCTCCTTTTCATTTACCTAATTAGGTTCGTTAGGAATAAAGTAAGGGGGCATGTCACGGATGATATTTTCTGTGGAGAGCGCTGGCGGATTGTTGTTTGGAAAGTTGATATTCTCGGTCGTAATTGTTTTGTGGGCTAAGTACCGTAATCGAGCCAGAACCTTCTAGCTCTACAAATAATAGTCCGAACTCCTTCCAGCAGTTGTGAACAGCTACAATACGCCCTTCATAAAACCCAATGAAGAGTTGACGCCACATGTAACTATCACAATAACGATCACAAGTAAGATCTTGGTATAAGTTATCTGAAGGGGGAATAAGCGATTAGGCTTTTGGTTCATACCGAGTCGCACATTAGCCCGTGGAAAAATTAGCACTGAAGTAGGAAGCCAGAATTGACAAACTTGATGAAGTTTGACAGAACAGAATTTTGTAAAGCACACATAGAGGCAGAGACATTTGAAACAGTTTTAGGTTTAAGAGGAATGGAAAACAGCCAAAGAAACCTGGTTAAACCAAAAAGTAACGTGTCATTGTTTACTTTATGCTAGCGCATCTAGCGGCAAGAAAATAACTAACCTGGAAGGAATTTTATGAAGGACGTCTTGTCGTGAGTGGCGCTAAACGTCAGTTGATTTCGATGGGTTGCTAACTTGGTGGGCACCACTTCACACCCTCCGTGGGCGTCGTGGGCATTGGGCTTCGACTGTACAGCAATTTTAGGTGTGATTAACCCCTCGGCTATTCCAGCGATATTTTGGTACTTTCTTGGCAAGGGTTCTCGTGAGGCTGTAGCTAGAAGCCCTTGCCAAGAAGAGCCGAAATATAGCTGGAATAAGTCGCAGCTAACTTATCCGTTTAACATCATCGATTATGACGTGAAAGCTCCTCTCGATGAAGCCTATTTACTCATCTGAGGTTCTCTGATACTGCGGCTCTTCCTGACAAAGCTTCTTATGCATAAAATTTCATGAATAACGTTTTTAAACACAACAGATAACATCCGAAGTTTTGTCTGTTACGCACTATCTGTTGAAACCGTGCATCCTCGTGTTATCTGTTATGAAACTTCTGACAGTGTACAGGCCTGATTTCGGAGTGTCCAAGTCCTTGCTACTTTCCCTTCGTTCTGGAAGGAAAAGGTTGAAAAGGGGTTTCCGAGTTTATTTGCAACATACCCGGAACTAACACAGGTAGACGGGCTTGTTTGCAGTATGACAACCACGAAATTCCTGATTACTTCTCGTTTTGGGTTTCGGCAAGCTCTCTGTGTTTGGTGATAAAGATTCTGAATTGACGTAAGTTTGACTTTTCGTTCGTATTTTATTTGACTTGACCTTGATTCGCGAACCTATTTTTTTCTGGCTTCTTGGAAATTTTTCGTTCTGGATTTTCCTGAAAGCTCGCAGCCATAAAGTTTTAGCATAGTCAGCATTCTATGTTCGGCTAGGCTTGAGCGTAAAGTTGTGTGAAAGTTTGGTGTGCACACACCAGCGAGGTGTATTGGCTTGGACTGGGTCAGTGTTTCCCTTTATTCATGACAGAACATTTCTGAGCAGTCTTCCGTCGAAAAATCTTAGAGGCATTTGCTAGATTCTTGGCTAGATTTGAGAACTTTAGGAAGGAAGTTTTATGTGCAAAGAAGTGCGGATTTTTACAGTATAACAAGAGTATTTTTCGCAGACGGTTGAATGAGTGTGATATTCAATTTTTTATTCGGTTGGGACAGGGTTAGGTAGCTGAATAAGGACAAAGGTCAGCTTGCTAAAGACAGAAGAACCCAAGCATATATATTTTGCAGTGAGTTTCAGTTCGTTTTCAGATCGGACATTTTAGTCTGTATTTGATGGTGCTAAAAGGATAAGTCAGCTGGGATTTAATTCTAGCGATATTTCGGCCGTTCTTGGCAAGAGTCTAAAAATGAACCTGCGATCTTCGATTTTCTTTCTTGAGCCTGAAGAATGCCCTAGAATGTTCGAAATATCGTTATTAAATATCAGCTAATTTGTCCGTTTAGCAAAATTGGTATGATTCGCAGTAAGCTTGAGCTGGGAAAATATTTGTTGATTTTAATTTGACTAGTTAAAATTTTGGCAGAAACCACTCGGTAACAGACTTAACAGTAACAGACTTAACCAAAATAAGCCAGGTAAAAGCTGTCGATTTTCTGCAAAGACACTCTTCAGATTGGTTAGCCTACTAATTACTCTGCAACAGTTAGAATATTTCTCGTCCTGTTTCGTTTCTTCTGTGCCTAGAGCAAGCTAGAGTAGAGTTCTTCACGGTACGCGGTCTTCGTGAGCTCCAGGCTCTGCTCGCAGCTGCTCGCACATGGGGTATGCATTAGTTAGTAAAACTAGTAAAAGAGCTTCAGTTCAGGAATCTCTTCTGGGGTCTGAGCACAGCTTAATCATCTAGGGTCTGAGGATCAATGCCGAGTTCATTTTCAGTTCGTTGATTTTGGAGATTATTACTGTTTTAGAAAGTACCAGTTTGTACTCAGTGTGTCTGGACGGTTTCTCCATGTCCCCAAGGTCCCCACTGTGTTTCAGCAAAGGAATGATTCCTTCACGAAGTCTCGAACATTCACCAGACCGTGCCTACCTTGTCCTTACCCTCCTTACCAAAGTCTTAACTGTGTTCCAGCAAGGGATGATTTCTTCACCAGATCCTGAACGTTACTATTAGTAATAATAATTATTTACCCCCTGACTAGTCATTTACAAACTGCTTATTGCGGACCGTCAACATAAAAACATTAACACTGGTTACCATTATGTGTGATTGAAACGACGATTAAAGTAAGGCATAAACGAAGATAAATCTCTTCCGGTCGTGTTTGTAAAGGGTTGAGAGTAGGTTGGGTCAAGAACATATAATCACAAGAACCCCAGTCTCCCTATCTCTGTAATAAGACCATGCGGAGTCGAATATATTCTGATACCCTACCCGATGCAAACGAGCGGAGGAGGAATTACGCAGAACATCATACTTTGTTACCTCTACAAACAGCTATATCGCAGTAGAAACTCAGAGAAGAATACGAACGCCGTCCGAGTCGTCCTTTACAGTTGATTGGTTATCTACCATTACCACGTCCAACTCGCTGCAGACCGGGTTCTCCACCCCTGCAGGCATCCTACGTTTTTCATCTGGTATGTGCAGCGGCTAAGAGGGAAGTAGACGGGTATCAGCTCATTCCTCACAGCAAGTACCTCTAGCTCCGCTTAGTTTTATTGGGATGGGGCCGTGGGGGTATACATAGTCGCTGCATTGGACAAAGTTCTGTTGGGATCTGGCGTATCAAGGGGTAGTTAGTGTTGCTCTAGCAACACTTTGGTTTTGTCGTGGTTTTTCTTTGTTTAGCGTTTGGTCGGTTCTGTTCCGGAGTCTCAAAATGTGGTGAATTGGCTTTGTGTTGATCAGAAGTTAAGACATTTATTTCCTAAGTTCATCTTCAAATGATGTCTTTTTCCTTGACCAGAACATGTTTACCTTATCTTTACCATTCATCAAGTAATTGAAGAATCAGCACCTCTTCTACTATAGGCCTCGCTATAGGCTATAAGCATTCCGCTGATTTTGTCGCAGTGCCAGAAATATCAGTGTTACAACCGTACGCAATGTTGCGTCAATAGAAAGAAATTGGATACAGCTGCTGCCGAGCTCCTTTGTTCAGTTTTTTGTTGTCCCTTAGAACGTTATGATTTTCAAAAAGGATATGTTGGTCGCCGTGGCTCGTGGGGGGACCAGGGGTGGGGGGATAATGTTGTGATTTCTGGCACTTCTTCTGCTTGGCGGCATTAGCAGATGAGGCAAAGCTTTCGGGACGGTTACAATGCTGACGTCATGCGATTATGCGATATAATCATAACGAAATATATTTCTGCATGCCCCTTTGAAACTCTGCTGAGCTCTTTTCAGCCTCCATCGGCCTACTTGGTCTTGATGAGAAAGAAAAAACGTCCATAACCTGAATTGCTGACCAGTAAGCTCCTGGGGCGGGGGGGGGGGGGGGACCTGGTCCTTCTCGAAAGAGGCAAACACGGGAAATGCAAGAATCAGCGTAGGGCCGTGAGGTTCGATAAAAATAAAATAGTAACTTCGAAATGTCAGACCCGATAATGGATAGAACGATTAGGGTAGTAATGAATACCTCTTAAGTTCAGCGAACTGCCATTACAAAAGTATTACAACGCACAGAAAGAAAATGTGGAAAAAAACGAGGCGACAGGCAAGACGGCCGGTCCGTTAGGTTCAGATGAGGAACGTGAATACTTTATTCTTCTTGAAACAAGTGGGCCCAGTGATCGCACCAGAGTGAAAACAGCAGATTAACTAAGCATTTTCACATGAAGGTCCTTGTCTCTCCACCATGATCCATCCCAGTTTTCACCCACACCTTATGCTCATTATGGCATATATAAGTAGTGAACTGAAAGACAAAAATGCCCCCTCTTCTTTTTTCCTCTTATCTTACTAGCCTCTTCTTTTAGTCACAAGTTCATTTTCTGCTTGAGCGGCTCGAGCCTAAAGAGGACCCTTGCCAAGAAGGAGTAAAATATAGGTCTAATAAAATTCAGCTGACGTATCCGTTTTGCACTGTCCTAAGCCGGGATTTGAATCCAGGATCGTTAAGCAGGTGCTCTTTCGTTGAGCTATACCGATGGTCTTGTTGCGTTTTTGCAGATACCATTGTATCTGATACCACGGTCTAAAGTCGTTTTTACAGTTACCGTGGTATCTGATCACGATGAAAGGGCTTTTTTGCAGTTATCGTGGTATCTGGCCGTAGTAAAAGTCATCTCACTTTCATTAAATTTTGCAAATTGGTGAGAAAGAAGTTTAGCACTTAGTGATGTAACTGGATATCAGTTTTTCTTTTGGGATGACTTCGAAAAGTGCAATTTCGGCATTAGTCGTTTTTGCAGTGCAACTGTATATCATCTACCACGGTAACTGCAAAAACGACTAATTGCAGATCCAGTTATCGTGTAACAGATACCATGGTATCTGCAAAAACGCAACTTATAGTTCGCAAACCACCCTTGTAGCCAGATAATAATAATATTTATTTACTACCCATTTAAATCAAAATGATAGCCTAAATCTGGCCTAAATAGTGAGTAAAAACTTGAAGATAAAATGGAAAAAGACGTGAGAGCTTTTCGTGCAGATCAGTCAAGAAGCCGGCCATGAGAACAGTGATTCCCCGCCTGGAGGCAAATTCCTGTCCTAGATTTCTAAATTCAGTATAAAAGTTCAGTTCTGGTGTACTTGTCACAGTACAAGTCCCTTGTGTAACATTCCGTCTATGTAACATTTTTTGTCATTATGGCAGTTCGGGTCAGACGGGCGACGGGGCTTTCTGGTCCAGTCGGTTCTTTTACGGGCTGGTTAGGTCTGTGAAAGTCTTCTGAGAAGGGCGCAGGCAAAGACAATAATAGTGGGAAAGACCGGCGACTCCCGTAAGCCCCATGAGTCGCAACAATCAGCGCCGTTTAGCGGTTGGTCTTTCGTTAAAAAATTGTTCTGTTGACATTTATCCTCCATCTTCAGCAGAATCATCGTCAGAGCGCGTTTTGTTGATTTTTGTCAGAATACAGAAGCTTGGAATAGAGCTTATCTTTCTAACTGAATAATAAAAATATGTAGTTTGCTGGAAGTTTTTCCGAGATAAATGACAATTTAGTTAAAAAAGTTAAATAATTTTCGCTTTTTCTTGGTTTCTAAGACGTTTCTAAGAAAAGTATGTAAGTTTAAAAAATAAAAAATATACCATTTGGTAGATGATAAAAGGAGGATTCAGAATATGTATAGTTTGTTTGATTTAGTTGATGCGGTCCTGCTAGGAAAATTGTTTTTATAGTGTTGGTCTTTATAGGCCTAATCTGCCTTTATAGGCTAAAAAGTCGGTGACGTACATCGGTGCGGAGTGGTGCGGTAGGATTTTCGTTCTCAGCACAAACAGTTGTTCTAGAAAAGTTCTTCAAACCTTCTGCAGCTCGTCTGCTACCCCCCCCCCCCCCTGTTTTTGAACGGTATCGCGGTCTGGATCCCGGACTATACCATGAGCGTCCACTCTCCATTCAGATTTCCTCTTTAATTGGAATAAAAAGCAAGCAGAAACACAATCAGTTACTTTTTTTTAATGGAACAAAAGTGTTGAATTCACGGGCAACCACTAATTTCACAGCAAATAATCACAGCGCCACTCAACGCCATCTTGCCTTGATTAGGTCAAACGTGCCGTTTGAAATTGGACAAAGACCAAACGCTAGGAAGCAGCACGATCGATTTTCAACGACGCGATTTTGGCCGAGTCGCCGGTCTTTCCCACTATTACTGTCTTTGGGCGCAGGTCCTTTGAATCAGAGCAAACTAACTCTAGAGAGTACCGCGCAAACTTTGGAAAAGTGACACAGAGTCAATCGCAGCGGCACTAGCTCCGCTAGCGGGACTGAACGTCCCTACTAAAACCCGATCATTCGTGCACCACTGCTGGCTTCAATAACTTTAAATTCTGAACTCAGCAAAAAAAAGATGCGATCTCCCCTGTGTCTTCGATGCGTGCAGACTGCATCTTAGCTTTACTGGAAATTTCTAAGCCCGCAAGTTTTTTTCGGTTTAAATGCCCCAAGTGTGGTGGGCGACGCTACAAGTATGGCCCGGTTGCGAAGCATAGAAACCATAGGTCTTGGCGTTACTCCTTAGTGTTATTTTGCTCTGCTTTGAATAATTGCCTCTCTCAAGGGCCCTAGAAGTAAATGCACTTTCCTGTTAAAACTGTCAAATGGATTGCTAGATGTCCCCATGGACGAAAATTTATTATTATTTTTATGTCTCCGGACCTTTTTCAGTGCTAAGAGATAGCGGATTCAGGTTATGGCGTGGGGAGGGTGATGGGGGACCTCCGTAGGGACGGGAGTGAGAATGCCATTTGGTAGACGAACTTGATTCGGGCAACATTTGATGTGTGATTGTCACAGGAGTTCCGATGAAAACAGCTTTCGTATGTCTACGAACTTCGGTTATACCAAGAACAAATAATCTGTCAGAACCTCCGTCTCCCTATCTCAGCAATATGACTTTGCGGAGTCAAGTATTTCCCTATTCCCCCCTCCGCTTTGAACGAGCGGAGGTTAGTAGCTTCGCGCCACATCACGTTTCGTTACCTCTACAATCGCTGTAAACCGCCGTTGAGGAAAAGGAGAAGTTAAAGCGGATTGGTCCTATGGACGCGCTCCAGAGCGGGTCAGCGCGCGGAGTACGCCTCCTGCCAGCCTCCTTCAGCCTTTCTTGTGCGATAAGCAACGGGGAAGACGGAAGAGGAGTAAACGGGTATCAAGATCAGCTCATAGCTAGAGTAAATACCTCTAGGTCCGCTCAGTTTTGTCGGGGTTTTCATTGTCGCTTCTTGCGACTAAAGACAGAAGTTCTATCTGATTATTTGTTCTTGGTTATACTTCTAGTCAGACTTAGTCCGCCGGTAGAAATATAAAATTAATTTAGCCTGGCGGAGTAGTCTGAAAGCTACGACAGACAAACTTGGCTTTACTACAGGCCCCACTCTGATTCACATGTAAAAATCACAAGAATAAATTTCAGCCGACTACATGCACATACAGTCCGATAAGATTTCGCATGCGAAATTCGCATCACTGAAGTTACGTGCACATAGTCGAATAATTAAGATTTTGCATGCGAAACTCGCATCACTGTGGGAAAACCTGCATGCGATACGTCTAAACTTCGGAGCGAAAGAGGAAATTCGTATCAGACTGCGAAAATCGGATTGTGTATGCGTCTAACTTTATCCGTTTAGCGCAATCGAGCCTCTGACTAAAGGACGACTCAGACGGCGTTCGTAAAGTTTGTAAAGTTTTTCGCAAAGTATGCTCCGTAAAGTTTGTCGCCGCTCAGACGGGAATTTGACTTAGATGACATTACGAGAATTTTTTTTTTTTTATGGAGATTTGTTCTAGAAAGAAAAAGATTCTTATTATTAGAGATTATTTTTATCATATATGAACCATAGGTTATATTACCATCTATTAACACTAAAAGCCATAATTAGCCATGGTTAATATCCAGATAAAAAAAAATTACAATGAATAAATTAGAATAATCCAATAACAAAAATAATATAAATAAATAATTACGTTCTAAACAATTTAATTCAATAAGTAATGCTTTTCTTCCCAACTCACCTGACAAAAATCAACAAGAAACAAATTAATTCCTAAAAAAAAATGTTCCTAATTATTCTTGCAAAAAACAAGTTTCAAGTTATTCGACCTATCATTATTATTATTATATAAACCACATGAGTCATCATCTCATCATTTTTCCGTTTCCTAATCCCCATTTTCAAATTTATTTGCATATCTTGTTTTCGATCTCTTCTCCTATTGGTCAACCTTCCGAACTTCACGAAAAAAGTTAACTAAAGTTGAACTTCTTGCCTGCCTCCGTAAAGTACTTTACGCGGGTTAGCGGAGCAACTTACGAACTTTGCGAACGACTTTACGCACTTTACGAACGCCGTCTGAGCCGTCCTTAAGATTTTCAAGTGTTTGCCACATGAAAAATCCGTGTCAGACTTTATCCTTTGGTCTTGAAAGAGATAAAATAATATTGCGTGACAGAGTAATTGGCAAACGGAAGCACTTTCGTTTACATCGTCGCAGTGGCTAGTGCGTCGCCAATCCCATATCAATTGTTTTGTTTGCTAATTAGCCCTACTATAGGGCTGTCGTGTCACATAAATGGAGTTCACGACAATGGCCTGTGGATCCAACATTTTCTCCATCGATCTCTAAAGGGCTAAAGATAAATTCCCACAACAAAAACGGATAATGATAAGAACTCTCTAATAAGAGACTGATAGTGTTGAGGGTCTTTCCGCAAGTTCGCACTGCACAACTACAGTTGCAAACAGTTGCAGAATGCAGTTTGTCTCTGGAAAAAAACATCAATTTGACGTATTTAACCCTTTCATTCATTATTTTTAAGCACAGGGTGAAATAACACTTGCATTGGAACAGAAAACAAAGAAAAAGCACAGAAATAAATCACACTAATAGGACAGTGCAAAACGGATACGTGAGCTAAATTTTGTTAGAGCTATATCTCGGCCCTTCTTGGCAAGGGTCCTCTTCAGGCTTAAAACCGCTTAATTTGTAAAAACGAACTTGTGGACAGACAAGTTGGGTTTGTCCACAAGTTCGTTTTTCTAACTTGAGCGGTTTTGAGCCTGATGAGGACCCTTGCCAAGAAGGGCCTAAATAAAGCTGTAATAAAATTTAGCTGACGTTTCCGTTTTGCAGTGTCAAACATGATTCGCAGTCAGCTTGGACTGAAGGAATATTTATTAATAGGATCAGGGAAGAATCTTTTGACATCCGCTCTGATTACATTTTACTCGTTTGTCTAGCTCTTCTAGTTTCAAAACCAAACCATACTTTTTTGTCATGTAAGAATTTCACGTCCAGAAGTAGTCAGCTGTCTTACAAGGTTGGAACAGAAACAGCATCTATTATGGGCTGTCATTGCTATCCCCTTAGCAGATCCAGTGTTTGATGTGTCGTTTCGGGGAAAGGATTTCTGTTGTCTTCCTTCCGCTTCAGATTATATCTACAGAGAAGTCCGTACTTTTGTTGACTGTATTGTGTCCCTTGCAATGATTGTCTTCGGACTTATCCCTTTCCGCCTCATGGAGCTCCCCTTGCTAGATAAACAGGATAATATGCGTGAAGGGGGGGGGGCTTCTTTATTATCCTGCAAGGCTTGTTTAAGATCTGACGTGTCTTGGTTAGAAGGCCGGTAGTGATCGCCGGATGAAACCGATTAGCTTATACAAAGCCAAGCTACAACTTCCAGACTTCCAAATACCCGGTGGCTTCCGCAGCCAGTCCTACTGTATTTGTTTTATTGTAAGTAAGTAATTTATTTTTCACCCGCCATTTTGGAAAGCGGAGTATAGAAAATAAAAGAAAGAAATAAATACAAAACACATAATATATATAATTTTAATCTTCAGCCAAGAGACTGGATGAAAAATCGTGCGCTGGTTGGGTCCAGTTGTCGATGATTTTCCGTAGAGACGAGGAGACTTTGGAAAGGGTTGTACTTGCATCCTGAACTTTAAACTTATCTGTTGGCGTGTGGTTGTGTCATAATTTTCAAAGATGGAGCAGGTGCTCCAGTAATGATGATAGCTATATCACTGTCCTTCAACATTTCCTAGATGCGCCCTTCAAATATCTTTTGCTTCTCAGTCATAACTGTTTTTTCTCCTTCTCTATTCATTCACTTCCGATTTATTGGGTCTCTCAAGTGTGTAGCAACTGTCTGTAACACCTTCCAGATTACCGGAATCTTGGGTGTCCAACACCTCCCACTTTCAGACGCTGTTGGCATGGTTTCACCTTTGAGACCGGTTGTGACGAAAACGGATCCGAAGAAAAATCTGCAAAGCAAAGCCTGGCTTTAACCCTGGGTCAACCCGACTGCATGTCCGAGCGAACGCAGCGTTTTACGTTGAAAGAATGTAAATTCTTGACGCTTAATTCTGTTTGCTTCCGATACCATTTTTTGTGTCAGAAAGTTTTTGAGAAAAACTTTTGCGTTGGAAATAAATCGAACCTGGCGGCGAAAACGCAGGTATCGCAGGAGCAAGTCAGATCTGCATCCAATCCTTAAAGTACAACTCTTACTAGAAATGATCTTTTCCCTATGAAACGGACCAGAAAAAACGATTTTCGAAAACACTATTACTTTCCACCTGAAATTAGCGATTTTCTTGTTAGAGCTTGTCGACTCTATCCAGCCTTCTTGCTCTCCGAGACGGCGGCTGGGCGCAAAACGTTTGAAAACTGAACGCGCCGTGGTTAAAAAGTTGAAAAACTAACCAAATAAAAGAAGTCAAAAACAGAAGATTCTCGTATCCTTATATGTGAGGAGTTGTCAGAGGACATTGAAGATTGCGGCAAACTTCGCGTTGTGTGACGGGCAAAACTCGGCACGGCCGAAAAAGTGCTAAAAATTCGTAGGCACAAAACGAAACAATGGAGAAATGTGAGGATTTTAGAAGCTTATAATTCCACAAGGGAGCTAGGAATATTATTGAAGGCAGAATAAGCAAGAGGGGTCCTTTAAATTGATAAATGAAAATCTTCTTTTACTTTCTAGTCTGCTAATAAGCTATTTTCCTAGACATGATGTTCCGTAAGCAAGTTAATAGAGAACGATGGATGGCAAACAGGCTCGTATCCAGGAATTTATTTCGTGGGGGGTTTGCGTTTCGGGGGGGGGGTTGCCAGCGGGTCGGACCAAAAAGTACAAAAAATACATAGATCAGATTTTAAAGCCTACAAAAAACGATTAATTTTGTGGATTTCGGGGGGGGGGGTTCGAACCCCCTACCCCCCTGGATACGGCCTTGATGGCAAATGTTAGTTAAATCCCCAAAAGTAGCATTTTCAGCTCTATTCCTCTCTTCTTCTGTGTCGTGTACTGAACAGAATATCCAAATGTTGTTTTCTGACCAGAAATCTCGAACCATGATCAGAATCGATTTGATCCAGAAGCAAACAGTCATATTTTTTCCTCGTTTCAGACCTTTTCCAGTCAGTAAACGTTCAATAAAAGTGGGAAATGTGCGGTATATCCCCAGAGATGATGTTCCATAAACAAGATGATGGAAAACACTAGATGGCAAATCCAGTATGACTTTGCCAAGGCACGCGTAAGATTTTCCCACGTTAGTTTATAAATATTGAAACAAAAGTGAATTTTTAGTTGAGGAAATTTATGCTTTTAGTCCCTATTTGCTGTTACGATTGAAATAAGGCCTTTTATAAGATCTGTCTGTGTTTCTTGATTGATTCACCCAAGTTGTTTTTGGGATCCCAAAACGTAAGTGGAGGGATACCTATGACATCGCAAAAGTTTGTCCGTCCGTCTGTCAGCACGAGAGATGTTATCTTCAAACTTGGTACGAGGATCCATTAGGTCAAAGTACAGGTCAAGTTAGTAGATGAGCCCTGTAGCCCCATACTTAGGGGCGGGGGAGGGGTTTCAAATTAATGGACGAAAATTTTTTTTTTAAAAAGCCAATGAGATAGTCGATATAGGGGTAAGGAGACATGTTGAATCCATATCTGAAACTTATTTTCTCGCCGGACAATTAGTTCGTCCGGAATCCGGCCAAAACCGGAAAATATATTAAAAGTAAAAGTTTTATTTGAAGTTGATTAAATGGTCGATTTAAGGGTAAGAAGACATACTGAATCTGTGTATGGCAATTGTTTTCTACGCGGACAAGTAGTTCGCCCGGAATCCGGCCAAAACCGGAAAATTTGTTAAAAACAAAAGTTGTATTTGTAGTTGCAACTACTGTCCGAATTTTTTGTTATAAGTTAAATTTTTATTTGAAGTTGATTAGATGTTGGATGTAGGGGTAAGGAGATACGCTGAATTCGTTTTCGAACTTTATTTTTTCGCCGGACAAGTAGTTCCGGAATTTCGCCGAAACGGGAAAACTGGCAGATGTAAGGCACTGGACTTGGTTTTCACAGATGATTAGCTGTTTGGCCTTAACCTGTTACTAAATTTTAAGAGTAAAAATGTTCAAGCAGTCTGGCGAAGACTGGATCTGGCGAAGACAAAACCTAATTGTCTGGATCAAATATTGAATTTTTGGGATCCCATTGAAACCTTTGGTCTTGTTCTATTGTCGTAGGGGATGTCATCTTTGTTCGGTGAGGGTTTGGGTAGAGAGTATATTGAGGGAATCGATGGGGCTACTATCCAGCATCGAACCTGCCGAAAAGGCATTGAGGATAACAGTTTTAATTAGTTTTTACAACATTTGTCTAGGGACGTTTCAGTTATCTATATGAGCTTTGGGATCCCAAAACGTAAGTAACGGGAAGCCTGTGCCTTCTTAACGTTATGTCCTTCCGTCTCGTTAAACGAGGACCTTTCAAGTAGCTGTTGTAAATGGGCCCCGTAGCCCTTTTTTTAGGCGGGAGGGGAGGGGGCAACGTTAGTGCCTAACAAATTATTTGGTTTGAGCTGATGAAACTGTTGATTAGTGTCCACTGAATCCATATCCGAACTTCTCTTTTTCTTGATGGTTAATTATTTGGTCCGGAATCCGTCAAGAAAATAAGACTTTCTTGCAACTCATAGCTTTGTCTGAAGTTTTTTAGAGCGTTGGAGTAGATAGTCCGGGATCCAGACCGCGATATCGTTCAAAAACAGGGGGGGGGGTAGCAAACGAGCTGCAGAAGGTTTGAAGAACTTTTCTAGAACAACTTTTTGTGCTGAGAACGAAAATCCTACCGCACCACTCCGCACCGATGTACGTCACCGACTTTTTAGCCTATAAAGGTCAATTTGGCCTATAGAGACCAACTCTCTAAAAACAATTTTCCTAGCAAGACCGCATAAGCTAAATCAGACAAACTATACATATTCTGAATCCTCTTTTTATCGTCTATCGAATGGTATATTTTTTATTTTTTTAAACTCACGTATTTTTCTTAGAAACGTCATAGAAACCGAGAAAAAGTGAAATTTGTTCAACTTTTTTAACTAAATTGTCATTTATCTCGGAAAAACTTCCAGCAAACTACATATTTTTATTACTCAGTTAGAAAGATAAGCTCCTTGCCAATCGTTTGAGCTATTAAAACTTAAAAAACAGTCGGTTTTAAGAATGTCTAGATTTTTTTAAAGCAGAGCATCCACGATTTCATCAGTGAGTGACGGTAGAAATTTTAAAGGAAATATATTAGTTTGATGGTAAGTTTAGGGTTAGTTTTTGGCGTGGAATCCAATTATGACAGTAGTTTTTCCCTTAGCATATGTATAGGTCATGTAGGCTATATAGCCTATAGGCTGAATAGCCTATAAATCCTATAATGATATTCTTTTTTTGAAAACACAACTTTTGAATAATCTTTACGGACCTGCTTTTTAAGCTGAGAACGAAAATCGCGTCGGATAATACAGCACCTGTGTTACCTGTGTAGGTAACCGACATTTTGGCCTATAAGGGGAATTTAGGCCTCTAAAGACCAGCTCAATGAAACCATTCTACACAAAATTTAACTTATTAGAGAGGAGTACTAGAATCTAGAATCTAATGTAGTACCAGAATTTAATTATGACATAGTTTCTTTCTTGGGACGCATATAGGTCATATAGGCTATATAACATATAGGCTAAATAACCTACAATGAACAAACCCGTCAGATTTCTCAAATAAATTGACATTTTTATTGGAAAAATTTCCAGAAAACTTTTTTTTTGTTATTATTACTCTACTAAAAAGAGAAGCTCTTTCTCAATCGTTAGAGGTATTAAAACTAAAAATAAAAAATTAGGATTTCTGGAATTTCTGTAAGCAGGATATCCAAATTTTTGACTATGAGGTGCAGTAGAAACTGTATACTAAATATATTGGTTCGACGCTAGGTTCAGCGTTGGTTTTTGACGTGGAATCTGGTTATTTCAGCCGTGACGACTGCGCCGTATGCGTTACAATAAGGGCCTACAGAAACAAGAACGGGAGGGTCGCAACATAATTGCCGACGTTACCAGAGGAACACTCCAGTCATCAGTCCGCTCACTATAAAGGAAATCTATGACGATCCCTATCAGACAATGGTAATGCATCCATAGACGAACCGTTAGAATTGCCTGTCTAGCTGTACCTCCACAACATCATCGTTGGCATCTGGAACACGTCCCCGAAGACTGGCGCAAGTCCATCATAGCCCCCCTCCCCCAATAGAAAAGCTGACAAGGGTGACTGTAAAAATTATACTAGAATTTTTGTGATAATACGTGCAGATTAAGTCTCCGCAACTATCCTACTACTGCAAAGCTCCAGAGACTGAAGGGGCAGACGCACAAGATCTAACCAAAGCGGGCTTCACAACGAGCGTGTGCTGCACCGCTCTTCTCTCTCTGCCGTATACTTGAGCATTGGCAGCACGGTTGTGCAGCCATCAATCGTTCAAGCATCAACAGGAAACCACGAAATTCTGCGTTGACTTTGTTCTTGCATTTGACTCAGTAAAGAAAGACACAACTAGCTGGGAATGCAGGATAGACAGGGTCCCAAGATAATCCGCATTGCTCAGGTATTCTATGACCAGATGGAGGCTCCGGTGAGAGGTGAAATAGAGCAGTCAACATAGTTCTTGACAAAAGGAGGCGTTTGCCAAGGTTTCATCCTCTCGCTAGCTCTTTTCAAGTTCGTCACTGATTCGGTTCTAAAGGATCATGGATAAGCACCGGGGGTGGAAGTCTGCTACTGGTGGAAGTCTATGACTTTCCATCGTTTTCCCCTGAAACAGACTGATCGCCGATTAAGTCAAAAGGGCACAGAACATACTGAATGTTGCCCCAGACTACGAAGGTCCTGTCTTGTAGAAACTTCTAAATGTCGTCGATGAAAACCGCAGAAGCACGCAAAATCACCTTGTTCTACCAAAGATGCCTGCGATCCATACTGAAAATTAAACCTGAGGATTACAGGTAATGAGGAAATGATAACAATGGCAGATCACACCGACTGCTTTGTCGAACCCAGTCCGAACCATAGGACTAAACCGGTTCATGCACGTGTTCCGATGACCTGTAGTTGCTCTGTCCAGATTGCGCCGCAACCTCCCCGGTCCAAAGGGTGGAAGAAGCGGACAGGGGTACAACGAAAGACATTGGTTCTACGGCGAACACGGGCCTCGAACCGATTGTAGCCTTTAGGAAGGGTCAGAGACTATGGGAGACCCAATAGCCTTGATGACTAAGCCAGTTGTGCATGAACACCATGAGTGAAAGGAGACATGGCGTCGCTTGGTGGTTGCCACGAAGAGCAATCTAGTTTGGTCGTGAAAGAAAACTCCGTTGCAAGCGGGTGAGTGCGGGTCAATAGTTGAGAACAGCGTCCGGCCAAGATTTTCGTCAAGCAAGATTTCGCAGCAAGATTTCGTCAGCGTCCGGCCCATCAAAGGGCAAGCGTGGCATTACGTTGGCGACAAGATACCTAACATAATTTGTAGTTAGAAAACGCATCACTTTGGCCTGCAGGGAATACAGGATGTTAAATTTTGTCTAGAATATTCTCATTGGGCAGGTCTTTATAGGCCTAATTTCCCCTCATAGGCCAAAATGTCACAGATGCTGTCTTATCCGACGCGATTTACGCTCTCGGCTCAAAAAGCAGGTCTATAAAGATTATTCAAAACTTATATTTTCAAAAAAAAATTTTTTTATAGGATTTATAGGCTATTCAGCCTATAGACTATATAACCTACATGACCTATACGTATGCTAAGGAAAAAACTGATGTCATGATTGGATTCCATGTCAAAAACTAACCCGAAACTTATCGTCAAACTAATATATTTCGTAATAATATATATTTTGAGAGATATGACGGGTTTGTTCATTATAGGCTACTCAGTCTGTATATTATATAGCCTTTATGACCAATATAAATCCCAAGAAAGAAAATTATGTCATAGTTAAATTCTACGTAAAAAACTAACCTTAAACTTACCGTCAAACTAATATATTTCCTTTAAAATTTCTACCGTCACTCGTTGATGAAAACGTGGATGCTCTGCTTTAAAAAAATCCAGACATTCTTAAAATCAAATGTTTTTGAAGTTTTAATAGCTCAAACGATTGGTAAGGAGCTTATCTTTCCAACGAGATAATAAAAACATGTAGTTTGCTGGAAGTTTTTCCGAGAAAAATGACAAATTAGTTAAAAAAGTTCAACAAATTTCACTTTTTCTCGGTTTCTAAGACGTTTCTAAGAACAATGTGTAAGTTTAAAAAAATAAGAAATACACCATTCGATAGACCATAGTATGAGGATCCAGAATATGTATAGTTTGTCTGATTTAGCTTATGCGGTCCTGCTAGGAAAATTGTTTTTATAGAGTTGGTCTCTATAGGCCAAATTGGTCTTTATAGGCTAAAAAGTCGGTGACGTACATCGGTGCGGAGTGGTGCGGTACGATTTTCGTTATCAGCACAAAAAGTTGGTCTAGAAAAGTTCTTCAAACCTTCTGCAGCTTTCCTGCTACCCCCCTTGAACGATAGAGGTGCCTGGATCCCGGACTAAGAGGCGATTTAAATAACCCATCGAGAAGTCCAGCAAATGTTCCCGTTCTCACCGAAACCCTTAGTGTGTTTTCTTTTTTATGCTTTCCATGAAGTTGTCGGAATTCAGTGGTTGAGATGGCGAACTTGGACGGACCGGGGGTCCCCAGTCCAGCAAATATTCCCGTATCCCACCGAACCCCTGAGTCTGTTTTCTTTTCATGAAGTTGTCGAAATTCAGTGGTTGAGGTGGCGAACTTGGACCGGGGTGCCCCAGTCCAGCAGATATTCCCGTATCCCACCGAAACCCTCAGTATGTTTTCTTTTCTTATGCTTTCCATGAAGTTGTCGAAATCCAGTGGTCGAGGTGGCGAACTTGGACCCCCCCGGTCCAAGTGGCGGGTCCAAGCGGCAAGTCTCCCCAGTGGCGTGGCTCTGTATGTGACGAATATTAGGCTAGCCTATATTATACTCTAAATATCAAAAATAGCTTTCTTCGTGGTTAGGGCAATTCGGGGTTTTAGGACCAGTGATTCTGTAGAAGAGACAACCACAACCTTTGATTAGCTTTTGGTTCACTGACTGACATTATCCTGTTCTTTTCAAGACTTGTAATATTTGAATGTTTGTTTGCTTAGCGAAATTCGTGGGTTGTATGAACTTTTGGGGCTGGTGTTTGATCTTTAAAGGTTAGGGCGTAGTAAACTAAAAGGTTAGTCATTATAAAGCGTTAAACGGACAGACGTTTGTTGCACGTAAGAGAGATGTTTTGAGTGCTAACTGCATCGACATCTTCTAAAATTTTGGATTCCGATAAATAAATGTGGAAGAAAAAAACTTCTTTAAACGAACAAGACCAAAGGTTTCGATGGGATCCCAAAAAATGTATATTTGATCCAGACAGTTGGGTCTTGTTTTCGCCATGCTAATCATCTGAGAAAACCAAGTTCAGATATACCTTTATAAGCCAGATCTATTTTGACGATACTGATCGAAACTTCCTGCTTTACTTCTGCCAAATTTCCGATTTCGGCCGAATTTCGAGCGAACTACTTGTCCAGCAAGAAAAAAGAAAATTCAGAAACAAATTCAGCGTATCTCCTTATCCCTATAAAGAACATCTAATGAACTTCAAATAAAACTTTAACTTATAAAAAAAATCCGGTTTCAACCGGATTCCGGACCAACTCTATGTCCAGGTAAAAAATGATTGTCTATACAGATTCAGAGTGTCTTCTTACCCCTAAATCTGTCATTTACAGGTCGAAAAAGTTGTCCGGGTAGAAAATGCTTTTCACATAACTGTTCAGCATATCTTCTTTCCCCGAGATCGAACATCTAATCAACTTAAAATAAAACTTTTACTTTTAACAGACTTTCCGGTTTTGGCCGGATTCCGGGCGAACTGCTTGTTCGGCGAGAAAACGGTTTTCGCATTCGTGTTCAGCACGTCTTGTTACCCCATAGTCGACTATGACATTAGCTGTTTAAAAATATTTTGCTTGACCCTTAATTTAAACCCCCTCCCCCACCCCTGTAGGGCTACAGAGCCCATCTACGAACTCGACCTTACTCTTGACCTAAAGAATCCTCACACCAAGTTTCATCAAAATATCTCATTCCCTTCGAGAGTTATCGTGCTTACAGACGGCCGGACAGACAACTTTTGCGATGTCATAGATATCCCTCCACTTACGTTTTGGGATCCCAAAAACCAAGATCCCGATGCGCCTTTGAAGAGTTTGTGTGTTTACCCTTATTGGTCCGCTACCACGGAAAGATCTAGGCATACAATATAAACAAAAGATGGAGTATCATCATCATTTCTTGTACGGCTATTGGTGCGAACACACGATTTCTGTTCCTGGCCTGATTTTCTGCAGTTTTATTATCAACTTAACAAATCTCTGTTTTTCCGCACGGAATTGATGACGGTGTCAAAAATCCTGGCACAAATTCCAGTCCGCGAGGATCTGACCGTGATCGTCTGTCCGAAGCATAAACAAAGGAGGTCGTTATTTTTTCATCTTAAATGTAATGAGATAAAAAGAAAATAACTTGTGTTTTTGTTTAGTAGTTTGATTTTTTTTTCTCCTCAGTATCTGTTCTATTACCGTAGGCAATAAAATAAAAATAAAAAGTCTATTTGGTTTATTCCAGTAAATTATTATTATGTTATTATTATTATGCGCGGAAGGCCCAGCCGAAAGATTTTGACTGATTGAATGTATTGGGTGGCATTGGCTTTACAGCATTTCACAACTAACAAACGAACAAAACTAAACATCTGAAACAAATTACAAATCACATCATTTTGTACAAATAATCTAAAGAGTAAAGAGAGAAAGGAAAAAACTCAAAAATTAAATAAAACTAAATAATAGCCAACATATTTGACAGTGCAAAACGGATACGTCAGCTGAAATTTATTAGAGCTATATTTCGGCCCTTCTTGGCAAGGGTCCTCTTCAGGCTCAAAGCCGCTCAAGATGGAAAAAACGAAACTTGTGAAAACCCTAAATCTAATAAATTTCAGCTGACGTATCCGTTTTGCACTGTCAAATATGATTCGCAGTCAGATGGGCTGAAGGAATATTTAATAACCTACACTCGGTGAGTTCTATTTATCAGACATGAGACATCAAACTAAAGACAAGTACAAGTAGAAATCAGGGGAAAAAGGGGGCAAGCGGCTGATGGCCAGCCGCCAACACGGATTAGGTTTCCCACTAAGGGCCACTGAAAAGGTCATCGGAACCTGTATTGTGCCCATTTAAGTTGCCACCGTACGATCAGCGATCCCATGAGACTTCGTTTTCACGCAGCGGAACTGCATGATCTGAGACCTTTTTCTGACTTCGTTTTCATGCAGCCGCCAACACAGATTAGGTTTCCCGCGAAGGGCCACTGAAAAGGCCATCGGAACCTGCATTATGCCAGGGACCCATAAATTTCCTTTAGGGGGCCTGTCAATAAGAGATTTCTGATGCTATCTTGAGCGCACGGAATGTAGTTCGAGAAATACCCACGGTCCAATGACGTTCAAGACCAGATAGACAAAATTTGGGATTGGCTGCTGGCGCCTTGAGGGAGGAGTCTCTTTGGCGTGCACGTCCAATGAGGCAAACAAGAATGCCGATCGACTCAAGCGGGGATTTTTGGAAACTGGATTTGGTTGTAAGGAAATTTATGGGTCCCTGATTATGCCCATTTAAGGCCCACTTGTGAGTGTACCCTTTGTTAATTCTAGCGTATTTTTAGGAATGTTTTGGACTGGTGCGTTCATTCTCACCGTGGCAAGACTAGCTGCGGCGGATAACGTGACTGTGGGAGACTCAACGCTGTGCACAAGACAAGAAACGTGAGTCGCTTTCTCACTTACTAGGCACGTCCGAACCGTAAATATGGCTGACGCTACTTGTGTGGTTGCTATGGGGAAGTTGGGTGATTTATACCTCTGCACTGCGTTCTGGACAACTCATTACTCATATAGAAGGAATTAGCAACTAATTCAAAGAGTAATAAACAAGCAGGCTAGGCCTAAAGTACAGTACCTTACAAGCTGGGAAATTATTCACTCCTACAGAGATATAAGCTAGGCTACAAAGATGGCTATTGGCCAACCGAAAGGTATTGAACATATCATCGTTGGTGCCTTGTTTATTCGTCATTTCAACAATACACAGTTTTATCCAGTGTTGATGCTTTTTTTATGTTTACGATCCTCAGTTACCATGGTCCTAGAGGGAATAGAGACTTAATAGAGACTTAATTACATCCCGCCTGTGCCAGTTTGGGAGGGACCTTACCCTAGACCTTCGTTCCTCGTTCACCCCCAGAGACGCTTAGGGCATCCAAGGTGAGTCGCCAATCGTCTCTCATACGAGCCGCCGCCCATAAGTATTCCCAACGAGCAAAAAATGTATGGTTATTGCAGAAAAGTCATGGGTTTAGTCATCGTTTGTATCACAACTACCACAGTCGGAATCACAACTAGCCACTGCTACCGTATTTTATTTTGAATTGTAACATATGTGCGACTATGTGACCAGGTATGACTATACCGTGAGATCTTACAGAAGCTAGGGCTATTCCTGGTTCTCAGATGTCCTTATTAGGCTAAAAATAAGATAAAGACAAGGCTTGGATAACGAGATTTTTGTTCCGAGAATACTTGCTTATCTGAAACACGGCATCAGAATATAATTTTACAATAGTCATTGCGGGAAGGACCAGACGTGCGGTCGATTCTTAAATGGAGTCGCATGAACATACGATTTCCTGCTGATCTGACTCAAGTTTGTTTGAAAATATTTTTTTTTTTTGCCTGTGTAGGCCTAAAGTGCCTTTTCGGATTTTCTCTTTGTATAATTTTTTTTAACTCCGTCGTTATTGGGTTGTGGCCTGTTGACGGGTAACGGTAATAAAATTGTAAAAAGAAAAGAAACAAGAGCTGTAAGCTCATATGGCACTTGCAAGGGTTGAGATGTATTATCTGGTCAAAAGTAATTTTCGACTGTGCGGTTCAGATGCGCACTTTAAGGGAGCTAGAGAAAAAGTATTTTATCGTTGAACTTGGCTGTAATGATGTGCACTTTAAAGGCACTAGAAATTCATCTGTAAGGAAGACCCTTGAGGCAAAAACGATAGCAGGCTCTTAGGGATCATTGATATATACGTATGATCAAAAGTATTTTTTTTTCCACTAATGCGGGTAAAATGCGCACTTTAAGGGCGTAGAAATTTTTTTTTTTTGCAAAACCCTTGTGGGACAACTGATCATGGGTTGAGATGTATCGTTTGATAAAAAGTACTTTTCGACCTTGCGGTTAAGATGCACACTTTAAGGGAGCTAGAACTTCATTTGTAAGCAAAATCCTTGAGGCAAAAATGATCATGAGCTCATTTGGATGATGAAAATGCATATTTTGCTTAAAAGTATTTTTCTTAATTTGCGGTCATGATTGGTACTTTAAGGAATGGTCGGATTTGAAAAGTGGCGATTTCTAAGCCAATTTTGTCGAATTTCTAATATTCCAGCCAAATTTCATCGTCCTAGCACATCTGGAAGTACCTTAACTCGCGATCACCGGAATTCCGGACCCGCCCCTCAAACTCCCCCCACAGTCGCCGGAGCCAATCCGGTTCAGTTTTGGACTTGTTTGTTACTCCCACAAAGTTCCATCCCGATCTCTCCAGTCCAATCCGGTCACGTATTCCCCCCCCCCCCAATTGTTGTCGGATCCGGTCCGGACATGAAAAAGATCACCGCCCTCTCTTCAGTTATTAAATTTCACTCGAATCCGATCACCCGTTCCAAAGTTACGCATGGCTAAATATTCCGGATTCCCCCTCCCTCCGATCCCCCCACGACTATCGGATCGAGTGAATTTTTATTTACAAGTCAGTTTGATCGGGTCCCTGATACGCCTCCCAAGTTTCGTCGCGAAAAACCCCAAAACCGTCATCACCAGAATTCCGGGAAACTCCCCTCCACCTCCCCCCCCCAAGTGTCCGGGTCCAGTCCAAACGTGTAAACGATTTATCTGGAACAGATTCTTGTTCTTCCCAGCAAGTTTTACTCCGATCCCTCCATTATAACCGTTTCTCGAGATTTCCGGTCCTCCCCCACCCCAACTCCCCCATAGCTGTCGAATCCGGTTCGGACTTCAAATGGAAAATCAGAGATATGTCATTCATTCAGGTATTAAGTTTCGTCCCAATCCAGTCACCCGTTCGAAAGTTACACAACACTCAATTTTCCATATTCCCCCGCACTGCACCACATATACAAACCCCTTTGACCCTCGAATGCACTAGCTCTTTCCAATGTTAACAGAGTGATCCGATGCAAAGAGTGACGTCACGCCGCGCGCAGACCTACTAGTGTGTAGAAAGGGGTAGGGGTTTTACAAAAGCTACTAAATTATCAGGATTCCCCCGCCCTCTACTCCCTCCACGGTGGTCGGATCGGGGAAGTGACTATTTGCAAGTTAGTTTGGTCGGGTCCCTGATATGCCTGCCAACTTTCATCGTCCTAGCACATCTGGAAGTACCCTAACTCGCGATCACCGGACCGACCGACCGACCGACAGACCGACAGACCGACAGACAGACCGACCGACGGAAAAGTGATCGGTATATGGCACTTGAGCGAAGCTGCAAGTGCCATAAAAAGGGATAAATTTTATTGCAGTTACCGCTGTCCTACCGATAAAAAAGACGAGTTACTTTGAATGGGGCTTATTAAAACAAGAGCTGTAAGCTCATATGGCACTTGCATGGGTTGAGATGTAGTGTTTGATCAAACGTACTTTTAACGTTACCTTTGCGGTTCAGATGCGCACCTTAAGGGAGCTAGAGAAAAAGTATTTTGTTTTATAACTTGGCTGTAATAATACGCACTTTATAGTCGCTAGAAATTCATCTGTAAGAGAAGCTATTGAGACAAAACGATCACAGGCCCTTAGGGATCATTGATTTTTACCCGTTTGGTAAAAAGATTTTTTTTTTCACTTTTCGGTTGAAATTCGCACTTTAAGGGTGATAAAATCAATTTTTAAGCAACACCCTTGAGGCAAAAATGATAATGCGCTTATGGGGATCCTGAAAATGTATAATTTGCTTAAAAGTATTTTTCAAAGTTTACGGTCAAGATTGGTACTTTAAGGAATGTCGGATTTGGAAAGTGGCCATTTCTGAGCCAATCTTGTCGAATCTCTAATATTCCAGCCCAGTTCCATCGTCCTAGCACATCTGGAAGTAACTTAAATCGCGATCACCGGAATTCCGGACCCCCCCCCTCAAACTGACCCACAGTCGCCGGAGCCAATCCGGTTCTGTAAGTGATTTATCCAGAGCATCTCTTTATCATTCCCACAAAGTTCCATCCCGATCTCCCCAGTCTGAGCCGGTCACGTATTTCCCCCCCCCCCCCCAATGTTGTCGCATCCGGTCCGGATATGACAAAGATCACCAGAGACATGTCCTCTGATCAATTATGAAATTTCACTCAAATCCGGTCAACCGTTCCAAAGTTACGCATGACTCAATATTACGGATTCCCCCTCCCTCTACTCCCCCCACGACTATCGGATCATGTAAATTTTTATTTATAAGTCAGTCTGATCTGGTCCCTGATTCGTCTCCCAAGTTTCGTCGTGAAAATCCCCAAACCGCAATTACCGGAATTCCGGGAAACTCCCCTCCACCCCCCCCCCAGTGTCCGGATCCATTCCAAATGTATAATCGATTTATCTGGAGCAGATGCTTGTTCTTTCAGCAAGTTTCACTCCGATCCCTCCACTCTAACCGTTCCTCCAGATTTCCGGTCCCCCCCCAACTCCCCCATAGCTGTTGAATCCGGTCCGGACATGGGACATCAACAATGGGACAAATGGGACATAAGAGATATGCCATTTATTCATGTATTAAGTTTCATTCCAATCCGATCACCCGTTCGAAAGTTACACACTACTCCCATTTTCCGGATTCCCCAGCCCTCACTCCCCCCCAGGTGGTCGGATTGGGAAACTGATTATTTCCAGGTTAGTCCGGTCGGGTCCCTGATGCTGCTGCCAAGTTTCATCGTCCTAGCCCAACTGGAAGTACCCCAACTCGAAAAAGTGTGACAGAAACTACTTAATTTTCAGAATTCCCCGGCCCACCACTCCCCCCAGATGGTCGGATCGGGAAACTGATTATTTCCAGGTTAGTTTGGTCGGGTCCCTGATTTTCCTGCCAAGTTTCATCGTCCTAGCTCATCTGGAAGTACCCTAACTCGCGATCACCGGACCGACCGACCGACAGACCGACCGACGGAAAAGTGATCGGTATATGGCACTTGAGCGAAGCTGCAAGTGCCATAAAAATGACATAAATTGTGTACTCCTTGACCCCAAGCTGACTGGGAAACATATATTAAACAGTTATTCAATATATCTGACATGTATTACTAATTTCCAGCGGGGAGCACGGCCAGAAAATACTAAAGTTGGATATGGATTTTAGAAATTGAGGGTCATTCTCATAATAAACAAATTGTAGCAACCAACATCAAGGGAGAGGACAAGAGGGAGTTATATGAACATTAATAAAGAACAGCTGCTTTCTAAAGTAGCTGAAAAATCATCTTCAGTGCAATCATAGTGTTTTAGAACTTGAGCAGGAGATTTTTCTCTGTTGTTGATTTTTCAAAAATTTACGCACGACCGTTAGTACGAATTACGGCTCCGTTCTCTTGTAGCAATACATAATCCTGTTCTCGTCCTTTCAGGTATACCGTGAATGTTAAAATCTCCTACCTGCAGCCCTACCAAGTTCGAACGTACACTGCCTGCTTTGCTGTTCCGCCATGGTGTTCGAAATATACTGTGGCACACAAGGTCGCTTATAAAACCGAGGTAAGCAGTTATACTTTGACGCCACTTACCTTAAGCCCAATCCACACAGAGGGCGAGTTTCGCCACACCTGGCGATATCCGTCACGGCAGTCGTTAAAAAACGCATCCTCAAGCGGAATTCACACAGAGGGCGTAAAATTATTTGCCTGGCGTTGGGAATTTTTTCGGCTGGGAGCCGAAGCCTGACGAAGCCTTTTATTTTCACTTGCCGTTACGTTTTTCAACCCCTGGCGTGACGAATATCGTCAGGCGTGGCGAAATTCGCTCTCTGTGTCAATTGGGCTTCAGTTAAAAAACGTTTCGCCAAGCTTCGGCTCCAAGCCGATAAAATTCGCAACGCGTGACAAATAATTGAAATACAGAAATGATGGATGTAAAAACAACTAATAAGTATAGTTCAGAGTTACTCAGTCATTTACGATATATCAATGAGTATAAAGGCAGTAGTTGCGTTTTTGCAGATACCATAGTATCTGTTACTACGGTAATTGGATCTGCAATCAAGTCGTTTTTGCAGTTACCGTGGTATGTGATACAACTGTTGGTCTGCAAAAACGACAATTGCCGAGAATGCGCTTTTCAAAGTCATCCTAAAAGAACAAGACCAAAGGTTTCGATGGGATCACAAAAATTTTATATTTGACCCAGACAACTAGGTCTCGTCTTCGCCAGATCCAGTCTTCGCCAGGCTAATCATCTGAGAAAATCAAGTTCAGATATACCTGTCTAAGCCATATCTATTTTGACGATACTGATCGAAACTTCCTGCTCTACTTCTGCCAAATTTCCGGTTTCGGCCGAATTCCGAGCGAACTACTTGTCCAGCCAAAAACAGATAGTTCAGAAACGAATTCAGCGTATCTCCTTATCCCCATAAAGAACATCTAATCAACTTCAAATAAAACTTCAACTTAAAAAAAAAATCCGGTTGATTCCGGACGAACCATATGTCCGGGTAAAAAAATGATTGTCATATACAGATTCAGCGTCTCTTCTTACCCTTATATCTGTCATCTAATCAACTTCAAATAAAAATTTTACTTTTAACAAATTTTCCGGTTTCGGCCAGATTCTGGGCGAACTACTTGTCCGGCGAGAAAATAGTTTTCACCATCGTGTTCAGCATGTGTTCTTACCCCTGATTCGAACATCTAATCAACTTCAAATAAAACTTTTGCTTTTAACAAATTTTGCAGTTTCGGCCAGATTCCGGGCTAACTACTTGTCCAGCGAGAAAATGGTTTTGACCATCGTGTTCAGCATGTCTTCTTACCCCTAAATCGAACATCTAATCAACTTCAAATAAAACTTTTACTTTTAACAAACTTTCCGGTTTTGGCCGGATTCCGGGCGAACTACTTGTCCGGCTAGAAAATGGTTTTCACCATCGTGTTCAGCATGTCTTACCCCATAATCGACTATCACATTAGCTGTTTCAAAATATTTTGTTTGCCCCTTAATTTCAACCCCCTCCCCCACCCTTAAATGTAGGGCTACAGAGCCCATCTACGATCCTCACACCAAGTTTCATCGAAATATCTCATTCCCTTCGAGAGTTATCGTGCTTACAGACAGACGGACGGACGGACGAACAGACATACGGACAACTTTTGCGATGTCATAGGTATCCGTCACTAACGTTTTGGGAACCCAAAAACTGATGTCCAGTCACACCACTAAGTTCCAAACTTCTTTCCCACCAATTTGACAAAATCCTAAGCTCAGTTGTTGGTAATGATGAAAGTGAGATGACTTTTTTAGATATCACGGTAACTAGTAACTAATGGAACAAGAGAAATGCATGGAAGGAAAAAAGATCGGGTGAATTCGCTCCCTGTCTTTCATACCCTGCGACCTCACCTAGACGTTCCGAAGCGCATTTTTGCCTGCCTACATTTAGACCTTTGTGTGAATTCCACTTTAGATCAATCGTACTGCGCTGTCAGCCCATACCGAATTCCCGCATAGCTGCCCATTTCTGTGGCCACGCGTGCATGTTCCGCAGAAAAAATTCCGAGTCGACTTCTTCCCGAATCCTGAATTTTGCTCAGATTAATATCTCGTCGGGCTTGGGCCCTGCGAGAGTTCAGCATCTCATATATATAGGATATTTATATATCACAGGATATTTTCTGCGCGTGAAAAAATCCGCATCGCACCCTCTTCTGTTCCACCATCAGTCGTGAACGTCGTCCATACAAAGAATATACCGTCGGGTTATATGGGAATCCATCTTCTCATAATGATCTATAGCTCCCGCACATGAAGCGTTTTTCGTCGTCGGCTGGGCATATTTCTAGTTGCGCGGAAAAAAAAATCAGCGTCGACATCGTTTCAGCTTGATACTGTATCACGAATTTTGCTCAGATAGAATTAGCTTGGGGGGGGGGGGGGCGTATGGAAAAGGTATTGAACTTGGACCGGAACAGCCTAGCGGCATCTAGGTTTGTGTCAGTCGCGAAGTTTGTGTCAGCCGCTAGATGGCTTGTTTCCGGCCGTCTCCGACTCGGCTCTTGGTGTCAGTCAGGTTTCGGTATTTTTATTCGCCTTCCGTTTGTTCTGGAATGCAGACGAATCAAGAAGACTGGCTTGAGAGGCTGATCGGGTGAAATGGGGCAAGTCGTTTAAAACCACACTGAAACTACAAAAAAGAAAAGCTCGAGATTTCGTCCAGAACGTTCAACAACCGAAGTAGAAAATGATGCCATTATGATGTTACGAAATTGCCTAATATCTGGTGGTGGGTACAGCGATCAAAGCAGTTGTCTTATAACCGCGGATGAAGGCTTCTGGCGCAAATAGCATGGAAGGCAATTCGAAATTAAGCCAAATTCGGAATTACACCCTGTATCTTTGCACCTTAGTTGACTGCGTTAGACGGATACGTCAGCCGAGTTTTATTCTAGCAATATTTTGGCCCTTCTTGGCTCAACTATGATTCGCAGTCAGCTTGGGCTGAAGGAATATTTATACCATTGCACCCATATCATACACCCGATACCAGTACCATATCATATCACCCCCGAATATTCGAATTGATTCTTTTAGGGATTTTGTCAGTTTGACAAGAAATTCAGGTTCGAAGCTAGATGAAGTCCAAAATTCTAAAAGACCTATTCCTTCCATTCTGCACAGGAGTTTCAGTGCTTTATTCAGATTCCCAAAGGACGCCAAATTAAGTGGGGATCTTCAAAGCCCTGAGATGATGGGGGGAGGGGGTAAGTGCACCATGAGTGCCTTGTTTTTTAGCTCCATTTGCGTGCATTAGGCTGCGAGATCCATTCTCTGCTTTTGAAAAATAAATAAAAGGTTTTTTCTATCTTTATCTAATGAGGGAGGCAGGGCCTTATTTCGGAGATTTTTGGCTACAAACTTGTCAAGAAAACTAAAGAGAGGGAGCCAAGTTCTATATCGCGCACCCACCCATGACGAAAGCTATAGAATACTTCTGAGAACGAACCCTGGGTTTATATACATAGTTAAAAATAATGTAGGAGCTAGGGCTTATATAATATCTTCATAGTAGACATCCGTCTTCCCAAAATTCCCAACCCGAATGAGCTGTGTCACTGTGCCCGAAACTTCCTCTTTCTCATATTTCTGTAACGTTTGGTACCCTAGCTCTGTGGCGCTGTGCAAACTAGATGCTATGCAAGGTCCTGGGTGCATATTTAATCCCGTCTTTGTCTCCCTCTCTGAAATGAGCATGATTAGTCTAGACTAAAAGTGAAATGAAATTGATTTAGCTACAGATTGACTGGACACTCGATCTCGAACACACTATACAGATAATAAGAAATTGAAGATATGAGTACCTCTGTTTAAATTGTCTTTCACTTAAAGTTTAACTGAAAAGCCAACTTATTTTTGTGTCATTTAGTTGAATACACTGAATTATTTGGATTCTGCAAAGGGATTTTTTTGTTTTTCACTATCTGCTCTAGTTATGACGTTCAGAATATCTGCGGCCGTCCCCACACCGAAAATTCTACTATGACGCGGGAAATTTCTATCTAAACACAAACAAGGCTTTTCAGTGGGCAGTGGCGATATTGGTGAAGGCTGCTTAGTGCCTGAACAAAAAAAAAGTCATAAATCTTTCTTGTAAGGCATACAACAAATTAGAGGTACCACAAATCACACGGAAATTCCACTATCTGAAAATCGATTATTCCTGAATAGCGGAACAACCAAGTAACGCATTTTCAGCGGGTCTTCAAGTCAATTTAAGTAAATAAGTGATGGGTAACTAGATTGTCCTATCCCAGTCCTTTTCGGTTAAACTTTAATCTACCAACAGTTATTCGCTAAATGTCAAAATACTAGGCCGTCTGTAAGTCTGTATACCGTACCAAGCTTATACTGTAAACTTGTCAAAACTGTAATAAGAAAGTGCGACAAAGAAGGTCCTCACTTTATCGGTGTATGACAGCACGAAGCACACAAGAAACTCTTCTTCGTTTGGAGACTTCAAAAACTGTTCAGAACCTGGCAAATCCCACTGGTGCACTTATTTCTTATTTCGTTCAGTTCTCGGCAGGCTGCGGTAATTTATGGCGTGGCTTTTTCCCAGCCCGATGGATCCCCACTCATCAACACATGTGACTTCAGCGTCATAAACTAGTTTCTGCGGTAGATCAGTGATTCAGTTGCTGGGAGTTCTTTTTTTCGCTGGGGACAGCCTATCACTCGATCTACCTCTTGGCCTCCCTGGACACCTTCGGGCCTGCTCGACCGCCAGGCCTTTCGCTGAAGCTTTAAGGACCTTGCCTCCTACTTCCTTCGGCTGAGCGATGGTCGGTTCTCCGCCACCATAGTCAGCACTCTAGTCATTACGCAATTACCCGGAAATTCCATGACCTCACCTCTTTCCCCCTACTTCCAGTCCTTTGAAGCGATTCATTATTCACTCTAAGCGTCGGCCGGATGGCTTTTGAAGGCGATATGCAATTTTTCATGCAATTAAGTGGGATTAATCGAACTCTTAAGTTGAGGGATATTAATGTCTGTCGATCCGATGTGGTCCTTAAAGGGACCTTGGAGAAAGGGATCTTGAGAACGGATATGAGGTTTGGAGAGACTCGATTGAGATTCTGCCTTCGAGTCGGTTAATCACTTCCGTAATGAAATATATTCCAGTTTTGCTGAGTTTTAGTCCGTGGCAAGCATTGGTAAGCAAAGACATGGGCTAATTTTTTCTGACATGTTTTTGTTACTCGACATGGGCACTTTTGTGCCATTGTTGCGTGGGTATTAGAATTGCTGACAATTGACAGGCCGGCTGTCGTAGGGATTTGCAGCTGATCGGTTAGTTTAACTCGTTCTTGGCTCTCTGGGAAACTTGCCGTTCTTTTTTGCCTTAAATTACCTTAAATTCCTTGACAATCTTTGCCTGATAAAGGCTTTAAGTTGTACGGTTTACCGACGAAACGTCCCCATGACAAAACGTCCCCGTGACAAAACGTCCCCGTGACAAAACGTCCCCGTGACAAAACGTCCCCGTGACAAAACGTCCCCATGACAAAATGTACCCATGACAAAACGTCCCCAAGCATAGATTTTTAAGGTCGCCTCGATCTTCAGGTGCATTATCGAGGTAAAACAACTTCAGAATGTGCATTACGGATGTGGGAACATTCCTTATAAGCAGGAAAGATCGGACACAGGATCGGTTGCTAATATGCCTTGCAATTGGCTCGTAACTGATCAGTTCTAGCTTTTAGGTCGTTTGAAACAAAATGCACAATCTGAGGAGCACCAATATGCTCCTCAGAGAAAGTGGAAGCCCGCGGTGGCTCAAAGAGAGTCAAACAATGAAAATGCAAAAATAAGCGTAGGCCGTTATGCTGGATAAAGATGGCATGGGAAGCGAGGAAACGAAAGCGAATGGAACGGTTAGTTAGGTAGAGAGACATAGTAAATCTAGGCTAGACGGGTTTGATCCTTTAATAAATTCCTTAATAATAAATATCACCAAATTAAATGTCGAACAAAAGTGAGATCAGTCAGTTAAACACACAAATAAACCAATTAAATAAAAGGTAAAACGAAAATGACAAACTACTAAATATTTGCGCTTTCTTTAAGAAATGGCTATAGTCGGGATCAACACTTTGGTTTGTTTCTTGACTATCGGTTAAATGCTGAAGTAGTCAACCCATCGTGGTTTTCAAAAGTTGATGTTCCAAGAACATTTTTTGTCTAAGCTGATGATGCGATAAGTAATCTCATAGGCCTAGCTATCCCTCAGCGTTTAAAAAAACACACACAAAAAATCGATAGCCGGGGACGTTTCGCCATGGGGGCGTTTCGATCGGGGACGTTTCGCCACGGGGACGTTTTGTCGTGGGGACGTTTTATCATGGGGACTTTTTGTCACGGTGACTTTGGGCACAAAACATTTTTTTCTTTTTGGGGGTTTAAAAGTGTGAATAGCCTAGATGCAAATTACGATTTTCCCGTTTTATTATATTTAGCCTCCGGGCTTTTTTGCTGTATTGGATTATCTGTTGAACTACATAGCTATCCACCGGTCTTTAGGCCTACATCAGTCTATCCTCGAGTCTATCTCCGGTCTAGTGTATAATGATTTTGGTTATGACCACATGTGGTATTGACGACTGAACGAATATTCGGCTTGTCCGCTTACCGCTTTGAAATAGATTGAATTTTTTTTTACATATCTGTATATTTTTCCATGTTGTTTAGTTCATTGTTTGCGCCGCACAGCTGGTTACTTTGCTGCGTTCTTTTTTCGGTCAGTCGTCGGAAGGTTCGTAACTCCTTTGGGAAGAAAAGCCGAAATCCCTCCTGTTACGTCTGTGAAATATCACCCAACTTTCGAACCCCTTTGAACCTGGGATGCCAGCAATTTGCCCTCCTCTATACTTTTTCTGTTCCACCAAAGTTTTAAATCTTCAGGATTGGCGCCACTCTTCTACATATTCTTTGCCAGAAAGTGTTTGTTTTTCTAGCAGGTCGATTACGGAAATTGGGGCTTGGGAGAAACGGATCTCTTTCGATGCTGAACCAGCGTTTTCCTTTTTCTCCGTCGCTCGTCCGCGGAAGCGAGAACTGAATCAGCTGCGGATGTCGAACTTGGATTGTTTGTTGATTTGATTTACGCCCGCCAGCGAGGTCTTCCCCCCTTTTTTGCCAGTTAAAATCGTCATCGAAAGCGAATTTATTCGGAGGGAACCCGATTTTGAACAGATGGAGAGTTTTCCCTGTTGGCAAGGTCGATTCAGATGAAGGGCTGGCTTCGTCGAGTTTTCAATGGTAGAAATTCTCTGTAAGTAGGATTTGTAATTTTGATTTCTCTAGTGGTTGAGATGAACCTTTTTCGTCAAAGGTGACGACCAAAACGTCTGGAGATGTGGCGAAAGATGTCTACGCTTCGAGCAGCGGCGAAAAGTATCTGCGCTTTGAGCAGCGGCAAAAGGTGTCTGTGCTTTGAGCAACGGCAAAGCAAAAGTTGTCGGCGCTTTCATTAGTTTCGAAAAGTGTCGGCGCTTTGAGCATCAGCAGAAGGTGTTTAAGCAGTTACGAAAAGTGTCGGTGTTGTGAGCAGTAGCGTATAGTGTCTTCGCTTTGAGCAGCGGGAAAGGGTGTCGGCGCTTTGAGCGGTGGCGAAAGGTATCGGCGCTTCGAGCAGCGGGAAAAGGTATCGGCGCTTTCAGCAGTGGCGAAAAGTTTCTGGGGCTTTGAGCAGGGGCAAGAGGTGTCGGCGCTTTCATTGAGACGCGAAAAGTGCCGGCGCTTTGAGCTACGGGAAAAGGTGTCGGCGGTTTGAGCAGTTGCGTAAAGTGTTGGCGTTTGGAGCAGTCGCGAACGGTGTCTGCGCTTTGAGCAGCAGCAAATGTTGTCGTCCTTTGAGCAGTTACGCAGAGTGACGGCGTCGTGACCAACGGCAAAAGGTGTCAGCCTTATGAGCAGTGGGGAAAAATGCCTGCGCTTTGAGTAGCGGCAAAATGTGTCGGAACCTCACTAGTTACCGTGCCCCCATGGAAACTGTTCTCCTACCAATGCAGTAAAGATATATTACTTAGGACAGTTATTTAGCTTGGGACGGTGCAGTTTTTGGGTTCAATGTACACACTTTATATACCGTTCAGATATTCTTTTTTTTATGAATGACGGTGAAAATATTCTTGGGAAGGAAAAGATTTGACTGGACAACAGACCCAAATCACAGAAATGGGTCTAAATGCCACCGTTTAAAATTGAAGAATTTTACGTCTAATACTGCATCTCACGGCATAATGTGGATTTCACCTTAAGGCAACATGGTCAGGAAGCCAGATTCTGTATCTCGTTTATTTCACATAGGAAATAAATAGCAACAGTTGACCTGAAGTAGTAGAAGTGGTTGTTGAGGTTTATGGTCTAGACCAAATCCGTTAGCGCTCATGCCCTAAGAAACGTCCGTAGGTTTGTCCAGGGTTTGCCGTTTCCGGGGCACTCCATATCGGCCTATCCTAGACTTTTATTTGTCGTTTCGATTGACTTCCCGCAGACGGGGAAATCCTTTGACTGTCGTCATAAAAAAAAATCTTTCCGGAGTCAATGTGCAGTGGAAATGGAGAGTTGCTGGTGCTGTTGGTTCTTTGAAAAATTGATCCTAGGATGGGTTATAAAGACTTCGGAAGGAATAGGCTAGTTGTTAGACTCATTTAAGCATCGTTTATAGACTGAGTAGGAAGGCGTTCCCTGTGTTCTCGTAGCTTGTAGTCCGGGGAGTCCCCAGGAAGTGTATCTCTTTTGTTCTCCTGGACTTCCCAAGAACTCCCTTGGGAACGGGAAAAGTACGCCTCGTGTCGGCCATTGTATGATAGAGTGGGTTTCGTCGATGGCTGATCTCAAGACGATGGTACTTGTAAACCCAGCAGCTTCACCTCACTTCACGAGGGTCGATTTAGCGTAGGACGCGGAAATTCCCGACTGATTGAAATTGAACCTGAAAGTTTAAAATTGAAAGTTTAACCGAGAAGGGTTGAGGCACGGCAATGTAATCATCCGTGACTTATTCACCAGATAAAAGTGCGATAGGCCTACTTGGTTGTTCCGGTATTCCCGAAATTGTCGATTTTCATATTTTCAGTTTTCCCTTTCGGACTTGTGGTTCCTCTATGTGCTTATACCTCTATCCTTGAATATTTAGTAGCCATAACGGCAAACGATTCCCAGAAAATATATTAAGGGTTAATTCCAACATCGAGGCTGATATCGGATTATAACAACGAGACGGCCATTGAAAATAACCAGTCCGAGCCGAAGGCCAGGCAGGTTATGAAAAATATCTGCCGAGCGCGGTGAGGTTGTACCTGTGGGACGTAGGAAGATATACATTACGTACCTATTCGAGAAAAGTCATATTTATCAGGATTCTATTTTTTTTTTGTTTAGTTCTTTCGTCTTAAAAGTTGCCGTTAATGGTAAATTGTTTGTTTAATTTATATGTTTTGGATGAAATTAAATATGTCTATGTCAATAAGAATTTATTTCAATCAGTCTGATATTTGCAGCATCTTAATGTCGTCTAACCTCTTTCGACGGCCTTGCCTGTTTTAAGCCTTTCCCAGGCCCATCGATTTCTAGCAAGATTTCGGCAAAATCCAGAAAACCGGTTTACCCATCAATAGCATGATGCGCAAACACTCGTCCGGAGCATAATGCGCATGGAAACTAGTGAATCACGGCAACGGCAAAGGTTAGTGAGTTGTCGTTAGCGGGTTCGGAATGTAACATATGAAATTTGGATCTCCGGGTTTAAGAACTAATGAATGATGTTACGGAAGTATGACCTTGATTTCTGGGGGGGAAAACACAGTTGGGTAACCCTGTACAGTGGAGTAACGCTTTTTTTCGACGGTATTTAACCTTGGACAGTGCCATTTCCACCCACTTGCTGTCCTAAAAATCCCATCTTGACTAATCAAAGTAGTTTGCTCTACCAAGAATATGACCTATGTTCTACCAAGAATATTTATTCTTGGTTCTACTGAGGTTATCCGTGTTTGTATTTGGGATTTTTGTTTCACCACTTACAAAACAGCGCCGGTCAAAGTCAGGGACGCCATTTCAATAATCCTTAGTGATGGGGGGGAGCGAACATTAATTTCCAGTTCAGTTCAGTCCAGTTTATATTTCCCAGACATTCTTCAGGACTAGGTTCAAGACTTCTAAGCTCACTTTATAGTCAGCGTAATCTGTACCCACAATTATCCTGCAGGCACGTTTCTGAATATTTTCTGAATATTCTCAATACTCAATACAATGTTCTTGATACAATACAGTAATTCTTTTTGTTGTAAATTTAAAGTAGTTGTGAAATATACTTAAAGGAACAGAAAACTTGACTCGAACTTGACTCGGGGAGCTAGCTAACATATCAAGAATGTACCCTGAGTCGATATTGAGAGTAAGAAAAATTCTCGTAACGACCATTGCAGTTTCCGGGCAGTTTCCGAGAATTCGACTTTTGAGCAAAAGGTTTGCAAAAGCAAAAGGTTTGTGTGCCGCGACTAGGAATCGAACCCCGGCCGCCTTGTCGGGGAGGTCGTTACTCTGTAGTCTACATGTAAAATGGCGAGCTTTTACAGTACATGAGTGCATAATTACAGTGCATAATGGGCAAGGGCCTGCCAGCTAGCTTTGGGAACACTAAGGAGGGGGTTCGAGACGGTTCAAGGTTCAAGGTTTCAAGGTTCAAGGTTTAATTACGCTTCAATATAAAATAATCATACATGGGGTTAAGCCGGAGACACAAGGTCGATTGACCAAAACCCGGTACAATAAAAGAACAGATCTATTTAACATATAACATCCGAGATTACAATAAGACCCTGTATATTTATCCAAGCCACCCGGGCGATTCGATGGCCGAAAGTTGCGTAGTCAAGTTTACTGTTCCTTTAAAGTAAAGTTATAGCTTTGCATTTTGCCTTTTGTAACCGTTTTGAGGGCCGGATAATAATACCAGTATACCAGTAATACCAGTAATAATAAGTAATAATAATATCTTAATTCTATTGATCCAGACATACAATTCACAGTTGAAATAGAGTCAGAGAACAAGCTTCCTTTTCTGGACATATTTACTATAAAAAGAGACGGATCTTTATTGTTCTCAGTTTACCGAAAACCAACCCACAGTGACCGGTATATCCATTTTTCATCGAACCACCATTTTTCTGTGAAGCAGGGTGTCATCATAGCTTTAGTAGATAGGGCTCTCCATGTATGTTCACCACAGTTTTTGGATCTTGAACTAGACCACATCCGCGATGTTTTATTTGGAAACGGTTATCCGATAAAAGTTATTGATGCAACTATTGAAAAACGTAAAGAAAAGTTTCGTCATCCCCCTTCACCTTCAACCACTGAACCTGAGAAAAAGGTCTATGTGCCCCTTCCCTATGTCCATGGACTAACAGACAAAATCAAAAATATTCTTACCCCTCACAACATTTCGGCATATTTCAAAAGTTCAAACACGGTGTCTTCTTATCTTTACTCTGGTAAAGATCCGATTTCTGAGACAAATTGCCAAGGGGTTTATAAGATTCCATGTTCGTGCGACAAATGGTATATTGGTAGGACGCACCAGCACCTGTCTGATCGCCTGCATGAGCACAGAACTAGCATAGACACCACTCTTAGGTACCAAAATAGACTTGAGAATTTTTCTAGTGCTCTCGCGGAACACATTTATGACCACCCTGATCACAATATCCGTTTTGATGAAAGTAAAATAATAGGGAGAGAAACAGGCTTGGGACAGTTCATCCGTGAAGCGTTTGAGATTAAAAAACACCAAATAAGGGACCTAGCTCTAAACAGAGATACTGGAGAGTTTCGCAAAACCCAGGGTACGACAGATTTCTAGAAAAAGATGCCGCATTTTTAAGACCCTCTCAAACCCCACTTTACGTTCCCCCAAACCAACCAATTACTTCAAATATTCCTTCTACTAATACTCGACCGACTAGACAAGCAGCTTGTATTGCGAAGATCCGAATTCGCGAAGCGCTGAATAAATAACTAAGCCAAAAGCACCCCAGGGCATGCGGAGGCTTGCGGAGCAAAGAGGCTACTTCGCGAATCGCGCACAAATCTCGTTAGTGGCCACTCGTGGCCAGTTCTGTGGAAGTGTTTGATTGAAGTGGCGGTAATTTTTAATGATGGTTCACTGGATTTTTCCGTTTTCTGGGTAAAAGCTTCTGCGCTTTCCCAGGCAGATTGTGTACATATAAACATTTGCACAGAACTCTAATTGTAAATAATCTCAGAATTGTACAAACACATTTTAACACGCACTTTTATCTTTCGTTATTTTATCTGCATGTCGTTTTAATCCGCATCGTTTCTTTCTGGTTTTTGAGTTTCATGCCGTTTTATTGTTGTTGGCTTCGCATCGTTGTCCTGTTGGTATTGTTGTGGATGTTATGATTTAGTTTTTGTTTGTTTTTTTCGCTGAGGACGGTTTGCCGGAAGTGCAGCCGAAATTGATTTATCCCTCGCACATCATCTTAGAGGGATAATTTAGCTGATCAAAAAGAAACCCCGAAAATCTCGTTTTCATCATTTTGTTTGCAATGAATGGTCAGCTTGGCTTCAAACCTTATATCCCTCACCGAAAGCTGGGGTTGGGGTAGTGTCATCCCTGTCCCTAGGGGGTCTCTAGCCCCCCTGCCCCCCCCAATAGCTCCTCTAATTAAAGGTCAAAGTAACATACCTCAACTGCCGCATACTCTCAGTAAAGAAGGGGACGAACGAAAGTGTGGTTCTCTAGTAGGAACGCTTGATACGGCGAATTGTGTCCAAGGACTAGACTGGGATAAGTTCTAATAAACTAGATAGCGAACGCATTCAAGCTAGGTTCCTTTCTGTCAAGCTCTGCCCTTTTCGTTGTCCTATTCTTTCTCGATAGTTCATTATTCACTTACTGGAATGGACTCCCGGCTATCCCACCGTCTCGGGGAATCTAGTGTCACATTCAAGAATAGCAATAATCTCTTTGTATGAGAAGAAAATCTCATAGGCTTAGTCAATCTTTATTTTCTTAGCCGAGGGAGGGCGGCATTTATTTACTGAGTAAATAGGAGCTGAAATGACTTTCGGCGCAGATCAAGAAGCAATCAAAGGGCAGCCTCTAATAAGCTTAGCTTGTGGTCATTTCCTCAGCGTTCTCCACACCAAAGTGATTCGAATAGCCCCAGTCGTCACGGAGGTTGGCCAGGACATGGACAAGATCAATCTCGGACTGGAAGAGCGACTGTATGGAACCAGGATGGATCTCAAGGCCCAATCACGACAGAGGCTTAGCTACATCTTGGTCCCAGCTAGTTCTGAAAGTGGTTCTCAGACCGAGACTTTGCTGGGTTGCTGTCGTGCCCTTTGCAGCGCTTTGCAGTAGAGACTGGCCTGTGTGACGGTACGAGCTGCGCCTCAGTGAATTCAATTTTCAAGGGTATTAGCCAATCAGATTATTTCGCGGGATTTTCTGATTGGCTATTAGTGCTGAACTAGTTGTAAATATTCCTCCAGCCCGAGCCGACTAAATAGGAAAACGATCACCTAGTTCACATATGAAAACAGCAAGATATGGGTGCGGTTTTTGTCATTTAAGATGTGTCGGTCCAGTCAGTCAGAAAATTCCGCCAAAAATGCGATTGGCTAATGACCTCTAGACTTGCATTCGTTTGAACCTCAGGCCCGGCTGACAGGGGCGCCACTAGCCTTTTACCTTTGGGGGGGGGGACGTCCAGTTTGTGCCGACGGACTCAAAAATGTGCCGACAGAAAACCGGCGTACATTTCCCGCCAGCACAAAATTGAACCGGTGTAAAATTAACTGTGATGCATCAGCTGAGATCAGTCCTTGAATGTAAATTCTTAAAATTTGAATTCTCATATTCGGGATTTCATTGCAGCTTTGCTAAAAACTGAAGCTTCCAACGACTGTACCCAGAACAAGATAAATTAATCGGCGCAGGCGAAGTATTTTAAATCTGCTTTTTTTTTGGAAAAATTTAGCTTACAAGTTCTAGCTTTTAAGGTGTTTCAAACCCCAAGAATTTCAATCCTAAAATGCCAACTAAATGAAACACTGTTCTTCCGAATAAAGAATACTACGAAATGCGCCGCACGCGAAATTTTGTGTAAAACTAACTGTAATGCATTAGCTGAGATTATTTTTTAGTGTAAATTTCTATGTTTAAATTCACATATTCGGCTTTACTTTTCACCTTTCGCTAAAAAGACCGAACCCAGAACAAGTTAAATCAAGCGCCGCAGGCGAATTTTTTTTTAATCTGTCTTTTTTCTGGAAAATTTTAGGCTATTCTATACCTATACTTTACAAGTTCTAGCTTTTAATGTGTTTCCAACCCCCAAGCATTTCAGTCCTAAAACGCCAACTAAAGGAAACACCATTCTTCCAAATAGAGAGTACTACGAAATGCGCCGCAGGCGAACTTTTGTGGAAACGCTTATGAGCGATCTCAAATAAAAGTAAGGTTACCTGTGAAATCACAGATCTTTCCGCCAAAATAGTATGGCCATCCAGAAGAAAGTAGGCACAAATTTGATTCTTGTGTGTAGGAAATCTCGATTTGCAGACGAGACATAAACTTTGGGGATTGGACAAAAGTATACGGATTTGATTTCTTACGTGTAATGAGATTCCGATCCCGATTAAACTTTCCACGCCCGACAAATGTTTGAAGAATTTGATTTCTTGCGAATAAAAATATCCCGATGTGCCGACAAGAATACCGACGCCCGACTAAAGCATTAGAATTCGAATTCTTCTTTGTTTTGCTCGACAAGACTGTAAAGGACTTTACTTCTTACATGTAAATAAAAGCCGATGACCCGACAATAATAAAACTTAAACTTTCGGGATGCGCCTGATAAACGTTTACAGAGTTTGATTTCTTACGTATATAAAAAGAACACGATGTGCCGACGATGCTTCAACTTCCCGGGTGCGCCCGACAAATGTTTGCTGAAACTGATTTATGACAAATAAACAGAACTGACGAGTCGACCGACGCCCGACAAAAGCACTCAGAAGTCAATTTCTTCTGTGTTTTGCCCGACAGATATTTGCCGAATTCGATTTCTTGCGTATAAAAAGAACACAATATGCCGACGAGTCTACCGACGTCCGACGAAAGCATATAAAATTGAATTTCTTCTGTATTTTGTATGTTTAAGAAGAACCCGATGTGCCGACGAGAATATCGAGGCCCGACAAAAGGATACAAAATTCGAGTTCTTCTGTGTTGTGCACGACGAATGTGTGCAGAATTTGACTTCTTGCGTATGAAATGAACCCGATGTGCCGACGAGTCGACCGACGCCCGACAAAAGCATGCAATATTTTATTTCTCCTGGGTTTGCGGCGCTCCGCGCCGACAAACAAGTAAACTTTCGCCGGGCTTCGCCCGACGAAAGTACTTTCTCAAGACCTTTGGGGGGGGGAGTCCCCCCCCCTCCCCCCCCCCATAGTGGCGCCCCTGCCGGCTGATGCCGATGCCAGTCTCAACTGGGATTGGCAAACCGCGAGCTGAAGTTGAGTGTTCGATCAACTTTCAGAAGGGGCTGAGACCGGGTGCGCGCATTAACTTACTTCATTCCTATCAGACTTGTTTTTAGGTCTCAGATACCACAGTACATGGCAGATTTATGTTCTTTTTTTGTTTTACTAACTATCTGTGCAAATTATGAAACTAAAAAGAAATATACGATACCGTACGAAAACTAAGTGCGTGGCAAAATGGCATGAAGTTGTACTGTCCACTCGCAGCAGGATTTACGCTCTCAATCGCGACATTCGGACGCTCTGGGAACCAAGTACCGTTCGTTCATGCGGCGATGTAGGCTTGGCGTGCCTGCATATTTGTAAACAAATGTGAAGTAATAAGCACTATTAATAATAATGTAAGAAACTCTATGATAGTGCACGACCTAAAGTATGCACGATTGGCTTATAAGACGATAAGCTTTGTCTGGTTGTTGGTTTGTGAGACTGACTGGTCGGAATAAGATCTGCTGGTGGTTTAGACATTCTTGAGCGTTCCTAGTGGATTGAAAACGCTACTCCGAATTAACTCCGGAAACTCTTCGCCAAAGTAAGGGTTCCTGATTATGATGTACGGTTATCATTATTTACTATTGATTGAATATTACTAATAGCTTCCCACAATTTTATTTCATTATTTTCTTCTAGGCTGAAACACCGATTCTTGAGTTTTCGGTTTTGTTTTGGTGATGAGCTTTACGCGCTAACTCCTAGTAGCATTTACATTCGTACTTTAATCCGCTAGGAGCACTGAATTCGAAAAAGCGAATTCGCCGTTAGAATTCGACTTCGCTTCTTTTCGCTAGAATGTTCCTTGGCCGAGCCCTTGTTTACTCATAAGACTCATAAGTCTATAGGCTTGACCAGTGTTTAGTTTGAGGGACATACTCCTGGGAATAATCAAGATAGGTTTCCCGAAGGTTTGGCCTTTATTATATTGGGGAATCGCATGACTGTCGATTGAATGGAATTATGGGAGAGGGGTGAAAATAGGATGACGGTTAGAGATCGAGTAGCCACTTAGCGGGAAACGCTTTGGGGAAGTGGTGGATTAATGCCTCATGGGAAGCGAGGTAGTCGTATATCGTTAGTTATGGTTGATGGTGATCGTAATTCAGTTGATTTTGGCCTGAGCTGGGACACTTCTGGCAGTTTGGTATACTGGCGTGTCCAAGAGGGATGTGAAGCTGAACCGTTCTCTTTTTGTCGGCGAAGGTTGTGAACTCATATCGCAAAAGCTCCAGTCACTGTCTTCAGAACTCGAGGCCCGAATACAACGCACAAACAACTGTCAAGTCTCTTGATAGAAACAAAACATCATTTAAAGACAAATGTTTAAGTTGTCTAAATATCTAAAACTCTCTGAAATTTCGTGACTGAAAACATGTCGTCCAGAATTGCTAGCCCTGACGTATATGCTGTCTGGATAAAATAGAAATGCATGATGTTAAAGCACAATGGGCACTACCTATGCTTTAATTTTTATAAAATGCTTCACACATACACATTTCCGATTTCCGCTAGAGAGCGCTTCAAAAATAAGTCGTTTTCTTGTTATCGCTTGTCATTACTTCTTCGGTGCCTCGGCGGACAAGATTTCAAAGCATGGCGCGGAAATTCAAAAACTCTCGGCCACGCACGAAAATCAATCATTTTGTAGAGCTGAGTGGTGAGAGTGCCATGGCTGCTCAAATAAACCGTCTCTGTAGCTATCGGATTGCTCTAGTGTTGTCTAATGAAACTTCTGTGGCTTGTGGTATCGAAGAAAAATTTTGTTTTCTGGATGTAAAGGTATATTAAACTGCAAAAAATTTACAAATATAGCAGACTTACTTGCAGCTGCTTCCAGAGCTTACCAGGAATTCTCAGTTAACACTGTTAATATGATTGTTTGTCAATAATACAAACAATCCGAAGGATCTAATAACAACGAATGGATAAGAAGAAACTCCGCTTATAGGCTATTTATCGAAGCTAGCAAATTGTAGTATGGCAGTCAGCAAAAAACGCCGTAACGATGCATTTGCGAAAATAAGTTGTCCAGGAATCTGCTGATTGCTGATTTCTGATGTAACATTGTATTCTAGGGGGGGGGGGGGATGTGACATTATGATTGTTTAATCTGCCCATTGAACTTTAAATGTCTTATCTAGACTGCATTATCAGAACAAAGCATATTTTTATTAAGGATTACTTCACATGACAGCTCACGCGGGCAACATAATCGACCATCGGAGCAACCTATGACACTAGGTCGTGTCTTTGTACAAAACCAAGATATTGATTTCTTTTCTAGAATCAGTCACCATTGAATTGGATCTCTCCCCTGTTGATTAGTAGATTAGCATATTGGCCTATTCGGAGACTTCGACGACAGTTGGAAGTGAAGTTTCTGCTTTTGTCTAATTATTGAATTGTTTTACTATGTAAAAGCGTGATTGTGTGTATTCTACCTGACGAGAGGACAAGTGATAGTTTTTTGCTAATACCGTACGAAATGTTTTTGAGCAATAAAGATTGATTGACATAGTCAGTCGGATCGACAAGGCTTGTCTTGTCCCAGCCGGTTGTGTTTCCCGAACTCCAATCGACTGTCCCACCGCTTTCAACAGCCAATAAAGACCATGGACTGACTACAAGCGTTTCCGGTCTTCCCGACATCTAATTGACTTTCCAAGGACCAGCCAGTATCCTGCCTCCAACCTCATCAAGACGCGTGTAATCAGTTTTAACAAACCCAACGGACTTCTTTAGCCGTTATGCAACGGTCAACCACTTTGAGCTAAAATGCGAATATTTCAACGGCTTGAGTCAGTAGGGTTTTAGCGGTTGTGACGTGAAGTTTGAATTGAAATTGGATTTTTGCGTTTACGTCGTTCTGTGCAGATTTGTGTATGTGCGGTTCAGGTTCATTTATTATTATAATTACTTCTACAAAATAGAAATTTAAACAAATCCGGCAGAGTGCAGGGCACGAGAAGGCCGGACCTTAGAAGTCCACTAACTACTCTGATCTAACTACAGATATAAATAGTTGAATTGCGAACAATTTTGTTTTGTTTTCCAGACGATTGAGAAAGTCCGAGTTGTTCGAGATTGCTGCCCTGGCTACGCAAGAACTGCCGATAATTCCACATGTGTCCCCATATGCGCACAGCAGTGTATTCATGGAACCTGCGTCGGACCCGACAAGTGTGAGTGTGAACCAGGCTACGGAGGCCCTTACTGCACAGTTGGTGAGTTATACGAGTATTTTAGTTATCCGAGAATTGAGCCACAAGATCGATGTCATGAATGAATGAATGAATTTAGTGAATGAATGAATGAATTTAATCCCAAAAAAGCCCAAGGGCCATGGCGGGAAACATAAACAATAACAAAAAACAAAATATCATACACTCCAAAACAAACCAAAAATCAACTTCTATAAAAATAGTTCACGGTGGGTCTTAGCTATCTTCAGAAATCTACCCAGCCTTCGGAGATCACCAAAACACTTACTTCCCACAAGATCGATGTCATGTTAACAGTCTCAAATGCCGAGACACATAGATAGTGTCCAGAGAAAGTCTAATCATTAACTCTTGTGGAGCGGCGCTCTTAAGTAGTAGTAGAATAGTTTTGTAAAGACCAATAACAACAAAAGCAGTGCTTGCGAGGAGGTGCCACGCAACAAAATAAAATGAAAAAGAAAAATTGGAGGATTTTTGTTACAATAAAAAAAAAACGTTATATGACATGATCCCGAAGCAAAAAAAGCTTACAAGTTAAAGGAGTAAGCTGATATGGCCCCCACTCGTTATAGTTCCTTCCCTGTACCTCCCCACGTTTCCTTCCCGCTGGCACCTAACTATTTTGTGGGAGAAACGAAATGGTCTTCTGATGATATTTTCCTTTCTCCTACGCTGCCTATAAAATTGTTTCCCGGATCTCGGGAAATCAGATAAATACCCTACAGCTGACGAAAGGCCGTTGAAGCAGAGTCGCCGTTTGTTCGAAATAGAGAAAGCGAAGAAATAAAAGTTAGAGTGTGTGCTGCAGCCATAACCATAGAGTTGCAATTATTCGAAATAGAGGGAGCGGAGAAATACAAGTTTGAGTGTGTGTTGAGCAGTCATAAGCCTCGAGTTTCCATTTATTCTAAAAAGAGGAAGTGAAGAAGTACAAGGTGTAATGCGCGCAAAACAGCCATCTTCCTTGTGCAGTTCGGAATGAGTTGCACGAATAGCCAGACGGATGGGGTTTAATATCCGAGAGTCGAGCTCAAGATTAAAAAAATTCCGTGGCTCTCAAAATCTGACTCGACACATGACTTTGAAATGAACGAATCGGATCATGAAGCGAGTTGACAAATTACTTTTTTATATATACAAAAAGTTATAAGAAAATTATAAAGCGAACCGCATCGCGGGCATTCAGTTTTTCTGGCTGAGTATCCGCCAGTGGGTTTCTCGAGGCTAGTCTCGAACTGTTCTGTACTTTGTATTTGTTTTATCTTTCATTGTATTTTCTTTTGTAACTCCACCTTGTTACTGATACAAATACACAACTTGACGTGATATTGGCATGCAAAGTCTGGCGCCATCTACATCGAGAGCCGAAACTAATTCAATATAGGGGGCAGGGAATGGAAGGTTAATGACTCTTATGGGTTTCCCTTGTTTGATTATGATAATTTAAAGAATATTAATAATATTGTAAATAATTGTAATAATTGTAACTCCGCCTTGTTACTGGCACAAATACACAACTTGACGTGATATTGGCATGAAAAGTCTGGCGCCATCTACATCGAGAGCCGAAACTAATTCAATATAGGGGGCAGGGAATGGAAGGTTAATGACTTATGGGTTTCCCTTGTTTGATTATGATAATTTAAAGAATATTAATAATAATTTATTAGCACAAGAAGCTTGAGGCCGTGCCAGTTACGGCAATGCGAAGAAAAAGAAACAAGAGCTGTAAGCTCATATGGCACTTGCAAGGCTTGGTAAAATGATGAAAGTAGGAATTCGCCAATGCGTGTGTTTGCTGTGATCATTTTGTAAGCAAAATCCGACTGTTCTTAAGTGAAAATTGTTAAGTCCCTGATATGCCTGCCAAGTTTCATCGTCCTAGCACATGTCTAAGCGTCTTGTCAGGATCACAGGAATTCCGGAACCCTCCCTCCAACTCCCCCACAGTACTCGGATCCGGTCCGGTCTTGTCCATTATGTATTCAGGGCTTGTGCTTATTCTTCCCCCATAGTTTCATCCCGATCCGTCCACTCTGAACATGTCAAATAATTCCCCCCCCCCCAACTCCCCCCAAAGTCACCGGATCCATCCCGGACTTGAAGTGTGACGTCTGAGACACGAGATCTTTCCAAATATCAAGTTTCATTAAGATCCGGTTCCCCGTTCAAAAGTTATAAATACGTCAACATTCCGGATTCCCCCTCCTTCCATCCCCCCCGGTGGTCGGATCGAGGAAATGACTATTTCCAAGTTAGTTTGGTCGGGTCCCTAATATGCCTGCCAAGTTCCATCGTCCCAACACATGTGTAAGTATCTTAAGTCGGGATCACCGGAATTCCGGAACCCTCCCTCCAACTCCCCCCACAGTGCTCGGATCTGGTCCGGTCTTGTCAACTATGTATCTAGGGCTTGTGCTTGTTCTTCCCACCAAGTTTCATCCCGATCCGTCCACTCTGAATATGTCACATGATTTCCGACTCCCCCCTCCAACTCCCCCCAAATTCACCGGATCCATTCCGGACTTGAAATGTGACATCTGAGACACGGGATCTTTCCAAATATCAAGTTTCATTAAGATCCGATTCCCCGTTCAAAAGTTATAAATACGTCAATATCCGGACTCCCCATCCCTCCACTCCCCCCACGGTGGTCGAATCGGGGAAGTGACTATTTCCAAATTAGTTTGGTCGGGTCCCTGATATGCCTGCCAAGTTCCATCGTCCCAACACATGTGTAAGTATCTTAAGTCGTGATCACCGGAATTCCGGAACCCTCCCTCCAACTCCCCCCACAGTGCTCGGATCCGGTCCGGTCTTGTCAACTATGTATCTAGGGCTTGTGCTTGTTCTTCCCACCAGGTTTCATCCCGATCCGTCCACTCTGAATATGTCACAAGATTTCCGACTCCCCCCTCCAACTCCCCCCAAAGTCACCGGATCCATTCCGGACTTGAAATGTGACATCTGAGACACAAGGTCTTTCCAAACATCAAGTTTCATTAAGATCTGATTCCCCGTTCAAAAGTTATAAATACGTCAATATTCCGGATTCCCCATCCCTCCACTCCCCCCACGGTGGTCAGATCGGGGAAGTGACTATTTCCAAATTAGTTTGGTCGGGTCCCTGATATGCCTGCCAACTTTCATCGTCCTAGCTCATCTGGAAGTACCGTAACTCGAGATGAGTGGCCTGACAGACCGACCGACCGACCGACCGACCGACAGACCGAAAAGTGATCGGTATATGGCACTTGAGCGAAGCTGCAAGTGCCATAAAAACTTCAGGACCTCTAGGTTACATTTTCTTAAATCTGTCTTGTCCTTCGAATGAGACAAACTTATATGGTCCGTTTTAAAACTTGTTAAGTACTGTTTAGGGAAATTTGGTGGTCTGAAGCTAGATGGCATTGTGATTGGCAATCGTTGATGTCGTTGACTGAATTTCGGCGTCTGTGGTCCCTGACTGGAGTTGCCGGTCGTCGTAGCCTACTTACTATTTTTTATGGAGATTACTTTGATAAATAACCCGCTCTCGCCCGCTCTAATGTACGTTCAACTGAGTATGAAGCCTTCAACTTTTTCAGTTTGATGTTCATTGACGTAGGTTAAAGCACTTCATAGCAGATAACGTTCGTGGGACACAAGATAGACGATCGGATGAAATAAAATGTCAAAACAAATAAAATAGTTGATGATCTAATAAAATAACTTTTGGTCATAGTCATCCATAGACTGGGATGCAATAAAAGCAGAGAAAGATAGATATGAGATCCGATCCCAAGAACGGGCATAACTAACCTCCGTAGCCAAATAGATTCGGCCAGTTATAGACCGTCAAAGGATCCGTGACAGTAACTGTGCCCATTAATTTTTGGGATCCTAAAAAGGTAATTGCAAGTAGTTCTCCTGGACCCCTGCCGAAACAGGAAATTTTATAAGAGTTAAAGTTTTCTTGTAAATTGATTTGAGGTTTGATGTAGGGGTAAGAAGACATGCTGAATCGGTTTTTTTTATTATTTTTTGTCATACAAGTTGTTCGCCCGGAATCCGGCTAAAGCTGGAAATTTGGTAGAAGTATTTTTTTTTTCTAGAGTCGATTAGAGATTCAATATAGGTGTAAATAAACATGCTGCATCCATATTTGAACTTTATTTTCTCTTTGAACATATTCTCCGATAATTCTTAAGTCGATTAGAGCTTTGTGTTAAAGAAATATGCAGAATATATGCCGGGCCTTAGTTTTCCCTTTGGGTTTGTCGTTGAGCCGTGATCCCTGTTTTGCTCTGGCCGACGAAAAAACTACTATCTTTTTTGTTACATTTTCAAGTGGTTATAGGGTTTGGTTAAACACGATGGTCCGGATGAAGAGGTCCGGTCAATATTCCCCTTTGGGATCCCATCGAAACTTTTGGTCCTGTTTTCTCAGCTACCTTTTTCTTTTTTCTGCCAGTAGATTCTCGTTTTAACATAATTGTTTCTAACCGGAATCGCGATCAGTCTCATCTCTCATACATGTGGAAAAGCAAAATATTTTGCCTTGATCAGGATCGAACGAGAATCTGGAAGCATAATGACTTGAAGAAAAAAAAACACGGGTTTCTTGTAAAAGCCATATAATTACTTTAACAGTGTGTTTCTATGTGGTTTCGTACACCGTTTCTAATCGGAAATCCGGTTCTTTCGATTTGAATAAAGGCTAAGGTAGGCTATTTGTGAAGCGTTTTGCGTAAAATGCTGAGTTAGGATAAGTTGTTTTGGGGGAGATGTCTGGATTGTAATAATGTATTGGCAGTTGTTTGTTTCCGGTTTTTATGGCACTTGCAGCCTCTGGCTCAAGTGCCATATACCGATCGCAATTCCGTCCGTCGGTCGGTCGGTCGGTCGGTCGGTCGGTCGGTCGGTCGGTCGGTCCGAATTATTTTGTCCCACATGTTCGAGTTAGGGTACTTCCAGATGTGTTAGGACGATGAAACTTGGCAGGAAAATCAGGGACCCGACCAAACTAACCTGGAAATAATCAGTTTCCCGATCCGACCATCTGGGGGGGAGTGGTGGGCCGGGGAATTCTGAGAATTAAGTAGTTTTTGTCACACTTTTTCGAGTTGGGGTACTTCCAGATGTGCTAGGACGATGAAACTTGGCAGGGGCATCAGGGACCCGACCGGATTAACCTGGAAATAATCAGTCTCCCAATCCGACCACCTGGGGGGGGAGTGGAGGGCTGGGGAATCCGGAAAACTGGAGTAATGTGTAACTTTCGAACGGGTGATCGGATCGGAATGAAACTTAATAACTGAATAAATTGCATACCTCTGATGTCCCATTTGAAGTCCGGACCGGATTCGACAGCTATGGGGGAGTTTGGGGGGGAGACCGGAAATCTCGAGAAACGGTTAGAATGGAGGGATCGGAGTGAAACTTGCTGGGAAGAACAATCATCTGCTCCAGATAAATCGTTTATACATTTGGACTGGATCCGGATAATAGAGGGGGGGGTGGAGGGGGGTTTCCCGGAATTCCGGTAATGGCGGTTTTGGGGATTTTCACGATGAAACTTGGGAGGCGAGTCAGGGACCCGATCGAACTGACTTATAAATAAAAATTTACATGATCCGATAGTCGTGGGGGGAGTAGCGGGAGGGGGAATCCGGAATATTGAGTCATGTGTAACTTTGGAACGGTTGATCGGATTTGAGTGAAATTTGATAATTGATCAGAGGACATGTCTCTGGTGATCTTTGTCATGTCTGGACCGGATTCGACAACAATGGGGGGGGGGGATTGGGGGGGGAATACGTGAACGGCTCGGATTGGGGAGGTCGGGATGGAACTTTATGGGAATAATAGAGAGATGCTCTGGATAAATCACTTACAGAACCGGATTGGCTCCGGCGACTGTGGGGGAGTTTGGGGGGGGGGTCCGGAATTCCGGTGATCGCGATTTAAGGTACTTCCCGATGTGCTAGGACGATGGAACTAGGCTGGAATATTAGAGATTCGACAAGATTGGCTCAGAAATCGCCACTTTCCAAATCCGACATTCCATAAAGTACCAATCTTGACCGTAAATTTCTCCATTTCTCCATGAGCCCATTGTCATTTTTGCCTCAAGGGTTTTGCTTACAAATGAAGTTCTAGCTCCCTTAAAGTGCACATCTGAACCGCAAGGTCGAAAACTACTTTTTTTTTTATCAAACGATAAGCTACATCTCAACCCATGATCATTTGTGCCACAAGGGTTTTGCTTAAAATTTTATCACCCTTAAAGTGCACATTTTAACCGTAAAGTGAAATTATTTTTTTTTACCAAACGGTATATATCAATGATCCATAAGGCCCTGTGATCGTTTTGTCTCAATAGTTTTTCTTACAGATGCATTTCTAGCGCCTATAAATTGCGTATCATTACAGCCAAGTTCTAAAACAAAATACTTTTTCTCTAGCTCCCTTAAAGTGCGCATCTGAACCGCAAAGGTAACCTTAAAAGTACCTTTGATCAAACACTACATCTCAACCCTTGCAAGTGCCATATGAGCTTACAGCTCTTGTTATGGTAACGGTGCATGGAGACTGAAAAGGAACAAGAAGAGCAACTGGCAACATATTTAGAGTTGCCTTTTGACTTTTGCTAGAAAATGCGATTCAGGGTGGATCAGGCTATTTATTTAGCCTTTCTAGCCTACCACCATTCGGTTGTAGACTACTGAGGCTTTCCGGCGGAGATATTAGGGTTGCGTTCCAGAAACTTAACAGTTGTTAACAATCGTCAACTTTATTTCGGGGTGGAGCTAACTGTAGCTTTAACGATCGTTAACTTTTCCCAATTCTACAATTGTTAACTTTTTCCGACGATGCTCACCGACCATCGTTGCAAAATAGTTAACAATCGTTAAGCTCTGGGACGGAAATCGTAGGTGGGCGGAGCTCAAATGTCTAATTCAGAAACCTGGAACGCAAAAAGTTAACAATTGTTAACAATTTGTTAACAATTGTTAAAGTCTGAGTTCTAAGGAGACCATTTAATAGTCCAGGATTTGAAAACTTTTTTCTAACACTGCTTCTGTGCAATCTTGAATGGGAACGGAAGTTTCTTTTCTAGTTTCCTTTCTCTTCCCTTTTCTTCTCCCTCCTTTTTCTGCTCTGTTTGATTTGTTTCTTTGAAAACAGAATATGAATGGAAATGTGGCTCCACCCATTGTCAGGCGGGAGCCTTATGATGTGGCGAGAGAAGCTAACGATGCCTATTTTGTGTGAATAAACTAAGCTAAACTAAAGGATTTGTCATCCAGAGCGTGCTGGATTGTTTTGGAAAAGTTCTCACAGTCGTTTCATTTTCGGTTTAGTGGGAACCCAGAGTCCCAACTTCTTAATAGGACCTTAATTTCTGCAGTTCGATCCGGAAGATCGGTTTCCGGTTCATACTAAAACACTTTTTCAATTCAATCCAAGTCAGAATTTATGCTTCGCGTTTAAAATCAGAATTCATGGGTACCCAGTTTTGGACAGAGTTGATATCTCACAAATAATATCTGTAAGTGCGGACATTCACTGTCAAAATGGTGTCCCGTCCAAATCGCTAACAAAAGAGTCAAACTGGATCCCCATGGAATCCGTGGCGAATAATTTTGATGCTACTGTATCCGACCCAGCGGCACTGCACTATTTTTGCATTGACCTTGTTTGACTCTTTTCGAGGCAGATAAGGCTCTCGCATCTTGCATCCGAGGAGCTCATTGGTCAAAAATACTGGTTAAGATGTTTTCTCCGTGTTTCTCATCGAAACCCAAGGCACACTGGTCAGAAAGACCATTATGCTATTTTCTCAGTTTCTCATCAACACCAAGGGGGCCATGCAAGGCTGAACCATCCGTGACCCTTTGTAATCTTTGAGAAATCTAGTGAGAGTTTCAAAGGAGTTACTAATGTTAGAAAACTGGAATATAAACTGTATCTACTGTGACTTGTGCTTTAAGAGATAAAATATCCCTGTCGTAAGTTTCTTGGGAAATGTCTGTAGTGTCAGGAATTTTCTAATAATCAACGTTACGGAAAATGGAACGCTAAAATTTCTCCCGGGTCAGGATTTATGGAACGCAATTTCCTGATCGGGCCCGAAATGGGAAGTGTCATTGAAAGCGGCGGAGTAGAGATCGATGCATAATCGCCGGGAAGGGGGGGGGACAGTAGCCATTATTCTTGTTTAAAAGTCGAGAATCGTTTAATCCTTGAAAGGGGAAATATATCCTAGCGTATGAGGAAGTATTTTTGACCTTCTTGAGGGGCAAGGAATATCACTTATGTGGGTTGGTCTCAGGAAGCATTGGGGGGGGGGGCATGACCCCCCTAGTTTTCAGAATCTTCCTCCATGCTGATAATTTTGTAAGGAGTATTGGTTATGTGGGGTGGTCTCAGAACCAATTTGGGGGGGGGGGGCTTAGTTTTCAAAATCTTCCTCCTTGCTGATAATTCGGCAAGGAGATTCTGCAGGGACCTGACCTCCCTAGTTTTCCAGGAATTTGAAAAACGTGGGTAAGAAACGTAAGTGGTACCGGGGAACGCAGCCATGGATCACTATAACATTAGGATATAGCTGTGATATAGACAAACTTATTAGTCCAGGTGTTGACCATACTTTGCTTTAAAATGTCTGTGTCATGTTAAAATCCTAAGTAGTAGGTAAGTACCTTAGTACCAAAGTAGCTCTGCACACACCCAAAGCCGTGACCTAACGATGGTCTACCAGAAGCCCCTGATATTTGGATGGCTATGCTAAACATGGGGTATACCCATTGATTGGAATAGCCTGTGCCAAACGCCGGCTACCCTATGGCAAATGCTAGGCAGTGCAACTCAATAAAATACTGAGAAAATGTTGAAGATTGGGGTGAAGAAAAAAAAATATAAATTAATTTTTGGTTAGTTGGAGCGCCCAGCATTTGGCATAGGGTAATCGGCGTCTGGTATAGACTTTTCGCAGTTGTGGTTATACCCAGACTTTGGCATAGCCTGGCCAAGAATTATTGACTTACGATGCAGTGAAAAGACCTTATTCCCTCAGAACGAGGTGCGATGTAGTAGACTGGCCCAAGCTTGCTGCACAGATTTGTCCGTATCTTGCTATTTTCAGTCCTGTTCTTAACTGACAAAAGAGATTCGTTTTAGACCACCTTTTCTTCCATTTTCCTTCTAAATCCAGAGTAGGTGCCGGGTTCGTTGACTGAAATCAAAACAGGGATCCTGGCTCGGAACAGGCAAATACTGGAGTTTGGTTCACCAAAGATCTTCGTTTTAGACCATCTTTTCTTCCCATTTTCCTTTCCTTTTGTGTAGTCCGTTGTATTTTCTTTTTAACCTTGATAGGTAATAAAGTTTACTGACTTTTTGCTACCCCTTACTTTTTGAGAGACTCTTTTGTCCTATCAGGCAATAATTTTATTAACCCATAGAATTGGCACAAAACGTGCCCATACGGAGTATATGAAAAACAACAAAGAAAAGAAGAAGAATTCGACTAAACTAAATTACTATACAAACGCACTATAATACGGATGGCTCCGATCGAGAGAGGAGTCAAACTCGGCACAGCGTATATTTTATATATTATATTTTACTTGACATTTGTTTTATATTATATTTTACTTGACATTTCTCGGCCACTCCCGACTTCTTGAAGTACCACAAAGCGACTTACGCGACCAAGCAGAACGGAAGTAGATTCAGTTGAACTCACCAGTCCGCGTAGTTAAGCTTCGCCCTTTGAAAGCCCCCTCTCCCTTCTTAGCATAGCCAAAGCTAAGATTGTGAATATCTGGACGTTAGAATGGCGTGAAAAAAGATCTTATCGTCGCACACAAGACCAGCTCTGAGCGCAGTGGTTTGGAAAAAGTGTCACAGAATTTCGTAGTGACTTCAGCTTTTGTTTTTACTTTTGAAAAATAATGGAAAGGAAGAATGCCTTTGTCCACGAATTTGAAGGAGATTCTGCAGCTGACATGAAAGCAAACAAATTATGACGTTTTCTTCTAGGAAAACCCGCAGATTAGGACGCTAGTAAAATGGATGCAGCGAGCCGAGAATGTTGCCACGTTGCTACTTTTCTTCTTTTAGGAAGTATTTATCGCAGTAGGTTTGTTTTTTGGTGGTGCTCAACGGGTTGGCCAGCTAAAGTTTTGTCGGCGATACTTCGTCCCTTTTGGGCAAGGATCCACTTAAGGCCATAGGCGAAACCAGGGTTGCCACACAAGTGACATTTTTCGTGCATCTAAAGATCGGAAAATGTGTTCTTTCCTTGAGGAAAGTATTATTGTAAAAAAAAAAATGCGTTGCAACACTGTTTAAACTCTAAATAATATTGTGCTTTTAAAGCAAAAAGCAGTCGAACAAAACAAAATGTGTTCTTTCGAAATGCTACTTTTAGTAAAAAGTGTCAAAAGTTAAAACTTTCGTGCTCATCAGCAACCCCTGGCAAAACTTTTAACTTGCTGGGTTTCGGGACTTATCTACAGGTTAGAGAGCTATTTGCTGGAGGGGAAAGCTAGCTTAGGCTGAACAAATACCCATTCACAAATATTGGTATTTAAAGAAAAAAGCCCTGATATTTGAGGTTACCACAATAATTTGATCTCGAGATAAACAGTTGAACCAATGAGCAATGAGCGCGGCCGAAAAATGAGAAAACAATGAGAAAAATATATAAATTTTAAGATTTATTTTGTTCCAGCGGTGGCTCAAGTCGTCACTTCGGCTCTGGATATACCTGTCGAACGTTTAGTCGCGAGGCTAATCGTTATTTATTTACAGCTTGTCCTGAAGGAAAATGGGGCCCTGGATGCCGGCACACCTGTCCCTGCCTGAATGGGGCACGCTGCGACCCACTGTACGGAAACTGTACCTGCTCCCGGGGTTTTACAGGGCAACACTGCGAGTCGCCCTGCCAGTTCGGAACTTACGGTTTTGAGTGTAAGCAGACTTGCCAGTGCCTTCAGAATAGCAAGTGCGATCCCGTTTCTGGAGCCTGCGTCTGTCCCGATGGATGGAGTGGACCTCTGTAAGTTTTTGTTTGAATCTACTAAGTTGGAGAAAATTATAATTTTGGGTCTGACGTAGATCCGGGAGGTGGGAGGGATGTTCGCGTTTCAACGTGATTTTGATGATGATGAGGATAGCCTACTTTTAAGGTGGAGAAAATTTAATTTTGGGTCAGAGGGGCAAGTGCGATCCTGTTTCTGGAGCCTGCGTTTGTCCTGATGGATTGTAAGTTTTTGTTGGAATCTACTTTTAAGTTGCAGAAAATTATAATTTTGGGCCTGATGTAGATCCGGGAGAGGGGAAGGGCTGTTCGCGTTCCAACGTTATTTTGATGATGGTGATGGTCTTTTTATGGCACTTGGACGCAACCTATACGCAACGCAAGATAAACGCAACGACACGTCAACGTGAAAGCGGCTTTGTGCCACGTAGTAGCTCCGCAGAAGATATTTCTCGTCTGACGATCGTGTCGTGTAGTAGCGACCAGGGCAGAGAGGCAGTATCCTCAGGGTAGAGAGGTCACTTAATTTTTGTAGGTCCGAAAAATTTTCCGAACTCTAAAAATCGTTATACCGTCTTCCGTCTTTTTTAAATAATAACAGTAATAGGCTAATATTAATAATATAATTGCAGCAAAAAGGCTTTCGCCTCTATAATATTAAATTCAAATAAATATTAAAGTAATATTTAAAATAAATATTAAACAGTTTCAAATAATTTAAATAAATCTCAAATTTAATTTAATATTAAAGTTTCCCTCCTGCATTTCACTGTTTTAGTACCCTCAGTGACGACGTATGTTGTCGGCTAACATTCCTTCTTAGGAATCCTTTCAAATCAGTTCATTCAAATTTTTCACTTTTCAGCGTTCTTCGTGTTTTTTATTGTGAATGTTTTCACTGACAATGAAAGGGCAGAAGTTTTGTTTTTGCAACTTTGGCCTCATTGACTAACAAGGCTCCGACTAGTAAAACTTGCTTAATACTATAAACGAACAAAGCCCCAACTTTTGGATTTAGACAGAAGGAGACAGCGCAAAAAAACGCCCAACACTGACACCAAATCTAGACACAAATCTAGGTGCACAGCGACGCCGCTCTCGGGGCTACCTCAGTGCTATAATTCACAGACTACATGCCTTTTGTGACCTTTTTCTACAAGTCGTATAAAGAACAAATAATCTGACTGAACCTCCGTCTACCTGTCTCTGTAATATGACTATGCGGAGTCGAATACCCCCCATATCCTGTCCGCTACGAACGAGCGGAGGTTAGTAGCTTCGCGCCACGTCACGTTTCGTTGCCTCTACAAATAGCTAAAAGGCTTTGAAGCCGCGGTGAGGAAAAGTAGAAGTCAAAGCTGATTGGTTCTATGGCCCATATCCAGAGCGGGTCAGCGCGGAGTACGCCTCCTGTACTATATTTTCTGCGATGAGCAACGGTGAAGACGGAAGATGAGTAAACGGTCAACATCAGCTCAAAAGCTAGAGTAAATACCTCTAGGTCCGCTCAGTTTTGTTTTGTCGGGTTATCCATAATCTCTGCATGGGACTAAAGACAGAGATTCTGTCAGATTGTTTGTTCTTGGTCGTATCCTTTAAAGTCCAGTCTTTTCTTATTTTCCTTCGTTACCCTGCCTGTTAAAAACGGTGGCCAGAAATGAATTACTGGCTTAATAACTTACTTGCAGAGACAGGGTGAGCACGTTTCCCGGGATCCTAGAGCTTACCTCTCCCTCTTTCTTACTTTACTTAATTACTCTTCGTCTTCTTTGATTTAATTACTGTGTCCTCCCTCCGCAGATGCGAGGAACCGTGCCCCCCGGGAGCGTACGGGCGTGACTGCGGACGAATGTGCAAGTGTCAGAACGGCGGAACGTGCCACCCAATAACGGGGTCCTGCTTCTGTCCGCCCGGCTGGACGGTAAGTGCCGTTCCTCTCTAAGTATCGAGGGGTCGACGACTCTCCCGGAATGGTGTACACGTCCCGAAGGAATAATCCGGAATGGTCAGGATTATTCTGTTATTCCGGAATGGTGTACATAAAAAATGAGAGTCGTTGACCCCTCGTTCGCCGCAAGACAGACCGAATGGGGTGAAATAAATGCGGACTAAACAAAAGTTGGTGAATTACCAAACTCGATAAAGAATGGGAGGATATGGAATGGTTAGGAATAATCCGGAATGGCCAGGAGTAATCCGGAATGGTTTGGATTATTCCGGAATGGTCTACGTCAAAAATGAGAGTCGTCGACCCCTCGCTAAGTAGTGAACTGAAAGAACAAAAAATATTCCCTGTGCAGGATTTGAACAGGGCCGATGAAAATTTTACATATTAAGGGTAAGAGAAAGTGTTAAATGTTGTGTAAAAACTATAAGTAGAGATAGAGGATAGTGTAGGTGAGTCTAATTAAATAGTTTGGTCAGAGTCAGTTATTTTTCTCTGAAAAAATATACAGAATTCTAAGACCGTTGGCGCCGCCGGGGGTAAGTGGAAGCGTATGTCACCTGGCCAAATCATATTGGACGGGAATGAAATAAAAGATACTGCGCTGTAATAATGATAACAAGAACAGATATTCAGGGCCGTCTTGCTACCAACTATGCCATTGAGGGACTTGTGAACATTAAATAATTTGCACTTTGGAACAGATTATATTTGAACATCTTTCGAAATTTGCACCTGAGTTTATTAGGTGGTTCGTCATAATAGGTATGGGCTTGTACTTGTACGTGTGTCAGGACACAAGCTGTGCAGCTCTCCGTGGCGACAACAACTGACGGACCAAGGCGTGTCACGAATCTCGGTCTTCTGTGAATGGTGTCGAGATTTGAAGCCAGTAGGGGTCCCATCTTCTCCCATGCCCGCGGAAGCCTCCGATGGGCTCGAGGTCCTCCTTGAGGGTGCCCAACTACGTTTTACGTTGACCTCCCCGAAGTTAATAGGCATGGGCAAGACGGGATGTCACGTCACACTGATATTTCCAATCTTTAGAGGCCTAATCTTTGTCCAGCGCATTCTTGAATACTTCGGGAGTGGGGTCTGATCTGCGACGGTTGCTTGGGATAGTTTTTTCCAAGGGTTGACCGCTCTGTTTTTGAAGAAGCTTATTCTGGCACTGGTTTAAACAAGCCGTTTGAACAGCTTCATTGAGCCGCGTGGTGTAGCGGGCTTTACGTGCTCATAATGTTAAGTTTTGCTTATTATTTTAGTGTTAATAACAAAAAACCTTGAGCCTTAAGGATCCATGGCATATAAGAATAAGAAATATTTACGAAATGGAAGAGCTCCGAATTCACTTACCGCTGTTGGCAGTTAATTTTGCTTTTGGGAAAGGGACCATCGGCAAAGAAAATCGTGCAAAGAAAAGGGTAGAGAGCGCCATTATTGTTGTGTAGTAGTGATTTCGCCGCTTATGTTCCTTTGCAAGCCTCGTTAACGCTAGGCTAATAGAGTAATGAAACGAAATCATGGACCGCAGAGGAATGCAAGAGGAAATGACGGTCTTACGGGTTGTTCAAATGTTTACAGTAACATTACAAGTAAGACATAATATGCTGCATCAGAAAAGGCTTTTGCTTCTACCTTACCTCGGAGAAACTGGGAGCGATCGTACGTGGCATCGTGAGTTCAGTGTTCAAGTTTTATTTTTATTACTGACACACAACTTTGACATTAAAAAATAGTATTTTTGGCGCAGAACTGTTTTGTGATTTGAACCGGAGAAACGGTAGCTCGTGTAGTTCAAACCCTACCATAAAAAAAAACACCACCAAAAACAAAATCCCCCCCCCTAAGTCGCACGCGGTTCGGAAGGGTAACACAAAGCTAAAAATTCTGGAGGAAAACCAGAAAAAAAACTGAAAATAAGCTAATAGCCTACATTCAATTTTTAATAAAACTTAAAATAATATATAAAAGTTATTAACATGTTTAAGTCACATCTAGACATCGATAGTGGTTCATCATGCTCATCGAATGAAATTAAGAAATCCGGCGTCGCCAAAGAGCATCCAGGTGGCGAGCAAATGGGTTAGCCAGTTGCTACTAGCAACCTGAAGAAATTGAATAGAAGTGTGATTCGGTTTTTGTCAATGGCACTTTAACGGAAGGACAATGTTGCTGGTATCACGATAGCTTATGCATGGATGATTTGGTTTGAAGAAAGTCTCATTCCATTCAGTTTGGACTCTGCAACCTTGGGAGAGAATGCGATATCACTGCAGGAACTAGATTAGGCCGACGTTTGTCACGTTTGGCCTTTTCAGACCATTAGCAGATCGTGCTCTTTCTCACTTTATTTTTTGTTTTATTAAAAGTGTCAGTTTTGTTAGAACGTTAACGTGATGGGTGAAGCTAGCGGGATGAGATGAACTAAAAAAAAAATCATGAAAAAAAAAACCTTGTCTCGCGTTCTTGTACGCCTTGAAAAAAGTCTAGCCGTGACGCTGTAGATAGTGTTCTATATATCCGTCTGCCGGGACTGTAGAGTTCTGTCGTTTAGTTGAGACATCTCAGGTCGTCTACTCTTTCACACTCAAAGAATTGTCGATTTTCCGTAATTCTGTGTGCTAAACGGATGTCGGCTGACCTTTTTATACGGCGATATTCCTTCGAATAATGAAACCTCCAGCAGTTCCTAGATGTACCCCTAATGCTAGAACCTAATTACGGCAAACATCATTTCTTTTCTCAAGTAATCTACGGCCTGCATTGGAGCTTGCCAAAAGTGTCGAAATATCGGCACCAAACTCGGCAGAACGTTGGTGTCTGCGGGTGGACACGGATGTGATGCCGAACTAGCTGGGAAGGAAAATGTACACATTTTCGGAGATTTGATATTATTAATAAATATCGGTACTTTATCCTCTAGAGCTTTCCAACCGCTATCGTCTTAAATCGAAGTGCCGTACCTGGAGAGACAGATTTGGTGTGTGGCAGTGCCATTTTTTATCAGCACCACCTTACGTGATTACCGTGGGCTGAAGGAATCATTTTTTCTACTTCTTGATCCTACTTAACTTTTAATTAAACTTTACTGTGTCAAAACATTGCGAATAATGTTTTGACATTTCGCAATGTCAATGCGTATGCGTTTATTACATTTTTTACTCTCCGATTTCTGGAGGAAATGAATGAATTGAATTGAAACAATCTGGCCCGGCCCAGACCCTCACCCCTCAAGTTTGTTGCCGATTTCCATCTTTTAACAATTAGTTCCATAAAACTTTTACTTCTCTTGTTATTGCGAAAGAATCGACGTTTGGCCCAGATAGTTTTGTCTTTCACAATTCTTTCATGTTAATTTCTATTTGGTACTTGATCTTACTAAACTTTCAGTTAAGCTCTCCCGTTTCAAAACATTGTGAAAGTGGCCTGGCCTTCCACTGTCCTTCGTTTAAAACCAAATATTATCTCATTTGATTCTTTCACTGGATCCTCTTTAATAGATCAGACTGCTGCGACATCAATATCGAAGCTTTCCCTTAGAGCTTTCTGCAGCCGTCGCAGATCAGGGGAAACTAGTCGCCTATATGACTTTCAATAAGTTGGTGCGGTGATTTTCCTGTGGTAGTTGCATTTAAGTTATAATTCGGGTTAAGATAATATCACCTACCCAGCGAGAATTGTCCTTGTAGCGATATCCCCCCCTCATGCTATTTTACTCCCCGCTGTGAAATCCGCCTCCCCCCCACAAAGAAGAATCCCACAACTCTACACATTTTGACCGACAGTGGCCAAAGGCAGTCCGCAGCGAAGGGCGAAGCAAAAGTGGATGTTAACTAAGAAAGTATAACGGGAAATACAGATGAGTCAAAAGTCATAACTTGGACATGCTACACTGTCAAAAGTTTCAAAACAGATAACACAAGGATGCGTGGTTTCAACAGACGACGCTTGAGATGTTATTTTTTACGATTTTGCAAATGTTACGGATAACAAGCATTGCCAGGAAGAGCCGAAAAATCACCGAAAAAGTATCTGCTGACTTTTCTGATACATGATGACAAACAAAAAAGTCAGCAGATGTTTTTTTGGCGGTATTTCGTCTCTTCTTGTATCCATAATGTTTTAGTCTGTAACATTTGGAAAGCATAACAGCTAACATCCTTTGGCATTATGGTCATGTTGAAACCGCGCATACTTGTGTTATCTGTTGCGAAACTTCTTACGGTGCAGTCCTAATCCTACCTTCAGCTTCTGCTTGATACAAACCCACCCTTTCTTTTGAGTCACCGTCAGCACAAGCCAAGATATCACGCGTGAAACATTTTTCTCGTACATAGCAACCAACTTGAAGCAGGAGACATTGAAAATATTTGCAGGGATAAACTCTCTACATGCTGATATTAAAAAATCACTGATATGCCATTGCTAGTTATTCAGTGATGAACGCTTGGCTGTTGGAAGGAAATTAAGAATCCCGGCGTGGCCAAACATCGTCCAGCTGGCGAGCAAACGGATTGGCTACTTACTAGGAGCAACCTAAAGGAAGTGAATGCATTTGTGTAATTTCAGTCTTTCTGGTGGAACTTCCTTTGGAAATTTCGCGGCACTTTCGAAGAATTGCGATAAAGTGAGGATGCGTTGGTTGCAATTCCTGCCTGCGACAAATGTCCGGGTCCATGTATATTTAAAAGGTACACTGTTACACTGAGTAAGATTCCTTAGAAGGTCTAGCTTGTAGGATGGCGGTCGCACCCTCCGGTGGCCAATGAATTAGTTTCGGGGTTGATCCACACGTATATCAGCGCGATAGTCATCATATTCGGACATCGCCTGTGTTGCCTATATATCTCTTATCGACAACGCCATTCCAGGTCTTGGGTTCCGATATTTCTGTATCTTCCTGATTTACGCCCGAAAATATTGGAATGGTCAGAGGTTCCTGTCCAGAGGGATTTTTATTGTCTAGTTAGGGATTTTAGGAGAGGCTTTTCCGGTCCCAGTGCTATGTTTATCGTTGGATTTGTCAGCATAGTTTTTGAGGAGAAGAGGAAAAAGGGATATTTGTTCTCACTGGTGCGATGGTCGCTGGCTACTGATCAAGCTTTCGATCTCGTAGCTTTCTGGGGTTTAGGGGCTGTGAATCTGGAGAGGATGTAAAGCACTTCCGCACAGGACACGGTTGTGCCCTTCTTGGGAGCGTTATGTTTTTTTTTTTTTTTTTTTGTTAAGGGTTGTTGAAATTAAATGAATTGAATTGATATTGAAAAGAAGCCCGGGTGGCACTGGGGGTTGACATTCCGACGGCGAAAGGAAGGTGGAGGTGCCCTCTGGAGCAGATGCGTTTACGAGCCAAAATGTTTGGGGGGGGGGCAACGTATTCACCGACTGGCTGGTCATTTACTACTGTTTTTGCAAATAAAAATGACTGTTATTGAGAAAAAAACGACTGTGTTGACGAAATTTCGAATGATTTTAAGAACAAGATTAAAGCTTTCGATGGGATCCCAAAAATTTAATATTTGACCCAGACAACTAGGTCTTGTCTACGCCAGATCCAGTCTTCGCCAGGCTAATCATCTGAGAACATCAAGTTATAAGCCATATCTATTTTGACGATACTGATGGAAACTTCCTGCTTTACTTCTGCCAAATTTCCGGTTTCGGCCGAATTCCAAGCGAACTACTTGTCCAGCCAAAAAGAGATAGTTCAGAAACGAATTCATCGCATCTCATTATCCCTATAAAGAACATCTAATCAACTTCAAATAAAACTTTAACTTATAAAAAAAATCCGGTATCAATCATATTCCGGACGAACTATATGTCCGGGTAAAAAATGATTGTCATATACAGATTCAGCGTCTCTTCTTACCCTTAAATCTACCATCTAGTCAACTTCAAATACAAATTTTACTTTTAACAAATTTTCCGGTTTCGGCCGGATTCCGGGCGAACTACTTGTCGGACGAGAAAATGATTTCCACCGTCGTGTTCAGCATGTCTTCTTACCCCTAAATCGAGCATCTAATCAAATTCAAATAAAACTTTTGCTTTTAACAAAACTATATATCCGGGTAAAAAATGATTGTCATATACAGATTCAGCGTCTCTTCTTACCCTTAAAGCTACCATCTAATCAACTTCAAATATAAATTTTACTTTTAACAAATTTTCCGGTTTCGGCCGGATTCCGGGCGAACTAATTGTCCGACGAGAAAATGATTTCCACCGTCGTGTTCAGCATGTCTTCTTACCCTAAATCGAACATCTAATCAAATTCAAATAAAAGTTTTGCTTTTAACAAAATTTTCCGGTTTCGGCCGGATTCCGCGCTAACTACTAGTCTGGCGAGAAAATGGTTTTCACCATCGTGTTCAGCATGTCTTCTTACCCCTAAATTGAACATCTAATCAACTTCAAATAAAACTTTTACTTTTAACAAACTTTCCGGCCGGGCGAACTACTTGCCCGGCGAGAAAATGGTTCTCACCATCGTGTTCTTACCCCATAATTGACTGTCACATTAGCTGTTTCAAAATATTTGTTTGACCCTTAATTTAAACCCCCTCCCCCACACCTAAATGTAGGGCTACAGAGCCCATCTACGAACTTCTTTCTTACTCTTGACCCAAAGAATCCTCACACCAGGTTTCATCAAAATATCTCATTCCATTCGAGAGTTATCGTACTCACAGACAGACTGACGGACGGACAGACGGACAACTTTTGCGATGTCATAGGTCACTAACGTTTTGGGATCGCAAAAACGACTACAATTGAGAAAAAGTTGACTATTTCTACGAAAAACTGACTCTTTTTAAGAAAAATCGACTGTTTCCAAGAACAAGATGAAAGATTTCGTGGGATCCCAAAAACTTAATATTTGATCCAGACAATTGGGTCTTGTAGATATCCAGTCTTCGCCAGACTACATGAACATTTTTAATATTAAAACTTAGAAACAGATTAAGGTCAATGGCGTTGACGAAATTGATCAAAACTTAGGCTATACTACTGTCAAATTTCTGGTTTCAGCCGGATTCCAGTCGAAGGATATGTCCAGGTAGAAAATGATTGTCATATACGGACTCAGCAGGTCTGCCTACCCCTAAATCGACTATCTCATTAGCTTTTAAAACCAGATCCAGTCTTCGCCAGGCTAATCATCTGAGAAAATCAAGTTCAGATATACCTTTATAAGCCATATCTATTTTGACGATACTGATCGAAACTTCCTGCTTTACTTCCGCTTTACTTCCTGCTTTACTTCCGCCGAATTTCGAGCGAACTACTTGTCCAGCCAAGAAAAGATAGTTCAGAAACGAATTCAGCGCATCTCCTTATCCCTATAAAGAACATCTAATCAACTTCAAATAAAACTTTAATTTATAAAAAAATCCGGTTTCAACCGGATTCCGGACGAGATATATGTCCGGGTAAAAAATGATTGTCATATACAGATTCACCGTCTCTTCTTACCCTCAAATCTGTCATCTAATCAACTTCAAATACAAATTTTACTTTTAACAAATTTTCCGGTTTCGGCCGGATTCCGGACGAAATACTTGTCCGGCGAGAAAATGGTTTTCACCATCGTGTTCAGCATGTCTTCTTACCCCTAAATCGAACATCTAATCAAATTCAAGTAAAACTTTTGCTTTTAACAAATTTTCCGATTTCGGCCGGATTCCGGGCTAACTACTTGTCCGGCGAGAAAATGGTTTTCACCATCGTGTTCAGCATGTCTTCTTACCCCTAAATCGAACATCTAATCAACTTCAAATACAAATTTTGCTTTTAACAAATTTTCTGGTTTTCGCCGGATTCCGGGCGAACTACTAGTCCGGCGAGAAAATAACTTTCATATTCGGATTCAGCGTGTCTCTTTACCCTTAAATCAACTATCTAAAAAGCTTTCAAAAAATATTTTTTTTGCCCCTTAATTTGAAACCCCTCCCCCACCCTCAAATATAGGGCTACAGAGCCCATCTTCGAACTTGACCTGTACTTTGACCCAACCAATCCTCCCACCAAGTTTCATCAAAATATCTCAATCCCTTCGAGAGTTATCGTGCTTACAGACAGACGGACAACTTTTGCGATGTCATAGGTATCCGTCACTAACGTTTTGGGATCCCAAAAAAACGACTGTTGTACGAAAAATCGCGGCACCCCGCGTCGACTCGGCTATTTTTTACCGGCTGACCGACAACATTCGGAGGGGGCGTCCCCCCTTCCCCTAGTCGTGACGCCCTTGCTCTGGAGGTTTTGCTTTCATTTCTGGAGAGCTTGGAATGCTGCGTCTTACATCCTTTGGCATTATGGTCATGTATGGTCATACGTGGAAGCCAATATGTCCTTGGAAACTGTTTCAGCAACCTTATGTATGCCTGTAGCCAGAGCTATGCAAAGTTTGAGAATGCAGGCTTTTTTGAGGGAAAATTAACCTAGTCATGTATGCATCTTATGCCTCTGTCAAACACCCATAAAGAATTACATCTATTTTTTCCTTTATACCAGCAAGGGACGCCCCTGCTCTTCGTCTACTCTCTATACCTTGTCAGTACTTCTGGTGAAGGGAGAGCCCTTTGAAGGCTGAGGTAGAGCCGACAGACTGCGGAGATACCTCGTTGTCACTGATTGAGATAGTCTCGAGCCCTCATTGTATCGGAAACCTTCAAGGCTGGAGTCTCTGTTGGAGCACACCATTCCAGCTTGCCTTCTTTTACCATGCGTTGGACTACCCTAGTAGAGTCGTTCCAGGAGAAGTTGCTTGGGTGATCTCTGACTAGAGCTTTTGGATATTAGATTTACCGACTGGCTGGTAATTTTTACCGACTGTTTTTGCAGAAAAACGACTGTTTTCAAGAAAAAACGACAGTTTTGATTTCTTTTTTTTTTACTGATTTTCAGAAAAAAACGACTGTTTGACGTAGAATCTACTGATTTTCAGAAAAAACGAAGGTTTTTCATGAACAAAATCAATTAATTATTTTGACAAAAAATCGCGGCGCGACTCGGTTATTTTTTACCGAGTGGCCGACAACATTTGGGGGGGGGGGGCGTGACGCCCCGCCTGTAGCTCCTCGTTACAGAACGAAATTTGCGCCTGCAACTACTTGTCTAGAATGAAATATCTGCCTGCAGTTCCTTGTCAAAGTGAGACTCGCGTCAACTTCTGCGGCTGGTCTGCCACTATTCGCTCTGTTAGAAGCTTCATGCTATGATGCCATTGTTCATTCTGCAGAAACTGAAACAGCCCTTTCGTGGTCAATTGAAATAGGGCTTCTGCCGTAATAAAAAGCCCTGCCTCAGAACAGGGGTCCTGTCTTAAACAAAACAGGGCTCCTGCCTCATAACCGGGCTAAAAGTAACAGGGACCTTGCCCTTCCTCGTTTTTCGTGGCGAACTCCCTTCCTTCTTCGAGTTACTTCCCTCTTTAGCCGCACTGCTAATTTAGTCAACATTTCTTGCTTTGTATAATAACTTTTGTTTATTCAACTGAAAGGCCTTACAAGACTATAAATAAATTGAATTGAATTGAACAAGAATAAATACATGTATCACCACGGAAGGCAAACTGTTGGACCTTGCATAAGCTAAACTTTCTTCTCTAAGTTGTAATGCCTTAATTACATATTTACATACATATATGTTTGTATCTGGTTTCTGGTTTATATATATGAATATTACCAAGAACAAATAATCAGCTAGCACTTATGTCTTTAGTCGCGTGCAGCCAATATGAAAACCCCGACAAAATTGAGCGGACCTGGAGGTATTAGCTCTAGCTTTGAGCTGATGTTGATACCCGTTTACTGCTCTTCCGTCTTCACCGTTGATTCTCGCACAAGAAATGTTGAGGAGGCTAGCAGGAGGCGTATTCCGCGCGTCCATAAAACCAAATCAGCTTTGACTGCTAGATTTCCTCTTCAGCGACTTTTGTAGAGGTAACGAAACGTGATGTGGCGCGAAGCTAGTATCCTCCGCTCATTTGCGTCGGGAGTCGGCCGTATTTTACTCGACTCTGCATGTTTGTATGACCGACCGAGATAAGGAGACAGCAGTTCTATCTTGTTATTTGTTCTTGATATTACATATAGATAATACTTACATATATGTAAACATTGCATATTTACATACATATATAAGCTTCCACGATGAAGTTGGGGTTCGTAGATTTCAGGATACCGGAAAGCCGCACCAACCCTCTCTAACAAGTTCCACCCTGGAATGCGAAAGTGCTTGGCACTTTAAGAGGAAGAGTAGTTGATGATATTTTACTGCTAAACCGGAACAAGGGCGAATTGAAGCAGTCCGTATTTGTTGGCTCTGAACTTCAGCAAATGCAAGTACATATCTTTCAGTTCATCTAACCAAGACCACTTAATCTACAACGTTACTCTGTTCTCCTCGTTTCTGAAGTCAGTCTGTTCCCCTCGTTACGTCTCTTCAATGGTTCGGCATTCAAGTTACGACAACCTTTGAATCTTTCCGACCTGAAACAGTCAATGATGCAAAAAAAAAAGATTCAGTTGCCATATCCAAAAATTGTTCAGTCGCGGGAAGTCAGCAAACAGTCCCTTTTGATAAACTTTACTGAAGTCTCAGCACCCTTTTTTTTTTTTTTACCTCTTTCACACCTTCCCCTAACATTGAAGAATAACTTATTTCTTGTGCTGTTTTCATCTTTGCACTCAGCTGTTCTGTTTCCTTTTAGTTCGTTTAGTGAAGTAGACGAAATAGGAGCTGCGTCTAATCTAACAAGGATAAACGTTTCGATTGGATACAAATGTTAAATTAAATAGTATTTGTTGATATATTATTCATTTGCAAATTCGTGAACTAACTTTCACCTCTGCCAGATTTCCTGATTTTGCTGGATTCCGGGTGAACTACGTGTATGGCTAGAAAATAAAATTCTGATATGCGGATCCAGTTTGTAATTTTACTCCTATTTCGGTGTTTTAACCGACTTCAGACAAAACTAACTACTCACAAATTTCCAGTTTTTGTTGGATTCTAGGCGAACTTTAGCGACGAAAAAGTAAAGCTCATACATGGAGTCAGCATGTCTCCGTACCCCTAAATCGACTTTCTCATTAGCTTGACATTTATTGTATCACCCCTTATTTGAAACCCCACTCCTGAATATAGGGCTACGGGACCGGCCATCTACCAACTAGACCTTTATTTTGATCAAAGTATCCAAAGTAAATCTAGTATACTAGGTTTGAACATTATTTCAGTCACTTTTTGGGATCCCAAAACGTAAGTGGAGGGATACCTATGACATCGCAAAAGTTGTCCGTCCGTCCGTCCGTCTGTAAGCACGATAACTCTCGAAGGGAATGAGATATTTTGATGAAACTTGGTGTGAGTATTCTTTGGGTCAAGAGTAAGGTCGAGTTCGTAGATGGGCCCTGTAGGTCTACATTTAGGGGTGGGGGAGGGGGTTCAAATTAAGGGGCAAGTAAAATATTTTTAAACAGCTAATGTGATAGTCGATCATGGGGTAAGAAGACATGCTGAACACGATGGTGAAAACCATTTTCTCGCCGGACTAGTAGTTAGCCCGGAATCCGGACGAAACCGGAAAATTTGTTAAAAGCAAAAGTTTTATTTGAATTTGATTAGATGTTCGATTTAGGGGTAAGAAGACATGCTGAACACGACGGTGAAAACCATTTTCTCGCCGGACAAGTAGTTCGACCGGAATCCGGCCGAAACCGGAAAATTTGTTAAAAGTAATATTTGTATTTGAAGTTGATTAGATGATAGATTTAAGGGTAAGAAGAGACGCTGAATCTGTATATCACACTCATTTTTTACCCGGACATATAGTTCGTCCGGAATCCGGTTGAAACCGGATTTTTCTATAAGTTAAAGTTTTATTTGAAGTTGATTAGATGTTCTTTATAGGGATAACGAGATGCGCTGAATTCGTTTCTTAACTACCTTTTTTTGGCTGGACAAGTAGTTCGCTCGGAATTCGGCCGAAACCGGAAATTTGGCAGAAGTAAAGCAGGAAGTTTCTATCAGTATCGTCAGAATAGATATGGCTTATACAGGTATATCTGAACCTGATTTTCGCAGATGATTAGCCTGGCGAAGACTGTATCTGGCGTAGACAAGACCTAGTTGTCTGGGTCAAATATTAAATTTTTGGGATCCCATCGAAACCTTTGGTCTTGTTATTTATTAGTTACAAGTACTAATAGTAAATTGCAGCACAAGTCCTTAGGACTTTCTTTTTGCTGCAATAGGATATTAGCCATGTTCCTTTATTTTGTTTTCAATGTTTTGGTTAAACATAAAACCTACATACCTACCATTACGGTATCCGTGACTAACGCTTTGGAATCCCAAAAATACGAAGAAAGGTTCATTGGGAATAACTTTTGTCAAAATGATACCGGGTGGAGTGCTCTGTCTTATACCAAGAGTAACGGCACTTCGTTCCGTATGGATTGGCACAAGGACCATTCTGGACGGTTTCCATTCCTTCGTCCAGTCTTGACCCGCCTTTGCATATATTTCCTCACCCCTCTTACTTTAAATAATCCAGTAAAGGAACGAGATAGGAGGTACGTGCCTCTGCCTAGAATTTTAGGGAAATTTCCATTGAGCAGAGACAATTAGATTCGAATAGATACTAAAATTCAAGTGGCGAAAGGCATGCCTCCTCCAGGCCACTAATTTCCATTTCTGGAATTCCAGCCCGTCTCATTTTTCCCTTCCCTAAGGCGTGAATTGGTTTCCAAAATTATGCTGGAATTTATTAGAATTGATAAGAAGTACTCGCTTCTTGTTTCAGCGACTAGAGCGAGACAACAATAAGTTATGTGAAGACATGTGTGGCACTGTGAAGATGTTGCTGTACAGATCGAGTAGTGGACTGTGTAATCATCTTCCTTAAAGCGTTCTAAACGCATGAACGAATTAATTTATTCTTATAAATCCCGAAGGGCCATGGTATGAAAAACAAACATATAAATAAAAACGAGCACTTACAAATTCAGCATAGGCACCGAGCTACACTTACCCCCAAAAAGGTCCCTGATGCTCCATATTCTGCAAGTTTAACCGAATAAGCTTAACCCAGCCCTTCCAAGCTTCATGCCTTCATGCTTTCAGCCTTCCTTCAAGCTTTCAGCCTTCCAAGCTTCATGCCCTTCCAAGCTTCATTGCCTTTCTTGGCAGGCGAAAGGCGAATAGTGTCTGTTTTTATGGCACTTGCCTACCGGCCAAGTGCCATATACCGATCACTTTTCCGTCGGTCTGTCTGTCGGTCTGTCGGTCAGTCCGCTGTTTGCGAGTTAGGGTACTTCCAGATGTGCTAGGACTATGAAACTTGGCAGGCGTATTAGGGACCCGACCAAACTAACTTGGAAATAGTCACTTGCTCGATCCGACCATCGTGGGCGGAGGGAGGGGAGCCGGAATCCGGAATTTAGTGGCATGAATAACTTTCGAACGGGTGATCGGATCTTAATGAAACTTGATATTTGGAAAGACGTCATGCTTCAGATGTCCCATATCAAGTTCGGACCGAATCCGATGTATGGGGGGGGGAGTCGGAGGGGGGAACCGGAAATCATATTAAACGCTTAGAGTGGAGTGATCAGGATGAAAGTTGGTGGGAGGAACAAGCACAACCCCTACGTACCTCATTGCCAGAACCGGACTGGATTCGTGCACTGTGGGGGGAGTTGGAGTGGGGTTCCGGAATTCCGGTGATACGGGGTTAAGTTACTTCCAGGTGGGCTAGGACAATGAAACTCGGTAGGTAAATCAGGGACGCGACCAGATTAACCTGGAAATAGTCAGCTTCCCGATCCGACCATCGTGGGGGGAGAGGAGGGAGGGGGGGACCCTGAATCTTGAGGTATGTATAACTTCTGAACGGGTGATCGGATCATAATGAAACTTGATATGTAGAAAGACAACGTGTCTCAGATGTCCCACTTCAAGTCCGGACTGGATCCGATGAAGCTGGGGGGGGTCGGAGGGGGGAACCGGAAATCATGTTAAACGCTTAGAGTGGAGCGATCGGGATGAAACTTGGTGGGAGGAACAAGCACAACCCTAGATGCATTACTGACAGAACCGGACCGGATTCGTGCACTGTGGGGGGAGTTTGAGTGGGGTTCCGGAATTCCGGTGATACGGAGTTAAGTTACTTCCAGGTGGACTAGGACAATGAAACTCGGCAGGTAAATCAAAGACGCGACCAGATTAACCTGGAAATAGTCAGCTTCCCGATCCGACCATCGTGGGGGGAGTGGAGGGAGGGGGAATCCTGAATCTTGAGGTATGTATAACTTCCGAACGGGTGATCGGATCATAACGAAACTTGATATGTAGAAAGACAACGTGTTTCGGATGTCCCATTTCAAGTCCGGACCGGATCCGATGAAGCTGGGGGGGGGGGGGTCGGACGGGGGTCCGGAAACCTTTTGACGTGCTTGGAGTGGAGCGATCGGAATGAAACTTGGTGGGAAGAACAAGCGCAAGCCCTATGTAGATCAGTGACAGAACCGGACCGGATTCGGGCATTGTGGGGGAGTTAGAGGGGGGGTCCGGAATTCCGGTGATCGCAAGTTAAGGTACTTCCAGACATGCTAGGACGATGAAACTTGGCTTGAAAATTAAATACTTGACATGATTGGCTTAGAAATAGTTAGTTCCCAGATCCGACCATCCCTTAAAGTACTAATGCTAACCGCAAAGTGCAAAAAAATACTTTTAAGGAAAATATACATTTTCGTGATCCCTATGAGCCCATGATCATTTTTGCCTCAAGGGTTTTGCTTAGAATAAAATTCCTTAAAGTACAAACAATACTTTTGAGCAAAATACATTTTCGTGCTCCTGATGATCATCTTTTTTGCTTCAAGAGTTTTGATTACAGATGATTTTCTATAACTTGGAAATAGTCACTTGCCCGATCCGACCATCGTGGGGGGAGGGAGGGGAGCACTACTATCCATTCACATCGTACTACGATAACTTGAACACAAGCAAAAAAGCTTGCAAGTGCCATATGAGCTTTCAGCTCTTGTTTTTTTATAAATGTATCACTCTACTCTAATAAGGCTATAGATCGACAGTCTAGTTATACATCACTTATTTACTTAAGGAGGCTTGAAAACCAGATAAATATGCGTTATTTCGTTTGTCCGTAATCCACAGATAATCGATTTCATCTAATGAACTTATTCTTTCGGAATTGCCGAAAAATTGGCTGACTTATCATTTTCCTACTTTGTAAAGGCGTAATTTTCCGAGCTTAGCATCTTCAACCCTGGAAATGCAGTCCTTTATTGAAATTCGAAATCTCCGCGTCTGGTTGAATTTTGGGTTGTCGTGCAAGCAGCGCACACTCTGAACGTTATTACTAGAGCCTCGGGGTGAAAGAATACAAAGTCCCTTATATGAGTCAAAATATTTCAGTGTATGCATATATTATATGTTAAAATTTGCTGCCTTTTCAGTTAAACTTTAAGAAACCTCCCGAACCGACAAACGTCACCAAAATTCGTCTGACCCATGTACATTTCCTTAACAGCTGTAGACCCGCTGCACTGTAAAAAATATCTCCTTTATCGGACTTTAGTGGTTTCGTACATTTTTATTCCTAATTCAGAGAATTAAAATCCGAATTCGGAGAGTTATAATCCGGTGCAGGAGTATACTGCAATATCCTGCAGAATACTGCAGTATTTTGCATTCTACCGTTTTAATCGTGCATCGGATTATAATTCTCCGAATTAGGAGACGCACAACTACTAAAGTCCGATAAATGAGAGACTTTTTATGGGCCTTGGCTGCACCAGTTCGGCTACACAGATTACTGAGAAATGTGTCAAGGACTGTCTACTGCATATATGTTATTGTTGTTGTTATTGTTATTAACACGATATGTTAGGCTTTAAAGTTATTATCACTCTTTCCCATGTAAGAAGGTCTATAAATAGCTCTGCGACTAAATATGCTTGAGAAAAAGACGGGACTGAATAGGCTACGGTCGGCCTGCAGAAAATGTTCTTGTATATCGGATACCACATTTCAGAACAAAATTATTTAAGTCGTTCATCAAGTTTAAATCTGTATACACAACATTACAATACATTTAATACACCTGATGACTATCTCTCCTTGCCGATGCAAAATATCCGGCCTCTTCGGGTACCTAGCGGAAGAAAGGCAGAAGTGGTATCACAGCTGCTCCCAAAGATCGTCATGATTGGTTGAGACAGGATGTGAGTTGTTGAGTTTGAGTCGTCACGGAGACGTTTACTCCTTCTTCCTGAGGATCACTGGCGTGTTTTAGACTTAGTCATATAGAGTAAACTGTGGGCCCGACATTAAGAAGTTTCACGATTGGGCTCAAAGCCTTGCTCATATCAAGCATGTCCTTTTTTTATCTTGAATAAGCCACTCGGAGCATCTGAGTGGCTTATTCGGACGTAAAGTATGAACAAAAGGTGGACAATATTAGTAGTAGTCCTAGATTGGCGACCCTCGACTTAGTTATCTCTCAAATTGGGAAAAACGATTCCTTTTTTCCCGATTCCGCTGATATTAGATTCCATATTATCTAATACTTATTGGAACCAGCAGTTATTTTTGTAGGAATCGATGGGAGCTGAAAGGCTATTATTGGATGGAATGCATCGGGTTCTTTGCTTTCATAATCACTGTCCGTTATTTTTGAACAGTGTGGCTGGTGATGGATTTTGCAGAAAAAAAAATGGTACATACCAGTCATTGCCATCGGTTGGTTATGGTTCGCTCACTTACAACACACCTCGCACTATTTACAGTATATGTTCCAACATTTAAAACAATTTGGATGCTGTAAAACTAGGCTCTTCTTTCAACAAATTATCCACGGCTTTGGCTTTTTAAGCCTTTTCCCAAGCCCATTGACTTCTAGGCGAAACTCGGCAAAATTCAGGTAACCGGTTTTATGCATCAATAGCGTGCGATTACTCGTCGGGAGCATAATGTGCCAGGAAAATAGTGAATCTTGGCAAGAGAGAATTCAGTTACGGAAGTAGGTTGCATTAGGTACGACGGGCCCTTTAATATAAAAATATGATTTTGTTTTAACACTGTTGTGTTCTAAGCTTTTGTCATTGATTTCTTCCGAGAGCCTGACTGCATATGTTCTAGGCTCCGCTTATTGGTCCAATCCCCGTTTCCTCCTAAACTTGTCCTTGTCTAAGAGATGTTTGCCTATTTTCTTTTATCTCATCTGCATTGCAGACACGTCTTTCGCCCAGCGTTGTAAATAGAAGCTTAGGACTCGCTATCTTGAAACGTTTGGGAATTTAAGAAGTTTGGACCTGGAAGGTGCTCCAGGGATTAGCAAGAGACAAGGAAATACTATCTTTTAGAGATCGAGCACTGCTGGAATTCTTTGCTCCTTGAAAACGAAGGTTGAGTGCCTGGATTCCCGTAAAACAATCCACTCATTGCGAGCGCTGTAGCAGCTTGCACGGTTTTATGTGTAGTATAACTCGTGAACCAGCGCAGGTATCAGGTTGAAACTTGGTACACTCGTGGGTATTGAGGTCTAGCTGTGCTTTTTGGGGGTCTTGCCCCCCATACCCACCCGGTTCAGGGGCAATTGGGCCCAGATTGCCTAGTGAATAATGTTCATAACTTGACCAGAGCTGGACATAGGACGATGAAATTCCTTGTACTTGTAGATCCTAGGGCTGGGAAAGTATTTTTAAAGTTGCACCTCCCCCACCACCCCGTTCATGGGCAACTGGGCCCAGATTGCGCAAGAGTAAAGTTCGTGACCCGTGACAGGAATCAACAGGTATCAAGTTGAAACTTGGTAGGATTGTGGGCATTGGGGTTTCTTTTTGCTTTTTGGGGGTCCCAAACCCCCTTCCATTTGGTGTAACAGCGACGAATAAGACCACGCGACTTGCTTCGATCCTTATGAAACGTTGGAAACAGGACAGTTTTGTCATATGATCGATCATATGCCGTTCTTAATGAAGTTGTAACGATGGGAGTATTAGGCTGCTACGATTTTTTTTATTGCACTTGTTATTACCTTGCTAATGGAAAAGAGAGGGTCAGACTGGCTGGCAAAACATTCAGGTTTGAAATTGAGTTCTTGCAAGATGTTCCTGCAAATCTCCAAGATCTCTTTGGTTCATGCGATTGCTTACATTATTAGCTTTTAAAGTGGGATGATTTCAAATTAGGTTATTTCAATACTTGTTTGGTTATTGGGAGTGAAAGATGTCTTGGTTCTAACGCTGTTCTTATATAAGATGTGATAAATATTTTACGTTCACACTCCACGTTCGAGGGCTTGCGCACTTGTTATTTGTCGTAATCAGGTGCTCACTAAATAGAAGGTTGAGTGCTTTGATTCGCCCAAAATGTTGGGGAAGGCTTAGGAGAAGTTGACATGTAGAGAGCGGAAGAAAGGCACGTCCTCCTATAGGCCTTGGATTCGGTTTGTTTCTGCTGTCCCGGGACTGTTTTCTACTTGCATTAGAATTTCCGAATCGATTAAAGACAAGGTACTACTTTTAGTTACGGTACTTAGTGCAACATACCGCATATGTGCCAACCACCTAACTGGTTTTGTCTTTATCACGGTCATCCCTTTTGCTTGACCCTTTGTTGTCCGGTGGCAGAGTTTTCCCAGACAGTTCAGGAAAAAACGGTTTTTAGTGGAGTGTTTAATAATCCACTCTTGCGAGCGCTGTAGCAGCTTTCTGATCCGGTCGTATCCACAACATTTTTTTCTTTTCTTTAGCTGGACGCGTTGACAGTAACGTATACTGTGCGGGGGGGGGCTATTGCGACGGCCTTTTCTGTTTTATGATAGCAGAAATACAAGTGAATATTCTCTTCAAAGCCAAGGCTACCAAAATCTTGGAGAATAACGTCATGTCTATAACAACAGAAGCTGTGAATTAAGCGAGAATTGGAAACAGTCACAGTGGTATTCTTTAATAATTGTCAACACAGCACTTATCCTCCAAAGCTATCGTAATTCGGTGTGTAATTTACAGATTCCTTTGACTAAAAAACACATTATTATCACCGTTTTAATTTCGGAGAACTCATAAAGGGATTTCCAAGTCCATTTCCTTGGTGGAGGATCGGGCAAGCAACTCCAGCCTTGTACCTAACCTACAGGAGAGATCTCCAACCTCGAATTACAAACCTCAAATAAGCCTAAAAAATGTTAAAAAGGAAATTTCTATTCGGTTCTAACTGTCAAGAAGTAAAATCTTATGACCTAGGATCTAATTAGGACTGCACAGAAATTTGCTTTTAACAATTTTTGACGCCAGTTTCGAAGTAATGCAATTGGAAGTGGGCAACCCCTCCTGTTTAACAATAGCATGCAGAAAAAGAACCATTATCTCTTTATCTTGCGCTCCCACCCCTTTTGACACTTCATCCCAAAAATAAAAAAAGTTTTGAGCTTCATTCGTTAAGTCGTGCTGCGCTTCATGCGTCTGACCGATTCGAATTTTGGCTTCGTTAATGAGGGAGATATGAGCTTGAACTTAGCTAGAATTTATTCGCACCATACTGATGCTTACCCCCCCCCCCCCCCGACGGATGGCTGCGAAATTTGCTGTTAATTAGAAAAGTAGTGACACATTTTCGCTTTGTCAGTATCATTTTGCAAGTTCGGGGTTCAGGGCGCTGGAATCAGTATTTAGTGTAACTTAGTTACGAAAAAAGGGTGAGTTTTGTGATCATAGAGGTTGCAGCGAGTCACAGAGGCTTGGATATCTTTTCTTTTAGACCTGAACGGCTTTTAACAAAGACGAACAACCTGAATGATCCCCGACATCCTGTGCGTCTGTATCTAAAGCTGAGAGCAATAATCGGGGGGGGGGGTTGAAGGGGGGTTAGGTAACAAGAGCTTTTTGAGAAACTTTGGCTACCAAGTTGACTCCCACTCTTTTCACGGTCGAGAAAGTGTCGTCTTATAAGTTGTGATACACCTGGAATAGCTTAGTACAGAGTAGTTTTATGGTAGGTTAGTATTTTGATACTCAGATTATGTGTCACTGGCTATTGTCCTACGGTAAAATACTTGTTTAAACTTTGCCTAATTTTCTTTACTTTGCACTTAAGTCATGATGGCACGGTCTTAAATATCGTCTTAAATAACTTGAGCTGTAATCAGCCAGGCTACAGAGTTTTAATCGTCGCTTCTAACAATATAATGGGGTAATCCGTTCGTTTACTAAAGTCGGACGAAAAATTCGCTGTCACCAAAGCTTAACAACCTAGGTAGTTGCTAAGTTGTTAAGCTCTGGCTGTTACTGCTTAAAACCAAGTGTGGCCTTCTTTCTATTTCCTGATACTTCTAAACGTTTTCTTCCGACCTTCTTTCTCCCCATTCCGCGACTCCAGGGATCCTAAATTCCTTCCATGAGCTTAAAATCTTCTTTGAATAATTAAAAGTTGCATATTCCAGAGTTTTAGACACCAACTTGCTGACCGTTACGAGTGGTTTCCCACTCTCGGTTTTAGTGTACAGCAAGTGCACCGTGCTAGCACCAGCTGACACCAGCCGGCACCGGTTGCTGCGTGTGTTAAAAAACTATAATCAGCATGTATAGAAGCGGAATCGCCTACTTTATTGCCGGCACCGCACTGTCAGAAGTTTCATAACAGATCGCGCATAACACTTTCAAGAATAACACCTTTTCACTTAGAAATAAAGTGTTATGACCAATTAAGTTTACACTATTTCGAGTCTAGACCTCCAACAACACCTTCAATTGGTAAAAAATACTACACTGTCAGAAGTTACATAACGACAACAGAAGGATGCCCGGTTTCAACAGATAACACTTTGGGATGTTATCTGTTATGTTTCTTTCGTTCCCGTTAGTAATTTTACCATTTGAAGGTGTTGTTGGGGATCTAGGCACGAAATAGTGTAGACTTAATTGGTCATAACACTTTATTTCTAAGTGAAAAGGTGCTATTCTTGAAAGTGTTATGCGCTATCTGTTATGAAACTTCTGACAGCGCGGTGACCGCACCGCTGGTTTAAATTTGGCGCTCGAAATCTCTGTCTCGCCTCGACCTGAGCATTGGATTATATGAATTATTCGTAGGACAACATTTAGAGATGTGTGAGAGAAGACCTAGCCTGTAAAAGGAGACTACTTAGTTTCGTTTTACAGATAACATGGTATCTGATACCACCGTAACTGGATTTGTATTTTGTCGTCTTTGCAATTACCGTGGTATCTGATACTATGGTTGCTTTGCAAAAAGAACAATTTTCGAATTTGTGTTTGTACCAGTCATTCCAAAAGAAATGCTAGTATCCACTCGTGTTACAAGTGCCAAACTTCTTTCCCACCAATTTGACAAAAACCCATGCTCCTGTGTTAGTGATGATGACAATGAGATAACTTTCAGATACCACGGCAACTGCAAAAACGCCTTCTGAGTTCTGACCGTGGTATCAGATACCATGGTTTCTGCAAAAACGCAACTCTTGTTTCATTAACTAAAATGGTGCATATCGACTGTAGCCATCCTGGTACGATATTCTGGTTCCATGACTCCCTTGGTACTGGTTCATTTCATTCTAGTCTATCTAAGAAAATTAAACTAATTTAATCCATGAAATTAGCGGTTCTAACTTCGTATCTCTTACAGGGTGACGTCTGTGCAAATCCTTGCCCCCAAGGGACGTGGGGAAAGGATTGCTTTAAGCGCTGTGATTGCTACAATGGAGCTTCCTGCGATCATATTTCGGGAGCGTGCATCTGTAATCCCGGGTATAGAGGGGATAAGGTAAGTTGATGAGATGAAACGATTCGGGACAGGGAGGGGCGACTTCTTAGAAAATGAGATATGTACCAATCAAGCAGCAAAAACAGCAGTCGTGTCTAAAATGAAAGCGCAGCACCAGCTTTAACTCCAAGCAATTTTCACGAAGAAATCCACAAAATCAGATAATTAAGTAAGAATCTTTAGTTGTTTTTCTACAAATTCATTCCGCTTGAGCCTGAAGAGAACCCCTGCCAAGAAGGGCCGAAATGTATACATGGTATATATAGCTATAGATATTCTCTCACCCCAAGCTGACTACGATTCATATTTTGACAAAGCAAAACGGATAAGTCAGCTATATTTTATTATAAGTTCATTTTCCAGCTTGAGCGGCTTGAGCTTGAAGAGGCCCCTTGCCAAGAAGGGCCGAAATAATAATAATTTATTCATTACCCACAAATTCCAGTGGAAAGGCAAGTGGAGTACAATAAAGAAAAAGAAAGGAAGAAAATCTAAAATAACTATAGGCTACGTACAAAAAACACTAGCACATAAACATATATCCAATATATATGTATATCCAATATATATCCCACACAATAAATATATATCCAATGAAATGGAGCTGACTTATCCGTTTTGCAGTGTCAAATATAACATGTACTCGACCATGTGTTACGTGTCGGGTTAGTGGGACATCTCCAGTTCCCAACCACTACTCTGGATTCTTTGCTTTCGAGGTCTGCTGGAACTCGGAATATCAAACTAAAGGCGTTTTTCCGTGACACAATTGTGGGCCAAACACTTCTGAGTGTTTTTCGCGGAAACACGATTGTGTGCCACACAGTCGAGCCACAAGTTGAAACTCGCGGAAACGCCGTTTTGTCTTTTTTTTTGGCGGTAAATCAAATGTCGGAATATATAAATAAACAAGAGCTGTAAGCTCATATGGCACTTGCAAGGGTTGAGATGTATTATTTGATCAAAAGTAATTTTCGACTGTGCGGTTCAGATGCGCACTTTAAGGGAGCTAGAGAAAAAGTATATTATCGTTGAACTTGGCTGTAATGATGCGCACTTTAAAGGAACTAGAAATTCATCTGTAAGGAAGACCCTTGAGGCAAAAACGATAGCAGGCTCTTAGGGATCATTGATATATACGTATGATCAGAAGTATTTTTTCCCCCACTAATTTGCGCACTTTAAGGGTGCAAGAAATTATTTTTTTTGCAAAACCCTTGTGGGACAACTGATCATGGGTTGAGATGTATCGTTTGATAAAAAGTACTTTTCGACCTTGCGGTTAAGATGCACACTTTAAGGGAGCTAGAACATCATTTGTAAGCAAAACCCTTGAGGCAAAAATGATCATGAGCTCATGCGGATCATGGAAATGCATATTTTGCTTAAAAGTATTTTTCTTAATTTGCGGTCATGATTGGTACTTTAGGGAATGGTCGGATTTGAAAAGTGGCGATTTCTAAGACAATCTTGTCGAATTTCTAATATTCCAGCCAAATTTCATCGTCCTAGCACATCTGGAAGTACCTTAACTCGCGATCACCGGAATTCCGGACCCGCCCCTCAAACTCCCCCCACAGTCGCCGGAGCCAATCCGGTTCAGTTTGGAATTGTTTGTTATTCCCACAAAGTTCCATCCCGATCTCTCCAGTCCAATCCGGTCACGTATTCCCTCCCCCCCAATTGTTGTCGGATCCGGCCCGGACATGAAAAAGATCACCACAGGCACGCCCTCTGTTCAGTTATTAAATTTCACTCGAATCCGATCACCCGTTCCAAAGTTACGCATGGCTAAATATTCCGGATTCCCCCTCCCTCCGATCCCCCCACGACTATCGGATCGAGTGAATTTTTATTTACAAGTCAGTTTGATCTGGTCCCTGATACGCCTCCCAAGTTTCGTCGTGAATTCCGTGATACTCCCCTCCACCTCCCCCCCCCCCCAAGTGTCCGGGTCCAGTCCAAACGTGTAAACAAATTATCTGGAGCAGATTCTTGTTCTTCCCAGCAAGTTTTACTCCGATCCCTCCATTATAACCGTTTCTCGAGATTTCCGGTCTTCCCCCACCCCAATTCCCCCATAGCTGTCGAATCCGGTTCGGACTTCAAATGGAACATCAGAGATATGTCATTCATCCAGGTATTAAGTTTCGTCCCAATCCGATCACCCGTTCGAAAGTTACACAACACTCAATTTTCCATATTCCCCCGCACTGCACCACATATACAAACCCCTTTGACCCTCGAATGCACTAGCTCTTTCCAATGTTAACAGAGTGATCCGATGCAAAGAGTGATGTCACGCCGCGCGCAGACCTACTAGTGTAAAGAAAGGGGTAGGGGTTTTACAAAAACTACTAAATTTTCCGGATTCCCCCGCCCTCTACTCCCTCCACGGTGGTCGGATCGGGGAAGTGATTATTTGCAAGTTAGTTTGGTCGGGTCCCTGATATGCCTGCCAAGTTTCATCGTCCTAGCACATCTGCAAGTACCCTAACTCGCGATCACCGGACCGACCGACCGACCGACCGACCGACCGACCGACCGACAGACCGACCGACGGAAAAGTGATCGGTATATGGCACTTGAGCGAAGCTGCAAGTGCCATAAAAAGTGCAAAATCTCAATAAATAGAACTCCAGGCTTTCGTCCTTACCATCTCGTGCAAAAAGGATCTTCTGTTTTATGTCCACATACTTGAGAAAGTTTTTAATTTTACTGTTTTGACGTTGTTTTGCTGCTGAGTTTAAATTTCCCGCCAAAATCGAGCCACAAAATTGACAATCACCTCGGTAGTTGTTTGTCGAATTTGAGCCACAAAGCGAACCACGAAAATCTTGTTGGTCGCGGAAACACACTTGTGGGCCGCACAAAAGGCCGCGGAAACACTCTTTTCGAGCCACAATCGACCCACAAACTGTTTGTGGGAGCACGGAAAAACGCCTTAATATTTACAAACCTAGCCTAGCAAAATATGGACGATATTTTTTCCAAAAGGTTACAAGTGATATTTTTCAAATTGTACAGGAACAGCGAAAAACCTTTCCGGTTCAGACCAAGAAAGGCCTACAATGTAAAAAAAATCTTGCAGTATTTGCTACTCGGATTAATCTTATCTTTATTGAGATAAGATTATCCCTAATTCGGATTAATCTTATCCCAATAGAGATAAGATTAATCCCAGTAGCAAATACTGCATCCTTATCGGAGAAACTTTTTACAGTGTAGAAGTCCCAGAAAGAAAACTCTGCATATCCACAACGGTTGCTCCGATTTGTCTGAAGCTTCTACCATCAGTCATGCCACTGTTGTGGATGCACTGTCAGAAGTTTTATAACAGATAACACAAGGATATGCGGTTTCAACAGACAAGACCCGACAGACAAAGGTTGGGATGTAATCTGTTGTCGCGACAAATGTCATGCATGAAATGTTATGCATTGCTAGGAAGAGCCGAAAAACCGCCAAAAAAGCATCTGCTGACTTTTTTGTTTGTCGTAATGAAATCGGAAAATTCAGCAGATACTTTTTTGGTGGCTTTTCGGCTCTTCCTGGCAATGCTTGTTATGCATAACATTTCATGCATAACGTTTGTCGTGACAACAGATTACATCCCAAGTGTTGTCTGTCGAAACCGCGCATCCTTATGTAATCTGTTATGAAACTTCTGACAGTTTAGGGCACGAATAATAAGACAATTTTGAGAAAAAATATCACTTATAACCTTCTAGTAAAACACGTCGATATAATGAAATACTTAAAGTCGGTGTAATGAGATACTTAAAGCACAACTCTAATTTCACTATAAAATAACTCAGAAAAATCGTTTTTCGAAAATACCAACACTTTTCCCGTGAACACGTTGCGTTCTCTTCTTTCCAGTTTTCCTGAGCGTGTTCCACCCTTCTAACAATAGTAACTAATAGTTACTATTTTCGTTCCAACCTCGTGGAAAGTTACTGCGCTGACCGTTCCAACCTTCTCGAAATAGTAACTAATAATAACTATTTGTTTACCACGCTCGGGAGCGTAGTAAGAGTGGTAACTACGAATCTCTGTGACGTGATTGACCCGATTAGCCCGTGGCATGTATTTTGCTGGAAATAGAGGAATGCGTTCCAGCCTTGACACCAAGAAGCCAGAATTCGTGACGTCATGCGTAGTACCTACGGTAAGTATGGTGGAACACGCTCCCTATCTGAACGAGTTTACTCTTTATTATCCAGGGGGTTTAGAGAGGAAGTTAACGCGTGTACTGTTAAGGTACTAGCACACACTCTGCGACTTTAGCACTCGGATTCGAATTTCCTCTTTCGCACCGTAGTTCTCACGCGTCGCATACAGGTTTCCCCATAGTGATGCGAATTTCGCATGCAAAATCATATCAGACTGTGTTTTTATGAATAAATCAGTTTTCAGTTCAGTTCAGTTTCTTTATTAACAAAATTAAATAATACACTGTGAACTAACTACACCCTAAGAGAGCACTGCCCGTAACGGGTGACAGTATTCATTCATTTTTCAGGAAAAGAAATACAAGGAAAAAGAAAAGAAAAAAGAAAAGAAGAAAAAGGGAAAAGTAGAGAAAACAGACGTATATCAATCAAACAAAATATATAAAACAACTATCGGTAGAAAAAGTTCGGATCTAGATCAATATTTTCCAATAAGAAACTTTTAATCTTATTTTTGAATTCTGGTATACTATTAGCATTTTTCAAAGCATTTGGAAGATAATTCCATATTTTTGGACCGGTAAATTTGATTGAAAAACCAGATGACGTGAGACGTCTCCTTTCTGTAACTAGTTCCGATGCATGTCGAGTACCATGTTGGTGAATTTCATCATTCCTTCGAAAAACCGACATAAACGACTCAGGTGCGGTATTTGTGCTTACTTTGTATAAAGTTTCGGCAATTTTTTGTTCCCGAAGTCGAGCCACATTTAATATTTTAAGTTTTATTAATAACGGCTTCACACTTTGACGAGGCTCAAGCTTGCAAATAGCACGTATAGCTTTATTCTGAAGAATTTGGACTTGCTTCCATTCTGACTTATAATTTGAAGCCCAAATGCTTGTTCCATATAAAAGATAAGAAAAGATAAGAAATATTGTTCCATATAAAAGATAAATGGGTTTACTGCAACAAAAGAAAAACAACCAATGACAGGAGGTTAGCCTGTAAGGGACTAAATATTCGAAAATTTTTACCGAAAACAAATTACTCGAAAAAAGGAATGAAAGATAAAGAAAGAAATGAGCTTGACATACCCGAGCTGGAACGCTCAAATTACAAATCAAGAAACACATTTCAAACCAAACACTATCCCTCTAAAAACACTTTGTGCGTAAGTTTGGCGTTAGACAGTCATATCTTCTGCTTCTGCTACTGGAGCCCCTCCAGTGAACCCCTCCTTTTGGACAAGTTTTATAATAGAAGGTTTCTCTCCTCATATTTTTTATCTGGCGAGGATATCCTTGTCGTTTATTCTGGAAGTTTCGTTTTCCCCCGAAAAGTTCACTCTAGAAGCCCCACTGAGGAATTTTTTGCATCTCGAGCAGTTTAACTGTCAGAACGTTCTTTAACGACTGGCATCATTCGTCTGCGATAATCGCGTCTGGGACTTCGCCGATTCATGTCAAGTCTGTCGCCTTTTAAAAAGTGATTTCCTTCAAATTCGATTCTGGAGAGTTAGGGTTTCTGTTGGTGTCAGCGTTTCGGTTTCTCTTTCCCGGTCATTGCAGACCTTAATGCGATTTACCTGGATTGATTCGTTTTTGTCGAAATAGAATTCACGTTTTCGGTTGGTTGGGTTTGAGGGGCTACGGACGATTTTCTCGCGTACGGTACATTCAAACAGACCTAGAAGTATTGATTTTAACTACGAAAATGTCGTAATCCTTCTTCTGCAAAGAGCGGGAATCCAAAACAGATAACACCAAAATAAGAAGAGCTTGTGTCCTTTAGTTTGTGCAGAAATAACAACCCTTTTTTTTCGTAAGAGTAAATAGAAAAATTACCAGAGATTTGTTCAAGTAATAGTGTTCCCGTTCCCGATGATAAAACGAAACCTCGTGTTTGATTTTTACATCCGTAGATTAAGCCAGAGAAATACAGGCAAAAGATTACTTGTAAAAGTTACTTGATCCTCCAGACGTTCAACCCTTAAAATAAGTAATTCTTTTTTTTGCCAGTCGGAACGCGTTTACTTCTCCATCACGGTGTTGCCTGCTAATCAAGCTTCGTCAAACCAAGAACAAATAAGCAGTAGAATCTCCGTCTCTTGATCTCTGTAATACGACCATGCGGAGTTTAATAGATTCCCTGCCGGATGCAAACGAGTGAAGGATAGGAGTTACGCGGAACATCACAATTCGTTACCTCTATAAACAGGCAGTAGAGTAATCGCAGAGCCACAGAGAAGAAAAGTCGAGAGTAAGCAGATTATTGATTGTGTAACATTGTGACGTCACTCGTGGTTCTCTGCAGAGACGGGTCCTACACGCCTGCTACGGTCTTTTCTTTTCAATGCGCAGCGGCGTAGAGGGAAGTAAACGGGCGTCAACTCAAAGCTCAGCAAATAGATCTAGCTCTACTCAGTTTTGTAGGGGTATCCATAGTCGGTGCATGGGACCAGTGACGGAGGTTCTGTTGGCTTATTTGTTCTTTGTCAAACGCAACCATTGGCGCAACCGCTGAGCTAGCGCTGAAGAGGCTCTCGCTTGTCTCCTAGATGGCTCTGGCATTAGCGCTTACGTTGTCTCGCCTCCCATTGGTTGATAGTTCTGTTTGCCATTTCGTGGTACCTAGAACTTGTGACTTCTCTGTCCGTATGGGAAGATATGAGAGTGGGTTTGAGTTCTACGATGGTATTCGTTCCTCATCTATCAGTAATGGAGCAAAACCGAAATTGAAAAAGACATTCAAAACTTTTGCAGGGATTAACTGTTCGCAAGTTAACTTGAAAAACTAAAAACTTGTGGATTAATCACAGATGATTCATTAAGCTCGTGGAAGGGATTGAGAAGTTCTGGTGTCAAGGAATAGAGGGAACAGACGATGAGCAAAGGGGTTTGAGACTTCCCGAAAGAAGTGAACGTAGGTGTAGTTTTGTCAAGTGGAACAAAAAAGCTTGTGATTATCAGACAATATCATTTATAGTTAAGAAAGGATACGGTAAGGAGAAATGGGGAGGGTACGAGTAAGGATGGTAGGTAAGGGTACAGTACAGTAAGGAGAAGTTCAGTAAGGAGAAGTTTAGTAAGGAGAAATGGCGTATTTTAAGCCTGAGTCGAATATTATTTTTCTTATGAGAAAGTAATTACTTTCTGATAATTTATCATATTTATTATAATTTCCCATTTTTGGATAATCCCCGTGATCGGGGAAAAAGGAGAAATTTGAGATTGGGCACTTTGCCAGGGAAATTGTTATGGTCCTACTGTTCCAGAACAACTGCACATTACAGAAGAGTTACATTAAAGAAGGAATTGAACGCGAATTAGTGATCTGATTTAGTTATTTGCAAAGACTCCGTGTGGGAGGCTTGATAAATGGTTTGGAAAGGAATTTGACTGTTAAAAGTTCAGACTGGTTTCCTTAATAATAATGATGTTTAGTCCGATCAGCACCTTAATCAGATACGCTAGATAATAATTTTCTATTGTTAATTTCCGGCTCACACAAATCACAACCGGCATATCAGTGTTAGTTTCATGGAGTAGCTTGATCCAACGTGTCGTGTTGTATCTAAACACACCACTTAGAAAATTTTGACTGAGGACTCCGGAATTTTCGGTTTACCTCAGAATCCAGTCTTTTCATTTACCCCATAAAAGAAAATCAAAAAAATCTTGTTATCCCTATGACCTGTACTTTGACCGAAAAAATCCCCTCACCAAGTTTCAAGAAAATTTTCAGATGATAACAGCGTTTACCCACCCTGCGAAGTGGAAACGACTCTTGCCATACTTGAATGCACCCCCCGCCTCTCGTTCAGAGGCGTCATTTTTGCAGGTGGGGGTTGCCCGCCTGGCTTCCAAGGGGGCCCAGAGCTACCCAGGAAAAACAGAAAAATAGCCCGAAAATGTCAGTTTCTCATCAGAATTATGACATCTGGTTGCGCCATTTCGGTGACCAAGGTCACTCATGGAAATTGAGTGCATTGAATGTGTCAAGGCACGTTTGAGCCTCGGTAAGTTGTGTGTCTGAACTCTGAACATGACGACAGACATTATCTTTGTAACATGGCGTCGAGTATCAATCACTTCATGTTTTTTTCCTGGATAGCTGAGGGCCCCCTTGGAAATTCAAGTGGGGCACCACCCCGAAGGAGCACAAAATATAAGATTAGGAAGGGGAGAGGGTCAGCAAACAGTACCCTTTCCACTTAACCCCAGCTTTTATATATATCTGTATTTAAAAGCTATTAAGCCATATACAGAAATAAAACAAATCAATTTGCAAAAACTATACAAAAAACAACTACCCTATTTTCGCATTCCTAACTTTATAAACCTCACTATTTTTCGCATTCATACTTACTATCATCTACCTACTCTCTACCAAACTAATCACTTTTTCAACCATATTACAAAAAGAAACGGTAAGAAAATATAACGGTAAGAAAAGTTTAAATCAGTGTTTAATATGGGTTGCAGCAAAAGTTTAGATCAGTTGTATTTCAGATGTTCATTTTATTTGGAAAGGTTCGATATGCCAGTTTTCAATTAAAGGTCTCACACTGTTTGAAATGTGTCGTGACCAGACCCGTATGCATGGAATTTATTTCGGAGGGGGTTTTACCCGCGGGTCGGACCTAGTCCAAACCAAAAAGTTCAAAAAATAAAAAGATCAGAGGTAAAAGCCTATAAAAACAAAAAAAATTCTGTTTCGGAGGGGGTTCGAACCCTCTAACCCCCCCTCTGGATACGCCCCTAGTCGTGACCAAACACTAGGAGCTGATCTGTGACAGATGGCCCTTGCTTTCATTTGTGATCCAAAAAGGCGATAAAGAATTCCAAAAATTTCGCCTGTGGCGCCTTTTGTAGTACGCTCTATTTACTTTGAGGTTTGGGCTTGCGGTCTTGGGGATGAGCATCTCTTTCTTTTCTGCATGTTACTGTTTATATTTATATTCTTCTTCTTCTTTTAAAACCTAAAATCTGTTAGGAAAGAAGTTAGCTTTTGTCAGAAAACATGCTGATTCAAAAAAAAATATCGCCTGCGGCGCTCAGAAGGTGCTGCGTTTGCTTCGCTCTCCAGCGAGTTCCTGTTATTAGGCTTGACTTTACCTTTCACAAACTGGTTTCATTTAGTTTTCCGGATGTGGTGCAGTACGTTTCTTGTCTATTGTTGGTAAACCGTTAAACTCTTCAGCCCTGGTGGATTTTCGACACGTATATTTTGCGGTTTTCGTCACCCTCCCCTTACCCAAGCATTTCAAACCGCCCGTGCGTCGCGGGGCGCCGAAAGGGCCCGGGACACCTCCGCTGCCCCCTTCTAGATTTCAGCGAAATGACGCCTCTGCTCTCGTTTGTTTTTATCAGCTTCTCGCCTGTTTCACAGACGCTCTGCTATCGTATCGGTGTCGCATATTCTCAGAGCTGTGAGTCTCCTTCAGACTAACTACGTCCATGTCGTCTCTCGGGGATATTGCACTGGACTTAAGTGGGACATTATAATATCCCTTTTTAATGGCGTGGCTTTCTCTCAGTGGTTCCCTGCGCCATAAGTGATAACGGTTTGGGAGAAGAATGGAAATTGCGAACTGGGATGGCTTGGATTGGCTAAGTTTCGTCCCCTTATCGTTCGATTTTCGTGACGGTATAAAAGGCAATATGGGATATTGTAATATCCTGTCTTAATGACACCGCTTTCTCTCAGCGCTCCCTGGGTCATATGTGATAACAGTTCGGTAATGTCATGGAAATCACAAGTTGGACTGTCAAAAGTTCTGTCGTGTCATTTGAATTTAACGATGGTGCAGTAGACGATTAGAACCAAAGACCTTAAGCAGTAGGAAAGATAGGAAACTCCACTGAAATTGCATCGTGGAAAATCGATCTGCCCGCTACCTAGCGTTTGGACTCCGTCCTCAACAGAATGAAAGTGAGAGGAAACAAATAAAAGTGTAAGCAAACTCAAATAATTTGCAAACAACAACCGTGTAGTTATGGCAGAACGATTGGTCGAAAAATCCACAGAGCGAGTTTTAAAGTTTAACTGAAAAGCCAACTTATTTTTATGTCATTTAGTTGAATACACTGAATTATTTGGATTCTGCAAAGGGATTTTTTTGTTTTCCACTATCTGCTCTAGTTATGACGTTCAGAATATCCGCGGCGGTCCCCACAGCGAAAATTCTACTGTGACGCGGGAAATTTTTATCTAAACACAAACAAGGCTTTTCCGTGGGCAGTGGCGATATTGGTGAAAATTGCTTAGTGCCTGAACAAAAAAAAAGTCATAAATCTTTCTTGTAAGGCATACAACAAATTAGATCGAGGTACCACAAATCACGCGGAAATTCCACTATTAGGAAATCGATTATTCCTGAATAGCGGAACAACCAAGTAACGCATTTTTAGCCGGTCTTCAAGCCAATTTAAGTGAATAAGTGATGGGTAACTAGATTGTACTATCCCAGTCCTTTTCAGTTAAACTTTAACGATAGACCAACCACTAGAAGGTGCTAATTATCGCGACTGGTGGGGCTGTGGGAGTTTCGTGTCTTTCCACATCTATTCTGTTCGATTCGAGTGGTTAAAACTTTGGAACTAAATCGTGAGGTCAATCGTTCATTGAGGGACTTGGGGCTCTCCTTGGAGATGTCAGTCAACGAACCCGGCTCTCGATACCCTTCACAGAAGACAAAGAGTCATGGCACGACTTGGTCCATCATGAGGCTATGCACCCAGGGTTGCCACGGGTAGTACAACGGTTTTACTTATGATATTTTGTTTTAAAATAGCACTCTAAAAAACATAGCACTATTAGAGCAATCGTAATATAACTAACGATTTTTCTTCAAAAGAACACGCTTTGTTCTGTTCCGACTGCTTTTGCTTTGAAAAGTCAGTATTAACTGGAGGAACAGTGGTCTCTATACGCTAGTCTTAGTCGTTTTGCACATAATGATCATCAACAAAAAGCGACCTTTTCAAGAATTTCACCGGTGTTACAACCGTGCTGCATCACCAGGGAGAGCTGCATAGCTTGCGTCCTGGAACAACATATTCATTTTAAACCTGTGAGAGCCGTTTGAAGTCGGTCTTCTTTGTCTTCAGGGGAATAGTTGGAATACATCGCTCTCGCACCAGTTTCACCTTTTTTTGTTGCATCTCTCACCTTCCTGAATTTCCCCTACGCTTCTGACATAGGGAATTCCTAGGATCATCATTAGGGCTTAAAGTCCTCAGCGTTTCCTTTTAAGGGAATTCCGAAGCTCTTAATTGAGATCGGTAGCGCGAACGCCTCATCTGGCCTCCCGATATTAACTAGATCAAAGGGGTTCCCACGATGGGAGACGGGATTTGGAAGTCCGAATTTTCTTCACTCATGCAGCGAAGCGAGTAATCTTTTGAGATGGAGCTCCGTTGAGTCTGAGAAAAGAGGCACCTGGTTTAGATTGGAGGAGGATCAACGTTGACCCCTGTTCTCTCAAGGATGTTTGAAATCTGAAGCAACGCTTGAAGCCTTTCTCTGGACTGGGTGTGTCTCTTTGACTTAGAATTAGGTCAGGTCTTAGAACAGTACGTGATTTTACAGTTTAAAGCACAAACGACACTTGACATTTAAAAATTATGCCTGGGCTCAAGAGTTTAAGTGGCTTTGCAGCTCCCTTTCTCTTTTCTCAGTATAGTCAACACGTTTGAATTAAAATACAAGTTATCGTCCAATTAACCTCAGGTACACAATGACTGACTAGTTTAGTCAATTACAATACCAAAAATACAATAGAACAGTCTAATATGAATATAATTGACAAATTATAGCTGTAACGGTTTTGATAACGGTTTTGAGACACCTGGATAGGCTGTCCGGCTTTCTCGTTCAAGCTCTTCGTTCAACCGGTCAGCTTTTCCACAAACCGAATAGTTCATAATAGGGCGTCATGTAAAGCTTTTTGCAGCTGATCAAGGGTAAAAATCGGCAAACTTAAATCAGTTTCGTTCTGTCGTCTATAGTTCCTACGCAATCTTTGCAGAGATTCTGTGTACAGATAAATAAAGTATGTTGCTTTTACAGCCAATTAAACGTGAGGTGACATATTACCTTGTGTGTTTTGTATTAGTTCTTATTTATTTATTTCATTTTCTTTGTACAGTGTACTCCGGTTTCGAAAATAACGGGTGAAAAATAAATTACTTACTTATTACCTACTTACTTATATCGCTTCCTTGTTCATGTGGCTTCTTTTTCCGGGGCTTCCGGCTCACTAGGCATTTTTCATTTTTCTGTCATTGAAGTCTGCATCCAAACCTGTAGGCCTATTTGTTCGTTCTAATCAAGTGTTCAGATTTTGCTTCAAATAAACCCGCCATCAAGATAAGATAAGGTTCCAGGCACCGAACAAGCAAGAGAGAAAATAAAAATGAAAGAAGGCATTCAGAATATTCCCAAGCATTACCCGTTTCCCGTTTGCAAGTTGACATTTGAATAGCTAGAAAATCCCATTTTTGATTATTCTAAGATGATCAAGCTCATTGCTGGATTTTAGGAATTTCGAAGCTGTGGAATCGGGATAATATAGTGACTGGCGATGAGCTAAGGGGTAGAACTCTATAATTAACAACGGAAAGAGGTTAATGAATGTGCAGCTTTTTTAGATTATATTATATACGGAGTTTATTAGGAAAAAAATATTGGATTTTTTTACAGTGTATAGACACTGGAGGGTTACAAATAGCACGGGAATGGTCTTATGTAGTCCATAGCTTAAAGTTTAACTGAAAAGCCAACTCATCCAGGGGCGTCCCGACACCTTCCTGATAGGGGGGGGGGGGGGTGCGGCTCCAGAAATTTACCGGAATTTTTCAAAGTTTTACCGGAATTTTTCGAGTTTTTTCCGGAAATTCTCCGTAGTGAACCTCTGCAGAAACTCTAGAATATTGTTGTGTTCTGAGGTTCTGACTTTGACTACGTGTTACAAACAACAAAAAAATAGGTTCGTTAAAGTTTAACTGATTAGGCAGCTTATTTTCAAATCTGAGATATGAACATACCGCTCTGATAATAACGTTCGGAGTGTGCGCTGCTTGCATGACAAAAAAAATCATCCAGACGCCGAGAATCTCTCTTTCTTTCCCCTTTTTAATGAGGTAACAGGAATTGTCTTAGCCGAGATGAACGCTTTCCATTTTAGTTGTAAGACATTTTTCAACTCAGGAGAGACTTCGAATATATCTTAAAGGACCCCTCTTGCTTTTTCTGCTTTTTATAATATATCTAGCTCCCATAAAGGATTATAAGCTTCTAAAATTCCCACCTTTCTCCATTGTTTCGTTTTGTGCCTACGATTTTTAGCGTTTTTTTGGCCTTGCCGAGTTTTGCCCGTCACACAACGAAACATTTGCCGGGATCATCAACGTCTGCTGACAACTCTTTAACGCATAATGATCTGAGAAGCTTTTGTTTATTACTTCTTTTATTTGCTTAGTTTTCACTCTTTTGAACCACGGCGCGATCAGTTTTCAAATGTTTTGCTCCCAGCCACCGCGTCGGAGAGCAGGAAGGCTGGACATAGTCGACAGCGGCTAACAAGAAAATCGCTAATTTCAGATGGAAAGTAATGGTATTTTCGAAAGTGTTTTTTTCTGATCCATCTCATAGGGAAAATATTATTTCTAGTAAGAGTTGTGCTTTAAAACTTTTGGTTTGTTTCGAGGCTCTCCTGGCTATTTCCGAGATCATGCCGGAACAAGGCTAACTCGTTTATCGTCTCGGCTTATCACCGGAAAGGAATCGAGAAAGCTGTCGAAACTGGAGTAGACGGTACTGTGATATTATTCTTGGAACAGTATTTGTAGTTAGGAATGATGAAAATTTCAGTATTTTGCCTAATTCTTGAAAGTTACATAAGCTTAGGAGATTACCGGAATCACCCAATGAAAGATACGCTGTGTTGTCGGTCTGCAAGAATCACTCTGCTAAGTTGTGTGCCAGGGTCGTCTTGGCAAGCTGTGAGTCTACACTTATCCGGTAAGCAGCCAACTTCGGTTAGATTCCGTGGAACAATTCCGGTAGATTCCCCGATCCAGCCTCCAGTAAATTCCCTCATATAAGTTCCGGTAGATTCCTTGTGCAAGATTTCGGTAGATTCCCTGAGCAAAATTCCGGTAGGTTCCCTGAGCAATGATCCGGTAGATTCAAAAATTCTGGTAGATTCCGTGGGTCGAAATCCGGTAGATCCCCTGATCCAGCCTCCAGTAAATTCCCTGAGACAAGTTCCGGTAGATTACTTCAGCAATTCCGGTAGGTTCCCCGAGCAATGATCCGGTAGATTCAATAAAAATCAAGTTCAGGTGAGTTTTATAAATTTTAACTGGCGCGGCTTCGCCGCACCAGTCAAAATTTACCGGAATTTTTTTCCGCAAGCCTTCTGGGGGGGGGGGTGCAGCACCCCCCCGACACCCCCCCTCGGGACGCCCCTGAACTCATCTGTGTGTCATTTAACTGGATACACTGAATTATTTGGATTCTGCAAAGGGATTTTTTAATTTTCCACTATCTGCTCTAGTTATGAGGCTCAGAATATCTCCAGCCGTCCCCACAGCTTAAATTCTACTATGACGTGGGAAATTTTTAATATCAACACAAATGCGGCTTTTCAGTGGACAGTGGTGAGACTGGTGAAGATTGCTTAGTGCCTGAACAAAAAAAATTCATAAATCTTTCTCGTAAAGCATACAACAAAAATACAAGCGCATAGCGGTACCACAAATCATACGGAAATTCCACTATTTGGAAATCGATAATTCGTGAATAGCGGAACAACGAAGTAACTCATTTTCAGCGGATCTTCAAGCCTGTTTAAGTGTGATGGATAACTAGATTTTCCTGTCCTAGCCCTTTTCGGTTAAACTTTAAAGGGGGTGTTTTGAAACTCCTTGTAAAAGGGGAGCTTGATTAGGATGTTTGATATATTTTTTCTTTCACGTATGTATGCGCGAAGGTATTAAGCGTGTCGACTAGCAGGTAAAACGACTAGCAGATAATAGGGTCGTGATTCGACAAAGTGACCACAAAGGATATTTCTGTTTGTGGCTTCCGTGTTTCTATTTGTCTTTGGAGCGCAACTTTTACTGGAAATGATCTTTTAACGATGAAATGGCTCAGAAATGTCGTTTTTCGGAAATGCCATTGCTTGCCACGTGACATTTGCGATTTTCTTGTTAGCGTTTGTCGACTCTATACAATACAGCCTTCCCTCTCTCCGACGCGGTGACGGGACGCACAGTATTCGAAAACTGAACGCACCGTGGTTAAAAACCGTGAAGACCAAGTAAACGAAAAGTCCTTAGCAGAAGATAGACCTTATGGTCCACCATTTCCTCCAGAAAATGAATGTTCATATGTGTGAATGAGTTGTCGGCAGACCTTGAAGCTTTCGGCGAATTTTTCGTTGTATGACTGGGAAAACTTAGCTCGGGCGAAAAATCGGTAAAAAGTTGCAGCAGGGACCCATAAATTTCCTTTACAGGGGGCTTGTCATTTCCTATGCTTCTATGTTGCTGTGTTGACCGAACGAGTCCTACTTTCCAAAAATCCCACTAGGGTCGAATCTGCATACTTGTTTGTCTCATTGGACGTGCGCGCCAAAGAGACTCCTCCCTGAAGGCGCCAGCAGCCAATCCCAAATTTTGTCTATCTGGTCTTGAACGTGATTGGACCGTGGGTATTTCTCGAACTATCTTCCGTGCGGTCAACATAGCATCATAAATCTTTTATTGACAAGCCCCCTGTAAAGGAAATTTATGGGTCCCTGGTTGCAGGTACAAAACGAATCATGGCGAAACTCGGGGATTTTAGAAGCTTATATTTATGAATGAGCAAGAGTGGTCCTTTAAAGGTCGGGCTTCACTATCCAGATTTTTCGCCCGGATTCTGGGTTCCCGTTTTCTTCGATATCGGTTTGGGTAGTGAAGACAGGTCTGAAAGCACCCCGGACGCGTCCGGGAATCTGGTAGAAAAATCTACCAGATTCCTGGATTCTGGTTGAAAAGAAGCGGGAATTTTAAAGTAATTTTCATTTGACTTGGAGAAATTGTGTTGAGATGGTAAATCTAAGAAATGACAGAAGTGCCTCTTAACCATTGAAATCGGCGCTGAAATCTGGGCTCAGTTTGTTCTGGTTTTTGGGACCGTCTTCACGTAATCCGGACCCCAAATTCTTTGCGTCTGGGTAGTGAAGCCCGACCTTAAGTTGTTTGGCTTACATAGGTTAATCATCGCGGTTTGGTCTAAACCACACCACGCGGGACAGTCGTCCTTCCTGTCAGTTTCACTGTCGTAGATCCATGCTATCTGGTCATGTCCATACTTCTTTTCACGGTATGATCGAATTACAATGGGTGATGGACAAGTGTTAATCTAGAACATACCGAGATCGAGTTCCGGGGAAATCCGGAAGGAATTGTCTTGTCTCTGTGACAAAGTTGCGCTATTAATAAGACATCGAAGAGTAATAGGGGGTCGGGACCGGGGAAACCAGAAGTCATTTGTCACTCTGCAGGTGAGGGAGGTTGGGATTTGCCTTTTGATGGCTCATGAGGGATCTCGGTTTGGATCGAGACAAAAAACAAAACAAAACAAGAGCTGCAAGCTCATATGGCACTTGCAAGCTTTTTAGCTTGTATTCAAGTTATCGCAGTAGGATGTGAATGGATAGTAGCTTTGTCAGTGTGATGGGTTGTTTGGTACTACAGTTACGTGCAAAAGAAATGGTCACTTAGTTATATTTGCTGTTGTATAACATATTTGAACAATTTGTTTTAAATATTTTGACATCTTATGGAAAAATCAGCGAAATTTTCAAGAACTTCCTTTTCGACGGTGACGCTCGGGAGGTTTCGATCGCTCCATTCTAACTGTGTCACGTGATTTTCGGTTCCTCCCTCCGACCCCCCCCCCACATTCATCGGATCCGGTCTCGACTCGAAATGGTACATCTGAGACATGAGGTCTTTCCAAATACCAAGTTTTATAAAGATTCAATCACCCGTTCAAAAATTATGAATGTCAATAAAATTCCGGATCCCGGCTCCCCTCCCTCCCCCCACTATGGTCGGATCGGGCAAGTGACTATTTCCAAGTTAATTTGGCCGAGTCAATTATACACCTGCCAAGTTTCATCGTCCTAGAACATCTGGAAGTAACTTAACTCCGTAACACCGGAATTCCGGAACCCCACTCCAACTTCCCCCGTAGTGCACGAATCCGGTCCTGTTCTGTCAATGATGAACCTAGGGATTGTTGTTGTTCCTCCCAACAAGTTTCATCCCGATCGCTCCACTGTAAGCGTGTCACATGATTTCCAGTTCCCCCCTCCGACCCCCGCCCCACATTCATCGGATTTGGTCTGGACTCGAAAAGAACATCTGAGACATGAGGTCTTTCCAAATATCAAGTTTCATTAAGATCCGATCACCCGTTCGAAAATTATGCATGTCACTAAATTCCGGATTCCGGCTCCCCTCCCTACCCCCACGATGGTCAGATCGGGCAACTGACTGTTTCCAAGTTATAGAAAATCATCTGTAATCAAAACTCTTGAAGCAAAAAAGATGATCATCAGGAGCACGAAAATGTATATTTTGCTCAAAAGTATTGTTTGTACTTTATGGAATTTTATTGTAAACAAAACCCTTGAGGCAAAAATGATCATGGGCTCATAGGGATCACGAAATGTATATTTTGCTTAAAAGTATTTTTTTGCACTTTGCGGTTAGCATTAGTACTTTAAGGGATGGTCGGATCGGGGAACTAACTATTTCTAAGCCAATCATGTCAAGTCTTTAATTTTCAAATCGTCCTGGCATGTCTAGAAGTACCTTAACTTGCGATCGCCGGAATTCCGGACCCCCCCTTCCTCTAACTCCCCCACAATGCCCGAATCCGGTCCGGTTCTGTCACTGATAGTATACATAGGGCTTGTGCTTGTTCTTCCCACCAAGTTTCATTCCGATCGCTTCACTCCAAGCTTGTCACAAGGTTTCCGGGCCCCCCTCCGACCCCCCCCCCCAGCTTCATCGGATCCGGTCCGGACTTGAAATGGGACATCCGAGACATGTTGTCTTTCTACATATCAAGTTTCATTATGATCCGATCACCCGTTCGGAAGTTGTACATACCTCAAGATTCCAGATTCCCCCTCCCTCCACTCCCCCCACGATGGTCGTATCGGGAAGCTGACTATTTCTAGGTTAATCTGGTCGCGTCCCTGATTTACCTGCCGAGTTTCATTGTCCTAGCCCACCTGGAAGTAACTTAACTCCGTATCACCGGAATTCCGGAACCCCACTCCAACTCCCCCCACAGTGGACGAATCCGGTCCGGTTCTGTCAATGATATACCTAAGGGTTGTGCTTGTTCCTCCCACCAAGTTTCATCCCGATCCCTACACTCCAAGCGTTTCCCAAGATTTCCGCCCCCCCTCCAGTTCCCCCCAGAGTCACCGGATCCGGTTCAGATTTTAATCGGACCGTCTGGGGCACGAGCTCTTTCCAAATATCAAGTTTCATTAAGATCCGATCACCCGTTCGAAAGTTATAAATTCCAAAATATTCCGGATTCCCCCTCACTCCACTCCCCCCACGATGGTCGGATCGGGAAAGTGACTATTTCCAACTTAATCATTTGGGGTCCCTGATATGCCTGCCAAGTTTCATCGTCCTAGCTTATGTGGAAGTACCCGAACTAGCAAAACCCGGACCGACAGACCGACGGACGGACAGAAATTGCGATCGCTATATGGCACTTGGCCGAAGGGCAAGTGCCACAAAAACTGGCAGAATTCGAATGACATCCTTATAAGGCTGTGTTTCGAAGCTGTGACAGTTGATGTGGGCTGCTGGAAGACAAATAAATGCTTAAAAATTCTAAAACGGTATTCGTTGCCCAGCTTATCAACAGGCGATACAAGCTGGTGCACCTCCCACGGGGGCACCGGTGTACAGTAGAGGTATGTTAATTTGAACAATTAATTTGAATAACTACCTACTTTGGCTAACTCGTAGTTGACTTTAGTCACAGAAAGTGCATGAAAACGTCAAAGTCCAAAGTCAACAGACGTTCACATAAGCATACCTCTACTGTATTTGATCCTTTGGAACCGTTGTATCTTTCAGCATTACTAGTGGCAGCTATAGGCAATTATACCTGACCCTTATAGTGACGAACTGACTGATTTTATAGATATACTTTAGTGGATTGTGTTTAAGGAAAAGGGAGAATTCGGCGCCTGCCCTGTGAAAGGTACCTTTTAGAAATAAAACTTTACTCTGCCATATATGTTATAATAGTAACACATAAATAATCCCGATAAAAAATTCTTCGACTGTGTAGTTGTATGGTAGTTGTACGAAAAGTTGCATGTGTTGAAATGTAGTAGTATGGAATGCTTTGATTTAACATGCCTCCGACTAGGTTAATCTTAAGTAGTAGTATCCAATAGCATCTAATCTTGCAGTAGTAGCATCCAGTTTGCTATTGGTAGTATGCAGTGACAACAGTTACTACTGGATGCTTCTTTTTCGTACAACTCCATACGACTAATTCTCGAAATATTTTTCACCGGGATAATAATAATAACAACATCAAGAGATCGACACAATAACTAGACAGGCACAGAAGGGAAGACAGATGATAAAGTATCTCAATAGGCCTACAACCTATTGTACCGTAGGCCAAAAACCAAGAAGGACAGGAATCTCTGCTGAAAACGCGTATTGGAAAATCAAGCTGTCCGCTGTCTAGCGATTGGTCAATGTCCAACCTTACGACTAAAGGAGAGTAACCGAACAAAAATGTCAACAAACAAAATGAAATTTAAAAACAGCACGTGTAGTTTAACGATGATTTGGCAGGACGCTCGGTCGAAATGTCAACAGAGCGATTGTTTTAACGACAGACGAACCGCTAGAAAGCGTTCATTATCGCGACTCACAGGGTTCATGGGAGGAGAGGCGTTACTAGCCAAAACGTTTTTTTTTTTTGGGGGGGGGGGGGGTGCAAGGTATTTACCGACTGCAGGCTGGTCATTTTTTACTGACTGTTTTTACAGTAAAAACAACTGTTTTCAAGAAAGAAACCGATAACTTTTTTTTTTTTAACCACTACCTTGATGAAAAATCGACTGTTTCCATGAAAAAATCGGCTGTTTTTGCAAAAAACCGCGGCAGCGGCGAATTTTTACCGACTGGGCGACAACATTCGGGGGGGGGGGTCCCCCTCACCCCACCAAACGTGACCTGCATGGGAGTGTCTTGGATTCCTACTTCTAACGTCTTTACAGTAGGCTACGTGGCTGATATTTATTTTCCTATACAGTGTCAAGAGCAGTGTCCAATCGGTACGTTCGGCCGGAACTGCGAAGGAGTCTGCCGATGCAAAAACGGAGGGCGATGTTCCTTGGTAGATGGCACTTGCCGCTGTCCCGATGGCTGGAAGGGATTGGACTGCGGGGAAAGAGCCTGCGGCGAACACCTCTTTGGACCTGGATGTACCGAAATATGTACGTGCGAGCCGTCAAATACAGCAATGTAAGTTTATTTGTACTTTTTCGGCAGAGAATCAGAATCAGAGCCAAATAACACTAGGGAGTAGGAGTCCCATACTCATAGCGCCGCCCACTACGCTTGCGGCATTTAAAGCGATACAAACTTGCGGATTTAGACATTTTCTAGTAAAGCCAAGATGCGGTTTGCACACATCGAGGAAACAGGGGAGATCATATCTTTTTTTCGCTGTGTTCAGAATATGAAGTTGTTGGAGCCATTGCTGGTGCCAGAGGCGTTACTAGCCAAAATGTTTTGGGGGGGGGGACAAGATTTTTACCGACTGGCTGGTCATTTTTACCGACTATTTTTGCGTATAAAAACGACAGTTATTGAGAAAGAAACGACTGTGTTGACGAAAAATCGGCTGATTTTAAGAAAAACGACTACTTTTAAGAAAAAATCGACTATTTTTACGAAAAACCGACTGTTTCTGATTGTTTTTAAGAAAAAACGACTATTGCCAAGAAAAAAATCCACGGTTTTTACTAAAAATCGCGGCGCTTCGCGCCGACTCGGTTATTTTTTACCGACTGGCCGACAACATTGGGGGGGGGGCGTCCCCCCTCCCCCCCCCCCAGTAGTGACGGCTCTGGCTGGTGCACGACTGATTGAGTTTCAGTAGGGACGTTCACTGTCGCTAGTGGTGCTAGTGTCGCTGCTATTCGAGTGTAGCCTATGTCACTTATTTCAAGTCTTGGCGCTACTCCCTAGTGTTATTTTGCTCTGATTGGAGTCAAACCTTGACATAGCAGTAAGACTGTGCAGCGTGCACTTGAAGCTTCTAGATTCTCTAATATACGCACTGCTTATAAAGCGTACACGTCGAGTGGTCGAAGAATAGCAGGAGTGTACAGACCTGTGGTATGTAGCAAGTTACGATTAACCGTTCTAACCAGGTCGGACAAAAAAGGTATATTTTCTACCGTTTTGCTATATATATACCCCCCCCCCCCCTTGAACTAGAAATTACAAATTCCGAAACGCTGTCAAATCATGAACCACTAGCAGCTTTGGAAAAACAAATCCGAAATTGTAACCGAAACATTGATGAGGATTGCAAATCCTTTGCTTAAAGTTTAACTGAAAAGCCAACTCATTTGTGTGTCATTTAATTAGATACACTGAATTATTTGGATTCTGCAAAGGGATTTTTTGATTTTCCACTATCTGCTCTAGTTATGAGGCTCAGAATATCTCCAGCCGTCCCAACAGCGTAAATTCTACTATGACGCGGGAAATTTTAATCTCAACACAAATGCGGCTTTTCAGTGGGCAGTGGTGAGATCGGTGAAGATTGCTTAGTGCCTGAACAAAAAAAAAATGATAAATCTTTCTCGTAAGGCATACAGCAAAAACACAAGCGCATGGAGGCACCACAAGTCACACGGAAATTCCACTATTTGAAAATCGATTATTCGTGAATTAGGGAACAGCGAAGTAACTCATTTTCAGCGAGTCTTCAAGCCAATTTAAGTGAAGAAGTGATGGGTAACTAGATTGTCCTATCCTAGCCCTTTTCGGTTAAACTTTAATGAATGAACAGTACAGTCATCATCATCATTTAGGAGGAAGCGGGGGGCTTGTTAGCCTCCTATGAAAGACTTCATAGCCATTTCTTGCGTTATAGCCGTTTTCCATCCATCTCGCGTTTGGGAGGCTTTTACTCCTGGCGTTTCCGTTATCTTTCTAATTTTTGTCCTGGAAGCAGTCCTGTCCCATCTTCTCCAGTTTTCCTTATGAAATTACTTCATCCAGCAAGGGAATATTATGGTTCGAATTTACGGAAATTACTTCCGACGTACAAAGTTAATTGCTGGAAGCCTGGAAATCGGAAATCCTGTTTTCCAGTTTAAGAAAGCCAATCTAAAATTGGACCGACAGAGATTAATGTTTCAGCGGTAGCGCTGGGATGAGGAATAGGAACGAAATTGGTATGATCAAACTAGCCTATTGTTTTTCGACTGTAGTCTAATGTGACAGGAGGGAGGATGGATGACTAGTTGGAAGTTCAGAATTTCCAAAATTATAAATTACGATGTATCGATCAAGAGAGCTTGAACCTTTTTGAATGTTTCACTGTCATGTACCAGGGATTGAAAATGTAGAAATGTAGACCAAATCTGGTTGTAGCCAGTGCCGTCTTTTACTTTTCGTGGACCCTAGGCCATCCATGGATTTTTGTCCCCTTTTCATGAGTCAAAAACGTAAAAACGCCACCACATTAGCACAGACGATTCTTGGTCGAGCCATAATACTATGGTCACATCTGAGCACACTTTCGGTAACGTAAACGACGGTAACGTAAACGACGTGCAATTTAGCCGGTCACACCTGGATCGTAATGAACAAAGCAATGCGGCTAGTAACAGTAACCTGATTTCTCAACAATTCACACCGGCTGCTTTGCCTCTCGTTTCCCTTGGCCCCCCAGCACCGGCCTAACCGGCCTGAGGGTAAAAACGGCACTGGTTGTAGCTCCTGAGTACTTCTCCCATTTTCAAACACCGTCGCTTCTACCCTTTTGTCAGTGCTGCAGAAGGCCACAGTGAAACAAATGTGACTGGTTGTCTCACGTTGCTGGACCTGGTCCATTTTCGAGGAGAAATTGACACAGATCTCTCGAACGGTGATTTACGCAAATTTGTTCATTCCGAAGTAACGTTACAAGTTGTTGCTTTGACCCATATGCTAGTGAGTGGTTCAGATTTCCTAGTCGGGCTCAGCATGCGTGTTTTGGACAGTTTGACAGAGACCCAGTTATAAAAGGGTAATTTTTCATCCCCCTACGAATCGCAACTTTGTTCATTCCAGAGTAACGTTACAAGTTCTTGCATCGACCCATATGCTAGTGAGTTATTCAGATTTCCTAGTCGGGCTCAGCATTCGTGTTTTGGACAGTTTGACAGAGACACAGTTATAAAAGGGCGATTTTTCATCCCCCTACACATCTCACTTATAGGCTAGTTGACGTTGGATGGAAGTATCCCACTTTTCTCCTTAAAGTTTAACTGAAAAGCCTACTTACTTTTGTATCATTTACCTAAGACAGCTTATATGGATTATGTTAAGGGATTTTTTTTTTTTCCATTATTTGCTCTAGTATAGCCTACCGTTCAGAAAATGTACGGCCGTCCTCGCAACGCAAAATTCTACTAAGACGCGGACAGTTTGAATGTCAGTACAAACGTGGCTTTTCAGTGGCCAGTGTTCAGCTCGTGGAAGGTAGCTCACTGCGTTAACACTTGCTTTTCGTAAATCGTTTTCCTCTAGCATGTATCACTGGTACAGGCGCATAGAGGTATCACAAATCCGACAGAAAAATTTCACTATATGAAAATAGCTATTCGAGAATAGCGGAGCAACGAAGTAACGCATTTTTATCCGGTCTTCAAGCCTCTTTAAGTGAATAAGTGCTGAGTAACTAGATTGTCCTGTCTCAGCCCTTTTCAGTTAAATTTTAAGCAGGCGGAGCTCACAGAGTGAAGCTTGGTGAAAACTTCTAGGACAACCCGTAGATACTGAGCGTGTTCCACCCTACTTACCGTAGTTACTACGCTAGTCGCCGTGGTTACTACGCTAGGCTGGAACGCTTTTTTAATTTTTTCGGTCAAAAATCAGGCCGCGGTGTGATCCGACCAATCACGTTACAGAGAAGCGTAGTTACTACGCTAACTACGCTCCCGAGCGTGGTAAGCAAATAGTTACTATTAGTTACTATTTTGAGAAGGTTGGAACGGTCAGCGTAGTAACTTTTCGTGAGGCTGGAACGAAAATAGTAACTAATAGTTACTATTGGTAGAGGGGTGGAACACGCTCACTGTTGATGTCTCATGCTGGAATAATTGAATTCAAACTCCGCCCAGTTTTCGAAGAATACCACCCATCGTCTTTTCTGAATAGTAGAACTATATAAGTTGGGTCAAAGGACAAGCCATATTATAGATATTGTTAACATTCCAGTATTACTAAAATAGTCTACTGCTTCTAAATGAGTTGGAATTCAAGAGCCAGTTCAAAGAGCTTGGTAGGCCAAACACGCTTTGCAGTTTGAACTTTCAGTCAACTTGGAAATTCATTTGCGCTAGCCGGGATTGTTTGCCACCAGTTGTTAGGTTCAACAGAGCAGTCTGTTTAGTCAGTATTTCTCTGTCTGGGATCCCCTAGGGTAAAATAACCCAATTATCCGTAATTGTTAGTTATTTCCTATGCTTCCTGATATGAAGATTCCCCTTGAGACTTAAGGACGGTGGAGAAACATGTATCAATTACTGTGCCTCTGAAGTGTAGGCTACTCTCTTCTCGCTCGTGAACCTAATAGTCCCCGAAAGATCGAAATTAACTTTGTCGGTTCCCTCTATGTTCGGAGTAGAAATAACGATTCGTCTCGGGACGTTTCTCCCATCATTGAGGGATTTTAAAGAAGAGAGCTTGGAAGTCTTCATGATGAAAGTCTGATAGCCTTCTTTGTCCGAGGCTACTGTGGGTGACACTTGCAACTGGTAAGTCATTGCCATAGCCTCTTCTACGTCACGCACACGACTTACTTAATTCGAATCCCATCCGGGCTCGGTGACTGTCTGGAGGCCTCTTACCTCGCCTGCGCAGGGATGCTCTCTGTCCTGAGCAAGTCTAAGAAGACTAGTCAAAGACATTAGTAGTGGAACTCCCATAAGCCCCATGAGTAACGACAATCAGCGCCGTTTAGCGGTTGTTTTTTTGTTAAAACCATCGCTCTGTTGACAGTTCGACCGATCGTTTAACATCATCGTCAAACCACACGAGTCACGTGTTGTTGTTTGCAAATCCTCTTGGTTTCTTTACGTTTTTTGTTTGTTTACTCTCACTTCGATTGTGTAAAGTTGGACAAAGACCAAAGCTAGGTAGCGAGCAGCTCGATTTTGGCAGAGTTTCCCTTCTTTCCTACTGCATTGTCAGAAGTTTCATAACAGATAACACAAGGATGCGCGGTTTCAACAGACAATGTGTAACAGACAACACTTACAAGCATTGCCAGGAAGACCCGAATAAACGCCAAAAAAGAATCTGCTGAATTTTCCGACACATGACGACACACAAAAAAGTCGGCAGATTATTTTTTGGTTCATCCTGGCAATGCTTGTTATGCACAACATTTCATACATAATGTTTTCAAACAAAACAGAAAGCATCCTAAGTGTTGTCTGTTGAAACCGCGGATCCTTGTGTTATCTGATATGAAACTTCTGACAGTGTGTTAAGGTCGTCCTAAACGTCGGAAAGAAACTGTCTTCACCCTAGACCAAAGACCTTAAAGTTTAACCGAAAAGGGCTAGGATAGGACAATCTAGTTACCCATCACTTATTCACTTAAATTGGCTTGAAGACCCGCTGAAAATGAGTTACTTCGTTGTTCCGCTATTCACGAATAGTCGATTTTCAAATAGTGGAATTTCCGTGTGATTTGTGGTGCCTCTATGCACTTGTATTTTTGTTGTATGCCTTACGAGAAAGATTTATCATTTTTTCTAGTTCAGGCACTAAGTAATCGTCACCAGTCTCACCACTGCCCACTGAAAAGCCACATTTGTGTTGAGATTAAAATTTCCCGCGTCATAGTAGAATTTACGCTGTGGGGACGGTCGGAGATATTCTGGGCCTCGTAACTAGAGCAGATAGTGGAAAATAAAAAAAAATCCCTTTGCAGAATCCAATAGTTCAGTGTATCCAGTTAAATGACACACAAATAAGTTGGCTTTTCAGTTAAACTTTAATAGCATAGGACAGGACACTCCGTTAAAATCGAGTCGTGGAAAATCGAGCGACCCGCTATCTAGCGTTTGTTTTCGGTCCGAAGTTCAAGCGCTGAATGAAGAACGTGAGCGTAAACAAATAAATAACGTGACACACCACATGTGAGCGATTGTTTAATGATAGACCTAATGCTAAAACGCGCTAATTATCCCGACTCATTGGGCTTAAAGTGCGAACACATAATCAGGATTTCCCGGCCAGATTTCCTGCACTTTCATCATCATGTCCCGACTCTTAAAGTGCGAACACACAATCAGGATTTCCCGGCCAGATTTCCTGCACTTTCATCATCATGTTGAAATATCGAAGTGATGACGGTGACGAAAATCCGGGCAGGAATTCCAGTCCGGGAGCTCCCAATCCTGGTCGTGTGTTCGCACTTTTATGGGAGCTCACCGCATTTCCACTCCTAATGTCTTTGGTGCTGCCTGCACTGCCTTCTATCCTGAGACCTGAGCCAGTGTAAGAACACTAGGGTGAAGATAGTCGCAGAAGTCTTCTTTCCGACGTTCCGACGACGATAATACTCTTGATGACTAACTCCCCTTGCCGATACAAAATCGTCGTGTACCTAGCGGAAGAGCCGGAAGCGGCACCACAGCTGTCCCCAGCTATCGCCGTGATTGGTTTGACACAGGATTTGAGCTGTTGAGTTTGAATCGTAAGGGCGACGTTTTCTCGTTCTTCCTGAGGATCACTGGTGTATTTTGGACTCAGTCATATAGAGTATTATGTATACTGCCGTTCGAAAGCGGTTTGTTGGTCGTTGATACATTGGCCGTGCAATGGGCGAGGCTGAGCCGTATGAGTTGTTGAAGATGGACGCGCAACCAAAGTCAAAATAGTGGCAACTCGATAATGGCTGGAAGATCTGCTCTTATGCGACTAGCACGCTTGCTCAGTGTTAGTAATGCCAGGGGATACTGTCGCACTGGTTGCTAAGGGACTTCTGAAGGACTGCCCTCCAGGCTTGGAGACTACCCACTTCGCCACAGTGTCCCTGCTCAGCTATGGAAAAAAGCTTAGGAAGTTATTTCTGGGAATCAAACAGCAAAGTTGTGACAGCCGAAAACTCCTCGTCAAGGATGTCGTCAACGTTCGCTTGATGAACTCCATGCCTAAACAGCACTTGAGCAGCGGAAACTTTGTTCCCCTGAGATGCAAGTAGTTTCAGGGATAAGTCGTCATGTTGCAGTGAGGTTGTAGTTACCACAAAGTCTATCTGTCGGTCCATCTTTTTGCTTCCGACGCAAAAGCCAGTAATCGTGTTGGAGGAATCTTTGGCCTACTTGGTGCAGTCCTGTATACATAGCAGCAAATCGAAAATGTATCGATGTTGCGCGGGCATGACACAGTATTGTTGCTGCGAGAAGTCTTAAAGGGCACCTCGCACTACATAGTGTTTCTGCTCAGATGTTCCGAGATAGTTGACCAGTCTACAACTAAACTATAATTAAGTTGGGTCTTCACCTTCCGGAATCTGGGTTCCCAGATTTTCCGAGATTTTTTTTTGAATTTCTTCGGCGATACTTAAAAATTCCGGAAATCTGGAAGTTCAAAAGCCCCTTTTTTCCGGATTATTTTGATATACTTTCGGACCGGTTCATATTCCAGATGCAATTTACAGAAGACGTCGAAGAATAATCTGGAAGCCCAGATTCCGGAAGTTCTGGGAGGTGAAGACCGGACTTTACAGAAAAGTTACACATGGCTTCGGCTGTTTTTAGCCTCTTTCAGTGTCCTTGCCTTCGATAAAGTTTTTGGCAAAACTTGCATAATCGGTCACCGGACGAATAAGCTCCTCTGAAACAATAGTGGCGTTTTTGATCGCCGATGAAATTTCTCCGGTAGACGAAGGAAGTTTGCCGATTCGTGCTTTTTTACTGTTTTCGATAGCCGATAGCCGTTGGAGGCAACGTCCATCGCCTATCGGCGAGTAGGCCGATAGGCGATGGACAGGAATTTAGGCGATAGACGTTAGCCGTTGAGCACAAAAACAGAATTTAGAAGAAACAGCTACGGCTATCGGCTTCCGGCGAACGTCAAAAACGCCAACAAGTCAAACGGCTACGCTATCGCCGAACTAATCGGCGATCAAAAACGCCACTAATGATCGGGCGCATGATACGTGGAGAACAAACGTGGCAGGCGTGATAATCAATGTATTTCTAATACAGGAGATAATATACTCTTATGAAGTGAAGAACCTGGGGAACTAGACTGGATGGAAACACTACGAAAGTATAATGAATTACTATCATAAGTACGACGTGTCTTTTAAACAGCCGAATTCCTGAGTAACATGTCCGTGAGATAATAAGGAAAACAACCGGTGTGCAAATTCTTCTTGACTGTATTCTTGCTTTCCGATTTGGTAACGGGGGGATCTGGGGGAGGGTTGTCTTCGAAACCACACAATTAACATAACTAACTTATTTATTCTAATTTTCGAGACGGAATAGCAAACCGTGGTGGAACCGCGAATGACTTTAGGAGTGGTGCTATTTCCCGAGCAGTAATATACAGTACTTGAGAATTTACATTGGTGCATCAAATAGGAAAGGGACGAAATCCTTTCACCCATCTGGCGTATGTCTTTTCCTGTCCCTTCTTATGAAAGGATGAAAAAAAAATACACTCGAATTACCGGGTATGCCAAAGAAGATTTTTATTATTATTATTGATTTTAATTCACAAGTAAATGGAGCAAGAAAGAAAATGAAAACGAAGATCTACGCTCGCCTCTACGTATCTACAACGATATATCTTCAGTTATTCGAGAAACCTATACATGTCACTTAACGGATCGAGATCTTGTTTTCAGTTTTTTACTCCAACCTCCGATAGTGGTAACCTTTTTTCGTGTTCTTTTACGGGTCACTGAACTAGCCTGTACGTATCTACAACAATATATCTTCAGTTATTTGAGAAACCTATACAATTCACTTTACGGATTGAGATTTTTTTTTTTTTTTTTTCACTAGAATTGTAAGGTTCCAACCTCCGAGGTAACCTTTCTTCCTGTTCTTTTGCGGGTCACTGAACTAGGCTGCATTTCCATCCCGCGGTACCTGTCCTTAAAGGAATTACTAGGAGAAAGGAAAGTCTGATTTCCATTCAAAAAGAGATCCCAGGGGATATCGCCACAACTTGACAGGAAAAGACAGGGAGATCCGTCACATCCCTCAGAAAGTTGTTGGCCGGCCAAGGAATATCTCCAAGTCTCTGCTGAGCTAGCAAAGGTCCTGACATAAAAAAGAGAATGGGATAGCCATGAATGCCATCATAAGGGTTTTATTACTCCGTGAAAAAACATCCAGTCATAGAGATACTAATTTTAGATCAAAAGTGGGAGACCAGATGTTTTCTGTTCAGACATAGAGATACTGTATGTTGTGATAGCAAGATTAGACGGGTGTGCAAACATTTTTTTTACGACCGTCTATTTAGGGGTAAGGAGGCTTGCACGGTGGATCAATGTACTTTATTTTCTTTCCTGCGAGACCGATGTTTCACCGGAATCCGGCAGAACCCGGAATATTGGTTGTGTTGAGAATTATTAATCAGTTGGTATCTTGTGTCGATAGATCGATATATTTTATTTTTATTTTTCCTGTGGGACCGATGTTTTGCCGGAAAATCGTGGAGCCCGGAATTTTGGTTGTGTTGTTAATTTCGTGATCGATTGGTTTCATATTGGTTTTGGCGCTAGCTAAAACTTGGAGATAGTGCCTTTAACCTCGCCATTCTCAGTTTATTCGTTTGGTAATAAAGTATATTCTGCGCTGCAGAAAAAACTTTGAACACGTCGTCCCCTGAAGTAATTGTAGTAATTGTCTGCGAGTCCAGGCTTTTGGGGCCCAGATTCACTACACTGGGCTAGACCGTAAGTCAGTTATATTAGGATAGATACCATACTTATGGGATTCGGCAAAGACCGGAAATCCATATTCCACAAGATCCTATTGACCTTTCATCTCGGGATCCCATCGAAATCGTTATTCTTGTTCGTTATTGATTTGAAAAGTAACTAGTTCAGTAGGGTTTGTAATCTCCGTTGATTTGGGCTTTTCTCCCACTTATAGTGTAGACGATATTTGAATGTTGCCATGGAATCAGACAGGGAGATTTCTCCGTTACTGAGCTATTTAATGCAGATTCTAGGAATACCTCCTAAAGTCATCGTTTTTGCTTGTTGTGTTTTCAGTTGTGAACTTGATATGAGCCAGGCCATCACATACGAATCAAATACAAAAATAAATTAAAAAAGGTCCCCTAACAAAGCCTACACAAAAACCCTTCTCTACGAGTCCGTCCTATCCGCAAAAACCTTCCAAGTTGCATAACCCCAAAACAAATTTTCGCCTTAAACTGTTCAGCGAATCAACCCTCCCAAAAAATATGCTCCCCACATATCTCAACCCTTGATCGATTCAGCTCCACACATTCGCACATAAAGTGGAGAAAAGTGTAATCTTCAAATTGTATATAGTTTTATTTTGAAGTGGTTGCTTATGTTGGCCGAAGATGACGATACTTTTTCGTTAAAGTTGTTTTAATTGTTCAATTATGTGATTATGGTATGCATGTTCGGCTTCATCCTTATGGGTATTTTGGAAATGGTTGAATTTGCTTGAACTGTTAGCACGTTCCAGTTGTTCGACCACCCTGGATGAGAAGACATTTTCACACACTTGTCCGGGTAGTTGGTTTCTGCAGCTCTCTGGAATGTCCGCTTGTTTTGTTCCTGGCCGAGGTATACGACAGCATCATAAAGTATCCTAGGGAAAGTCCTCTGGGAAGTTATGAAGTCGAACGAGTGGAATTGAAAGTTATGGAACCAATTCTGCAGAAGTTAGGGGAACTGCACGAGAATGGTAGATGGCTTTCGACTTTTATTAGCAGGGAATCAGTCCACGTACTGCAGGCAAATCCTTCCAGCTTTTATAAAGGGGAGCGGGTCAAGTTGGTAACTACGGTGTTAGAGATGAATTTATGTTATAACAAATGAATTTATATAAGAAATCTGGGCAGCGCAGGAGAGAATATGAAATACACCGTTGTTGTACTGACTACAAGAAGTATGTTTTTTCAAAAATTGCATCAGCATGTCTAGATGTCCGATGAGGGACCATTGACTTGGGAGGGGGGGTATCTACCCGGGGTTTTCGAAAGAACCCTGATGCCCGTTTCATAAAATCTGTTGTCCCCACATTTCCAAATTGGTTGATTTGATCTGTTTATTGGTTCCCATTCTTTATCAAATTTGGTAATTCATTCAACTTTTGTTCAGTCCGCATCGATTTCACAGCATTCGGTCCGTCCCTTCGTAAATTCGGTGATTTAACCTGTTTATTTGGTCTCATTCGTAAATGACGGTCGTGGTATTGGGTACTTGGACAAAATTCATTCTGAATGATAAGTATCGAGGCGGTTATAAAATCTGTGTATCTTAACTTTGTGTTGCTTCTTCTAATTCTCTTTATGATACTGCGCACTAGCCCTCTGTGTGGTTCAACGGGCAAAAAAATAATCATGGTACTCGGCTACTTGGTTACTATATATTATCGCCCGGCTCGCTGCGCTCGGGCGATATCAGCCTATCATGTTGCCCGCTGGGAACCCAGATTCCGGAAGGTGAAGACCCAACTTTACTGTTGAAATGTCAAAACGACTCAACACCATCTATTATATTTGTGGCGAAGTAGATGCCATCTAGCGGCAGATTCTTAGGGAGATAGAATTGATAAAGCTCAAACCGGTGTTGCCACTGGTTGCAGAATTCTGCAATGTATCATACATTGCAAGATACAAAAATGAAGTATAAAAGTTGAGGCGCATAATTGTGAAGATGATATAGCGAGATTTCTTGTTAATAGTTTGTGAAAAAGACGTAATTTCGTAGGTGCCAGAATATCATTGTTTTTTTCTGGCCAAAAGTCACAGGTTCCATCAGAAAAAGTGGCAACAGTGTTTATAATGATGAAATGTTTAGGCTATCAGAAACTTTTTGATTTGCTCAGTAGCTGCCTTTTGGAGACTAGAGGAAAACAAGTTAGAGTAAGTTGGAAGTAATAGTGTTTCAGTTGACAAGTTCCATTTCCAGTGGGAATGTGACTGTAACAAGGTATAACCCAGGTTGACTGGCTAGGAAAGCAACATTTTTTTTTAGTTTTTAAAGACTTTTCTACAACGTTTTCCAACATTTTTGTTTACTGTATTATTTTTTAGTGTTTTTTTGTTTTTCCTCCTGAAAGTGATGTCTTTATTCATTTTTTGGAGATCAGGCTCTATTTTTCAGTACTTGTGGGAAAATGCTCGATGAACTTGATGAACCGACCAACCGTGCGTTATCACTTTTTACCGCACGGCTGGCTGTGCGGTATCACTTTTTACCGCACGGCTGGCTGTGTGGGAAAATGCATGATGAACCGACGAACTGTGTGGTATCACTTTTTACCGCACGGCTGGCTGTGCGGTATCACTTTTTACCGCACAACTTTTTTTCTTTTAACATCAGGGCAATACCAGAAAATTTTGGCACTGGGTAGGATAGGACTGATATCATGGGACTGCACGGTGTATTGGTGTTATTATAGATCTGGTCTGGGGTACAGTTACTGCTGAATGATGAGCAGCGAGGGAATCCTTGATATTTGGAAACGTTCTGATTATGTAAGCTTTCGTATTACGTCAGATTTGGTTGTTTTGGCTTGAGTCTGAAGAGGACCCTTGTCGTGAAGGCCAGAATATCGCTTGAAGAAAATTCAGCTGATGCATTCGTTTCTTGCAGTCATATCTTACTGCCTTAGGTTTATGATTTTATTATTTATTTACAAAAATCGTATTATTGTTATGCCACTCGCATGTCTGGTAATTTATTCATCCTACTGCTATTTCCGTTTTAGTAAAATTTTGCGTACCTAAATACAGAACCTAGATTTGATTCGCAGTTAGCATGGGCTGACGGAAAATTTTATAATACTTTATAGTACTTCGCTACCCCTCATTTAGTTCATTTACCAAGCTACCCTAGTAACGAGTGAAATATAAACGAAGAAAATTCCCCTCTCTCTCCCTCCCCAAATGACAGACCCGGCTTTGTGCTTCTGAGCCTCTGAGGTCTACGCATCATAAATATGCTCATTTTATCGTAGGCTATTATTTTTATTTTTTTCCAGTTGCAGGTTACTCATGTGGTGGTGTATGAACAAGAGTTGATTGCGACAGTGATGAAGGATGAATGCTTAAAGTTTAACTGAAAAGCCAACTTATTTGTGTGTCAATTAATTGGATACACAGAATTATTTGGATTCTGCGAAGGGATTTTTTTATTTTTCCTCTAGTTATGAGGCTCAGAATATCTCCGGCCGTCCCCACAGCGTAAATTCTACTATGACGCGGGAAATTTTAATCTCAACACAAATGCGGCTTTTCAGTGGGCTGTGGTGAGATTGGTAACGATTGCTTAGTGCCTGAACAAAAATGAAGGATGAATGCTTAAGGTAGTTCGCCAGTTGTTAAGATTCTGTTAGCTAGCTAAGGTTTTTCTTTCATTTTCACCATGGCCCTGGGTCATATTGTGTAAATATGTCATATCCAGTTGCGAACTTAGTGACGATAAAAATGTTAAAGCCAGCGTATTCTAGGTGCCATCCTTGGACTGGTGACTGCGAGTGCAATCCGGGATGGGATGGAGCAACCTGTTCGCGACCTTGCCCGACCTACATGTTCGGCGAGGGATGTAAAGGATATTGCAGCTGCAAAAATGGAGCTTTTTGCAGCCCAGTAGATGGCTCTTGTCAATGTGGACCAGGTAAGCGAAATCTTTTCTTAGGCGTACCATCAGAGGAACACAATATAAATTCGAAGTTCGCGGTAAGTCTTGTTCGGGGGAGGAGTCAGAGAAACAAGACTGTATCACCAGTTAGTTATCGGATTGGGCAGATAAATTATGAAAATTTGCTTAGCAAAAATGGAGCTTTCTGCAATCCAGTAGATGGCTCTTGTCAATGTGGAGGCAGAGCAGGTAACCAAAATCGTTTTTTGAGGCGTCCTTTCCAGCGGCGTCACATATGGGGGGGGGCATTGTTGTTTGCCAGTCGGTAAAAAAAAACGAGTCACGCGAAGCTCCGCGATTTTTCGGAAGAATAGTCGATTCTTCGGAACGGTCGGTTTTTGACAGTGCAATACGGATACGTCAGCTACATTTTATTAGAGCTGTATTTTGGCCCTTCTTGGCAAGGGTCCTCTTCAGGCTCAAGCTTGAGCCAAAGCTTTTCAAGCTCAAGCTTGAGCTCTTTCAGGCTTGAGCCTGAAGAGGACCTTTGCCAAAAAGGGTCGAAATATAGCTTTAATAAAACTCAGTTGTCGTATTCGTTTTGTACTATCAAATATGATTCACAGTCAGCTTGGGCTGAAGGAATATTTTAACAGTCGATTTATCTGAACAAAAAAACAGCCAGTCGGTAAACATCTTGTCCCCCCTAAAGTTGTGGCCATTAACGCCTCTGGTCCCGCCACTGAATTTCAAGATTTATTTTAAGTGCTCGATCAGTCTGGTTCACTAGTTAGTTATCGGATCGGGTGGATAATTTATGAAAACGGAAATTTGCAAAAATGGAGCTTTATGGAGCAAGCATATGGCTCTTGTCAGTGTGGACCAGGCAAGCGATTTTTTTTTTTAAGGCATCCCGTCACAGAAATTTAATAGTTGTTCTAGTTATAGTTGTCGGTCCGTCTAGGTTTAGAGGATACAAAGGTGAATGACCAGTTAAATTATCGGATCGGGTGGAAATTTGTCTAGACAGACTTCAGGTCTTTAAAGCTGGGGTCGAGCATGCTCCGATGCATAACTCGGACGCGAATGTTTGGATAAGCTCAGTGATGTGAAGAACAAATAAGCACCAGAACCTCCGTCTCCCTATCTCCATAATACGACCATGCGGAGTCGAAAAAATCCCTGTACCCTGACCGATGCAAACGACCGAAGGACAGGAGCTACGCGGAAGATCATAATTCGTTACCTCTACAAACAGCTGTATCGCTGTAAAGCCCCGAAGCAGAAATTGTCAAAGAAAAAGCCGATTGGTTGTCTGGACGCGCTGCAGAACGGGTCAGCGCGGCGGCGCGTCTCCTGCACTAATTCCTCTGATATGCGCAACGGCGAAGAGGGAAGTAGACGGGCAGCAACTCAGAGCTCAGCATATACCTCGAGCTCAGCTCAGTTTTGTCGCGGTTTCCATAGTAGCTGCATGGGACCAAAGACGGAGGTTCTATTGTCTTATTTGTTCTTGGTGATATTTTTTTTCATATTTCTTTGCCCTTTTACTGCACTTCTGCCATTGGGCGGTGTGCCGTAAATTCTTCATTCAACCGAATTGAGGATTCAACCGATTTGACGGGAGCGACTGTGACTGTGAACATTCGAATCTGATTGCCAGATTCGATTGATCCAAGCCGAAGCGTTTAAGAACTTTTGTTTTCTCCTTGCAGAACAATTGGAAAAGAAAATCCATTGATGTTTACATTGGCGGAATAATAGAAAGGCTATTCTGCGTCACTGGTTATTAGACCGGAAACTTCTTTGTTCTCGAACAAATGTTTGGATTTCTTCTTGTAGAGAAAACACTTGTGTCGGTATTTTTTGCCCAGCCTTGTCCATTAGCCTCTGACCGACTCTTAAAGGAACAGAAAACTTGACTCAAACTTGACTCGGGAAGCTAGCTAACATATCAAGAATGCAACCTGAGTCGATACTGAGAGTAAGAAAAAATCTCGACCATTGCAGTTTCCCGGCAGTTTCCGAGAATTCGACTTTTGAGCAAAAGGTTTGCAAAAGCAAAAGGTTTGTGTGCCGCGACTAGGAATCGAACCCCGGCCGTCTAGTCGGGAGGTCGTTACTCTGTAGTCTACATGTAAAAAGGCGAACTTTTACAGTACATGAGTGCATAATTACAGTGCATAAGGGGCAAGGGCCTGCCAGCTAGCTTTGGGAACACTAAGGAGGGGGTTCGAGATAGTTCGAGATGACAAAGAAGGGGGGGCCTGTCGACAATAAGACCCTGTATATTTATCCAAGCCCCCCGGGCGATTCGATGGCCGAAAGTTGCGTAGTCAAGTTTACTGTTCCTTTAATTGAAAGAGTAAATAATATATTACTCAGTAAAGTATCACATGTTGCCCATGTTGGAGACTTTAAGGAGGGGGGAATTCCTGAATATGTTCGAGGTCTATAATTAGTTAAGAATTTCTTAGTTTGGAAGTGTAAGGGCGTTGGACGTAAAGTAATGATAATACTGTATTACATTCAGTTTCATTGCACTATTTTTAAAGACAAAAAATACACAACTAACATAGTGTTCCTGCCAGGAATAGAGCACAAAAGGAGTGCTTAGCTAGGGCAGGGAAATAACCGAATGTACAATGAAAAAAAAAAATAACCTGTGGTTTCAACTTTAAATGAAAAGAGACAAAACCAAGAGAAACAGGGAACGAGTAAGAAAGAAAACAAAAAACTATAAAAGGCCTCATCATATCTTGAAGAAATTTGGGATGGTGATACACAGCAGAGTTCTTGTCTATAATTCACCCCAGTTCTTTAACAGTTTTTTGTTTGGTTCTGTTCCCGCTCATGATCCTCCTTCATTCTGTTTTCAGGACCAGACTCTTCTACAATTAAAAACAACATCATTTTTTCCTTAGGAAAACACCCCAGGCCCCACTCGCCGTTTCCCGCTAATTACAGTGCCATCTGTCTTGATTGCGCCTCGGGCATCACTTTTTTGACCATCCCTTTCGTATCCCTAGGAGAAAACAGGCGTCTTAGGTGTGAATGCTGATTCGCTACTCAGTATTCGTATCCACGTCTCGTGATAATTGAACTCTAACTGAGGCTACTGGCTCCATTGCCGTCAGGGACACAGGGTTGCCAGTGTTGCCACATGGCCCACATGTCGCACGATAGTGTGAATTCTCACTATTTTGTTTTTGTCACTCACATGAAACATATCTACTTCAGATTACGTCCAGATGTGTCATTTTTGCAGCAGGGATTCTGACTGGAAGTGACCGTTTTTTCATGAAAATAAAATTACAGTATACAGTCGTAAGAAACGGCTAATGATGGTTCCTTTTTTTCTATAACGAATCGTGGGACGTCATCCATCCCCCTAATATTCCTCGATATCTCCTTCCGGTTCCGATACTCTTCCTTTCCTTTGTTTCGAAAAGTGAAGTCCAAATTTATTCTTTTTATCGCTTGAAAGAACTAGATGCCTGTGTTTTCCGCCTTACCGCTCCCATGGAAAATGGAATCAACTCAGTTTCGCCGGCGAACGTCTCGGGTTTCACACGGAATTTCCCGTTTTGATTTTTTAAAAAGTGGATACCGCCTATCTTACGTCTCTGAGGATAGAGCGGATACACGGTTGTTGTAAATCGATAATAACGTGTAGCATAAATCCATGATTGAATGAATGAATTTATTCCCGGAATGCCCGTGGGGGTATGGCGGGAAAACAAAATAAAATACACTCAACACTCAGTGTAAAAAAACAAAACGAGCGATTTTTTATCTACAGAAAGCACTCACTATGCTCCATAGCCTGCTTCAGGAACCTTCGAAGTCGAAAAAGGCGCAAAATTTTTCTTCCTTATAATATATATTAGATCCTCCTCTTCCACCGTTTCTCTCTCAAAAGTCTCGGTTCTCAGATGAAGAAAATAAAATGGGGAACCGAGTAGGCTACAGTAATACCCCGACCTGGAGCACCTTTTGCTGCAGTGTAGTAAGCTTTTAAAGGGTGCCTGTGCATTTGTTCCTATTTCTTGTTCTTGTCCTCTTGTTTTGTTTTGTTTATAGTAGAAACCACAGGTTAGTCTTTTGTTTCTTTTCTCTTTTTGTCTGATTGCCTAGCCAAGCACACACTCTTTTGCTTTCTTGGCAGGTTAATTATGTTGTTTCCGCGGTGCAGTTTATAGTCTATAAATATTAAGATTTGGTGGGTAGATGTGCTGACGGTTTTCAAGTCGTCAGCTTGACGAACAGAGAGATTGCCTGATTGGCAAATTAATGGTCGGTAGTGACCTGTTTGTGGTGGGTCGGCTGATGAGTGACTTAGTCCGCAAACTTGGAAGAATGTAGGTAGGAAAGGGCAGTCATGGATAGTATACCCCCTGCTCTCACAGCTGCGTAAATCTTCGACAGGGATACTTGCTTCTGCCATCTGTTCCTTTCGATGTCCTTGGGGCTGCTTTTTCGTTTGTCTCTTCCGATTTTGCGGACTTCGGATTATACGGATTTTACGTTCGTCTGTTAAGCACCATTTTTTGTGTTTTCTAATTATATTTTTTTTTTATTGTTGTTTTGTTCTTCGTATGTTTGAGTGGGTGGCAGTTGTTGGCCCTTGGCTCTTGGCTCAATAAATAAATAAATATGTGAAACTAAAGGTTAGGCTACATATTTAAAACGTTCTAAATCTTTTGGTGGAAGAATGTGAAAAATACTAGAAAGATTGCAAGTAGCCTAACTACTGATTTCACTCCTGCCGCTTACCAGCGACCGGATGTTTTTAGCAAACGGCGCTAATCCTGGATCCTGGAAAGATTCTAGTATTATGTTAAACAAGAGCTGGAAGCTCATATGGCACTTGCAAGGCTACATGATGAAAGTAGGAATTCGTCAATTCGTGGGTTTGGTGTGATCATTTGTAATCAAAACTCTTGAAGCAAAAATGATGATGAACGCATCCGGGGCACGAAAATGTATATTTCACTCAAAAGTATTGTTTGTACTTTAAGGAAATCAGTTGTAAGCAAAGCCCTTGAGGCAAAAATGATCATGGGCTCATAGGGATCACGAAAATGTATATTTTTCTTAAAAGTATTTTTTGTACTTTGCGGTTAGGATTAGTTACTTTAGGGGATGGTTGGATCTGGGAACTGACAATTACTGAGCCAATCTTGTCAAGTGTCTAATTTTCAAGCCAAGTTTCATCATCCTAGCACATCTGGAAGAACTTCGATTCGCGATCACCGGAATTCCGGACCCCCTCCAGCTCCCCCCACAGTGTCCGAACCCGGTCCGGTTTTGTCACTGATGTATCTAGGGCTTGTGCTTGTTCTTCCAACCAAGTTTCATCCCAATCGCCTCCACCCCCCCAACATTCCTCGGATTACATCCGGACTTTAAATAGGACATTGAGACATGAGATCTTTCCAAATATCAAGTTTTGTTAAGATCCGACCACCCGTTCAAAAGTTATACATACCCCAAGCAGAGGCGTCACTACTGGGGTTGGGGAGGGGGGGATGCCCCCCCCCCCCCAATGTTGTCGGCCAGTCGGTAAAAAATAGCCGAGTCGTTGCGAAGCGCCACGATTTTTAGTAAAAACAGTCGATTTTTTCTTAGAAATAGTCGTCTTTTCTTGAAAACGATCGATTTTTCTTAAAAAACAGCCGGTTTTCTTAAAAATAGTCGTTTGTTCTTAAAATCAGTCGATTTCTCGTCAACACAGTAGTTTTTTCTCAATATTGGTCGTTTTTATCCGCAAAAACAGTCGGTAAAAATGACCAGCCAGTCGGTAAATACCTTGTCCCCCCCCAAACATTTTGGCTAGTAACGCCTCTGACCCCAAGATTTAGGATTCTTCCTCCCTCCACCCTTCCCAGATGGTCGGATCAAGGAACTGACTAGTTCTAAGCCAATCATATCAAGTCTCTAATGTTCAAGCCAAGTGTCATCGTCCTAGCACGTCTGGAAGTAGCCTACTTCAACTTGCGATCACCGGGATTCTGCCCCCCCCACCCCCAACTCCGCCACAGTGCCCGAATGATGTGCACAGAGCTTGTGCTTGTTCTTCCCAGAAAGTTTCATTCCGATCGCTCCGCTCTATGCGTGTCACAAGGTTTCCGGTTCCCCCCTCCGACCCCCCCCCCCACCTTCATCGGGTCTGGTCCGGACTTGAAATGGGACATCCGAGGCGTGTAGTCTTTGTACATGTCAAGTTTCATTATGATCCGATCACGCGTTCGGAAGTTATACATACCTCGAGATTTCGGTTTCCCCCTCCCTCCACTCCCCCCACCCCACGATGGTCGGATCGGGAAGTTGACTATTTCCAGGTTAATCTGGTCGGATCCTGATTTGCCTGCCAAGTTTCATTGTCCTAGTCCATCTGGAAGTAACTTAACTCCGTATCACCGGAATTCCTGAACCCCCCTCCAACTCCCCCCACAGTGCATGAATTTGGTCCGGTTCTGTCAATGATGTACCTAGGACTTGTGCTTGTTCCTCCCACCAAGTTTCATCCCGATCGCTCCACTCTAAGCGTGTCACATGATTTCCGGTTCCCCCCTCCGGCTCCCCCCCCCCCCACATTCATCGGATTCGGTCCAGACTAGAAATGGGACATCTGAGACATGACATCTTTCCAAATATCAAGTTTTATTTAGATCCGGTCACCCGTTCGAAAGTTATGCATGCCACTAAATTCCGGATTCCGACTCTCCTCCCTTCCCCCACGATGGTCGGATCGGGCAAGTGACTATTTCCAAGTTAGTTTGGTCGGGTCCCTAATATGCCTGCCAAGTTTCATCGTCCTAGCACATCTGGTAGTACCCTAACTCGCAAACACCAGACTGACCGACAGACCGACGGAAAAGTGATCCGTATATGGCACTTGGCCGGAAGGCAAGTGCCATAAAAACAAGACCGTGGCGTATATAATTGCTAAACACGAGCAAAAAGGGTTTTCTTTTTTGTTGCCCGTGTTCGGAACACGGAGTTATCGGAGCCAGGGCTGGTGAATGGCTGATTGAGTTTCATCAGGAATGTTATCTATCGCTAGTGGTGCTAGTGCCGCTGTTACTCGAGTGTGTGTCACTTTTTCAAGTCTTGCTCCGTGTTAAACTCATGTTACTGAAAGTGGTAGAGTGGTCGTGTCTTTCAGGTTTCATCGGGAAAGACTGCGATACCCCCTGCCCTCGAGGAAGATACGGCCAAGCGTGCCTTCAAGTATGTTCGTGTAGCAATAATGCGAATTGTTCAAACATTGACGGAAACTGCCGCTGCTCCCCTGGTAAGTGTAGCCTTCTTTTATTTAAGCCACTCGTCTTGGTCCCGTTTTTGGTGACAAATATAACCCCACCCCTTCATAGACACACTACTCGTTTCGTGAGGGAATGGCGTAAGCCAAGATCGCTGGTTGGCTAATATGATCAGATAAGATTTGTTTACTCATAGACACAAATAAACAACATTGACAACAAATATATCCCCTAGCTAGAGGCACCAAACCCTATGTGTTATGGCTACTATATGGAACCTCTCCAACTAGTTTATATCATCGAAACAACTCTTCACCCTAGCGCTGTACACCCTTACCCACCACTTTCCCCAAATGTTTGTAGTTGTTCACTCGAATTTTCACATTCACACCTCGGATGCTTCATAATCTCATATATACATATTTATGATCTATAAGAAACTTTCTTACAAATTTATGATTTGTAAGAAACTGAATTTTCTCTCTCTCTCTCTCTCTCTCTCTCTCTCTCTCTCTCTCTCTCTCTCTCTCTCTCTCTCTCTCTCTCTCTCTCTCTCTCTCTCTCTTCTCTCTTACCACATATTGGACATGAATAAGAATCGGACCGACCCCTAGTCCTCCCAATATACCGCTTTCTCTCCGCCTAGTGGGGGGGGAATTACCGACGATCTATAAATCCCCAGAACTGCAGATTCATAGTTGCAACTTCGTTCTTTTACTTGGTTTTTCTCCTTTCGCATTGTTTTAGAGATTCCATACGAAGAAGGCAGGTTCGTATCCAGGAATTTATTTTTGGGGGGGAGGTTGCCCGCTGGTTTGGACCAGAAAGTACAAAAAAGACATAGATCAGAGGTTAAAGCTTATAAAAAACGAGTATTTTTGCATGTTCGGGGGGGTTGAACCCCCCTAACCGCCTTGGATACGGTCCTGGAAGAAGGGTCGATGTAAATCTCAGCTGACTAATCCATTTTGCACCACCAAACCCGTGGTACTCATGAGGGCCTGCCAAGACCAAAATTCCAGTTGGGGGCCGTCAAAAACAGCCAATCATAGCGTCGGAAATTATACCGTCTATAGTAGAGTTATTTAGCTCTGGTCTATAGCGGCTCGATTTACCCCCGAACATCGATCTTAGAAGAATTCCGCTTCGCCGTATCCTACCGTAAATTCCTTCTGATTTACTAGAAAGATTGAGAATGAATTAACATAGATTTTGTAATTTGGATTATCTCTGTTAAGCTGGCAACTGTCGAGACAATATTCTTGGTTCCGCCTCAACAGCTAGATGGCGCCAGATATTTTCCGTACCACTGAATGATTATATAATACATATGCAGTAAGCTGGCTTGTGCCTAACACATTTTCTCGGGAATCACTACTCTAAGGTCCACTACTCTATTCTTAAAACCCTATCTCCCTACTGAAGCGGTTGCCGATCACGAATTACATAACCTTGGCCCCCGAAATGTTCCAAGTAACTTCATTTGAAGTCTTAACTCGGTTTAAGTCATTCAGATTTTGCTTCTTGGCGGTTAAAGACCCTGTTAGGTCATGCACAGAAATTCCCTTTTAACAATTTTGACGCCAGTTTCGAAGTTGGCCTCCTCTCTTTTACGCCTTTGTCTTTACAGAATGATCACCACGAACTTATCAATTGTATCCTCTAAGAACCATACGGTTCAAGACGGACTTCCTCTTGTCTGACCTTTTCATAACATGTTAATATGTATAATATTCATATGTAAAGACAGGACTTAAAAAAATTCATAAAAGAGAAAGAGGGCGCTTTAAATTGCGTTGTTTGACCTTTTCTTTCTCCGGCAGTTTTATGTCCCAAGATTTAAAACTTACAGGATGAGTTAAGCTTGGCCATTATCCCGTCCCCTCGCCACTTTTTGTACTCTCCCTCCCTTTCTTTATGCATTATTTGAGGAGATGAAACTCAAACTTCAGTATTCATGTTCATCATAAGTCGTTCATCCGACTTTGCTAGAATGTTTGAATCCGATTCAGCAATAATTTGCCTTCAAAATTAAGACCTCGTGTAAGCTTGTCGGAGGAGTTCTTGGTGCGAAAGAAACCTTGGACAGTCTGCATACAAATTTTCCTTTTTAGCATACATTCTTGTATCTCTAGTTGACGGAACGTGATAACAGGCTCCTACAAATTGAATCAAAATTATGTCGTTCCGAATTCTACGAGGCGTTGCTTTAAGCACGGTGTTTGTACTCGCTCTGAGTGAGGAGGGGTTCAATCGAGTTGGAAGTAACTGTGGGAGAGGAGGGAGGATTTTGTGGCAGTTGACTTCCCTGATCTTTACGGACAACAAACCATAACGGAGCGCTCATCCTTCACATGTCTGTGCTTACATTTCTTCTGGCAGTCCGCTTGCAAATTAATAACTCTATCATCGCCTGTTCAGGTTGTGGCTCGTCTAACTAAATAGTTTATAAATAAATGAATGAAATTTATTACCCATTTTTAAGACAAAAGTCACAAAGGAGTGTGAAAAAAAAAATAAAGAACACACAACAAATAACACATAGATCTTAATATTCTTTTATAACACCAGTACACCATGCAGTCCCATGATATCAGTCCTATCATTCCCAGTGCCAACATTTTCTGGTATTCCCCTGATGTTAAAAGAAAAAAGTTCCAACCGTGCGATAACAACTTGGTGCGATAACCAAGGTCTGCCTATTGGTTGCCTATATAAGGCACTCCAGGGCCCATCGGCCATAAATATGTGTATTGCAAACAGATTCATACAGCTTTCTACCAAATCGTGTGCGTGGAAGTATCACTTTCAGCAAATTTCGGTAATGCACTGTCAGAAGTTTCATAAAAGATAACGCAAGTTATGATTTTGCAACGGTGATGCGTTAAACGTTATACATAACCAAGCATTGCCAGCAAGAGCTGAAAAACCGCAGAAAAAGCATCTGCCGACTTTTCCGATCCTGTTTGCAAGCGTTATCACGCAAGCACGCGAATTACGAGTTTGACTGGAATTCACCGTATTTAGGCTACTATTTAGTTAATTCTTTGTATCCTTTTTTATTGTTTAGATTGTTTGTACAAAATTATGTTATTTGTACTTTATTGTTTACTTGTTTCGTTTGTTATACGTGAAATGCTGTAAGGTTGGTTATGCAATATATTTATTCATATATTAATTTCCAGGCTGGCAAGGACTTCAGTGCGATACCCCGTGCAGAGCGGGTTATTATGGAGAGTCATGCCTTAATCAATGTCAGTGTCAAAATGGTGCTTCGTGTCATCACGTCTCAGGTCAGTAATTACGCAGTTCGCTTCATCTCCATAATCCCATAAAGCTGAGAGTTGCGATTCAAATTCTAGCTGGAAAACGTGGGAGTATTCAGCGAGGGGTGCATGGATAACGTATCTTTAGCAGCTTAAACGCGACTGAGGTCGGATATTTAGAAAATTGGCCTCCCATACGTGACGCCCCTGACCCGCTCTGCAGCGATTGAGACGTGGCGTCGCAATGGTAGACAACCATTCAGCTGTAAAGGACGACTCAGACGGCGTTTGTAAGGAAATTTATTAGCTCTTTGTAGAGGTAACGAATTATGATGTTCCGCGTAGCTCCTACCCTGCGCTCGTCTGCATCGGGTAAGGTATCGAGACTATATTCGACTCTGCACGGTCGTACTACAGAGATAGGGGGACGGAGGTTCTTGTGATTATGGTGTTGACTAAGCTTGGGCCGATTATCGACGAGCCGTGACGTCACACGAAAAGTCCATATTTTCCATTTAATAACGGAATTGATTGTCCCTAGAACGGTTTATAAGTGTAAACGCGTCCGGCGCCTCGCTGGCCGCTCGGCTCTATATATAAAGATACAAATATATATTCTGCAATAGCAACTTAATCGAATTTTCCTATTTTCTTTCATGACGTCACGAAAACGTCACACTCGTCGATAATCGGCCCAAGCTTATTCAACACCGTGATTATCTGTTCTGGCTATTACTCTACACTCGTACTAAACTTGCTGCAGAATGCAAGGAAAATAGTTTGATTAGTGATACACACAATAAAGAACTGAGCATAATGGTATAAACCTTTCAGTCATGTTTACTTCTTTTCTCTCCAGTTCATGAACCGGCACTAAATTCCTGTTACGAATTTTTAGTTGTTACTTCTTCGAGACGGATCGTGTGTTTGCACCGTAGAAGGAGCAAATTGTCTTTCATTTGATTGGTTAAAGTTTTCAATGAAAACATACACTGGTTCTATAGCTGAACCAGACTTGAAAATGGGCTAGCTTCGTCTGAACGTGGAAGAACACGGGTCTTAAGTCAAATTATTCGATGCGTAACAATCTGTCGGCATGTCCACTACTTGCGAGTCCTGCTGTCTGATATCTGCATAGACTGGACCTTGAAAATAGTGTTCCATAACGACAAAAGGTTGCTATTTCCCCCCCCCCCCCTGTCCCACGCGTTTTTATGGCACTTGCCCTTCGGCCAAGTGCCATATAGCGATCGCAATTTCTGTCCGTCCGTCGGTCGGTCTGTCGGTCGGTCGGTCCGGGTTTTGCTAGTTCGGGCACTTCCACATAAGCTAGGATGATGAAACTTGGCAGGCATATCAGGGACCCCAAATGATTAAGTTGGAAATAGTCATTTTCCCGATCCGACCATCGTGGGGGGAGGGAGGGGAGCCGGAATCCGGAATTTAGTGGCATGCATAACTTTCGAACGGGTGATCAGATCTTAATGAAACTTGATATTTGGAAAGACGTCATGCTTCAGATGTCCCATATCAAGTCCGGACCGAATCCGATGTGTGTGGGGGGGGAACCGGAAATCATGTTAAACGCTTAGAGTGGAGCGATGGGGATGAAACTTGGTGGGAGGAACAAGGACAACCCCTGGATACATCATTGACAGAACCGGACCGGATTCGTGCACTGTGGGGGGAGTTGGAGTGGGATTCCGGAATTCCGGTGATACGGAGTTAAGTTACTTCCAGGTGGGCTAGGACAGTGAAACTCGGCAGGTAAATCAGGGACGCGACCAGATTAACCTGGAAATAGTCAGCTCCCGATCCGACCATCGTGGGGGGGGGGGTGGAGGGAGGGGGAATCCGGAATCTTGAGGTATGTATAACTTCCGAACGGGTGATCGGATCATAATGAAACTTGATATGTAGAAAGAAAACATGTCTCGGATGTCCCATTTCAAGTACGGACCGGATCCGATGAAGCTGGGGGGGGGGGGGTCGGAGGGGGATCCGGAAACCTTTTGACATGCTTGGAGTGGAGCGATCGGAATGAAACTTGGTGGGAAGAACAAGCACAAGCTCTATGTAGATCAGTGACAGAACCGGACCGGATTCGGGCATTTGGGGGGAGTTAGAGGGGGGGTCCGGAATTCCGGTAAAGGTACTTCCAGACATGCTAGGACGATGAAACTTGGCTTGAAAATTAAAGACTTGACATGATTGGCTTAGAAATAGTTAGTTCCCAGATCCGGCCATTCCTTAAAGTACTAATGCTAACCGCAAAGTACAAAAAAATACTTTTAAGCAAAATATACATTTTCGTGATCCCTATGAGCCCATGATCATTTTTGCCTCAAGGGTTTTGCTTACAACTAAATTCCTTAAAGTACAAACAATACTTTTGAGCAAAATATACATTTTCGTTCTCATGATGATCATTCTTTTTGCTTCAAATTTTTGATAACAGATGATTTTCTATAACTTGGAAATAATCACTTGCCCGATCCGACCACCGTGGGGGGAGGGAGGGGAGCCGGAATCCGGAATTTAGTGACATGCATAATTTTCGAACGGGTGATCGGATCTTAATGAAGCTTGGTATTCGAGTCCGGACCGAATCCGATGAATGTGGGGGGGGGGTCGGAGGGGGGAACCGGAAATCATGTGACACGCTTACAGTGGAGCGATCGGGATTAAACTTGGTGGGAGGAACAAAAATAATCCCTAGGTTCATCATTGACTGAACCGGACTGGATTCGTGCACTACGGGGGGAGTTGGAGTGGGGTTCCGGTATTCCGGTGTTACGGAGTCAAGTTACTTGGCAGGTGTATAATGGACTCGGCCAAATTAAATTGGAAATAATCACTTGCCCGATCCGACCATAGTGGGGGGAGGGAGGGGAGCCGGAATCCGGAATTTTATTGACATTCATAATTTTCGAACGGGTGATTGAATCTTAATAAAACTTGGTATTTGGAAAGATCTCATGTCTCAGATATACCATTTCAAGTCGAGACCGGATCCGATGAATGTGGGGGAGGGGTCGGAGGGAGGAACCGAAAATCATGTGACACGGTTAGAATGGAGCGATCGGAACCTCCCGAGCGTCACCGTCGAAAAGGAAGTGCTTGAAAATTTCGCTGATTTTTCCATAAGATGTCAAAATATTTAAACAAATTGTTCAAATATATTATACAACAGCAAATATAACTAAGTGACCATTTCTTTTGAACGTAACTGTAGAACCAAACAACCCATCACACTGACAAAGCTACTATCTATTCACATCCTACTACGATAACTTGAATACAAGCTAAAAAGCTTGCAAGTGCCATATGAGCTTGCAGCTCTTGTTTCTTCAGTTATTTCTTTATTTCCTTTTAGATGGTTGTTTTGCCTGTGGGAATTTCTGTCCATTTCTTTTTTCTGGGGTGAGAGTGAGAAAACGTTGATATTGGAACTTTTACGGCGTTTCTCCAACTTTTGATTCCGACAAATGGGTAACATGTCCAAGGCATTCGGACGAAATAATGGAGAAGGCAGCTGGCAGATACAAAAAAGAAATTCCATCCTGGGAAATGAGGTAGAAGTTGGATGTTTCTCTATTTTTGTTTGCCCGCCTGTTTTAACGCAGGCTGAACACGACAAAATTTGACGGGTTGCTGGTCTTTTGTTATAGCGACATCTGTCGATTCCTTAAACACCAGAGCAAAATAACACTAGGGCAGAGCAAAATAACACTAGAGAGTAGCGCCAAGACCTATGCTTTCCGTGCTTTGCTTTGCGAACTATTCGTGGCGACGCCCGCTACGCTTGCGGCATTTACAGCGAGAAAAATTATTAACTTTTTAAAAGAGGTACAGTTAGATATACTTACCTGTTTCTACCATATGTCTGTAGATGGAAGGAATAGAGCAATCATTAAAGTATGAAACAGGTATAGTGATATAGAGAGCGTGTTCCACCCTACTTACCGTAGTTACTACGCTAGTCGCCGTGGTTACTACGCTAGGCTGGAACGCTTTTTCAATTTTTTCGGTCAAATATCAGGCCGTGGGGTGATCCGACCAATCACGTTACAGAGATGCGTAGTTACTACGCTAACTACGCTCCGAGCGTGGTAAGCAAATAGTTACTATTAGTTACTATTTTGAGTAGGTTGGAACGGTCAGCGTAGTAACTTTTCGTGAGGCTGGAACGGAAATAGTAACTAATAGTTACTATTGGTAGAGGGGTGGAACACGCTCAGAATTACGGGTTTAGAAATTTCTAGTAAAGCAGAAGTGCGGTCTGCACACACCAAGGAAACAGTGGAGGCTGTATTATTTTTCTGCTATGTTTCAGAATATGAAGTTGTCGGAGCCAGCGCTGGTGCACGGCAGAATCGCAGTGGTCTAGTATCGCTGCTATTAGAGTGTACGTCAATTTTGTCAAGTCTCGGCGTTACTCCCTAGTGTTATTTTGCTCTGTTAAACACTGTAGTTTGTAATACAAAAAAAAAATTAAGCAGTTCGAACATGAGGAAAATGACGCGGACAATTGCAAGTCTTTTTATTTGTAAGTCTATTTGTTTAGCGATGATATGTTTGGTCTGTCGACAACCGTTTCCTTACACATCGGGTAGTAATAGGCTGAACCTTAGGAAACTGGACGCGAATAATCGCAAATTTGTGTGTCTTTGCGGTGATTTATTTGGTCTTCCGACGAGCTGTTCCGGCCATACTGCCTTTTTTACGTTACGTCACAGTCTGGATCCCACATAAACCTTTCATCTTGTTCTTCTAACTGCTTTATCATCGCCAGCGCTTTCTCTCCATTCACTGCATTCTCTTGATGTATGTGTTCTACTTCGTTTCTTTCTAAATCTTACGAATACAAATTCAGATGCTCGTGGAGAAAAAAGAGAATTGCAAAAAAGGGATGATGACGCTCAGTCTGGAAGCAAAAACGAAGGCCTGCATGTCCTCCGCTCACAAGACAAATTGTATGTCGGAGCCAGACTGGTAGTTTTCTGTACTCCTGGTATTTGTCTACTATTTTTCTTCTCGTTTGCCTTGGGGGGGGGGGGTCGTCTGTCTTATTTTCTGTAAGTAATTTCTGATATGTCTGTATGCACTTTAAATAGCTTATATACCAGAATAAATATGTGCTATTGAGAGTTTCGTCTGTGCTGTTTGCGTTTTCGTCTGTGAGTTGCGACTCTTTCGTATTTGCAACTGCTTGGAGTAGGAAATCCATCCTACCGATTTCTTACCCGAAATTTAATCTCGGGAAGTCCGGCTTGGAGGGGGTAACCACCAACCATTCATTCTATGGCGTCAAAGGGACGTGGCGTTCGTTCAGTGTTATTGTATTAATAAGAGGATAAAGTACGAGGCCGCAGAACAGTGGAAAGGACAGAGAGTACAAAAATGAAGGAGAATAATTGTGGTGTTATCGCCGCATATCGACAACTGGATGGAACCTCACGGGCTAATAGTCAGGGAGCCAGATTATGTATCTTGCCTATTCACACTGAACCCACGACACAAATACTACTAGCTGCTCCGGGGAGGTCGGTCGAAACCAATATCTTAGGGCGCATTTCGGCCGTTTGGATGTTTTCGAGATGTAGAGTGAAAATACAAAATTTATAGTCTACACTTTCCTGCAATAATTCCAGATTTGCAAGGCTGGAGAATCACTCATTACAAGGGGGGATTGAGGTCATCGATATGCGATTTGCAACTTGAAACTGAAAAAAAAAATTTGGTTCTCTATTTACTGTATAGGCTATGTTGAAAAAAGGCGCTATAAAATTTTGTAATATTGCTGGGTTTTTCCAAGGTAACGGGATTTTTTTTTACTGAAATTCAGTTATTTCTTATTTTGCCTATGATTTCTGTTATTGGGACGTTTTCAGCTGGGCTTGATTCGCAGGGCAGATTTCGGGGGAGGGGACGTTTCTGATCGGGAACGTTTTACATTTTCCGATTTGATCCACCGCACCCCCCACTTCAGAACTTGCTGCGACTCTCGTTACCTTGATTTCACGGTTAGTTTAGACTTTCGGGAGGGGTGAACAATGGATTGATTGACCCGTTGTGTCGTGACTTTCCGCTATCATTGAATCTAGGTTTGGCTCTTAAAGGGTAGAAGGGGAGAGGACAATTGGAAAGTTTCTCTCGATTCCTCTTTCTGTTTTATCATTTTTGGTATCAGCGTTCGAATGTTATTCATTTGTCGCTTGAGGGGGGAATTCGTGAGGTTTTCTAGTTTGTGTCCATCTGAACTTAAAGAGTTAAGAGTTTCGGGAATGTGTTTTTGCTTTGCTTCTTTTCTTTTCGGTTTCTTTTGATGTTCGGAGTACAAGTTTGAATGCAATTTTAGTATTTTTTGTCCGATTGTCTGCTACTTTGTCTCTTACCAGTTGAAAGCTCGTATGGACTTCCGAGGGTAGTTAGCAAAGATGTCTCAGGTTCGTGGTATCAATTCCGGGTCCCCCTTTAAATCCCCCGAAGTGGCCGGATCTGATCATCCGGAGTAATGCATTGTAGATCTAGGCATTATGGCATGTTCGCCCATCAATTTTTGACCCCCTCCCCCTGCAGCTCCCCTTCGCCGGATCCTGTCTGGATATGTAAACGGGTCTGTTTCGGGATCTGTAGTGATCGTTCTTGCCCGCAATGTTCCGTTCTGATCACTCTACCCGGAGTGTTCCAGAGGATTTGTGGGACCTTCCTCCAGTTACCCGAAGAGTGGCCGGACCCAGTTCACACGTCAGCTGCCCATATAGGACGTGTACCCTTACCAGCTGTCTGGTCCCATCTAGATGCGGACCTACTTCGATCGAGAGCTGTGAATGCCTCAAACTGTCCGGGACTCTCCCTCGAAATCTCACCTTAGTCGTCGGATTCGTCCTGGACCTGTAAATCAAACATCTAGGACTCGTGTTCTTGCCAATTACCAAGTCCTATCCGTACCCGAACAATCGTTCTAGAGTTATGCAGGACAAAATATTTGTGTGGGCCCCGCCCCACACGCTACTGGGATCCAGTCGCGATCTGTGAATTGTAAATCTTGGGCATATGGCAGCCTTTCTGCTAAGTCTGTGCCGAATTCTCCACCCTGATCGTTTCAAAGATTTCTGGAACCACCCTCCTACTCCCCCAACATTGGTTGAATACGCTTCGAACCTGCAAACAGAAAATCTGAGACATGCGGTCTTGCCAACTGTCAAGTTCGATCCGAATCGGATCACTCGTCCGAATGGACCCCCTCCCCAACTCCCTCCGCATTGGCCGGATGTGGTCCGGTCTTGTAAACAGAACATCTAGGATGTGTGGTCTTGCCAGCTTTCAAGTTCTGTCCATATCGGATTACTCGCTCGGGCATACTTACTGACATGGGTGCTTTAAAGTACTCTCCCAGCTAGCCTACAAAAGATCCTCAACTAAGAAAGGCCATTCACTTCGATTTTGCAAAGGAACGCGTTTTTCTTTTTTGTCGCTTCCAACGCGGCAAGCTAGAAATTGGAAATAATCGTTCGGAAAGACTTCCTTCGATTTCCCTAGAGAGGATTGCTGACACGAGAGAGGGTTTTCTGAGAGTAGATTTGTTTTCTTGTCGGTGATACTACAAAAAAAGCAAGATTACTCAGTTCGCTTTTCGGGTCCCGCAGGATTCCGAAAAAGCGGTATTTGTCACTTGTCCTGTACTGACAGAAATGTAAGTGAAACCAGTGTGGTCCAGTAGTATTTGCCTACTTTGCTACTGTTTTTCTGCCTGGGAGGGCATATAGCAAGAATTATCGTGGAATTGAATCTACTCTTTTATACCCACATGATTCTTCTTTATTTTGTTGGGTGCTTGTTAGAGGTTTCAGACACACTCTTTATTTACGCACTAGCCTAATCATAAAACATATACAACGTTACTCTCTGGCATTCAACACGGTACTGCTCTTTCATTCCATTTCTCCCTTCTTGGCGGCTGTATTCATCTGATCGCCTCGAGCGGTGCGGTGTGTCGATCGTATAATCGTATGATCAGGCGAACCACAACAGTGCTGACGTTTTGTCAAGACCAGTAAATGACCATTGAAATTGTCCTCACCCTAATTGTGCAATCCACACAAACGTATTGTTACTGCACGTTATATATGTATACTAGTTACTAGACTATACTATATCAAAACAATTTATGAGGGTTTTGAGTTTTTGTTTGCATTCTATGATGCCTAGTACTATGTAGCTAGTAGTGTGTGCTAGTAGCCTAAAGTAATCTAGTAATCTCTAATGCTCTGTAACGTAGTAATGCCCTGTAGTGTAGCTTGTCTCTCCTTTAGGAACTCGGCACAAATGTGAACTCGATGAAAGTCTGGGCCTCTCTGTTTTGGCATGCAGAGGACTTTTTTATTTTGTTTTAGGGGTTTGGTGGGGCACTATGTCGATAGAGACGTTAAAGATTGGCTTAGAAGATCAGTTTTCTTCTTTTCCTCTAAGAACACGACCTTTCCATCCTGTCGTCCGTGCGTCGGTCTGGAAGGAACGCTGGCTACCGGTCTTTGCCCTATCCTGCCCATTTGTCAACGAAGAATATTAGTTAATTTGTTGTCTGTTGTTTTAATGTTTTCTGCAAATATTTCGCACGTCTTGACTGCTTTGAGGACCTCGTCTAGCTTTAAACTATTTGGTTAAGTAAAGTTGAGTGACTGGTTAGCATTTGGCCAAAAACTCTTCGGTTTGCTTTTTCCCAACTTTTTGTTCGTACTTGAAAACCTGAACTATATTTATGCCCTCCAACTGTTTCAAGTTTGTCCAAACTACGATTCTGGTTGCTTTTGGCTCAACTTGTTTTATCATTCTTATCCTTGGAATGAAGTTCTCTCTGCAAGATTAGCACCCGAGTCCAAAAAACTCTCCCGTTTGCTTTTTCCTTAACTTTTTGCTCGTGAACCTTGAAAAGATATTGTCCAAACTATATTTATGTCCTCCAGAAGTTTTCAAGTTTTTCCAAACTACGATTCTGTTCCCTCTACTTTTTTTCATTCTTATCCTTGGAATGAAATTCTCCAAACTATATTTATGGCTTTCAACAGTTTTTCAGTTCGAGTGAAGTCCGAGTGAGGAAATACTCCCGGGGCCCGTTTTCCGGGAAAAGTGTCTCCGAAGTGCTGTTTCTGCTGTCCCGGTCATGGAATACAAAGCATATCCACCGAATGTCTTTTACGTTTCGATTGGGGTTTGGAGCACAAGGAAACTTTAAAGATACTACACATTCTTCAATGTCCAAACCGAATTATAGATTTTCGGTGTTGTTGTTCCGGCAATTTTCACCGTTAAAGTTTAACCGAATAGGACTGAAATCCAACAGTCTCGACGTCACTTATTCACTTAGTAGGCGTAAAAACCTGATAAAAAAAGTGCGTTACTTCGTTTGTCCGTTCCCCACAGATGATCGATCTCATCAAATAAACTCATTCTTTTGGATTTGTGGTACCTCTATGTGCCTGCCCCTCTACGCTTGAAATATTTACCAACTACAGACGTAAGCCATTGCCGAAAAATAAAATAAGAATGTTAGATTCTTTGCAAGACATAGCATAAAATCATTTTTCCACTTTTCTACAGGCGTAACTTTTCCGATGTCAGCACCTTTAGCCTTGAAGGTGCAGTCCTTTGTTGAAATTCAAATTCTCCGGGGTTTTCGTACAAGCCGCGCACACTTTTAACGTTATTACTAAAACCCCGTTTGAAAAATAAAATCCCTTAATTGAGTCAAAATGTTTCACTGTATTCAAAAATCAGATGTAAAAATACGCTGTCTTTTCAGTTAAACCTGAAAAGGAATTCGGGTGGGAATGAAGCATATTCTGAACATTAAATAGTATACGGTGCTGATTCTTTGTACTGCTGTTGAGCGTACTGTAGTCGATTGCGGTAAACGGATAGGTCAGCTGATTTTATTCGAGCGATATTCCGCCCTTCTTGACAAGGGTCTTCTTCAGGCTCAAAGCTAGAAAAGAGAACATGTGATCCAAGAGATATTTTAGCCCTTTTTGCAAGAAAATCAGCTGACATATGCGTTTAGCCCAGCCAATTGTGATTCGCTGTCAGCTTGGGCTGAAGAAATAGTTAAGCCGATTGTTTTGTTAATTGTAGGATGCAGAAAGCTGTAATACGTAAGAGACGGAGAAACTGAATTGGAAAAAACACGCTTTTTTTCAGACTGAGTTTCGTTTTCTAAGGGAACGTCCTTTCTTCTAGGAACTTGCACCTGTAGTGCCGGATTCCGAGGAGACAACTGCACCGAGAGCTGCCAGCCCGGATCTTACGGGTTGAACTGCTCCTCCAAATGTGACTGTCCAAAGGATGCATCACTTGGCTGTGACGCTGTAACTGGCGCATGTAACTGCAGACCTGGAATGAGAGGTAACTAAAAGAGTTTCCGCTGTACGGTTTGACCAAATTTAAAGTTGTATTAGTATTCTCTACGCTAGAATCTGGGTGGAAATAGTTAAATTTGGCAGTAAAAAGCTAACTTTAAAACAAATTCCGCCTGCGGCGCTCACTTTATGTGATCATGGCCTATCACTGGACTCAAGGCCGTATCCAGGGGGGGTGTTGGGGGGTTCGACCCCCCCCCCTCGAAACCCACAAAAATAATGGTTTTTTGTAGGCTTTAACCTCTGATCTATGTATTTTTTGTACTTTTTGGTCCAACCCGTGGGCAAACCCCCCCCCCCCCCCCCCAAATAAATTCCTGGATACGGGCCTGACTGGACTACAGTAGCTGCTGATGTCGGAACGTCGCTCCATCCGGTTTCTGGAAACTTCTTAGAGTCTCGGTATTTAATGCACGGTAAAAGATGGAATTTGTAATAGAAGCAGTTAAATTTTAGCCTACAAGAATAAAAAGGTTTTCGAAAATTTTAGCCTGCGGCGCTCGATTTGTGCACGGTCGTGCCTGCCAATATATTCTCCAAGTGGGCTTCGCCGAAACGCCGCCTAATAGTTAGCCTATCAATCATGCTGCACTTTAATCGTACTCTTCTTACGTAATCCTTTCTGTTCCACAGTATAAAGCTCGAATTCTCAGTTTCTAGGATTCGCTGAAATTTTTGAGAGATTCGGTAAAAATTTTGGCTCTGCACCCCCTCGCCTAAAATGCACTTGCGACGCCCCTGGACATGTGTATCGCTCCGCTCAAGATGACTGAATAATGTTTGTTGTTTCCAAGTTGGTGTCGAGGAATATCGCCGAATAGAAGTCTCAGCTCAGCAACCCTTTTAGTAACATCAAACATAATGCATAGGACCAGTATTATTGCCACTGCCACTCTCTTTCTTAGCATAGGAATGTTCGGATATGGGTATCCTTCCGCTCAAAATGACTGCGAATCACGTTTGTTGTTTCCAAGTGGGATGTCGCCAAACGTCGCCGAATAGAAGTTTAAGCTGAGCAACCCTTTGCCAATAATAAACATAATGCATAGGTCTAGGACAAGTATTTGTGCCACTCTCTTTCTTAGCATAGGAATACTCGCACATGAGTATCACTTCCGCTCAAGATGACTCATGTTAGTTGTTTCGAAGTAGATGTTGTGGAATAGCGCCGAAAGTTTAAGCTGAACAGTCTTTTAGCGCAAACAACAAATACAATGCTAGGGCCTGTATTTCAATTCATTTGTGAACTAATGACCAACTAGGGCCACTCACAAACATACAGATAAACAACAACAACAGGCAAATCAATAGAAAAGAGAGAAAAACACAAACAAATAATGGCAAGATTCTTGCCACTGCTACTCTATTTCTTAGCATAGGAATGCTCGGACCTGGGTATCCCTTCCGCTCAAGATGCTTGCTAATAATAATCGATGATGCCAAGCAATAGTTGCGTTTTTGCAGATACCATGGTATCTGATATACGGTCTAAAGTCGTTTTTGCAGTTATCGTGGTATCTGATATCACGGTCAAAAGGCGTTTTTGGGATCCCAAAACGTAAGTGGAGGGATACCTATGACATCGCAAAAGTTGTCCGTCTGTCCGTCCGTCCGTCTGTCTGTCCGTCTGTCTGTAAGCACGATAACTCTCGAAGGCAGTGAGATATTTTGATGAAACTTGGTGTGGCGATTCTTTGGGTCAAGAGTAAGGTCGAGTTCGTAGATGGGCCCTGTAGCTTTACATTTAGTGGTGGGGGAGGGGGTTTAAATTAAGGGGCAAGCAATTTTTTTTAAACAGCTAATGTGACAGTCGATTATGGGGTAAGAAGACACGCTGAACACGAATATGAAAACCATTTTCTCGCCGGACAAGTAGATCGTCCGGAATCCGGCCAAAACCGGAAAGTTTGTTAAAAGTAAAAAATTTATTTGAGGTTGATTAGATGTTTGATTTTGGGGTAAGAAGCCATGCTGAACAAGAATACGAAAACTGTTTTGCCGCCGGACAAGTAGTTCGCCCGGAATCCGGCCAAAACCAGAAAATTTGTTAAAAGTTAAATTTTTATTTCAAGTTGATTAGATGTTGGATATGGGGGTAAGGAGCTACGGTGAATCCTTTTTTGAGCTTTAGTTTTTCGCCGGAGAAGTAGTTCTTGAATTTCGCCAGAACCGCAAAATTCACAGAAGTAAGCTAGGATCGTTTCGATCGGCTTACAGAGGTAAACGCACATGCTGAATCCATATCTGAGCTTGGATTTCATAATGATTAGCTGTTTGGCCTGGCGAAGACTGGATCTGGCGAAGACAAAACCTAATTGTCTGGATCAAATATTGAATTTTTGGGATCCCATCGGAACCTTTGGTCTTGTTGCAGTTGTCGTGGTATCTGGCCAGTTACCGTGGTAACTAATATTCAGATATCACGGTCCGACCGTGGTATCTGGTCGTGGTATCTGGAAAGTCATCTAACTTTCATCAGATTTTGTGAGAAAGAAGTTCAGCACTTAGTGATGTAACTGGATATCAGTTTTTCTTTTGGGATGACTTCGAAAAGTGCAATTTTGGCAGTAGTCGTTTTTGCAGTGGACCTCAAAAGGCGTTTTTGCAGTTGTCGTGGTATCTGGCCAGTTACCGTGGTAACTAATATTCAGATATCACGGTCCGACCGTGGTATCTGGTCGTGGTATCTGGAAAGTCATCTAACTTTCATCAGATTTTGTGAGAAAGAAGTTCAGCACTTAGTGATGTAACTGGATATCAGTTTTTCTTTTGGGATGACTTCGAAAAGTGCAATTTTGGCAGTAGTCGTTTTTGCAGTGGACCTTATATCAGATACCACGGTAACTGCAATAACGACTAATTGCAGATCCAGTTACCGTGGTAACAGATACCATGGTATCCGCGAAAACGCAACTAATGTGTCTGTTGGATATCAACGAGTAGAAGTTTAAACTGACCCATTCTAGCAACTACAAACACAAAAGTTGTGTTTTTGCAGATACCATGGTATCTGATACCATGGTCTAAAGTCGTTTTTGCAGTTATCATGGTATCTGATACCACGGTCAAAAGGCGTTTTTGCAGTTATCATGGTATCTGGCCAGTTATCGTGGTATCTGATATTCAGATAACACGGTCCGACCGTGGTAACTGATCGTGGTATCTGAAAAAGTCATCTCACTTACACCAATTTGTGTCAAATTTGTTGGAAAGAAGTTTGGCACTTAGTGATGTGACTGGATATCAGTTTTTCTTTTGGGATGACTTCGAAAAGCGCAATTTATTGCAGATCCAGTTACCGTGGTAACAGATACCATGGTATCTGCAACAAGTGCGTAAGCGCTCAGACGTGGAGTGTGAAAGTAAAATGTTAATCACATCTCATATACAAACAGCGTTAGATCCAAGACATTTCACATCCCCACTAACCAAAAAATATTTGAATTTGAAATCTTCCCAGTTTAAAAGCTTAAACAAACCGCATCCCAAGAAGTTCTTGCTAGCCAGTCTAACACTTAAAGTATGCCGCGTGGTCTTATTTGTTGCTGTTATACCAAAATCCACATTTATAAATATATATCCACAACTCACAAGTATACAAGAGTTGAACTTGAGACATGTAATGCACGAACTTAACTCATCGGAAATCTGGGCCCAGTTGCTCATGAACAGGAGGGTGGGGGTGGGTCACGGGACCCATCAGATTCCATATCTAGACCTAAATTCCTCGACTATACCAACTTAGAGTTTGATTCCAGTCACGGGTCAAATACTTTACTAATGGGCAAACTGGGTCCACTTGCCCATCAACGGGGAGGGTGGGGAGTGGTTCAACTCCACATATATATTCCCAACCCGATGATCCAAAAGCACAAAGGAATTTCATCTCCCTATCTCCAGTTATTATCAAGTTAAAAACATAAAAAAGGGGCAATCTGGGTCCAGTTGCCCCTGAACAAAGTGCGGGTGGGGTTTGGGGCCCGCAAAAAGCAAAAAGATACTCCAATGCTCACAGACCTACCAAGTTTCAACCTGATACCTGTTGATTCCTGTCACGGGTAACGAACTTTACTCCTGAGCAGTCTGGGCCCAGTTGCCCGTGAACGGGGCGGGTGGGGGAGGTGCAACTTTGAAAGTAATTTCCCAGCCCTAGGATCTACAAGTACAAGGAATTTCATCGTCCTATGGTCAAGTTATGAACATTATTGACTGGGCAATCTGGGCCCATTTGACCCTGAACTGGGTGGATGTAGGGGGTAGGACCCCCAATAGGCCCAACTAGACCCCAATGCCCACAATTGTACTAAGTTTGAACTTGATACTTGCACTGGTTCACGAGTTATGAGCTCCAAAAAATACGGTGAATACCGGAAACCGAAAACCGAAAGACGAAAGCTGCTATAGCGCTCGCAATAGTGGATTGTTCCAAGGAACACTCCACTAAAAACGCAATAAATGCTAGGACCGGTATTCTTCCTGCTAAGCTGCCACTCTCTTTCTTAGCATAGGAATGCTCGGACATGGGCATCCTTTCGCTCAGGATGACTACCGTGTTTGTTGTTTCCAAGTGAGGTGTCGTTGGAATATCGCCAAATACAAGTTTAAGCTTAGCAACCCTTTTAAGTAACACCAAAAACAGTGCTAAGACCAATATCCTCGCCGATAACTTGGGGTCGTGCCGTTCTCTCAAACGTCGTGGCAGGTTAAAGAGCCAGTACCGGTTGACGAATTCCGGAATTCCCCCACTCTTTTCCTGTTAACTTCGATACCTCGCTTCCTCGCTTGTATCCCAGGAACTCCAATAGCTGTCGGGGAAAATAACACTAATTTGTCCCCCATGGAACATGAGAAGGCGGGAAATTCGAAACATTCTTCGGAGGAAGTCAAAACGAATGTTTGCTTAAATTCAGCAGGGAAGGAGTTTAAAGAGTGGAGTGGTGGAAAGAATTGGATTTGCGAGGGATTTCTTGAGTGCTGTTCAGTGACTCGACCACTCGAGTGTCCTCGAAGTGGCAGCATTGATGTATGTTCTGTTGGAGTAACATGAGATTATATCTGCTTGTTTCAGCAACTGTTTCTCAGAGATTGTCTCCGAACCACCTTCGTAGCCTTAGTTGAGTTACCGTGCAAAGTGCATTAAGCACACGGTGCTACCGCATGTCCTCTCGGAAAAAAAAAATGCCTTGTTGATGATTTAGTATTGAGCTAGATCTCAGTATTCAATGAGACCCAGCGGAGGGGTGGTGGTGGCCGTAGTGAAAGGTTAACACAGTGGACAGGCATCCAGTCAGTCACGGTGATTTGAGGCAACAAAACTCTATAGTTTAATTTTGCCAGAATTTTGGTTGAAGATAGAAGAAATACTAAATGAAAGGATGTATTTCTGGTGGAGTTTCTGTACTAATATACAAAATACGCATTGATTTCCGGTTCATATAAATGAACAAAAGTGTATTTAGGAAGCCAACGGGCATATATCCAGTTAGAGAATTTGTAGTTAAAGTATCTGGGAAGAGCCCACTGTGAGTAAACGTTAGAGCTGGTTGCGAGTAAATAATGGAGCTTTTGTTTTTCGTTTCGTATCGGTCTCCAGTTTTTGCCCTTGAATAGTTTTTTTTTATGGCACTTGCAGCTTCGCTCAAGTGCCATATACCGATCACTTTTCCGTCTGTCGGTCGGTCGGTCGGTCCGGTGATCGCGAGTTAGGGTACTTGCAGATGTGCTAGGACGATGAAACTTGGCAGGCATATCAGGGACCCGACCAAACTAACTTGCAAATAGTCACTTCCCCGATCTGACCACCGTGGAGGGAGTAGAGGGCGGGGGAATCCTGAGAATTTAGTAGTTTTTGTAAAACCCCTACCCCTTTCCTCACACTAGTAGGTCTGCGCGTGGCGTGACGTCACTCTTTGCATCGGGTCACTCTGTTAACATCGGAAAGAGCTAGTGCATTCGAGGGTCAAAGGGGTTTGTATATGTGGTTCAGTGCGGGGGAATATGGAGTATTGAGTGTTGTGTAACTTTCGAACGGGTGATCGGATTGGGATGAAACTTAATACTTGAATGAATGACATATCTCTGATGTTCCATTTGAAGTACGAACCGGATTCGACATTTATGGGGGAGTTAGGGGGGGGGACCGGAAATCTCGAGAAACGGTTATAATGGAGGGATCGGAGGATTGGGATTTTCACGACGAAACTTGGGAGGCGTATCAGGGACCCGATCAAACTGACTTGTAAATAAAAATTCAGTCGATCCGATAGTCGTGGGGGGATCGGAGGTAGGGGGAATCCGGAATATTTAGCCATGCGTAACTTTGGAACGAGTGATCGGATTCGAGTGAAATTTAATAACTGAACAGGTGATCTTTTTCATGTCCATGGTGATCTTTTTCATGTCCGGACCGGATCCGACAACAATTGGGGGGGGGGGATACGTGACCGGATTGGACTGGAGAGATCGGGATGGAACTTTGTGGGAATAACAAACAAGTCCAAAACCGAACCGGATTGGCTCCGGCGACTGTGGGGGGAGTTTGAGGGGCGGGTCCGGAATTCCGGTGATCGCGAGTTAAGGTACTTCCAGACGTGTTAGGACGATGAAAGTTGGCTGGAATATTAGAAATTCGACAAGATTGGCTGAGAAATCGCCACTTTTCAAATCCGACCATTCCTTAAAGTACCAATCATGACCGCAAATTAAGAAAAATACTTTTAAGCAAAATATGCATTTCCATGATCCCCATGAGCCCATGATCATTTTGCCTCAAGGGTTTTGCTTACAAATGAAGTTCTAGCTCCCTTAAAGTGCGCATCTTAACCGCAAGGTCGAAAAGTACTTTTTATCAGACGATACATCTCAACCCATGATCATTTGTGCCACAAGGGTTTTGCTAAACAAAAAAATTTCTAGCACCCTTAAAGTGCGCATTTTATCCGCATTAGTGGAAAAAAAATACTTTTGATCATACGTATATATCAATGATCCCTAAGAGCCTGCTATCGTTTTTGCCTTCCTTACAGATGAATTTCTAGTGCCTTTAAAGTGCGCATCATTACAGCCAAGTTCTACAATAAAATACTTTTTCTCTAGCTCCCTTAAAGTGCGCATCTGAACCGCACAGTCGAAAATTACTTTTGATCAGATAATACATCTCAACCCATGCAAGTGCCATATGAGCTTACAGCTCTTGTTTTAGGTGTCCGGTGCGACTCATCTTGTGAGCGGGGTTTCTACGGTCGAGATTGTCTGACACCTTGTCCTTATTGTTCGAACAACAGTTCGTGCGATTCGGACACTGGCGCCTGCATTTGCGAGCGCGGCTGGAGGGGTAGCGACTGCACAAAGCCATGCAAGAAGGGGACATATGGTCACAGCTGCACAGGACAGTGTCCACCTTGTGTAAATGGTAAGTCATACAGTTATTTTCTTACCAGTTCGATGGAATAGCGCACAGAACAATTTATTTCTTGTGGAATTAAACACTAGGCGATGCAAGAAGGTCATGCTTGTGGTTACAGTATCCGCCCTGTGGAAATGATGAGCGTGTTCCACCCTACTTACCGTAGTTACTACGCTAGGCTGGAACGCTTTTTTATTTTTTTGGTCGAATATCAGGCCGCGGGCTGATCGGACCAATCACGTTGCAGAGATGCGTAGTTACTACGCTCCCGAGCATGGTAAGCAAATAGTTACTGTTAGTTACTATTTTGAGAAGGTTGGAACGGTCAGCGTAGTAACTTTTCGTGAGGCTGGAACGGAAATAGTAACTAACAGTTACTATTGGTAGAGGGATGGAACACGCTCGATATGTCATCAGATAACTATTTTCTTACCACTTCGATAGAATAGCTGACAGAATGGTGTACTCCTCTGTATGGCTTATTCGCCATCAAACACAAAGCCATGCAAGAAGAGGACGCATGCACACAGCTGCGTAGGACACTATCAGCCTTGTGCAAGTGGTACGTTATCATACAGTCATTGACTTACCAGCAGGGGCGTCGCGACACCTTCCTGATGGGGGGGGGGGGTGCGGCTTCGGAATTTTACCGGAATTTTTCGGGATTTACCGGAATTTTTCAAGATTTTGCCGGAGATTTTCCATAGTGAATATCTCTGCAGGCACAGGCGTCACTACTAGGGGGGGGGGGGTCGACACCCCCAATGTTTTCGGCCAGTCGGTAAAAAATAGCCGAGTCGGCGCAAAGCGCCGCGATTTTAGTAAAAACGCAGTCAATTTTTCTCTTAGAAATAGAGTCGTTTTTTCTTAAAAATAGTCGTTTTTTCTTAAAATCAGCCGATTTTTCGTCAACACAGTCGTTTTTTTCTCAATAATAGTCGTTTTTATCTGCAAAAACCGTCGGTAAAAATGACCAGCCAGTCGGTAAATACCTTGTCCCCCTCAAACATTTTGGCTAGTAACGCCTCTGTCTGCAGGAACTCTAGAATACTGTTGTGTTCTGACTTAGATTGTGTGTTACAAACGACGGTAAACAAAGACAGGCTCGTTGAAGTTTAACTGCAAAGGCATAGCTTATTTTTACTTCTGATATTTGAAAACACTGAAATATTCTGACTCTTTCATGAGAGTCTGTTACTAATCGCATGTGAAACCGATCTAGTTGACGAACGTTAAATTTTAACTAAAATTCACGAAAGAATTCGAATACCATATTTCTTCAAACTTTTTTTGTTCCGAACCTGTCCTGGGGACTTCCGAGATCATGTCGGAACAAGGCTAACTTGTGAGTCGAGAAGGCTGTCGAATCTAGAGTAGATGGTACTGTGATTTTATTCCTGGAACAATATTTGTAGCTGGAAATGGTGTAAATTGTGGTAGGTTGCCTAATTTTTGAAAGCTACAGAAATTTTGGAGATTACCGGAATCACCCGGTGAACGTCCAGCTTCGATGTTTTGTCTGTCTGCACGATTCACTCTGATAAGTTGTGCTTCGCGGTCATCCCTGTAAGCGGTAAGCAGCAAAATTCCGGTAGATTCCCTGAGCCGAATTTTGGAAGATTCCGCGCTGCATATTCCGGTAGATCCCCTGAAACACGTTCCAACAGATTCCCTAAGTCAAGTTCCGGTAGATTCCTTGTGAAAGGTTTCGTTAGATTCCCTGAGCGAAAATTCCGGTAGGCTAGATTCCCTCAGCCGAATTCTGGAAGATTCTGTGGGGCAAATTCCGGTAGATCCCCTGAGACACGTTCCGACAGATTCCCTAAGTCAAGTTCCGGTAGATTCCTTGTGAAAGGTTTCAGTAGATTCCCTGAGCGAAATCCGGTAGGTTCCCTGAACAATAATCCGGTAGATTCCCTAAAAATCGTCAAGTTCAGGTGAATTTGTCAAATTTTAACTGGCGCGGCTTCGCCGCACCAGTCAAAATTTACCGGAATTTTTTCCCACGGGCCTTCTGGGGGGGTGCAGCACCCCCCCCACACCCCCCCTCGCGACGCCCCTGCTTACCAGTACGATAAACACAGCTGTACAGGCAATGTCCGCTCTGTGTAAATGGTAAGTCGCCATGCAATTATTACTTACTAGTTCCAGGGACCCATAAATTTCCTTTACAGGGGGGCTGTCAATAAGAGATTTCTGATGCTATGTTGACCGCACGGAAGATAGTTCGAGAAATACCCACGGTCCAATCACGTTCAAGACCAGATAGACAAAATTTGGGATTGGCTGCTGACGCCTTGAGGGAGGAGTCTCTTTGGCGCGCACGTCCAATGAGGCAAACAAGAATGCAGATTCGACCCAAGTGGGATTTTTGGAAAGTAGGACTGTTTCGGGCAACATAGCAACATAGAAGCATAGGAAACGACAAGCCCTTGTAAAGGAAATTTATGGGTCCCTGCTAGTTCGATGGAACAGCTGCACAGAGCAATCTACTCCTTGTGAAATGGTGGATTCACCATTATAACATTGACTTACCAGTTCGAGTCCGCTTAAAAAGGTAGGAAGTAAGAGACGGTCGTAGTGCCGTCTGTAAAGGGACAAGTCGAACGTTAAAAGTATTGAAATTACCTCTGCACTCTATGTGGATACGGTTGACTAGCTTCTTCCTTTTTAATTTTATTTTGGACTGATTTTCGTTCTTCTTCGGATGATGTGCCTCTAATTTTCCGACTTCTTTGCTCTATTAGCTAGAAAGCAGACGTAACTACGCCAGATTCATTAAAAAAAAAATCCAGACCCATCCATATCCTAGACTGAATAAACAAGTTTCAAGTTCAAGTTCAATGGGTTTATTAACAAATAGAAAATAAATCTCACATAATCATAACACTCAGTCCATTCCTGGACGCCAAGAACCAGAATTTTTACGTTTGGACATAAAACGCAGAGTGGTCACTGCTCCTACTCTCAGACACAGCCTTACCTCACAAAAAAACAAAAAAAATAACCATTACCTTCCTGCACCTCACCCCAGGGGAAACCACCCCATCAAAAAAAGAAAAAAAGAAGAACAAAGAAAATCATAATTACATCTTACTTTTATTATTTTTATTTTATTTTTTTTACCATACCTTATTTTAATTATTCTTCTGTAATGCTAGTAAATGATTGTTTACTCTTTTCTTAAGTGACGCAAGGGAGCTCCTACCTCTCAGCTCTTCTGGGATCAAGTTCCATGTCTTTGCACATGTTACATGCGGAGCAAAATCTGAAATTGTTTTGAAACCGAATTGCTTTGGGGAAACAACAAGCTTCTAAGTATAGCCGAAGGCTTTTAATTCGCCCCTTATCCGCAGAATGGGGGTTTCTTTCTGGTTTGTTTGAAGAAGGCCTCGAAATACGCTGTTTCTGCACATCGCAGACAAGCAACCTTTTCTTCCATGAACAAAGGAATGTTTATACTCGCAAGCGGCTAGTCGACTCGCAAGCGGCTAACCCCTTTTGCTCACCGACTGGATGTGGTTTGTCGACTCCGAGATTCTTGATTTCCTTGCAAGATTGAAATGAATCATCACTGAATAATTAGCAACGCAATCTCCTTCTTTTTTTTTTACGTTAGCATACAATAATTCCGATCTTGCGAATACTTTCGTTTTATTTCTTTTCTTGCTTGATATTGGTTGCTATGTAGGACAAGGATGTTTCATGCCTTGAAGTTTGTACGACCTTGAAAATTGGTTTCAGAACCAGCTCAGATCAAGCATATAAACGTGTCCACTTATGACAAATAAAAGAATTACAGGAGCAGTTCTTAAGTCCTAGGACCTATGTGGATATGGGATAAGTGGAAGGTCGTATGTACACTGTTTCCATGTGTCACCTTAAACCTCATCAGAAGAAATATTAAACAAAAGAATCTTGATAAAAATTTGGTTTTGTATACTGATAATAATAACAAATTTTGACGTATAACTTAGTTCAGCTGACGTCTCCAAAGATTCCCAGGGTATCCAATGGTAGGCGCCATTCTTCTCTATTGTGGGCTGCTGCCAGGGCGCCCTCCCGCTCGAGTTGCATAATTGCATGTACGTTTTCAAAATCGCTTCGATAGGTGCAACCTAGGCTCGTCCATGCGGAAGGCCTGGCCAAAGTACTGCCTCCTTAATTGTGATCCTGCTAACGTCCACGTTACATACACTGTAGAAAGTTTCTCCGAGTAAGGATTAAAGTTAACTGTAGTATTTGCTACTGGGATTAATTTTATCTCTAATAATCTATTAATCTTGATCTCTATTGAGATAAGATTAATCCGAATTAGACAAAAGATTATCTCAGTAGAGACAAGATTAATCCCAGTAGCAAATACTGCAAGATTTTTTGTTTACAGTGTAGAATAGAATAGAGAAATAGATAGAATATAGAATAGAGAAAGGATGAATAGAATAGAGAAAAAAAAATGAAAAAAGGAACCGTATAGAAGAGTTTATTTCGCAAAAATTTGTCAAAATTGTTATAGGAATAGATTTGAAGAAACTTTTCCAACTAGATCAGTTCACAACTCTAACACATGGGAAATCTCTATGGAAAGATGGTCTCCTGTTGTTACGAGGTCACTTCCGGAAACAGATAAAAAATCGTCTTATCATCTTCCCTTTACTATCTATTCTTAGGGGATCCTCTTAGGTATTAGAAATTGCCAAGGTTCGCTTTCTCAGATATTTTATGATCCGACTGCTACTGGGTCTCTTAAGGGGATAAAACTGCAGTCTAAGCAGTTCAAAAGAGAGTTATTTGCCGAACAGATTGATCTATTTGCTAGGTTTTTGTATTGTTTTACGACAGGAGTCTGGCTCAGGACTGCTTGGAGATGGGGGGGGGGATTCGTTGGATAGGCTATATCAGGAGTTGTTCGTGGAAGAGCAAGGGGAAGCCACAACCTGCTTCAGCCCTTGCGCAAGCAAGTATCGAATCTACAGATTTTCCCGATCAAGCTGCTCCGAGCTCGCATAGTGCAGGTCCTCGTGTTTCACTGACCTTGACCGTAGTACTTGTCCTTGGGGGGTTTTCCGTCGCTTTTCGTTCCTTTCCTTGTTTTAGCCTTCAGGTTTTAAAGCTGGGTTGTCTTTGTCTATGCCACAGTTTCTGTCCTTGTCGATCAAGCATCACAATGAGGGTTCCAACTTCTGGCACGTCGGGCCATCACCGTCGGCACACGTCTAAAAATTAAACTATTCGACCGCCCAGTACGGTGTCGCTTCCTTTGGAATAAGATGTTTTCAAGGCGGGAGAACGAGAGGAGGTTTCCAGTTGCCAGAGCTGAGGGGTTTTGAATCCGGGACTCGTTCTGCCAATGAGACTTCGGGTATCAGCGGTTATCGCTCAAGTATCTACAGAAAAACGGGCCCGGGTGTACTTTAAAATCCTGAATGAATCACCCCTTGGTTGCCTTTTCTTAGAATGTAATCTCATTTTCCGAGTGAAACATTAATTATGCCCATTTATTACCCGCGCACAGCGACCGTTTATTACCGGCGCTCGTTTATTGCTCATCCACATTAATTACCCATCCCCAAAGACCTTAAATCTCTCGAATCTCCATTCTACTGCCATCGTCACATGTTTCCTAGTATCCCAGGATCTGTATTAGTAATGCTCCTGATCTTCTTCCCTAGCAAATTATTGTGGGTTGCTATAGGGTCGTTCAGAATTGTTTCGGTTTCATCTGCTTCCGTCTCGGTTTTTCCTATCTCTTAGAAGCAGCTTTAGCTTTTATAGAGTAAAGTTCACACAAATGGATATATTGGGTCGTCTCGTTGTTTCCACTGATCCCTTTTTACCGGAACCGGTAATATGGCTTCGCAAGCGAACACAAGCTCTGTGTTTGAGTTTCGATACTGCCGTCTCCTATAGGTCCAGACAGCAGAACTGTTTTCAGCGTCACGACGCTATTGCTGCCTCTTGTTTTTGTGATCCCAAAACGTTAGTGATGGATGCCTATGACATCGTAAAAGTTGTCCATCTGTCCGTCCGTCCGTCTGTCTGTAAGCACGATAACTCTCGAAGGGAACGAGATATTTTGATGAAACTTGATGTGAGGATTCTTTGGGTCAAGAGTAAGGTCAAGTTCGTAGATGGGCCCTGTAGCCCTACATTTAGGGGTGGGGGAGGGGATTTAAATTAAGGGACAACCAAAATATTTTGAAACATCTAATTTAATAGTCGATTATGGGGTAAGAAGACATGCTGAACACGATAGTGAAAACCATTTTCTCGCCGGACAAGTAGTTCGCCCGGAATCCGGCCAAAACCGGAAAGTTTGTTAAAAGTAAAAGTCTTATTTGAAGTTAATTAGGTGTTCGATTTAGGGGTAAGAAGACATGCTGAACACGATGGTGTAAACCATTTTCTCGCCGGACAATTAGTTCGCCCGGAATCCGGCCGAAACCGGAAAATTTGTTAAAAGTAAAATTTGTATCTGAAGTGATTAGATGATAGATTTAAGGGTAAGAAGAGACGCTGAATCTGTATGTGACAATCATTTTTTACCCGGACATATAGTTCGTTCGGAATCCGGTTGAAACCGGATTTTTTTTCTAAGCTAAGTTTTATTTGAAGTTGATTAGACGTTCTTTATGATAAGGAGATGCGCTGAATTCGTTTCTGAACTATCTTTTTTTGGCCAGACAAGTAGTTCGCTCGGAATTCGGCCGAAAACGGAAATTCGGCAGAAGTAAAGCAGGAAGTTTCGATCAGTATCGTCAAAATAAATATGGCTAATACATGTATATCTGAACTTAATTTTCTCAGATGATTAGCCTGGCGAAGACTGGATCTGGCGTAGACAAGACGTAGTTGTCTGGGTCAAATATTAAATTTTTGGGATCCCATCGAAACCTTTGTTCTTGTTTTAGACGCATGGCTACAGCTGTAACGGCAAGTTTTGAGCTGAATTTTAGTTTAAACCTGATCTGGTAATAAGAAATTGTGTCTGTAGTCGTACTTGTTTAGCCAACTTGTCGTGACCTGCTTACATTCTGCTTCTCCGCAGCACTAGGTCATCTTATTCTTCGATTCGTTCCTTTTGACAGTTACCTCGTTGGAAACATGCATTTTCCAAACTTTTCTCAACCTTTGCGTCTTGACGCTTTGGTTTTTGGCGAAGAACCTACATTTGTTGTGCCTGCGGAAAAACGCTGGTCATGGTGTGGGAAATGCTGGTCATGATGTATTTTTTATGGTTTGTCGATGGTTTACGGATAAGTCAGCTTATTCATTTATTCTTATTTGACTAAATAAGTTCCCTCAGCGCCATTCCAGGCAGTAGTTAAAAATGACCTTAATTAGGGACGAAACATCATTGCTGTCTGAAATGATAAGTAATAGAATGTGGGAATACTTGCGTTACGAGCAAGTTAGTATGGTTAGAAAATGAAACATTAACCTAACTGATGTGGTTTCGAGGGTGGTCGATTGGGTCTCTAACAGGGCTTGTTGAGACCTTGGTGACAGCATGACAATCGTCTGAAGCCCGGCGGGCCTGACCTTATTTTCCACTTTAAGAACCATTCATCAAACGAGGGGAGGAATGTCCTAGGTAGCCTTGAGGGTAGCCTGGGGCTTAGACATACCGTTCTCGTTCTCTCCAAATCAAATAAACGTATACGTCTCTGTATAGTGTAGGCTACATAAGTGTCCTTTAGTTCAAGAAAGATGGTAAATTTTTGATGATGTTAGTCACTTCCGGAAAGGTGATGATGCTGACCATCGGCCAGGTAACAAATATTATGTCACAATGATGATACGAAACACGGACCATCTACCGGCAGTACACTGAAGTAATGCCTAGATGGCATATGTGTGTTCCACCTTGGTTGGGAATAGCAAGTAAATGGGGCCCCAAACACAACACTGACGCTCTGTCGGGCGTAGAATATCTATAAATCTTATTGGCGAGGGGTTGCCCACTGCCCGGCACCTGCTGTACACCCTTTCCCGGCACCAGCCGAAATAGGCGGTGCCGGCACCGGTGCCGACAACAAATTAGGCGATTCATCATTTAAACGCTTGTAAAAATGCTTATTTTGATGTTTCAACACGTGACAACCGGCGCCGGCTTGTTTCAGCCGGTGCCGGCACCGACCGGGCATCGCGGCACCGGGCACTTGCTGTACACTAAAATCGAGAGTGGGCAACCCCTCGCTTATTGGATTGAGTATTCCCTCGTAGTCACTAAAAAGCTAAAAGCCCCTCTTGAATGGGAAGTGAACCTGACTGAACTTGTATTCTATTTCCTATTGTTCGTAGACCCTTCACCGCGGCGACTTGGAATTTGGTTGGCTCAGGAGCATAATTTTCAACTTTGAACGGTCCTCAAGGGACCTGGGGTTTTGGAGGGGGAGTCGCTTGGAAATGTAGTGGAAATTGATACATGAAGAATGGCTGTCTAGCTCTTATTCGTCCTTATGCCTTTTAAAAGTGTTCTTCTCCCGAAAGCGATAGTCAGAAAGAAAATTTCTAAATTGATCAGAACATCCAAACATTTTATGAGTAAAACATCTGTCACCTACAGACCAACTGCAACCGACAGACTGAACGAATAAAAAGGCTATCCACCTAGACAACTATCATTATAGGGGTGATTTGATATCACGTAAACAGTTACCAGTTGCCAGGGATGATTGTTGCAAACAACACCGTACCGTTTTCTGGAATCCAACAAACGAGCCACCAAAAAAAGCAACTAACAGAACAAGACCAAAGGTTACGATGGGATCCTAAATATTGAATATTTGTTGGACTACTTGATCCAGACAAGCGAATCTTGTAGATTTCCGGTCTTCTCCAAACCCCTTTTACATTTTGCCATAACCCATAGCCAAGTTCAGGTATGGATTCGGCATGTATGTCTACTCCAGTATTTAATCTCTAATCGACTTCAGACCAACTTGACCACTTCGCCAAATTCCTCCTTTTAGCAGTAGGCTACTCTCGGCGAACTTTATGCAGAGCAAAAGAGCTGGTGACATTGAGAAGGCAAACCCTTCGATCCAAATTTCCGGGTTTGGGCAAATTTTGCAAGCTTATCCGTCAAGGAATTAAAGTTCGAAATTGGATTCAGCATGTCATACCGAATCTCTATTCGATCTAGAGTGTTCGAAACACTGTCAGAAGTTTCATAACAGATAGCGCATAACACTTTCAAGAATAACACCTTTTCACTTAGAAATAAAGTGTTATGACCAATTAAGTTTACACTATTTCGTGCCTAGATCTCCAACAACACCTTGATCCATTGGTAAACTACTAACGGGAACGAAAGAAACATAACAGATAACATCCCAAAGTGTTATCTGTTGAAACCGGGCATCCTTCTGTTGTCGTTATGTAACTTCTGAAGTGTAGTATTTTTACCAATTGAAGGTGTTGTTGGAGATCTAGGCACGAAATAGTGTAAACTTAGTTGGTCATAACACTTTATTTCTAAGTGAAAAGGTGTTATTCTTGAAAGTGTTAAGCGCGATCTGTTATGAAACTTCTGACAGTGAAGCTGCAATAGCATGTCTCCTCACCCTATATCGACTATATTCTTGGGTTTTAAAACTTCATGCTAAATTTTCGGTTGTGACCGGATTCCGGGCCAAACTAGTTTTCAAGCAAGATAGTAATTTTCCTATCGGATTCAGCATGTTTCCTGACCCCTAAATCAAATGTCTATTCAACTCAAGATTAAACTTTAACTTTTAGCAAATTTTCCGGTTTTGGCGGATTCCGGGTGTTCACCCGTGACACTTCTACGGCAAGAATATAAATTTCATTCAGCCTGTCTCCTTAACCCTAAATCTAACCTCTAATCAACTTAAGATTAAATTTTAACTTTTCACAAATTTTCTGGTTTTTGCCGGACTCCGGGCGAACTACTTGTCCAACGACAAAATAATTTTTATTCTGATTCAGCATGCCTCCTTACCCTAGATCGACTATCCCCTTAATTTGAATCCCCTCCCCTACCCCTAAATGTAGAGCGAGATCTTCGAACTTGACCTGTACTTTGACCCAAAGAGTCCTCATGCCAAGTTTGAATAAAATATTTCAACCCCCTCGAGAGTTATCGTGCTTATAACAGACGGACGGACGGGCAACTTTCACAAAATCATAGGTAGGCCTATCCCGTCACTTACGTTTTGGGATCCCAAAAACGAAAGTCCAGTCTGTGACACGGGTCGCATCAGTTCCACCCTCTCGCGAATACTACTGATCACTAACTCTTCTCGTCGATGAAGACTCTCCGTACTGTGCCTAGGGAAGAGCCAGAAGCGCCACTGGCGCGACACGCAACAAACGTTGTTGATTGGTTGGCATAGAATTTGAATCATTTGAGGATTCGCTTGGTGACATTTCTCGTTCTTCCCGAGGTACACTGGCGTGTTTCGGACATGGTCGTATAGAGCATTATTCACTAGGTCAGTATGCATTCCGTAGCTTGACCGATATACAAGCGATACGCCATATTTTCTAACTTTCGGCTGACTGTTAGGTAGAAATGACGTAAAGCGTCAAAACGAATTATAGAAAGAAATAGTGCCAAACTTTTAGCTTTCATTGTTAGTTTTGACTCGTGCAACAGCTATCTTTCTCTGATCTTCTTGTTCTGAGCTTGTCCATGTGGTTGCTTTCAAGTCGCTCCACTAGAAGCTACCACCATCGTACTTAGTCCTGGTTTGAAGTGGCGACTTGGAGGGGGTGACCGAGACACTGCGAAGTCTAGAGTGCTTCCGATTTGAAACCCTTAAAGGACACTTCGCTAACAGAAAAGTACACACGGTTTCGGTTGTTTTTATCCTCTTTCCATGTCCTTGAATGACAATCTTGGCAAAATTTGCGTAACCAGTCTCCGGACGAATAAGCGACTCTGAACCAATGATCGGGTGCATGATCCGTCACGTAAAGAGAACAAACGTTCGGCAAGCGTGATAATCAGTGTATTGCTAATAGAGGAGAAAGGGTTCACTTAGGAAGTGAAGAATCTCGGGAAAGAAAGTCGAGAATTCCTTGGCAGCACAAGGAAGTAGATACAGTTCTAGTGTTGTTAAGGGGTGGATAAAAATGAGGTCGAGAGTTGGAAATCTCAGAAATGAGAGTGAATTGAAACGATTAGGGACCTAGAGTTATTCAGTATCTAGTTCCGACAACTTTTTAACAGTAGAACACTGGGATGGATTCACGTGGTTCACTACTGAGGACGCATTAATGTTTGAACCAAATTACGCTGTAGAGCCGTAAGTCAGGTAGTTGTCACTAAGAATAGTGATTTACTTATTCCAAAACAACCATGGTAAACAACTAATTCATGCTACTTCATTCATAGGGATACTGTTACCTAATACCTTTATATAAACCACATCTTCCCAGCCCCTGCCTCCCCCCCGCTATGTTTGAAGGACCGACCCTGTATCACATTCCTCCACGTAATATATCTCTCACCTCTTTTCTCTCTCGTAATTGGCTGCCATCCCCACCAATTTATAGGTACGTAAAGTCCGAATTATAGGCCACACGCCTTGTATTCTTCCTACTAGGCAAAAAAGTATTTTCCCGAAATTCCCATTTCCGGAATTCCCTCTCGCCACAAAGCGTGTTCTATGTGGTGCAACAAAATACATACTGGAATTTGGCCAAGAGGTTCGCGCCTTTTTTGGAGAGTTTTAATCCAGAACATTATTATAGAGGCGAAAGCCTTTATTCTGGAATTACATTATTATATTGTTATTATTATTACTGTTTTTACATCTGTGGAACCTGTGGAACGAGCGCTACGAGTTCTTGTCTTGTCATAGATGTTTGGAGGAAGTAGTGTCTAGAGCCAGAAGTGCCGTGTGGGGGGGGGGGGGGTCATGCTCGCCGTAGATTTCTGAGGGGCACAAAATCTTCCATCATGATATTATGTTTTGGCCCTTGAATAGGCTTCAAAAGGCAAAATGCGAAGAGCTGACGTGGCTTCAAGGTATATTGGAAAGCTACGTTGAATTTATCAAAAAAAAAAAGAGTTATCAAATTTTCAATCAGAGTAATTAGCCTGGGGTGAGGGTCCAAAATTTACCTTTCCGCTTATGGAATTACCGTTCGCTTGTAACATTACCGTGGCCCGATTGCCTCCGATTATTTTGACAATCGAGGTCGTTGGATGGGCCCACTACATTTATTGACCTCCCTCTTTTCACATAAACAGGTGTCTCCTCCCCTCTTGCAAATTGATGAAAGTTATTAACCTGTTCCAGGATTTAAAATAGTTGTACAAAAGGTTTTATTTTTCCGTTACCGAGCCTTTGGAAATATTTCAGCTCAGAATAAAATTTTGGAGGTCTGTATTATCGCTCATTTATTTACTCTGAAAGCCCAAAAGACCGTTATATATAACTCAACATTAAAATAAATAAATAAAACAATTATGTCATAAGTAAAAAAAACTGCTGCTGAGCAACCGGTGCAGCCAGTCCTCATCCGAGGGCGTCACGACAAGTGGGAGGGGACCCCTCCCCCAGAATGTTGTCGGCCAGTCGGTAAGAAATAGCCGAGTCGGCGCGAAGCTCCGCTATTTTTCGTATAAACAGTCGATATTTTTCTTGGAAACAGTCGATTTTTCTTAAAAATAGTCGGTTTCTCGTAAAAATAGTTGATTTTTTCTTAATAATTGTCGTTTTTTCTTAAAATAAGCTGATTTTTCGTCATCACAGTCGTTTTTTCTCAATAATATTCGTTCTTATCTGAGAAAACAGTCGTAATGATCAGCCAGTCGGTAAATACCTTGCCCGACCCCCAAACATTCTGGCTAGTAACGCCTCTCTCCTTATCACCAGATGAATCTGAATCTCCGTTCGTCTACTGAAACTCATCCTTTGAAGCGCAAATTTAAAGTTTAACGGAAAAGGTTAGTTTTACATTACACTGACCAATCTAGCGGATCTTGCTTTTTTTTCATCTGAGGCTCTAGTAATGACGTTCAAAATACGCGCTGCTTGCAGAACGACCCAAAATTCATTAAGGCACGGAGATTTGAATTTAGAGATTAAAGCCGATTAGCGTCGGTTTAATTTTTCGGTAATGGCGTACGTTTGTAGTTGGTCAATATTTGAAGCATAGAGGGACATGCGCATAGAGGTAAGACAAGTCCTGTAGATCTGTGGACAGCAGAAAAACAGAGTAACGCATTTTTATCGGGTTTTCAGGCTGAAATAATCTAAAATGCAGGTCCGCCTTAACCGTCACAACGACACTTCCGCCCAGTCTTAGAAATGGTTCCAGAAGCTTTAAGTCACGCTATATCACGGAGACTTCTCCTCTGGCCTGGCGCTCAACTTCTAAACTTGATTGACCTTTTGTCAGGACTCCCTTTACCCTCGGGGACACATATCTTTCTTTCCACGTCATTAACATTTCTTTTCTTAAACCAGCTCTGCACGTCCTTCCAAAAGCTTTCTCCGTTTCTACCGGTCCCTAAAGTCGTCTTTGTAGCGGCGCCACTTTGATTTACCCTTTCTCATTGTCTCTCCCAAGTCGTTGCTATTTGCCCCATTCAAGCTTGATACATTTTTCATGGCTTTGGGAAATTCTTTACTGTTTCTGGCAGACAGATTAAATTACCTATTGCATTTCTGTCGCTTCTTCCAGCTTTTCTAAATTTCCGGACGTCGTGTCAACTGAAATTTGTGTTATTCGTTCTTTCATATAAGAAGGTTTCTATATTAAGGTGGACCAATGAGCAATGAGCAATTAGCACCTTAACTTACGGTAAAGACATTCTTGCTATTCTACTTCTTAATCTCGCGTCCTGTTTATAACCGTACAAAAATACAATGTAAAAAGTATCTCCGAGTAAGGATTAAAGTTAACTGCAGTATTTGCTACTGGGGTTAATCTAATCTCTACTGAGATAATCGAATCTCTACTTCGCATTAATCTTGTCTCAGTAGAGATAAGATCAATCCCAGTAGCAAATACTGCAAGGTTTTTTTTTAAAGATACGGTAGTATTTTGTGACATTTAAATACAGGACTTTTGCACAAAGCCTGCAGACACAATTAGGTCCATGTCCCCCTAATAAGATATACTTTTTATATTGTCACCCAGTTGTCACCCCCAATTATTGTCGAGACGTAGATCATAAGGACGTCAATATCACTACTTTTGCTGGTTCAGAATAACCGTACGGTGGCTTTGGGGGGGGGGGATCAGTCGATACTTCGAATATCTGTACCAAAAAAAAAATAGACTGAGCACTAGAAAATCACTGAGTTAAACTCAAATATGACATAATGGAATGTTCTGGAAATCATATTAGTTTTCGCATGAACGAAATCGAAATCAAACCTATCAAATACTAACGTTGAAATATATCGAAGCTAAAAAGTGTTCTTCTTAAAATATCGTCTTCTTCCTTGCTCTGTTTCCTCTGCACCCTGTAACGGCCAGGTTATGGCATTCAAAGTGTGTGGTAGTTTTTCACTACTTTCATGACCGTCTCAAGTATCCAAGGAAAAAAAAAAAGAATATTCAAAAGCAAATAAGTAGTTATTAGTTAATATAGTAAACATTGTGTCGAAAGATGCCTGACGTCAAGTAAGTTTAAATTTTCGTTTGAGTGTTTTTAGAGCCAAAAAAAAACGGGCTGAGAGGGAACAAATTAGAGAAATGCTGCAAGAACCCAGACAGGTGCTATAATTGTTTATTTTTTGGGATCCCAAAACGTTAGTGACGGGATACCTATGACATCGCAAAAGTTGTCCGTCTGTCCGTCCGTCCGTCTGTCCGTCTGTTAGCACGATAACTCTCGAAGGGATTGAGATATTTTGATGAAACTTGGTGGGAGGATCCTTCGGATCGAAGTACAAGTCAAGTTCGAAGATGGTAGGGCTCTGTAGCCCTATATTTAAGGTTGGGGGAGGGGTTTCAAATTAAGGGGCACAAATTTTTTTTTTTTAAATCTATTGAGATAGTCGATTTAGGGGTAAGGAGACATGCTAAATCCGAATATGAAAGTTATTTTCTCACCGGACAAGTAGTTCACCCGGAATTCATCGAAAACCGGACACAAAATTTGTCGACCACCGCTACCCCTTTTCTCAAATTAGTATAGCTCTGCGCGGGATTAGTATAGCTCTGCGCAGAGCTTACGTAAGAGAGAGAGAGCTAGTGCGATCAACGTCGAAGGGGTTGGTATAATGGAAAAGAGTAGGTGGTTGCGGGCTATATAACAGTTGGAAAGTTTGGAGGGGTTGACAACTTCAGTAGTAGGGTACACACTGAAAACAAAAATAGGCCGATCTCAATTGTGAGACAAGTAGGGGATTTCTTATGGTCTCATGGTCTGACAATAGGCTGTTAGACCATAATCATTTTCGGCAATGAGGGGTTAGCAGTAGAATCGGTTGCTAGAAGGGCTTCGCGAGGGGCTTGAAACTTTAAACTTTGATCTGTTTCTAAATATTACAAGTAAAGAGTATTGATCTATCAACATCATATAGTAGATTTTTGGGATCCCATCGACACCTTTGGTCTTGTTTGCTTCGCGAGGAACCCTTAGGAATCCTTAAGCGTCGTAGTGGGCCAGCTTGTCTGTATAGCCATGCAGTTCATTTCATTTCATGTGTTTAATATTAAAAGTATAATCAGGAAGAATGTACATAAACACAACTAGGAAAACAGACACGTTCAGCCCATATTGCGAATCCAAAAGCTAAGCTGACGTTCGAAGCTGACGTTTATTCGGCGCTTAATCAATGAATCATTTCAAGAAATTACTTTGACGGAAAGTAAAGAACTAAAAAAAAAACCAAAAAAAAAACAGAAAAAAGAGAACGGAAGTATATACTTTAACTTCGTTAGGGAGACTAATCTCTAGCGACAAAGTTGGAGCCACATCAGTTTTACTGTCATCATCCCCATAGTTGAAGAAGTAGCTATCTTATTGTGTTTATTTTTCGATTGTGTTTATTTTTCGTAGTTTATGTTTTTCTTTTCCCTCTTTTTTGTTCTTGCGTTTACTCCGCTATTTACCTTTCTTGTTATTAGTGGGTAAGAAAATAAATAAATAATATTGGTTCAGCGTCGTGCCATATGTCGTCGAGAAATCTACGCTTGGTTGCATCATTTGTATATTACCATTTCTCTTTTAGGTGATGGTTCGTGCGACCCAGTCACGGGAAGCTGTATGTGCGGTCCTGGCTATGCTGGCGTCCGTTGCGAGGAGCCATGCCCTAAGGGCAGCTACGGACAGAACTGTAATGGGAAGTGCCGCTGCAAGAACGGGGAGTGCCACCATATTTCTGGTAAGTGAGAGTTTGATGAAATTTGTAACGTCCACCTTGGCTCTGCTGGCGTTTCGAGAGGCGCTTAGGGCATGAAGAGTTGCCAGTCGGGTCGCATCTGGGCCAATGCCCAGACATGTTCTCACTCGGGTTGGATGGTTGAGGTTGCGTTCCACCGCCTGGCTATATAAGAAAATTAGCTCCTCCCCTTCCGCCCCATAAGAGTTACGACCGTTACAGTTTACTTATGATGGTCGGGAGCATCATAAGCAATAATAACTATCGTTCAGCACACTGTCAGAAGTTTCATAAGAGATAACACAAGGATGCGCGGTTTCAACAGAAAATGCGTAAGAGATAACACTTGGGATATTATCTGTTGTGTTTGAAAACATTAAGCATTAAATGTTATGCATAACAAGGTTTGCTAGAAGGAGCCGAAAAAGCATCTACTGACTTTATTGTTTATCGTCATGATGTCGGAAAGCTCAGCAGATGCTTTTTGGCGGTTTTTCTGCTCTTCCCGATGGTAAACGCTTATTATGCATAACGTTTTGAAACACTACAGATAACACTTGAAGTGTTATCTGTTACGCATTATTTGTTGAAACCGCGCATCCTTGTGTTATCTGTTATGAAACTTCTGACAACGCAGGAATTCCCAACAGAATGGTGACGTCTGTTCGTGATGTTATTATTTTCGTTCAAGAGAGGGTAGTAACTACAACAATAACGAGCTTATATAACGAAAGCAATAAATTCTCTTTATTGCTTTCTTAATATCCTTCCTTTAAGACATTTTGTAACTGTTGAATCTATCCTCTTCAAACTGAAGTATGACCGTGGTTTGCTTCCCTCGTTTTTTCGTTCCTCGAACCTTTTCCCGCCTAAAACTACTGAACACGGACATCTAACTAGAAATTTTAATAAACTGTATCAGCCAAGAATTATAACTGAAAGATCGAAATTTTCTCTTCGAAACTCAGTAATTCGGAACTGGAATATTTATACTTCTAATTTGGACATTTCACAGTCAATTCAAACAACCAAACGTAAACTCAAATTTATGTTGTTGTATTGAGAATTTGTTTGGTGTTAAGCGAGTTTTTTTTTTTTTTTTTTTTTAATTAATGCGGATTGCCTTCGGAAGCTAAGTTTGTTCCCATTTTATCTTGGTTTTGTAGATATTGGACCTGGGGGATTGTGAATACTCGGTCCAGGATCGTTCCTTGGACTGAAATCTTTTTTCCTCGGTTTTTGTTTTTGTTTATTTTTTATTGTTGGTTTCGCTGGACGTGTCAACGGGTGGTGTTGGGGACCGGGTGCTGACGGGAGAACACGCATATTTCCATTAGTATGAATGGCATGTAGTGATTTATAAATGTTGTATAAGTCTTTCCATCCCGTGCATTACGAATTTGTCTTCTCAGCCGGGCTCTGGACATTTTGTTATTTAATTTATTATTAAAAAGAACCTGAACCTGAACCTGAGCTGACTCCTACTGTATAATAACGTTGTAATAACTTATGTTGTAATAACGTCTTTGGAACGCAACCGTAGAGATCCGACTGGTATGTCTGATGTTTGGCGAAGATTCCTCAGACGTCGTCTTCGCTTGGATAACTCTGGGTGCGGGTGAAGGATAGGGTTTGGGAGTATATTTTGGTCCCTTCAGGTTGTACGGCCCGGGTATTGGCAACGGTGGAACTTGGTCCCGATGAAAAATTATCGAGAATTAGTTATTTGAAGTTGTAAATTTTAGTAGCATACTAAAGGTTAACTTCAGACATCGAGGTTGATATCGGAAAATAACACTGTTTGGTCAATCGACCTTGTGTCTCCGGCTTAACCCCATGTATGATTATTTTATATTGAAGCGTAATTAAACCTTGAACCTTGAGACGGCCATTGAAAATAACCTATCCGAGCCGAAGGCGAGGTAGGTTATGAAAAATATCTACCGAGCCGAAGGCGAGGTTGATATTTTTAAATGGCCGTCGAGGTCGTTATTCTGATATGAACCGAGATGGAGGTATGTTAACTATTATAACTTTTTCGAACAGAATATTTTTCATAGGTAGGACTTATTCTTCTTTTGTTGTACTCTTTCGCTAACGGGGTAGAGAATTTTATTTTAGTGAAGTAGCAACCCAAGCCTACTGTAGACCTACTAAAATGACTATTGTTGGGACCCAAGCACTTCAGTTTCTACCAATAGTCTTTCACTTTTTTCGTGATTCAGATGCCATCTAGCGGCCGTGAAATCTACTACAGATCTTCTAAAACGACTCCGCTAGGGGTCGTGGAAAAACGTAAACAAACAAAACCACGTGTTGAAAAGAAAATTCCAGAGAAATTCCAGACTAAGAAAGTGTTCAGTGCTGAATAACTAGCTTTTGGAAAGCAAGGGATAGTAGTATGTTGTTTCAGTTGACAAGCTGTATTTTCAGTGGAAATCTGATTGTGACAAGGTATGACCTAGGGCATAGGCTGGTTGTCTAAGAGAGTAAGATGTTCTGTCATTTTTTATACTTTTAATTCTATTTTTTATTTATTTTATTTTATTTTTTGTGCAATTAATAATTATTTTTTAAGTTTTTTTGCTGAAAGTATTGTTTTTTAATTAATTTTTTAGAGGTCAGCTTCTACTTTTCAATATTTGAGGAAAAGTGCTCGATAAATTCAGTATTTGAGGAAAAGTTCTTGATGAACTTCTGCGGAGGCTGATACGGCTTCGTATCATCCTCTGTGGAGGCTGATACGATATCGTATCATCCTCCCAAAAATTTATTGTCATAATATAACTACCTGTGGGACGTATAGGAAGATATACATTACATATCTGTTCGAGAAAAGTTATAGTATAGTAACTGTTGCCACTGCATGCAGCTATAGTAAAATTGGATGCTACTGTAGCAAGACTGGATGCTACTGCTTAGGATTAGCCAAGTCTGGGGCACGTTAAATAAAAAGTATTCCGTACTACTACATATCAATACGTGCAACTTTTTCGTACAAGTACCGTAGAACTACACAGGCGACAAATTTTTCATCGGGGTGACTTCGGCGACTAGGGGTTGTTGAGTCTCGTATTTAACGGTACCTCCAACATGTTGCTGTAGACATATATATTCCAGTTATTGCTTTCAGGCAAGGGTTGAGGACTTCTCATCATAAGAAAATAACCTCCTTATGCCCGAGGAAGTCTTCAGTATATCTTCTCCGCTTTATGACATTTCTGACGATTGTTACAGGAAATTGTCCGATGGATTCTCTTGATCTGTGAAAAGCTATTACAATAGCTCGATTGTTCATCTTTGTTTGGACTGTCGACAGAGCCGAACTTCCATCTCAGGCCCAAATCCGATTTGTGAGCCAATCTCGCAAAGTCCTAAAGTTCCGTCAGCTCTCCTCGAGTATTAGCGTACCACCCAGCGAAGTTCAACTTCGACCAGCCCCCCCCCCCCCCGATGGGAATACAACTGTTCTAGTCACTCAGATAGTTTATTCCCTGAGAAAACTAACATTCACCTCCCTGGAACTGCCCTAGGAGACGGAGTGAGGAATTTAGTAGCGGTTCGTCGCTTGTGCGACTTTCCAACAAAGGATGAAAGGGCTGTGGTTGGTTCTCTATAGTTTTGTACTGTTGGAATTGTTCTAACGGTGGTTTGATCAGGACTTCTTGGTCAGCGAATAGGATGGTGTCATAGATGGCTTTGATTCAGTTCCGGCAAAAACGGTGTTTTTTTATAGTTAGGAACTGTCACTGGGATGGACTAAATACGGTTACTAAAAGAAGGAACGACGGTGCATCATTCCCCCTTTCCGTACTGTTCCTCCTGGTGTAGCGTTACCGTTTTAGTACTCGTTCCTCCTTTCGTTCCGTTCCCGTTTTTGGTCGATCACACTGTCATTAGGGATGGACTAAAAACGGTTACTAAAAGAAGGAACGACGGTGCATCATTCCCCCTTTAAGTAGTGTTCCTCCTGGTGTAGCGTTCCCATTTTTAGTACTCGTTCCTCCTTCCATTCCGTTCCCGTTTTTAGTCGATCAAACTGTCACTAGGGATGGACTATAAACGGTTACTAAAAGAAGGAACGACGGTGCATCGTTAGAAAGTGTTCCTCCTGGTGCAGCGTTCCCGTTTTTAGTACTCGTTCCGTCTTCCGTTCTGTCCCGTTTTTAGTCGATCACACTGTCACTAGGGATGGACTAAAAACGGTTACTAAAAGAAGGAACGACGGTGCATCGTTCCCGCGTTTACTCGTTCCGCCTTCCGTTCCGTCCCGTTGTTAGTCGATCACTACTCTGTCACTGCTCTTTGGTCATGTTCATTTGTTTGCATACGAATTAAGACCCCTTCGGGTAATTGGTTTAGCTTAGTGTGAACAAAGCTTAGAACAAAGAATAAACAATGCGAACCGTGGAGCTTCTTCCGTAACGTAGAAACTCGATATATAATAATGTATTATATATTAGCTTTTGTATGGCTCTAGTCTAGAGAACAGAGAATTACTGATTACCTCGAAGCCCCGTAGCCTAGGGGAAATATAGAAAAGTTTCGTAGACTAATTGGCTAGGAGAAGTTGACATAGTTGACAAAATCCTAATATTAACAGTGCCTACGGATATTTAATCAGTCTGCCTTTGGTTTACTTTTCAATTTCCGAAAGATATGAAAGAAAAAGTCTTAGCATAGGTCGTCCATATTGTTGGTGTGGTGCTTTGTTTAGCAGAATGAGGCAGACGTGGGGTTTACGTCTTGCCTTCTAATCTACGTCTTGACGACCTCGACAAATTTAGATTCTGAATAAAAAATATAGAAAAGTGATATCTATCCATCTAAAATTTTGCCGAGAAAGTGGTTCAAACAAGACAATTAACCTCCGTAGAAGTTTGCAAGGACCAGAGCAAGGAGGGGATGGGAGTAGGTCAAATATGGGAGATTTGTAATACCTATAGTGTTTTGAACTTGATATTCATATGTAGCTGTGTGTTTACCATCTTGTCGAGTGCCTGCACCTAAATAACCCAATCGGCGGAGGTCCTTTGACTTTGACGATAAATGTATTAGGGTAACCGGCTTTTCCTCCGGAGATTTCATTACCGGCCACGAACTGAGTTAGATCGAGAGATTCCTATTCAGTGGATCCCCGGGGGACATCACTGGAAAGAGGATGATTCTGAAAGCCAGGGTTATTGCATTTAAGTAGGCTAATGACCCGCTTTTTTATAAACCGGAAGATTAAATGAAAACAAATAAAACACAGCAGAAAATACAGCTTTTCAGCCTTCAGTCAGGAAACCTCATGCGCTGGTTGGTCCCAGTTTTCCATGATTTTGGTGGGGACGATGAAATTTCCAAAAAAGTATTTGCTTGCATCTTGAATATGGAATTTTTTTATTACGAAACGTCTTTCTAGAACTTCTACTGTAGGCTATTAGTGTGTGGTTACGGATTACGGAATAGTCTGATAAATGGAGCATCGTTTTCCGAAGTCTTGTCTAATTCATTTCGGTTGTTTTTAGACGCGATTGGGCAAGTGATTCCGCATTGTCCTCGCTTGTTCTGGGGTCCTATGCAGATATATGCTTCGCGGCTCAGAAATTTTCTTTCCGTATTCCTGTGAATAAACTGTAATGTTTCGTAACCCTTCTTACCAACAAAATGACCTGTCTAATACTCAGGCAGATTTCCTCTGGGATTTTCCAAAATTTGAAAAGGATCAGCTTGGGACGGTGTGGGACTGGTAAGGACAAGGCAAAAACGGTCAAGACAAATGTAGACGCTACGGGCACAGTGGAGACTGTGAGCGTGTTCCACCCCTCTACCAATAGTAACTATTAGTTACTATTTCCGTTCCAGCCTCAAGAAAAGTTACTACGCTGACCGTTCCAACCTTCTCAAAATAGTAACTAATAGTAACTATTTGCTTACCACGCTCGGGAGCGTAGTTAAGCGTAGTAACTACGCATCTCTGCAACGTGATTGGTCGGATCAGCCCGCGGCCTGATATTTGACCGAAAAAAATAAAAAAGCGTTTCAGCCTAGCGTAGTAACTACGGTAAGTAGGGTGGAACACGCTCTGTCTGAGGACTGGTTTGGCATTACACTGATTACCAATTATTTAGGGAGGGAGCGTGCTGTACATGGTCTTTGCTCGTAAGTGTGTGGTAATTTTAAATAGAGTTTGGTCCATTGCACTTCTAGTCAAATTATCTGCTTGAACTAAGAATGGAGTTGCTAAACAGACCAACCGATGATGAGGATTGACTGAACCGACGGCTACTCAGCAGAAGGTCTTTTATAATTATAAAGAACCTTGTAATGTTCGTTCAGGTGGGACTTAGATATAGTTTTGCTGTCGAGTTGTGCCATGGCCCTTTGGCTATATACAAACATAGATATTTATTTGTCTCTCTTTCAGGGGAGTGTCGATGCTTTCCTGGCTGGATCGGAGAAGACTGCAGCCAGTCGTGTCCAGAGGGCCAGTATGGTGTCGGTTGCTCACAAAAATGCGACTGCACTCACAACGCCACATGTCGAGCTAATGATGGACAATGCCGCTGTCCGCCAGGTTGGATGGGACCCAAATGCCGAGAACGTAAGCACCATTCACATACGCCTCTTCTAAACATTAATAGGGCTATTCTGTCTTTCTATTTTAATTTATGTCATGTATTTGTACATCCACAGGAGGACCATCCACCTTGTTACTGGGCTTTAAAGGACACCTGAATGAAGAGTACCAAGTATCATCCCTATCTGTGTGACTTCCGTTAACATTGCCTGCAGAAAACCCAATCCAAATACGAAATAGTGTTTCCAAGCTATGATTTTTGCTCCATTTTGCACCTTTCCTTATTTCAGTACCGAACAATTTTAGAAATGAACAAATATCTCCAATCAACCCTTCTTCTGGAATATTTTTTAACCAGTTAAGCCCAAACGTATATCTAGAAGAAATTCCAATACAATCCGGCCAGCGCTGTACAAGATTTGAATGAATTGCGCTTTTTGTCTTGGAGTCTGCATGTGAAAACCTCCGGAAACGAACATCCCTATTTTGAAAACGTCACGCTCAGGAGAAGAATGCTCTCCGTGGTCATGTCTGTAAATGCATTCTCCGTGGTGTGTTCAAGTATGGTTTCATTGTTCAGATGTCCTTTAATGTAAAAGGGAAAAGAAATAGACAACAAACCAAGGACAGACTGTCAGGCTTAGCTATCGAAAGCCGCCCTGAGAAATACACAATTGCACGTTCAGCATATATTTTTCTCCGCGTAGTTATTCATCGCGTATGTTCATGTCGCATATGCTCATCATCGCCCTGTTCAACTCCGCCGAGCAGGGTACAGTGATCTGTAGCCAACAAAGAGGCCCACAGAGCAAAGGGACACCAAAAGCGAGTTTTCGGACGCAACCAACCTCCTCCTCAAGGATTATCTCCCTTTTGCTTGCAGCTTAAAGTCCGTATCCAGCTGTGGACTTCTTCCTCTTAATCCAATACTCAGCTTTTCCTTCATGCAAACTCACCCTCTGCTTTGGCCCGTTGTGTTTCAGGCATCAAATGTTCCCATCCCAGATAGCAATTCTGCTTTTTACCGCAAAAGATAATATAAATGAAAGAAGACATTAGAAATATTTGTAAGGATAAGGTATTTACAGATTGACGTCCCATTCTCGCAAACATGCCATTGATATTAGTTCAATGGTGAAATTGTTCAGTGGACAGTTCTGCCACCCTCCCCTTTTCATTAACTGTAGCGATCTCTAAACCGAAGAAAAACCTCGTCGGGAATATCTTTTTTAACTAGTCCAGAGTCAGTGTCTTGAAAAGTAAGAAAAAAGTTAGAGTCTCTTGGTAGTTGCATTTGCGTTGCTCTGGACTGAAAATTCGCTGGTTGTCTCGAAGGAGACGTTGCCTTGGGGAATCGTAGGAAACGCTTCACGAGCTAATAGGCTACAAGAGAAGCGGAAGGTCAAAGGTTTTCTTCACTAATCAGTCTTCGTAACAAATATAATAAAAAAATCCTCGTGGTGTAATGGCGATGAATTTTGTTGTGTTTCTTCTCTAATATTTGTTTGTAATTTTTCAGTGTGCCCGGAGGGATATTACGGGATCCATTGTATGGAAAAGTGCGACTGTCCTAATGACAACTACATCTGTCACTCAGCAGATGGCTGTCGCTGCCGATTCGGATTCAGCGGTAAGCATCACACATTCCACACGTACCTATAATTTTCATGGATGGAATTCTCAGTTTGACTTAAATTTTCCACCTGAGATTTCCGCCCATGGAAATTGACTGCCTTGGTCTATGATCCACTTGCTGCTCCCCGAAGGCGGGCCACCTGTCACTTGTCACGACTTGACTCCTCCTCCAAGGCGGGCAAACAACTGGTCTTGGAAACGTATAAGTAACAGTTTTGTTCCTCGTAATTTATGTGTAAACACGTTCGCGGCCAGATGCGAAATTTGAACCTGAACCCGAAATTCGGATCGAGATTGCACGGTTGTTTTTCATCGCGTCCGAATATTCGTTTTCTTTGTTGATTCTGTGTGAACGTATCTTTACCTTAAAAATTGACGGCTCGAAGCGGCGTCCAATACTTTATATATGACTAAATCCAGAAACACGCCAGTTAACCTCGGGAAGAACGAGAAACGTCACCCGAACGATGATTCAAACCCTATATCAACCAATCAACAGCTTTTGTAGGGGACAGCTGTGAAGTCTGTATGTGTGTTTGTCATAGAAAGTTGGACAGCCTGACACTATTTTATTTCCACTACTCGCTACATAATCTGGATACTAACTGAATTCAGAATCAAAAGTCACCCTCAAGCACGGACACTTATTTACATTTTACATATTTAACAAATTCCCGAAACTATTTAATATTTATATTGACCCTTAGTGAACTTGAACTTACAACCCTTATTAAACTTAATATACTGACAACTTTATTTACAAACTGAATATTAAACACTAATTATTTTAATACAAGAGTGACATTTCCTGCTCTTCGCTAGGCACACGGCGATTCTTTATCGGCATGTAGTGCGTGCTGTCTTTGCTTGCGCACGCTCATCCAGATATCCTGCACACTGCAGCCGCTAGTATATGAGCTAGTTCGGAGCTCTATAACCGCTGCTTATTCCAACCAACAAGGGAGATTTAAATGCTCAGCGCTTGTATATAAATGTTGCGATACATTGTTTGCTTACCGAGACTTGTAAATCCAAAGAAAAAAATAACATCAAATGTTAACTTCCGACATCGCGGTTGACATCGGAAAATAACACCGAGACGGCCATCGAAAATAACTTATCCGAGCCGAAGTCTAGGTAGGTTATGAAAATATCTACTGAGCGCAGCTAGATCGACAATTATATTGCCGTCGAGGGTGTTATTCCGATATTAACCGAGACGGAGGTTTTTTCACTATTATAACTTTCTCGAAGAGAAAGTACTGTTCTTTTTCTTACTGTATTGTTAGTACGTTTTTTCTTTAGTAGAATATTTTTTCTGCTTAAGCAGTAAATTTTTAGTAAAGTGACAACCTCTTTATGCAACAGCCATGTTTTAAATTTGTGTTGGAAGCTGATGCCATCTAGCGGTGGACTTTTGTATTTTGTCTGACTTCTATACCCTGTTTGCGTTTAGTATTAGTATGTTTGCGCAAAAAAATTGAATTTCAAATGAGGACGTGTGACCCAAGATTCCAGCTTTGTAGCGACGCCACCGAAACTCTACGGCATCTGGTGCTCGAGTGCCCGTCTAACGCACAGCTCGCTAACTGGTGCAGAAGCACTAACGAGACAGCCGGAGGGCCAGTATTCATCGGTGAGCTTGTCGACTCAGTTCGCCCAGCCCGAGAAGAGCGACGAATCTTCAAGAAAATCATCGAGTTCCTTCGAAGCATCGACGTCCTATGATCGTGATCGACCCACGAAGAGCAACCGCCACCAGGCCGAAAGGGTTCCAAAAGGTCGGAGCCCAAGAGCCAGAAGTTATTTGGATTGGATTGGTGATAGTAAATACTGTCAAGGTCAAGCCTATGAGAACGATTACCTTTGGGAATAAAGGGAAAATAAGATTTTGTTTCAGTTGACAAGTTATAATTACAGTGGAAATGTGTGACCTAGGACTTAAAAAAAAAAAAAAAAACAGTCCGTGTACCCGTCTGATAAAATCTCACCTCTGTTTAGGTGAGAAATGCGACGTTCCCATCATCACCAGCACAGCCAGTGATCTGTCGGAAGCGCGGATCCAGGGCGCAGGAGAACCTGTGAATGTTGGAGGGCTGGTCGCCGGACTCATAATTGCCATATTGATTGTGTCGATGGTCTGCGCAGCACTTGTTTACTACAGGAGGAGAATCGGGCATCTAAAGTCGGAGCTGGCTCATGTTCACTACATCGCAGATCCCTTAAATGGTAAGTCTGCAATCCCTCGCGCTTTTTGGTTCTGAGCGGCAGATCGGATGGATGTCCCATGTTCACTGTAACCACGAAACGGAAAACACGAGAATCAACCATAGACGTAGATGATGGTCTAGGGAGTAGCCCCCCCCCCCCCCACACACACAGAAATTTACTGTCCCTCCTTGAATAATCTTCCCCTGATAAGACAGTAAAGCTTGCCACACGGATACTAAATAATGTCTGCTGCAAGTGCCATATAGCGATCGCAATTTCTGTCGGTCGGTCGGTCGGTCTGTCCGGGTTTTGCTAGTTCGGGCACTTCCACATAGGCTAGGACGATGAAACTTGGCAGGCATATCAGGGACCCCAATTGATTAAGTTGGAAATAGTCACTTTCCCGATCCGAACATCGTGGGGGGAGGGAGGGGAGCCGGAATCCGGAATTTAGTGGCATGCATAACTTTCGAACGGGTGATCAGATCTTCATGAAACTTGATATTTAGAAAGACTTCATGCTTCAGATGTCCCATATCAAGTCCGGACCGAATCCGATGAATGTAGGGGAGGGTCGGAGGGGGGAACCGGAAATCATGTTAAACGCTTAGAGTGGAGCGATCGGGATGAAACTTGGTGGGAGGAACAAGCACAACCCCTAGGTACATCATTGACAGAACCGGACCGGATTCGTGCACTGTGGGGGGAGTTGGAGGGAGGTTCCGGAATTCCGGTCATACGGAGTTAAGATACTTCCAGGTGGGCTAGGACAATGAAACTTGGCAGGCAAATCAGGGACGCGACCAGATTAACCTGGAAATAGTCAGCTTCCCGATCCGACCATCGTGGGGGGAGTGGAGGGAGGGGGAATCCCGAATCTTGAGGTATGTATAACTTCCGAACGGGTGATCGGATCATAATGAAACTTGATAAGTAGAAAGACCACATGTCTCGGATGTCCCATTTCAAGTCCGGACCGGATCCGATGGAGCTGGGGGGGGGGGGGTCGGAGGGGGGTCCGGAAACCTTGTGACATGCTTGGAGTGGAGCGATCGGAATGAAACTTGGTGGGAAGAACAAGCACAAGCCCTATGTAGATCAGTGACAGAACCGGACTGGATTCGGGGAGTTAGGGGGGTCCGGAATTCTGGTGATCGTTAGTTACTTCAAGACATGCTAGGACGATGAAACTTGGCTTAAAAATTAGAGACTTGACATGATTGGCTTAGAAATAGTTAGTTCCCAGATCCGACCATCCCTTAAAGTACTAATGCTAACCGCAAAGTACAAAAAATGTTTTTAAGCAAAATATACATTTTCGTTATCCGTATGAGCCCATGATCATTTTTGCCTCAAAGGTTTTGCTTACAACTGAATTCCTTAAAGTACAAACAATACTTTTGAGTAAAATATACATTTTCGTGCTCCTGGTGATCATCTTTTTTGCTTCAAGAGTTTTGATTACAGATGATTTTCTAGCGCCCTTAAAGTGCGCACAGCCAAATGCATTGCCAAACGATACAGTCTCGTGATTTCCAAGGACCCGTGATCATTCTTATCTCAAGGGTTTTGCTTACAAATGATCAAAACAAACCCACGAATTGACGAATTCCTACTTTCTTCCTCTGACCCAGCCTTGCAAGTGCCATATGAGCTTCCAGCTCTTGTTGACATTCAGAACTCTTGAGATTAAAGAAAGCATTTAATTTTTCCTTGCGAGCCCGATGTTGTTATTTTTTAGTCTCTTTTTGTAGTATATATATTTTGTCAGTGGGTCCATCGGCGCCGTGCTAATTGGTACCAAAGGAACCATGCAACCCGCGTGGTAAGATGATGGCGAGTTGAGGGTGATGGTACGTACCTTCAACCAGCCCTAAGCCGATTGAGTGGCACCAAATATCCCACTGTACACGATCTGGTACACATAAGTCGATGACAATATGTCCGGTCCGTACTCATGTCCGATGTGTGGTAGCATGGGTGAGAATTTAAAACATTTATTGTGTGAATGCGAAAGTCTGAAAGAACTTAGGCTAGAAATTTTTGGAGTGAATGGAAGGGGAGTGGATGAAGAATGGATGTGTGGTGTAATGGGGAATAATTGTTTTGGAAATATAAAACAGTTGGTGAGGTTCCTTAGGGTAGCCCTAGCCCATAGGGATAGGTGCTTATAGGAGTTAATATTTTGCGTGTGTATGTTTTTTTTTTCTTTTTTATGTATTTGCCATTACTTTATTCATCAGAAATCTTGAAACGGCTGTAATCCGAATAATTGATTTTACGTCCACAATCCTTAATTATAATATATCGAACTGAATAATATATATCGAGCCAATCACATATCACAGTATGGCCCATAAGTGATAATCGCTCCGCCAGAGACGAACGAGTAAATTTGTTCGCCACTGTTTCCTTTTGAAACTTTGCGCTGTTTCTCCTATGCATCCTGTTTGTTCTTAGCCTTAGAAATCCTGATTAGGTACACAAAAATCCACGAGATAGGAAGCCATGTGTCCGGTTTCAGTAACTTTGTAGAGTTTCTTTTTGAGATTTGCGTTGTTTCTCTCAGACATCCTATTTCTTCTCTGATTTAGAAATCTGGGCTGCCGAAAAATACTAGAGTTAGGAAGCCATATTTCCGGTTTTAGTAACTTCGTGGAGTTTCTTTTTAAGATTTGCGTTGTTCCACCCTGACATCCTACACTGTAAAAAATATTGCAGTTTAATCCTTACTCGGAGAAACTTTTTATAGTGTACTTCTTCTTTGCTTCAGAAATCTGGGTTGCCAGAAAATACTAGAGTTAGAAAGCCATGTTTCCGGTTTTCGGCGTCACGCTTTGTCTCTAGAGAGATGGCCATTTCTGTAGATCTCGAATGTCACACTGCCAAGCCTTAACTGAGGCCATAAAAATGTATCAAGAGAAAGGATAGAGCCTGCATAAAGGAGACGGCTCTCTTGGGGAGACGTGGATGAAGAATATACGGCCGCTCGGAAAGAGCAGTCGCTGTGCGAATAGGACTCTCCATCCCTGAAAGCCAGGACAAGAAAATGTTTTGTTGTCAGGAGTTATACTGGAAGTCTCAAGTCAGGATCGATTGAATTGCATTACCTGCACGGGTGTGAAAGACTTTGATGCGCTGCACTACTAGCAACTATGACTTCGTTGAATTTAACATTATATATTATCGCCCGAAGAAAAGCAAGGGGGATAATGATTATAACACTAGTACACTGTGCAGAACAATGATACCTCCTGGCGGAAATTCGGTAAAAAAAACAACTGTGTATTCCAAATCTTCTCAAAAATTAATATTTAATTTTTACCGCCCGGCTCAGTTTTTACCGCCCGGCTCAGTTTTTACCGCCCGGCTCAGTTTTTACCGCACGGCTGGCTCTTGTAACATCAGGGCAATACCAGAAAATTTTGGCCCTGGGTAGGATAGGACTGATATCATGGGAGTGCATGGTGTGCTGGTGTTATACATGAATGACACAGGTAGCGTTCCAGTGAAATTATTACAAGTTACGATGATAAGAGGAGGGGCGATCGTCGTATTGTGGTAGTTATCACGCTCTCTGGAACGCAAATAATAACAACGCGTACATACGTCATCACTGTTACGGGAGTTCCTGCAGAACCGATAGCTATTATCACTTATGATGCTCGCGACCATCATAAGTAAACCGTAACGATCGTAAAAGTCCTGGAACGAAAATAATAAGTGGGAGGAGCCAATTTACTTATTACGGCGAACGGCAATAATAACAAGAATAGTAACGATCGTAACTAATATTACTAATATAGAATACGCGTGGAGTGACTCCCTCTATTCTCGCCGTTCCCTTCGATTCCCTGAGGACTCCTCGGGGAACGGCGAGAATACGCCTATTATGTCGCTGGAACGCCACCACAGTCGGCATGACCCGGGCTTCCTTCCAAATTTCGTGCCATTATTACTCTGCAATTCTCATACACGACACATGTGAGACAAGCTGAATGGAATCTTGTCGAGTCGTCTCCCTCCTGCGAAAAGTCAGTTTTTTATGGCACTTGCAGCTCCGCTCAAGTGCCATATACCGATCGCTTTTCGGTCGGTCGGTCGGTCGGTCGGTCGGTCGGTCGGTCGGGCGGTCCACTGTTTTCGAGTTAGGGTACTTCCAGATGTCCTAGGACGATGAAACTTGGCAGGCATATCAGGGACCCGATATAACTAACCTGGAAATAATCAGTTTCACGATCCGACCATCTGGGGGGGAGTGGTGGGCCTTGGAATCCTGAGAATTTAGTAGTTTTCGTAAAACCCCTACCCCTTTCTTCTCACTAGTAGGTCTGCGCACGGCGTGACGTCACTCTTTGCATCGGATCACTCTGTTAACATCGGAAAGAGCTAGTGCATTCGAGGGTCAAAGGGGTTTGTATATGTGATTCAGTGCGGGGGAATACGGAAAATTGAGTGTTGTGTAACTTTCGAACGGGTGATTGGATTGGGATGAAACTTAATACCTGAATGAAGACATATCTCTGATGTTCCATTTGAAGTCCGAACCGGATTCGACAGCTATGGGGGAGTTGGGGGGGAGAAGACCGGGAATATCGAGAAACGGTTATAATGGAGGGATCGGAGTAAAACTTGCTGGGAAGAACAAGAATCTGCTCCAGATAAATCGTTTGCACATTTGGACTGGACCCGGACACTTGGGGGGGAGGTGGAGGGGAGTTTCCCGGAATTTTGGTCATGACAGTTTTTGTGATTTTCACGACGAAACTTGGGAGGCGTATCAGGGACCTGATCAAACTGACTTGTAAATTAAAATTCACTCGATCCGATAGTCGTGGGGGGATCGGAGGGAGGGGGAATCCGGAATATTTGGCCATGCGTAACTTTGGAACGGGTGATCGGATTCGAGTGAAATTTAATAACTGAACAGAGGGCATGCCTGTTGATCTTTTTCATGTCCGGACCGGATCCGACAACAATTGGGGGGGGGGGAATACGTGACCGGCTTGGACTGGAGAGATCGGGATGGAACTTTGTGGGAATAACAAACAAGTACAAAACCGAAACGGATTGGCTCCGGCGACTGTGGGGGGAGTTTGAGGGACGGGTCCGGAATTTCGGTGATCGCGTGTTAAGGTACTTCCAGATGTGCTAGGACGATGAAATTTGGCTGGAATATTAGAAATTCGAAGAGATTGGCTTAGAAATCGCCACTTTTCAAATCCGACCATTTCCTTAAAGTACCAATCATGACCGCATATTCAGAAAAATACTTTTAAGCAAAATATGCATTTTTTCATTATCCCCATGAGCCCATTATCATTTTTGCCTCAAGGGTTTTGCTTACAAATGAAGTTCTAGCTCCCTTAAAGTGTGAATCTTAACCGCAAGGTCGAAAAGTACTTTTTATGAAACGATACCATCTCAGCCCGTGGTCATTTGTGCCACAAGGGTTTTGCCAAAAAAAAAAAATTTCTAGCACCCTGAGTGCGCATTTTACCCGCAAAGTGGAAAAAAAAAATACTTTTTACCATACGTATATATCAATGATCCCTAAGAGCCTGCTATCGTTTTTGCCTCAAGGGTTTTGCTAACAGATGAATTTCTAGTGCCTTTAAAGTGCGCATCATTACAGCCAAGTTCAACGATAAAATACTTTTTCCCTAGCTCCCTTAAAGTGCGCATCTGAACCGCACAGTCGAAAATTACTTTTGATCAAACAATACATCTCAACCCATGCAAGTGCCATATGAGCTTACAGCTCTTGTTTTCAGAACTGACGCGAATGTTTATTGCGTTTTTAATTTGAATAAATTTAATATGAACAGGAGCAAAAACAAGCTGTAAGGTATTTTGTTGAGCCATCTCCCAACTGCGTTGAAATATTTTGATTGACGGGCAAAACAGCGTTGTTCTTGTCATCGCAGAAATTTATGTTTTCTCTATTGTAAACGTACCTACTTGTACTTGGGTAGGTCATGGGACTCATGGGGGTGTTCAAGCCAAATAAGCTATTTTTTGTTCTATATTTTTAATGTGTCTAGATCCTGAACTCATTTTAGACTTATTCTTATGCCTGACTGTAGGGTACAGCTATTACCTTGCGTCTTGCTTGATCGAACATCATCCGTTTTTCTTATCGGCGAAAACAGCAAGAACGGCGGTTGTCAGTGCGAAAAATCCACAGTGCGAGTGGATTTTTGTCGGATACGCGACTGTTACACGCAAACGTCGGTTCTATCCAGGGAGTCCGTAAAGCCTGAACGTGGTAAAACTAGAAGGCTGGCTAGTAACTAACTGTGGTAGCCTAAAACTAAACTTTTAGAAATTTCCTCGTCCCTACCAAAAATCATGGACAACTGGTCCCAACGAGCTCATGACGTTCTACATTGTTTCCTAACTGAAGATTGAAAAATTGTTAATGTGTATTATTTCTTTTCTCTTGTATACTCTCGTCTCCCAAAATGACGGGTCACAAGTGAATTGCTTACTCACATAGTTACAACGTTCCTAGATGTTCTCAAGTCCTTTTTTATTACATGCTGCCAAGTGCCACGACCTCCAAGCGTATATAGCTATTGTGGTAAGCAAATTTCTGGTTTCGTAGCTGTGTCTAGCTGTGCCAGAGTCCAAGTTTTTCCTGGGCAGGAGATAGGCACCGCTAAATTCGCGTTTCCTACCAGTGGTGTTTGCAAACAGAACTGATAGAGCCTTGTCGAACATTCGGTGAATGCTGAATCGATCAATAATTACGTTTTGCAGATATCATGGTATATGACGCCACGGTAACTGGTTCTGCGTTTTGTCGTTTTTATGGCACTTGCCTTCCGGCCAAGTGCCATATACCGATCACTTTTCCGTCGGTCGGTCGGTCGGTCTGTCGGTCTGTCGGTCGGTCGGTCAGTCCGGTGATCGCGAGTTAGGGTACTTCCAGATGTGCTAGGACGATGAAACTTGGCAGGCATATTAGGGGCCCGACCAAACTAACTTGCAAATAGTCACTTCCCCGATCCGACCACCGTGGAGGGAGAAGAGGGCGGGGGAATCATGAGAATTTAGCAGTTTTTGTAAAACCCCTACCCCTTTCTTCACACTAGTAGGTCTGCGCGCGGCGTGACGTCACTCTTTGCATCGGATCACTCTGTTTAACATTGGAAAGAGCTAGTGCATTCGAGGGTCAAAGGGGTTTGTACATGTGGTGCAGTGCGGGGGAATATGGAAAATTGAGTGTTGTGTAACTTTCGAACGGGTGATCGGATTGGGACGAAACTTAGTACCTGCAATGAATGACATATCTCCGATGTTCCATTTGAAGTCCGAACCGGATTCGACAGCTATGGGGGAGTTGGGGTGGGTGAGACCGGAAATTTCGAGAAACGGTTATAATGGAGGGATCGGAGTAAAACTTGCTGTTAAGAACAAGAATCTGCTCCAGATAAATCGTTTACACGTTTGGACTGGACCCGGACACTTGGGGGGGGGGATGGAGGGGAGTTTCTCGGAATTCTGGTGATGACAGTTTTTGGGATTTTCACGACGAAACTTGGGAGGCGTATCAGGGACCCGATCAAACTGACTTGTAAATAAAAATTCACTCGATCTGATAGTCGTGGGGGGATCGGAGGGAGTGGGAATCCGGAATATTTAGCCATGCGTAACTTTGGAACGGGTGATCGGATTGGAGTGAAATTTAATAACTGAACAGAGGGCGTGCCTGTGGTGATCTTTTTCATGTCCGGACCGGATCCGACAACAATGGGGGGGGGGGGGATACGTGAACGGATTGGACTGGAGAGATCGGGATGGAACTTTGTGGGAATAACAAACAAGTCCAAAACCGAACCGGATTGGCTCCGGCGACTGTGGGGGGAGTTTGAGGGGCGGGTCCGGAATTCCGGTGATCGCGAGTTAAGGTACTTCCAGATGTGCTAGGACGATGAAGTTTGGCTGGAATATTAGAAATTGGACAAGGTTGGCTTAGAAATCGCCACTTTTCAAATCGACCATTCCTTAAAGTACTAATCATGACCGCAAATTAAGAAAAATACTTTTAAGCAAAATATGCATTTCCATGATCCCCATGAGCCCATTATCATTTTTGCCTCAAGGGTTTTGCTTTCAAATAAAGTTCTAGCTCCCTTAAAGTGTCATCTTAACCGCAAGGTCGAAAAGTACTTTTTATCAAACGATACATCTCAACCCATGATCATTTGTGCCACAAGGGTTTTGCAAAAAAAAAAATTCTAGCACCCTTAAAGTGCGCATTTTACCGCATTAGTGGAAAAAAAATACTTTTGATCATACGTTTATATCAATGATCCCTAAGAGCCTGCTATCGTTTTTGCCTCAAGGGTCTTGCTTACAGATGAATTTCTAGTGTCTTTTGCATATCACAGCCAAGTTCAACGATAAAATACTTTTTCTCTAGCTCCTTAAAGTGCGCATCTGAACCGCACAGTCGAAAATTACTTTTGATCAAATAATACATCTCAACCCATGCAAGTGCCATATGAGCTTACAGCTCTTGTTTGAAGATGCCGTGGTATCTGATACTACGGTTCCTCTACAAAATCAACAATTGCCGATTTTGGCAGCACCCCCAAAAGAAATACTTACATCCACTCACATCTTACGTGCCAAACTTCTTTCCCACAAATTTGACAAAAACGTAGGTTCTTGAGTTGGTGAAGAAAGTGAGATGACTTTTTCAGATACCGAGGTCAGTTACTACAGTGGGGACCGTGGTATCTGAATATCTGATCAGTATCAGATACCTACACCAGTATCAGATACCACGGTAACTGGCCAGACACTCAGTAACCCCTGACTGTGGTATCAGATACCACAAGTCCATGAATTCCACAAGTCCACGTAACTGATATTCGAAATATGATGGCTCTGTGTTAATGTTTTTCTATTATGATTTTATTGAAATGGCATCCTGTCTATGATTGACGCAGCCGTGTTGAGTAGAATATATTTACACAAAAGCCCGAAGCTGCCATGCAAAAAAATTAATTTTAACACTGATTCAGTTGTTATTATTTACTAACCGACTGGCCGATTAGCGACATGGCAAGAAAAGACTAAGAATCGTAGGCAACATTGATGTGGCACAAATAGCATGCAGAAGTGAATCTGGTGCCAAAGAGGGTTGCAATACGGAGAAATAGTATGGCCCTGGGTTAAGGTTTCTATGATGATTTTCTTTTGACAGAGCGGCACCACTTCGACAACCCTGTTTACACCTACCAGAACGGAGCAGCTAAAGCCAGCGATAACGAAAGTACACAGATTTTAAATAACGCCACTCCGATTACGGTGATCCGGAACGATCTGAGCGGAAAGGGCTGCAACTTGGACAAAGCTAAAGCCTGCTGTAGCCACGATGACGATCAGCGATTTGATAAAGGTATACTTCTGAGTCTCCCTTCAAGTTACAGATACATCCACGGAATGGTGGTTACTTTTCTTGTCCCGAAAAGAGGGCATTACTGCTGCAATAAATATTTTACATATGTATTGCCATAATATCAAATTGAGTCAAAGTTAAATCGTTTACTGATGGGGCCGAGATAACGAGCTCGTATCCCTGTCGGCCCCCAGTGATCGACATATATTGTTATGAAGTGTTTTGGAAATTAAAGAACCTGAACCTGATAAAAACAACTTCGTAACTTTCTTCGGCAGAGGATGCTAAGTTACGCTGGTCATTACAGGAATAAAAAAAAATATATGAATAATTATCGATGTCTTACATCCTGCCAAGAAGTGCAGAGAAAATCTAGAGAAAGAAAAGAAATTTAACGGACTTTTAATAATTCATTATTTCTTTTTCAGTTTTAGTGCAATAGGAAAATTGGTAGGGAAAACAGGTATGGTTCGGTGAATTAACAGTTTAGAAAATAAACTATTAGTAAATAACATAAACTAAAAGGGTATCGACTAAAAGGAGGAAGGGAAGGGAACACGGGAAAAGCAGGATCCGAAGACGTACTAAAACCAGGCAGGGCATACTAAAACGAGAAAGGCCATCCTAAAACGAAGAATGATGTCGTCAGAATTCAAGTCTGCTAAAACGAGGAAGGCTGCATCGTTCCCCTCCTCTGTTTAGTATTCCTTGAGGGGTCGGTAACTATCAAAATTCTTAGTTCACCGTTCCCTTCCTCGTTTTAGTATCCTGACATGCGTAGGCATAAGTCCAGTGAGGGGTCGGCAACTATCAAAGTTGTAATTCACCGTTCCCTTCCTCGGTTTAGTGCTTTGAGGGGTCGGCAACTAGAATTATCGGTCCAGCGAGGGGTTGGCAGCTCTAAGACACTTCTAGTGTACTTTAGAGTACTAAAACCAGGATGGGAACGGTGAACGAAGAATATCGAGAGTTGAGAGTGGCAGACCCCTCAAAGAATTTAGAATTCGCATTTTTTTTTTCCTCGTTCTGGCACTCTAAGGTACTACCCGTGACAATCTACTGAAACGAAGAAAGAAATGGTGAACCTTAAATTTTGAGAGATGACGACCCCTCAAGAAGAATAATTTAAAATTCCGTATTTCCGTCCTCGTTTTAGTACTCTAAAAAACACTAGAAGTATCTTAGAGCTGCCGACCCCTCGCTGGACCGAGAATTGTAGTTGCCGACCCCTCGAAGCACTAAAACGAGGAAGGGAACGGCTTGAATAACAATTTTGATAGTTGCCGACCCCTCACTGAACTTAATGCCTACGCATGTCAGAATACTAAAACGAGGAAGGGAACGGTGAACTAACAATGTTGATAGTTGCCGACCCCTCAACTGATACTAAACAGAGGAAGGGTGATTCTCTACAGCTTAGGAATATACAGTAAAACTTAAAAATGTTTGAATGTTTGCAAAAGTTTCGGTGTCGACTGATTTTAACGTTGGCACGATATTTTTTTTTTCTATACTCTTACCGACATTTTGTGGTACTTGTGACATCAGATTTTTATCACCTGCAACCATGGTTGGAAAATTAAAATTTATTGATTAAAACTAAATCTTATGGGGTATTTTAATCTCAGTGAAGCGGACTTCTGAGGCTTGGGTTGGGAGTTGGGTTACTTGCTGCGGTTGTTTTCACGGGAGTGTGAGAAAAAGCTCAACTTTTCCCAGTGGAACTAATGACTATGTTGGATAGTCAGCAACTCCACACTCTCAGAAGTTTGATAACATATAACACATGTTTGCGCATCCATGTTTTAAATGTTATAAAGGGTATCTGTTATGACCCTTTTAAGTGTTATCTTTTCGTGAAACGTTACACTTAAAAGGGTCCTAACATAAGTTCTGTCTCGGAACATAACACGTAAAAGGGTTATCTGATATATCCTTACAACGTTTGACACATGATGTGTTATGCAACATGTGTTATCTGTTGTGTTATCTGATGTGCAAACATGTGTTATCTGTTCACTGTTGTCTAGCTTCTGACAATGCAATCCGCGGCATCCAGATCTTAATCTTCTGTGTCAACAAAACTAGCAGGGAACGCAACTAGAGTTGCGGATGTTTTAAAATTCCTAACCTTTTTTAGGGGCCTACTCCAGCGGACCTTCGGACATGAAAAACAAGGAAGCTGACCTCTGCAACCCAAACCTAGGCATCTATGCAAGTATAGACAAAGACGACGAAAAGATGAAGTTCGATCATGTTTATGATGAAATTAAGCAGAAATCCAAAGAGGCAGCTGGTAAGCCATTTAATGCCATTTTTCCGTTAGGTTATGTGTTCGCCATTTTCATACTTTGGAACTGATACCAGGCGTGCCAACGTGGTTTTCAGTTTTCCTAGTACTTTCAGCCTTCGGCTCAAGTAATATACCGATCGCGTGTCTTGTCCGATGGGCTAGGAGGCATCGATATACTCGGCTAAGTTTGTTATAAATACCTAGATAGGACACACGCCTATCCCGCAATGTTAAACTTTCGGACAAATCTAAAATTCCAAAAGCCGAAAAACACGAAAAGTGGCGTTTCTCCATAAGCCGTAATGTTAATGTTCGGTATTTTATTTTTATTTTTATTTAACTTCATAATCCACCTTTACGGCATATCACAAAAAACAAAACAAAAAGAAACAAACAAACAAAACAGAAAACACGAACACTCTCATCGCAAAATTCAGCTAATCGCTAACCTCCATCAAAAACAGAGCTGTTCAAAGCGATCCAAGCGGGAATCGAGATTTGCAGCCAGATCGAGCATAAAGCAACAAGTAAGTGATTATCACTAGCAATCAACCGCCTCCTGAGAGATTTCCGGGAATTCACCTGAATTTCCAGGAGATTTGACACTTGGAAATCAGCAAACATTTCCGTAGCACTGCAAAAAGTAGGAATACCATGTAGAAACCGGAAAGAATTATTGTAGCTTATTTTCAGATCGGAGAAGCACTTAACAGTCGTATTAAAAACAAGAGGTAGCCCATAGATACTTGTACAATACGATCTAAACAAATAAGTTTTAACATCAGTAGTACACTTTCTGAATTTTCGTCTCAACATATTCCCTCTTGCACACAGAGATCGCATAGCCGAACGCACGTGCGAATCATCACAAAGATTCTCATGGAAAATATAACCCAGGTATGTAAACTGGTCAACAAAATCAAGCGCTCGACCTGAAAGGAAAACACCAGGAAGGAGAGGTTTTCTGCTCCCTTTCGGACGGAAGCACATACAAAAAGTTTTCGCGGTGTTGAAAATAATATCGTGGTCTTTCCCGTACTCATCACACACCTTTAAGAGCTCATTGAGCGCAGACACACTGGTAGACAGTAAAACTAAATCATCCGCATAACTGATACAGTTAAAACAAACGGTACCAATATGGCAACCAAGACCTGTTGCACGTAAACGGATGTTCAGGTCGTCAACATACACATTATACAAATATGCAGACAGAATGCCACCTTGGCGTACACCATTAGCGGTCCTAAAAGGGTCACTAGTGACGTTCCCCCATCGAATACGGAAATGCTGATTTTCAAACCAGAAAGCAAGTATCCTAACATAACAACTAGGAACACCTCTCTTAACTAATTTAACCAACAGTTTCTCAATATTCACACGGTCAAAAGCTTTCCGTGAATCAATGAAACAACAGAACACAAAAGTAGAAAAAAGGAAATAGTACTCAATCACACATCTTAGAATGAATACAGGAAATTCAACTGACGAACCCCTCTTATATGCAAACTGTGAATCCGCAGTATACAAAAACTTATCAAGGCGTTTCAGCAGGCACTTCTCTAACACTTTTGAAAAACAAGTTGCTAAAGCAATGGGCCTGTAGTTATCAGACTTTGACAAATCTTTCATACGATTTTTTGGTATTGGCACCAACAACACATCCAAAAGTGACGAAGGGGTGAAACCATGAGTAATCATAGCATTGAAAATAATGGCAAGCGGCCCACAAATAATATTTACACACAACTTAATATGGGTAGATGAAACACGATCAAAACCTCCCGCACTACCGGTCTTCATGGACTTAATTGCCTCCGCCACCTCTAACGTACTAAAAAGCACAAAACCGTCGGGCGCTTCAGAGAGCTTTCCCCTAAGATTAATCAAACTACTAGGCACTGAATTGAAAAGGTTTGCGAAATGCGCTTTCCAATGATTACAAACAGCAGCTTCGCCATTTTCCCCATCAACCACAGGAGCGAGCGACGGATTAGTACCGGCACCAGAAGTTACAGCTTTCCAAAAACTATAAGAATTTTTGGATCTCAAACTATCTGCAAGGAACTCACTTTTAATAGAATCTTCCTGCCTACGGACCCAATGCAGTGCATCCTTGAACCGCCTTTTCCACAGCAGCCTGGTAGCGTCAAGGAAACCGTCCCGGTCCCTACCTTCACCAACCCAAGCTAGAAACCAAAACCTTGCCTGCTCGTAAAGGTGTTTCACATACGCATTCCAACCAGGTATCCGGTACTTCCTCGAAGGAGGAGTTGACGCTGGGGACGTCGAGGGTATATGGCAAGCCGAAGCAAGTAACAAAATTGTGCAAATACTCTCATACAAAGAACAAATTGCGTTTCTATGCTGGGCATTTTGACAATCAAAATTACAACAAGAAAAAGCACTGTTAGTAAAATCAAGGTTCATCAACCGTCCCGCCACCTCATTCACATAATCAGCCTGTTGTGCAGACGAGGCTCTATCCCACAGGGCCGTCCCCACCGAACTAGTAGGAGCAGCGTGCTCCGAAACAAGGGAGCAGCTAGGGGATAGTGCCAGCCTACAAACAAGTGGAAAATGGTCCGAACCTATAAGGTCCAGCCTAACATGCATCCCACGAACACTAGAAAGGAGAGATTCAGAAACAAGCACATGGTCGAGCCAAGAAATTCCATGGTTAGCATCACTCATAAAAGTAAAAGAACCCTGCGGCAGGAAAATATTATCCGCTACAACTAATGCGTTATCAGCACAAAATGAAGCTAATTCTTGATAAAAAACTGAATTATTCAGACTGTTAGCGTTTAAATCACCAACAATACATACACCATCGAGATCAGGCTGAGATTGTACCACAGCGACAATATCAGAAAGGCAGTTGACGAATTCCGCAACGTTATCAACATGACACACTGGAAGATACACGTTAAATATTGCGTAAATACCACTTGTGGAGGAGAGCCTAATTGCTTGTACCCTATCGTTAGGTATTTCAATCACTGATAATGAGGAGCTTAACTGCTTCCTCCAGTACGCTGCAAGGCCTCCAAACGGTCGGCCTCGTCTGATTCCCATACTCGAATCAACTGGTGATTTACCGGAACACAAAAACTGGTCGTCGAGAGACTGTATTGTAGCTTAGGCCTATGACGTCGGAAATTAGTTCCGACAGCGGCAACAGGTAGCCCCGAACCTCCGACAAAATGACAGTGGACACAAAAAGTGACCTGACCCCGATCAGGACCAGGCCAGGGGGGGAAGTGGGGGTAGGTCAAAAACACCCGGGGAATCCCCTCAGGCACGCAAAACGAAAAACGTGTTTCCAAAGGGAAAATTGCGAAAGGAGACGAAATTCATTTGTCGCTGATAGGGTTTTCAGACACGGGGAATGCGAATACGGAGTTGGTTTTCGTCCCCGAATTTCCCTTGACCCTTCACGGTCCTAGGGTCTAGACCCTAAATAATGAAATTGCTGTATCGGCCAAGAAACACATGTTTTAGGGGTATTTCAAACATCCTGAATGCGAAAATGACACTTTTTTTCACTTTAGACCTACCCCTGACCCGTTTCCCTAGGGTCTAGACCCTAAAAATGAAATTGCTGTATCAGCCAAGAAACACATGTTATAGTGGTATTTCAAACATTCTGAATCAGAAAATGGCATTGTTTTTTACTTTAGACCTACTCCTGACCCGTTTCCCTAGGGTCTAGACCCTAAAAATGAAATTGCTGTATCAGCCAAGAAACACATCTTTTAGGGGTATTTCAAACATTCTGAATCCGAAAATGACATTTTTTTTTCACTTTAGACCTACCCCTGACCCATTTCCCTAGGGTCGAGACCCTAATAAATCAAATTGCCGTATTAGCCAAGAAACATACGTTTTAGGGGTATTTCGAACATTCTGGATCAGAAAATGACATTTTTTTTCACTTTGGACCTATCCCTGGCCAGTTTCCCTAGGGTCTAGACCCTAAAAATGAAATTGCTGTATAAGCCAAGAAACACAAGTTTTAGGGGCATTTCGAACGTTCTGAATCCGAAAATGACACTTTTTTTTTTACTTTAGACCTACCCCTGACCCATTTCCCTAGGGTCGAGACCCTAATAAAGAAATTACCGTTTCAGCCAAGAAACACGCGTTTGGGGGGTATTTCGAACATTCTGAATCAGAAAGTTACACTTGTTTTCACTTTCGACTTACCCCTGGCCCGTTTCCCTAGGGTCTAGACCCTAAAAATGAAGTTGCTGTATAAGCCAAGAAACACAAGTTTTAGAGGCATTTCGAACGTTCTGAATCCGAAAATGACACTTTTTTCACTTTAGACCTCTCCCTGACCCATTTTCCTAGGGTCTAGACCCTAATAAAGAAATTACCGTTTCAGCCAAGAAACACACGTTTTGGGGGTATTTCGAACATTCTGAATCAGAAAGTTACACTTGTTTTCACTTTCGACCTACCCCTGGCCCGTTTCCCTAGGGTCTAGACCCTACAAATTAAATTTCCATTTCAGCCAAGAAAAATGTCATTTTTAGGGTCTAGACCCTAGGGAAACGGGCCAGGGATAGGTCCAAAGTGAAAAAAATGTCATTTTCTGATCCAGAATGTTCGAAATACCCCTAAAACGTATGTTTCTTGGCTAATACGGCAATTTGATTTATTAGGGTCTCGACCCTAGGGAAATGGGTCAGGGGTAGGTCTAAAGTGAAAAAAAGTGTCATTTTCGGATTCAGAACGTTCGAAATGCCCCTAAAACTTGTGTTTCTTGGCTTATACAGCAATTTCATTTTAGGGTCTAGACCCTAGGGAAACGGGCCAGGGATAGGTCCAAAGTGAAAAAAAATGTCATTTTCTGATCCAGAATGTTCGAAATACCCCTAAAACGTATGTTTCTTGGCTAATACGGCAATTTGATTTATTAGGGTCTCGACCCTAGGGAAATGGGTCAGGGGTAGGTCTAAAGTGAAAAAAAATGTCATTTTCGGATTCAGAATGTTTGAAATACCCCTAAAACATGTGTTTCTTGGCTGATACAGCAATTTCATTTTTAGGGTCTAGACCCTAGGGAAACGGGTCAGGGGTAGGTCTAAAGTCAAAAAACAATGCCATTTTCTGATTCAGAATGTTTGAAATACCCCTAAAACATGTGTTTCTTGGCTGATACAGCAATTTCATTATTTAGGGTCTAGACCCTAGGACCGTGAAGGGTCAAGGGAAATTCGGGGACGAAAACCAACTCCGTATTCGCATTCCCTGTGTCTGAAAACCCTATCAGCGACAAATGAATTTCGTCTCCTTTCGCAATTTTCCCTTTGGAAACACGTTTTTCGTTTTGCGTGCCTGAGGGGATTCCCCGGGTGTTTTTGACCTACCCCCAGTTCCCCCCCTGGCCTGGTCCTGATCGCGATCAGGTCACTTTTTGTGTCCACTGTCATTTTGTCGGAGGTTCGGGGCTACCTGTTGCCGCTGTCGGAACTAATTTCCGACGTCATAGGCCTAAGCTACAATACCGAACATTAACATTACGGCTTATGGAGAAACGCCACTTTTCGTGTTTTTCGGCTTTTGGAATTTTAGATTTGTCCGAAAGTTTAACATTGCGGGATAGGCGTGTGTCCTATCTAGGTATTTATAACAAACTTAGCCGAGTATATCGATGCTAGGAGGATGGAACTTGCCAGGTGCATTAGGGACCTGACCAAATTGACTTGAAACCGTAATTTTCTGTGGGTTCCGGCTAAAACCCCCCCGGCGAAAACCCCCCCGCTAAAACCCCCCCGTGACCAAAACCCCCCGACCAAAACCCCCCCGGTACCAAACCCCCCCCGACCAAAACCCCCCCGGTACCAAACCCCCCCCGACCAAAAACCCCCCGGTACCAAAACCCCCCCGCATAAAAAAAGACGGGTATGTATGAGTAAAGTAACTGTTAGGTAGAGAGTAAGAGAAGAATAGACCCCCCCCCCGGTACCCCCCCTTAGACACTCACACATATTTAGACTGGGATTTACTGGGCAACAAAACGAACAACCATGTGACAGTTTTACCATTGACAAGCACGAAGGTGAAGCGCTGATAGAATATTTCTGGGACTATCTTGAAAGTGCTATCACAAAACGAGCTCAACATTTCCCTTGACCCAAAGGATCCTCCCATTAAGTCTCATCAAAATATCTCATTCCCTTCGAAAGTTATCCTGCTCACAGACGGAAAGTAGGACAACTTTTGCGGTGTCATAGGTTTTCCTCCGCTTACTGCCCATCTTTGAGTTTCTGGTATGAATCAGGGATAACTAAAGAGCAATCAGGCAAAGGGATCTTCACATTGCACCAATGGGTGGCATCCTAACTGCAGCTTCCTTGCCAAGAAGGAGGAGGCATTGGGAAAGGATTTGTTGGGGGGATCGATACACAGAGTGGAACTGGCTTTGATTTGATCATTCACATTTAACACCTCACTGACAACAGCTTCAGTTAATGAATGCGGGTGTTTGGTGACTTCAGCAAAACCATCAACCTTCACCTTCGCCTTACACTCTCTTTGTTTATCATTGTTCTGATACCCACTGTACTTCAGACATTATTGTAGAGTCAAGTTTGTGAAAGAAGTTTATTTACTCTTACTCTCTAACTACCAGTTACTCTACTTATACCCGTCTTTTTTATGCGGGGGGGGGGGGGGGTTTGGTACTGGGGGGGTTTTGGTCGGGGGGGGGTTTGGTACCGGGGGGGTTTTGGTCACGGGGGGGTTTTAGCCGGGGGGGTTTTAGCCTAGACCCATTTTCTGTATCCAACTTTTCGGGGTGGGGTGTGAGCGGAACGCGGAATCTTGTGACATGCATTACTCCCGAACAAGTGATCCGACCCGGGGGGACTTGAAAGTTAAGAGCACACGCCCGAGTCTTCCTACTTACAGATTCGGAACGTTGCCGAAACCATTCAGCTGAAATGAAATGTATGCGCACCTTCTCCTGGCTTGGGATAAATCTTTTCTTACAAGACAATCTGCCACGGGGGAGAGAAGGTGGTATATAAGGAGGGTCGGCCCGGGTCCTTGTTCGTGTCTTAGTATGTAGAATGTGTGGTAGGGTAGTATGGATGAGAAGTGTGAATGTTACAGTGTGAGGGGACTTGAGTTAGGAATATCGGGTAAACGCAACTGGAGCCAATGAGGAATGTATGTGGGGAATAGTCGTGAGGAACAGTTGTTTTGGAAATAATAATCAGTTGTCGAGGTTCCTCAAGGTAGCACGAGCCCGTATAGGGATAGTTCAGAGAGATGTTTGTGTTTATTATGTATTTGCCATGACAGTTGCCTCTTCGTGTAACTAAATTTGACCTTATCTTATGCAAAAAGAATGAGAAAATAGTCACTTGACTAGGACTACTCCACTTGTTTAATGAAGCGGCGCTTTGGAGAAGCTGATTCCATACTTTGCTGTTAACGCCGAAGGTTTGACCATATTCATAAGTCGTTTTTCCGTGGCAATCCAGATTGACGATTCACAGTCCGGATTCTCCAAAATGCTTTTTCTGACTTTCTAGATTATGCAAAATCGATTTTCTCTGACAATCCGGATTCGTTCTTGGATCGTCGATTCGGGAATCTTGTAACGGAGCAAGCTCGTCGGATTGTCGTTTTGTAATCTGAGACAGTCGATTCGCTGTTTCTCTGATGAATCCGTTATCTAGGATTATAATCCGGGATCGTCGCAGAAAAACGCCTATAATTAGTCATCGTGGGCCTTGGTCGGCCGTCGTACCCTGCACGGGAAAAAAGTGAGAAGATAGTTTTGTTGTTGAAAAAGATGACGATCTTACAGCATAGACAGTTAAACGCGCCTTTAAGAATAGGGAACAAGAATCATGCCCTTTAGAAGAGATATGGTAGTCCCCCAGTTTGGTGGTAGAAAAATGAAGAGTGAGGTCAGAAATTGATTGTAGTGATCACGGTTTGTCCGAGTTTAAATTGATATTAGATAGGAAACAAAAGAGAGACTACTGAACATTTTCTGTCCTTAGATTGCGTTCCACTTCTACTGCTGGATTAGACTTTTGGTAAAAATTGATGTTAGTTTCCATGAGTATGATGGTCCGTCCCTGCCTGAGACATGTGAATGACCGAAACTGAAGCATCACACGTTCCCACTCTGCTGACGATTCTGCTTGCTCTGTGTCCTTTATCTTTCTTGGAGTCTTGTCTTTCCGCACACTCGTCCGTTCTTGTACCTGTCAATTTTCGTGCTTGAATCAGTCAGTAAACCTGCATTCATATCCATTTTGTAATCGACGAGTCGTCTTCCCGACCCACGCGCAGACAGCTGGTTGACTTGTTTTTAGGGCCCAGCAAGGACTGAGGGGAAACTTAAAGCACAACTCCTACTAGAAATTATCTTTTCACGATAAAATAGTTAAGAAATATTTTTTTTTTTTGTGAACCAATACTTGCCCCGTGATTCGTCAGCAGAATGGGGCTAGCTGTAATGCATTTTGAATGTCTGTTTCTCTAACCCGTTTTCTTGTTTGACATGCAGCTATGTTCGCGGTACCTATTCCTGTGCCGTTAACATTTATAGATTATGATTATTATGGTAAGTTTGTAGCGTGAAAGATGTTACGCATGCAAATATTCATTTTTTCACGTTTTCTTCCGTTGTTCAAATTTGTTTAGACGCATCCCGTCACAAACCGTAATAGTCAATCCCCGTTTTGCATTTTGGGCCAGAAAACGAAACAATGTTTTTTAAGGCATTCGCACAGCATGTTATGTTTTTTCTTTATCTGCGCACAACCTGTTCAGTGTCTGTACAGTTGCATCTTCCCCTGTGTTGCCCCCCCCCCCCTCCAGAAAAGGAGACAAGATCTATTGGGAAAACCGGATGATGGAAGCAAGGCTTTGCTCTTGATTATTTGAGTTTTGTTGGGGAACAGAAAAGCTGAAGAAAATGATAGTTAAAGGAACAGTAAACTTGACTACGCAACTTTCGGCCATCAAATCGCCCGGGGGGGGGGCTTAGATAAATATACAGGGTCTTATTGTCGACAGCCCCCCCCCTTCTTTGTTATCTCGTACCGTCTCCTACCGTCTCGTACCGTCTCTGCCCCTTATGCACTGTAATTATGCACTTATGTACTGTAAAATTTCGCCTTTTTACATGTAGACTACAGACTAACGACCTTCCCGACAAGACGGCCGGGGTTCGATTCCTAGTCGCGGCACACAAACCTTTTGCTCAAAAGTCGAATTCTCGGAAACTGTCCGGAAACTGCAATGGTCGTAACGAGAATTTTTCTTACTCTCAATGTCGACTCAGGGTACATTCTTGATATGTTAGCTAGCTCCCCGAGTCAAGTTTGAGTCAAGTTTTCTGTTCCTTTAAAACACTAGAAAAGAAGCCCGACAGGCTTGGATCCCTTTTATTTTGGGAACTTGTGGCCTATGTCCATCGGTAGCGAACGTCTGTCTGGGAAAACTAGGCCACTGCATAGGGCCCCAACTTCGGAAGGGTTCGTGTGGTAAATGTAATAATTATAGTTTGTAAGTATAATTTATAATTAGTAAAAATTCTTGCTTTTCTGTTTCGTTTCTCAAGTCTGATTATCTATTTTCTAAAGTCAATAAATACATATAAGTAATTTGCTAAATTACCAAAAAGGGGGCCCGACTTGGTTGGCCCTGGCCTGGATCTCTAATAATCTCTATGTCCGGGCCTGATGTTCATAATACGGCGGTTCATAAAATTCAGTGACGAATTGCCGCCAGATGCTCTAGAGAAACAATAACAATCACGCGTGAGATCTTGGTGGGCTACAAGTTATCTGAGGGGGGAATAAGCGATTAGGCTTTCGGTTCGTAGCGAGTCGCGCACTAGCCCCGTGGAAAAGTCAACCAGCAGTCAGCACTGGAGTCGGAAGCCAGAAGATTTACAAACTTGATGGCGTTTGACACAAAGACAGTAATAAACATGGCTAGGCCTAAGAGGAATTTAAAATAGTTAAAGCTTAACCGAAAAGCCAACTTATTTTTGTATCATTCAACTGACTACACTACATTATTTTGATTGTGTTATGGGATTTTCTTTTATTAGAGAGTTTTCGGAAACTTGCGTGAGACCTAAATACCGTACGCTAAAGTTGTAGCTCACGCTAAAGTGATGATGCTGATGACAAATAAGGTGAAAATTTAGCGTTTGAAAAAGTGGACTCTGAGTTAAAAACGCTATCTTTAGCGTCACATACTTGGACTGTTAAGCGTGAGATTTGGAAAAGAGCACACTGTAGAGTTTTTTTTGGATCGGATTGGAAAGAATAAAGTAAGTAAAGTGTACACACTGTACAAGGGTGTTTCTTTTCCATGTAATTGGCGACGAATGATGGATAACGTGAGTTACAGATTCAGCGTTCCGAAAACTGAAGTTTCCGATACGTACCACCAGATGTCAGCTGAGGTGCTAGCGTGAGCAACAAGCCTATTTCCGAAAACTCTCTATTTTCACTTCTAGTATGACGTTCAGAAAACCTACGGCCGTCCTGACAATGCAAAATTCTACTATGACGCAGAAAAACTGAATCTCAATACAAACGCGGCTTTTCAGGGGTCAGTGATCAGCTCGAGGAAGGTGGCTCACTGCTTCAACACTTATTTCGTTTTCGTCAAGCGTACAACACAGACACAAGTAGATAGAGGTACCACAAATTAGAGGGAAATTCCACTATTTGAAAATCGATCATTCGTGAATAGCTAAAGAACGAAGTGACGCATTTTCATCGGGTCTCCAAGCCTTTAAGTGAAAAAGTCGTGGGTACCTAGATTCTGCTATTACGTTCCTTTTCGGTTAAACTTTAAACAAACCTGGTAAATGTACACCAAGATGTAACAAATTATTGTTTGCTTTATGCAAGCGCGTCTACCGATCAAAAAATACTAATCTAGAAGGAATTTTGTGAAGGGCTTATAGAAGAGAATGAAAGACGGGGTTTGAGCTACCACCCGTAGCGATCTGCACTATTTGATTGAGATACGCTATTGATAGGCAATGCCAGAGAGGGACAGCAGCAATGCCTGTTACAGCCTTTGATCGTCTTTCTTACGGCAGCCAATCGCCGTTACGATAGTGTTCAGTCGCTGCTTACCGCCTCAGCAAGTTGAGTCTTGACGCAGCCGCGTCCCTTGAACAGAAGTTGAAACAAAAATACTGCCTTAAATTGCACTTGCTAGCGACAAGGCTGTGTGGTCTGTTGACGTCGCCGGTGCTTACGATCTGGAAATGGACACTGGATCCCAGCAGTTTGTTTCGTCCAGGTCACGTCTTTCCAGTCGGTGTAGTGAACTGAAAACAAAAATGCTCCTCAAGCGAGACTTAAACCCGCAACCTTCGGTTTTGTGTACTGACGCTCTAACGATTGAGCTATCGAAGGGCTTGTGAATCAAGCCACTACAACCGCCCAGTTGTAACGGGCTTCAGGAAAACTGATCTGGCTCGAGGCGTCCAAACGGTTCAGTTGTCACGGGATAGTTCCTTTTTGACACTATATAACGGAAGTTGAAATTTTTACCTCACAGAACGATGGTGTCGAACCGCAAACGCATGGGTCGAGGGATACGCTATTTTCACGCAGAAGAAATCGGACGTTATCCATTGTTCAAATATATGTACCGTTTCGGCTTCTACTCGGGGCTTTCTGTCCATGCTGCAGAACGGGTAATAGATCTTGATCCTATTTGGCTTATGCATAACCAATCAGATCGCTTGGTTGGGTTCTGCCAGTGGCCGAGGAAAGAAAGTAATACCGCCAGGGTTGCCACGAATAGCACAAAAGTTACACTTTGTTGGAAGTTGAACTAATAACTTTTCTTCGAAAGAACACAGTTTGTCCTATCACGGTTAGCCTACGACTACTTTTTGGGATCCCAAAACGTTAGTGACGGATACCTATGACATCGCAAAAGTTGTCCGTCCGTCCGTCCGTCTGTCCGTCTGTACGCACGATAACTCTCGAAGGGATTGAGATATTTTGATGAAACTTGGTGGGAGGATCCTTTGGGTCAAAGTACAAGTCAAGTTCGAAGATGGGCTCTGTAGCTCTATATTTGAGGGTGGGGGAGGGGTTTCAAATTAAGGGGTAAACAAAATATTTTGAAACAGCTAATGTGATAGTCGATTATGGGGTAAGAAGACATGCTGAACACGATGGTGAAAACCATTTTCTCTCCGGACAAGTAGTTCGCCCGGAATCCGGCCAGAACCGGAAAATTTGTTACAGGCAAAAGTTTTATTTGAATTTGATCAGATGTTCGATTTAGGGGTAAGAAGACATGCTGAAGACGATGGTGAAAACCATTTTCTTGCCGGACAAGTAGTTCGCCCGGAATCCGGCCAGAACCGGAAAAATTGTTACAAGCAAAAGTTTTATTTAAAGTTGATTAGATGTTCGATTTAGAGGTAAGAAGACATGCTGAAGACGATGGTGAAAACCATTTTTTCTCCGGATAAGTAGTTCGCCCGGAATCCGGCCAAAACCGTAAAATTTGTTAAAAGCAAAATTTATATTTGAAGTTGATTAGATGATAGGTTTAAGGGTAAGAAGAGACGCTGAATCTGTATATGACAATCATTTTTCACCCGGACATATAGTTCGTCCGGAATCCGGTTGAAACCGGATTGTTTATAAGTTTAAGTTTTATTTGAAGTTGATTAGATGTTCTTTATAGGGATAAGGAGATGCGGTGAATTCGTTTCTGAACTACCTTTTTTTTTGGCTGGACAAGTAGTTCGCTCGGAATTCGGCCGAAGCCGGAAATTTGGCAGAATTAAAGCAGGAAGTTTCGATCAGTATTATCAAAATAAATATGGCTTATACAGGTATATCTGAACTTAATTTTCTTAGATGATTAGCCTGGCGAAGACTCGATCTGGCGTAGAGAAGACGTAGTTGTCTGGGTCAAATATTAGATTTTTGGGATCCCATCTAACCTTTGGTCTTGTTGTTAGTGAGATAGAGTAACAGACAACAGTGCTCTCCATACGTTAACTCTGTAGTTTTCACGACATAATGGTCGTCAAACTGTTTTTTTTTTTTACAGACTGGATTTCGTATAAAATGGTACTTTTTCAAGAAAATAACATTTTTTTTCCGATCTTGAGTAGCTTGAAAAAATTCTATGAGTGTGACAAGAACGCGTAGGGTATAAGTCGTAAACACGACAGATTATTACACCTATCTGGGCAATGCTTTAGATGCCTACTAGCGGCAAAGGAGCCATATCTCAGCGTAGTAGGCTGTAGAGCACACAACTCAGATGGCGCTTGAATTGCTTTTATTTACAGAAGAAGAAGAGGAATACGACCGGTTGGATCATAACCGACCAATGAGTGAAGTACGGCCCCACTACCAGCGCATGCCCAGTATGCTCCATTTGCGTCGGAGTAGAGATACCCTGTCAGAAATGCCTTTGGATAGCGAAGAAAGCGGAGATGACAACCAGATTCACGTGTAGTCACATGTTCACTGGAAATTCAAATTTGAACATTCCTGCGCGGGAAATATTTTTTTGGTTCGAAAAGAGGAATGATTTGATTGTTTCCCAGAAAAACAGTAATTGTTTTGGCCTGGTGGTGGATAATGTGGATTGTAATATTCCCGCATCAGGCAATTATTAAGTTTCACGTGGTGAGAAGGTCTATGCACGGTACTTGAACGAACTTCAAAAACATTCTAGAGCGTATATGGTGAGGGATCGTGTAGGATTTGACTTTTATATCAGTATTTTGTTGTTTAGATTGTATTTATTTAGTTGTGATCGATTTGAAAAGCACCTCAGTTATTTATTGTTTTCGTTCACTTGTTTTTATGTTTGATTCAAATTTGTTTGCATGTTTCCAGGTGGACTCTAGCTATTTTAAACTTTTTTTTTTTGCTAAAGAAAGGCATGGACTACACATTTTGGGAACCACAATTTTTATTTTGCTGCCAACGAAAACATCTTTCCTCTTCTTTTCTCCGCATCCTCGTTTTTTATTTCTTTATATTCCTAGAGCAGGACCAGGAGGAAATATAAATAGTTTTGATTTGTTCAGTTCACAGTTGGTACACCCCTGATTAAACTATGATCCCGACAGCTCCTTTAGAAACGGCAGATATTTGTCCGCATTCCCCTTTTAACCTATCGTTGTGTTAAAGTGTGATAAATTTTATTCGGAATGTGTAATTTCTATCGAATTTCTTAATGACTGGGAATTTGTAGCGGACAATAAAAGTTCTAAGACTTCAGACGTTCTCTGGCTTGATGGTGATCATTTCTGTAAGATATATAATTACCATATCATGATAATTATGTGACGGCTTCACCAGGGAATTGCTTTTTTTGTATGGGAATGGGCCATTTGTGGCCTGAGTTTCGACCAGAGTTTTTGGACAACACCACAACTCTAAATGTGACGGCTTTAGAAGAGTTGCCCAGGGTGTAAATATTCAGCTCAGCGTCAGCTGAATTTGAAAATAAAAGCTCAAATAACACTCAGCTGACTTAACCGTTCTCTACTGTCAAATATATCCAGGGTGTGTCGAGGTTTTTACTGACCGTCTGGTAAAAACGGAACGGCTTGTAGAAAAGTAACTGTGGTAGGGTGGGATATATGACTGGCCTGTGTAACCTTGACTCAACCGGGTTAACAATGGGCGTTCAATGCGCGAAGTTGGCTGAGATACGAAAGCTGAAACGAAGGTAAAATAACACAAACACAAATTTCCAAACGGTACACGCCATCGCACTTACGTGCAGTGGAACAGAAAGATAGGCAGAACTTTGTTGCTGATAAAATCTACATTAGATGACCGCATTGTCAATGTATTTTTTTCACACTGGGATGGGCTAGACTCAAAACTATTTCTCTACATCCTGATGCTGAGCCCCTTTTCTAATGCTTCTTCCACACTCATTCTTTTCTCGCAGCAACTGATACACTCTTGCAAAACAAACTCAGCGCGTTTACACGTCCACCTGCGTGGCCGGTTGTGAAACGACTGAACAACACAACTCGCGGAGAGATGAGAATAAACTCGGGTCCTACCTACAATGTCAGAAGCTTGATAACATTTATCACAAGGATGCAAGTCCATGTGTTAAATGTCATCGAAGTTCTGACAGTATAGCCATCTCTGAAAACAGCTTGTACCTCTGGAGCTAGATATTGAAAGAACTAGCCTCTTGTCACTACTAATTAACGATGATGAGCCATCTCCCTCTTCCTATTATGGTTCCGTTTATAGCGAAAGCTGAATTAAAAAGTTAATAATAATAAAAATAATATAAAAATGATTTTCCGAAAATCAGAGCGCAGCTTTTTGGAAAACTCTTATTTTTAGAACGCTATTTCTCGGAGGCTATCTCTGTCTTTCTAGAAAGCTGTTTTCAGGATACCGTGAAGCTATATGTAAAATCGAGATACGGTTTGCGGAGCTCTCTCTGGAATATTTCGGACTAAGTTTGGACAAACACCAACGGGTATGAAAGCTGGACACACTAAGGACTCATTCTATAATTTTAAACCAAGAAGTAAAAGAAATGAATACACACAACTATTAGCCGTTATATGATATGGACAAATAACCATACAAATTATCAACTTAAACTCAGAACAAGGAATATTTTGAACGTGAATAATTACAGTTTCTAAGACATAGGTCGGTTCTGAAGGAGCCTCTCTACGGCGCCGTTAATGTCGCCAAACGAGGCGATGAGGGCTTGGATGTTCGCTTCTCGGTTGAGGAATCCCATAGAGGATAACATCTCCAGCTCCGATCTGTATCTTTCCTCGGGGGGTTGTGAGGGGTTATCACCGGTTCGGATAGCTAGGTTCGAAATCTGCAAGAAAGTATAGAATTCAATCTACAAGTTTACACTAGCGTGTTCACATCAAACTTTGAAGCACTTTGTCGACCCTCTCTCGAATTCCCCGTTGAGTCATATTCCTTCTGCTCCAGTATTGTCATGTTATCCAGCCACATCGAATTTCACTGTGGCATATTACACTGCTAAGCTTTCCAGAAAGCTGCTGTCTAAGTTCTAGAAAGCCGTTCCCACAAAAAAGTGTTTTCTCCATAGTCTCTCCAAAATTAGAAAGTTGCTTTCTTACTTTTAAAAAGTTTTTTCTTTCTTTTAATATCCAAAAAGCTGCTTTCTAATTTCCAGAACGTACGCATCTCCCTCATAAACCTAGTGACGTCGGCTCTACCTAAGTCTCGAGGGACTACGGCGGCTTTTGGGGGGGGGGGCATAAATCGTTAGTGCATTTAGTGTGTGCACAAGCCATACATCATGTCAATGTAAACGCGTAACACTTCCGCTTTTAATAAGCGTTAGGAACCATGGCAAGGCCTCGCTCCGCTGGACTATTTTTCTTTAAATTATGTGTGTTCAAATTTATGTAAAACGTGTTTACCTAAGAAACTCGACGACGAACGAAGTCTCGATTCATACCCCCCAAAAAAGCCACCACCGGAACTGATGTCTACTTCAGTAGAAGATAGCGGAGAAATCATTTTGGAACTATGACCTTCAGAATCTCAAGCGAAGATTTAAAAGGGATCCAAGCAAGAACCGATGATTCTGATAGCATTTTCAGCGTGTGCGGAACATGGAAATCCTTTGATTTTCAGACAATCGCTGACCCGAGCCTGAGCAGAATGCAGGAATAATAAGAAGATGGGAATCGCACTGACCGAAATGTTGAATGGAGATACTGAAAATACAACAATTTTCTTAAAGTTGAACTGAAAAGGCAGCTTCTTTTGACATCTGATATTTGAATACACTGAAATATTTTGACTCGTCTAAGGAATTTTGTATTTTTTTTTTACCTGGGGGGGGGTATTCACTCAGTGCAGGTGGGAGGATTTAAATGACTCTCCGTAGCCTAATGGTTTTGGAAATGGATTGGAGGTTTCGGGTAGTTGGGAAGGAGGGGGATGTCTTCGACAAGAGGATTAGGGAGATGAGATCCTCGTGGACTACCTCCGATACTTAACCCTTTGGTTGGGTTGACCGCGAGTCGGAATAATATACTATTCTGACGCGCGGGAGACCCAAACAAATCAGTTGCTTCACGACACGAGACGGGGGAGGCAGAGATCGTAGAACGACATTCGGAATGTGTGAGAGGTCTGGTCTTATCAAAGTGTGCGCTGCACAAAGGTCGAATGCTCTAGGTGACCCATTTTGGGGTCCCAGACGGATTTGACCTCGCCGAGGGGGAGGGGGGTTGGAGGGGTACTTGTTTCTTCGTCCAAGGAATCGTTCTTCCTCATTCAGGTGACTCCCTTGCCTGGGAGAAACAACGGTTTTACATCTTCGAACCAGGCGAGACTCTCTCCCTTATAGGCTTCGCTAGGTCTGGGTAAATAAGTTTAAAGCAGGTGTGGACCGTCACCGGGCTGAAATTCAAGTTTCATGTCTTGAGAAATGTGCAGGGGCGAAAGTCTGTGTACTACATTTATAGTATTCTTACTACTATATAATCCAATTCAACTTACCATGTTTGACATGAAACTGTTCAACGCATTTTGTGATTCCTGAGAAGGTGGTGCTGGTGCCGTTCCAGAGGCAGCGGCTGGTGCTGGAGGGGGGTTCACGCCAAGTCCCAGCCTTAAAAATACACAGAGTGGATTATAGCCCTTAAACGAATAACGATTTAGTCAGTTTAATCATTGTAAAAAGTAAAGAAAAATGTTTTGTTTAAAGAAAAAGTTAAACTGAGGTAGAAGTAGTTTAGGAACATTTTGGATGGACACTAGGTTCCTATTCACAGTAGAAAGTAAGTAGGTTAATGTACGGCAACAACAATATGATTTAATAGTGAAGAGACTCGTTTTTTTGTTGTTTATTTTTGGTATTAACCCCTATGTAACGGGCCACGGAGCTTTGTAGGGGTCCGAAATTTATTTTGTTCAATTATTTTTAAATTTAATAAACTGAACTGAACTGAACTGAACAACAAAAATACACTATTCGTTCTGCCGTTCGCGAGATGTAGGTGTCTGAGATGTTGACAATCTGAACTTACAACACGATAACCAGGACGTGTGACCGATCACTTTGTTGACAATTCGGTTGATCATTCTGCAAAATCATCGTCAAACTACAAGTGTCGATTACAAATCCTCTTGATTTGTTTACTCACGTTCATCGTTTTAAATTGGACAAAGACAAAGTAGCGGGCAGTTAGATTTTCCACGACACGATTTCAGCGGAGTTTCCTGTCTTTCCTACAGTTAAGGTCTTTAATACTGCCTGTCTCCTTGAGTTGGAAACAAAACTTTCCAAAAATATGCTTACCCAGAAACAAAATTTGGTGAAACATTTCTCAAGGTCTCCATTCCTTCCTGAATCTGCATAATAGCGGACAAGGCCTGAGGGTTTGTAATAAGTCTCTGTACTTCCGGATTCTGCATCTGCTGAAGGAACTGAGGCAACATGTTCGTTACTTGAGCCTAGAAACAGAATTTCAGCTACTTATGCAAGAAGTCTACCACTTCGTCTACCAATTATTTTTGCCAACAACCCGACTAAAACGGCCCCCTCCTCTGCCCGGTGTAGTATGGAACCATATGGAGTATTTACGTGTGCCGTTTAATAGCGTGGAGAAGGCTGGGGGTATAACTCTTAGGGTATGGGAAAGTAGAACAAACTAGTAGCCTACAGCTATAAATCTTTTTTCACTATCCCTTCGCTACAATGTCAGAAGTTTGGTAACAGATAACTAATGGTTGCGGATGGTATGTTGCATACCGCGGATATTTTTGTTTTAACCCTTATTAGTGTTATAATAATAATAATAATGTAATTGCAATAATAAGGCTTTCACCTCTGTTTCGAGACAAATTTTCTGTCCTGATCCTTTTAGATATATGTTTCGCGAAAAGATAACATTTAAAGGTGGGCATGGTGCCCCAACGTCAGGGCATGCCCCAACGTATGGGCATGGAGCTCATAGAGCCGTGCCTACAGGAAGGGCATGGTGCCCCCACGAAAATCCGTTGAGTTGAGAATCTGAAATGGAAATTAGCTTTTCAAACAGATTTTCATGGGGGTACCATGCCCTTGCAGCAGGGAATGGTGCCCCAACGTATGAGCACCATGCCAATGTGTTGGGGCATACCCAGACGTTGGGGGACCATGCCCATGCGTTGGGACAGGCCCATACGTTGGGGCACAATGCCCAAAAACTGAGAATTTGTGTACGACTGATCTATGACTGGTCACACAACGAGGATTCGAAGACGGGCCCAAATACTTCCCATAGTTTGAAGTCCAACACCTCAACCAATCATCTATCGTTGACATGATCGTTAATAATAATAACAAAATATACAGATTCCTTCACTATACCTCTAAGGCAGGGTTTCCGGCAAACATGGGATTGCTTCGGATAATCCGGGCAGCATGGTCTGGATCGGCAGTCATGGACTGCAGCATCGTCTGCATGTATGGAGCGGACAGCATATTCTCCATCAGCTGCGGGTTTTCCATCATCTGACGCATTAAAGATTGCATCCCAGGGCTCGTGAACATGTTGGACTAAAGAGGACAATAAAAAGGTCAGGCAAAAGGAAACTTTCGGGGCACAGCAGGTTTAAAAATCAGAACTGATCTCCGATCGGGAAAGGATCCTAATCCTATTTGCGATGATACACCTGAGATCAGCACTGTCAAGACTCAAGAGGTTTCGTATTCAAATCTTCAGGCTCCCAGCCCAACTAATTTAGAATCGAAGGCAGGTAAGATAGTTTTAAACCAAGCGCACAATGTGCCTTTTCCGCCGTTCATTTCAATAGCACGGACATTCAGATGTGGCTACTTGATGGCGAAATCATAAATCGTCAAAATGTGAAAACTGTGACAGATTTTCTGATCCTGCCGCAATAGACCCAGCAAGCTATTCCTTCAAAATAATCTTTTAAGTAGGAACAATCGGTTTATACAATATATATTACGTTCGGCCAAATTCATTATCTGCGTCGTCGATTTCCTGTCTGACTTAGCCGAGTGACACTTATTTTCCAGCTGTTCCAGTCACTGAAGAACCTTGGACCCACATCCCAACCCTCGCCCCCAGATTTCATTGTCAGTTGGGTATGGAACTCGGGCATTAATACAACATAGACGACCGAGTCCTTGTCCTCTTCGGAGATAATCAGTTTGACAAGTTTTCGTTTGACAAATTTTCTAATTTTTAATATATCTGAATTGCATTTAAATTGTACTGTAAATTACTTGGCAATTCCTAGGCTATTCTTCTCAAGGAAAGATTTTTTGAGAAATGAAGTGAACTTTAATTTCAGTATCCACGAACCATTCCCCCCCCCCCCCAATGACGATAATTCTTCCATTTTTCCTTCCTGTAGCCTACTGGTTAAAAAGTATTTCGTGAATACTCACCTGGGGTGTGCCTCCGGCGGTAGGTTGTCTATTAGGCTCTGGAACGGTCCCTCCGCTCCCTCCCCACGGGTTTGGAAGAGGCGCACTGTTTGGCTCTCCAGTTGAACCCTCGGACGCTGAAAGAAGAAAGAAAGTGGTGCGTTCAGCTTTTCAAATTGGGGGCGAAACTAGCTCACAGGCATTTCGCAGGCGTACAGCAAAAAGTGTGTGAAATTAAGAACATAAGCGTTAAAAGCCCCCTCCCCCCACAGGCCTTTCGTGGGCGTATCGACATGTGTCATGACGTGTCCTGAAAAAAGGCCAGAGTTTAAGAGCTGCCCTACCCGCTAAGTGTACAGAACTGTGCAGGTGTTTTTCAAAACTATGAACTGTTTTGTACAATTTCCGTGCAGTCCCGACCGTAGCCTTCCCCTACTTTGATTTTTAGCGTGACACAAAAATGAAAAACGAGAAAACTGATCTGACAAGCCGGCTCCCGATTTCCAGAATGACCCCAACTATATTCTCACCTTTTCTCTTTTTTAGGTCACGGTTGACCAAGAATGATATATGTCGAAACGCCGTTTTTTTTCGACATTCGCCGTCATTTGAAAATGTGCGATTAAAACCGGAGCGTTCTCAGAGGTGAGGTCATATTCTTCGGCACTGTTCAAAGTTGGGCGATGTTCGAAGTAACATACCTCCAGGGTCGTACCCAGGAATTTATTTTGGAGCGGTTTTACTCGCGGGTCGGTCCTAGTCCAAACCAAAAAGTACTAAAAAGACACAGATCACAGGTTTAAAGGAACAGAAAACTTGACTCAAACTTGACTCGGGGAGCTAGCTAACATATGAAGAATGTACCCTGAGTCGATATTGAGAGTAAGAAAAATTCTGGTTACGGCCATTACAGTTTCCGGGCAGTTTCCGAGAATTCGACTTTTGAGCAAAAGGTTTGCAAAAGCAAAAGGTTTGTGTGCCGCGACTAGGAATCGAACCCTGGCCGTCTAGTCGGGGATGTCGTTACTCTGTAGTCTACATGTAAAAAGGCGAACTTTTACAGTACATGAGTGCATAATTACAGTGCATAAGGGGCAAGGGCCTGCCAGCTAGCTTTGGGAACACTAAGGAGGGGGTTCGAGACAGTTCGAGATGACGAAGAAGGGGGGGCCTGTCGACAATAAGACCCTGTATATTTATCCAAGCCCCCCGGGCGATTGGATGGCCGAAAGTTGCGTAGTCAAGTTTACTGTTCCTTTAAGTCTATGAAAACGATTGTTTTTGTATATTTCGGAGGGGATTCGAACCCCCTAACCCCCCACCTGATTACGGCCCCGCATACCTCTACTGCACTTCTGCCTCTAGTGTACTTATAGCTGTACTTACATTGTTGGTTGTTGCGGTTTACAAGGCCGGCAAATGGATTTCCGACCAATTGTTCCTGGGCTGCATTTAGCATCGGCTCCTGAATATCTCTATACATTCGGGAGAGGGCGTTGAAACCACCTAAAATGCAAAAGTAAGCTATAGAACGTCTTCGAATCCGCCATTTGCAGGGCGTGGGGGGGGGGGTCCAATTGAGACAAATTCAGGATGCTATACCGTAGCCTTCATTAGTCCATTCCGTCACGATCATCGAACAATTTGTTTCAGTTTACCGCCACGGCCAAACCTCTCACAAGACAAATGTCGGGTTAACGTAGGCCTGTACTGATTTAAACGCTAGGACGAAAACGAGTTTAGTTTTCTGCGTAGACTTGTGAAAAATATGTTTGTCATGATTCTACACGAGGGCACTGAAACACATGGAGATATGACAATTAATGACTGTGGGGACAATTAATACACTGAGGGTTTGGGGTTTTAGTTCGAACGTTCACGGGTTATGTGTAGTCCATTTCAGATTATGATGGATCAGTGTGAACTTCTAGGATTCACAGGATCAAGCTTCTCAGGATTATTCGGAATCAATTCCGAAGAAGGTAGCGTTTAGTTGTCAAAATAGCCTACTATCAAAACATATTATATTTCTCATTTTCATTTCATTCTTGAATGAAATGAAACTGGTCTTCTAGCTTTCGGATATTTGTTTCCAGACTATTAACAATTTTGGACACAAATCTTCCAAATTTTCAAGAAGAAAATTTTTGTTGATCGTTCCTCAATTCTTCTTATCGCCGTTCTTCAGGTCCAGCAAGGGCGCGGCATTCTAGAGTTAGACTGTCCGGCACTGCGTGGACTGTCAACCTAGACAGTATTTGTTCTTTCACATACCTGGTATAGACTCTAAATTTGACATCGCTCGATCCTGATTCCTCATTAATTCTGACAGCATAGCCGGATTACGAGCCATTTCCATTGTCTGCCTCATCAGATCCGGGTTGTTCAAGATGTGACTCAACTCCGGGTTTCTCTGTAGAAAAAGCAATATCTTTATTGTATTCCAAGCCGGGGCATAAACTGAGGTAGAGAGGAGTTAAAAACGGCCCTACGCAAACCTTGCACACGGTTCGGAAAAGAAAATCGGATGCGCCTAAGAATATATCAAGATCAGACACTATAATTTCGAGTCCTCCGATACAACTGTTCTTCACTGTTCATCGCGTGTAATGATGTCGAAAGGGGTAACCCCATCTAATTCCTCAGTTATTTATTAGCTCGAGACTTCTCCCAAAGCAAATTAAGAGATAAAGCTAATCTTTGCTGGAATTCTTACCCTTCGGCTTTTTGAATGCACCAATTATACAAGAGAAAGGAGGTCCAAGCGGATCTAATGTAGCAGGGGTAGCGACAGCTGATCTCAGGTCCTTTTCACACAAAAGGTTCAAAATGTGTTCATGTTATATTTGTACGCCAACTAACAATACAGGGTCGAAATCGAGGACATCCAAAGCGACTGACAGAGACAAAATAGTTGATACCCCTGAGATACTTACAAGAACCTACCGTACATATATTACTAATTAACTCCAGGTTTACCTTCGTTCCGTCCATTCCCATTCCGAGATTTCAAACTTCTTATGTTATTTTAACCACCCTGACGGCAATACGCTGATTCTAGCATTTTGTCGTGGTTGGCTCCAACTTCTTGCTCCCAACGAACTCACTGGACAGTTACGCAGTTTGACCATAGCTAAGGAGGTAGCGCGCGACTATAACAGCTGGACTCCTTGCGGGTCAATATGTCACGCTCCTACGCAGTGAAAATAGTATGTCTTATACCGAAGAATTTTGTTTTGAATTTTCCCTTCTTTATTATTTTATTTATAGTCAAGCGATTACATATACAAACTAACCAGACACGAAGGTTTTTTTTTCCCGTGACACGTAACTACGTAGCTTAGCCCATATGCGCATTTCATAATTCGACTTTCATGTCTACTTAAGATCTGCGCTACGTGATTTTCAAATTTAAAAGTGTGAAACATAAAGAGTTTTTGGATGAAAAATTCACTGACTTGTTAGAGAAAGGTCTTTTTTACAAAACCCAAAGACTGCTGACTACGAAAATTTTTGTATGGAAATGATGGTTACGATTATTCACCAGACAGTTGAATGGCGACTACAGTCATTCCTGGACTGGTAAGAACAGTACTTTACCGAGCTAGATATGCTACTATTTACTTCATCAGAACTGCTGGAACAATCAAGACATTCCCATATGCTCATGTAGGATAATTCGAAGAAAAGTAGTCATCTAAGTAAGTCAAGCGTAGCTCTTTTCCAGTGGGAAAGGCTTACGTAAAATATGAAGGGTTCAAGTAGCGTAAGAATACCACCTTAAGCTTAGCTTATTAACATAAAACCTTGATGATTCAATGTGAAAGCATCTTAACGATGCTCAAGCTGACGACAGAAGAAATATCATATTATGTTAAGCTAGGAACCAGAGGAACCTCTCGGCCCCAGATGAATAATCCTGAAGCGTTGGCCTCTGATCAGGAACTCAGCAGTAGATTTCCCGTAACGTTACAATGAACCCTACCTTAAAAAAAACACAAAAAATATTCAAACCTCAAGTAGCTGCTGCATCTGAGGGTTAGACGTCATAATCTGTCTCATATAGTCTGGGTTATTCATAAGGCTCTGAACCATTGGATTGTCCAGCATGTCTCTCATCATTTGGGGATTTCTTTGTATTTCTTGCTGCATCTGAGATTGGAACTCCATGAAGTTTACTCCACCAAAGCCCATATTTCCAAGTCCTGGGAGGCCCCCCATAGCACCAAGTCCAAAGGGGGTGGAGGCGATGTCAGCTGGAGAAAATATACAAATTGAGTATTCCTTTCAGCCTAAGCTGACTCCAAATTATTTATTGCCGCTAAACGGACAAGTAGGCTAAGCTGAGACTTACAGTAGAGGTATGCTTATTTGTTTTTGTTACTTGCTTACAAAAAGTCAAACGGCAAGAAAAAATAGCAAAATTGATATCAGCTAATAGCCAACTATTTCAGGGTTGTCCTGGCACAAACTTTAAGTTTGAAGTTGAGAAAAGTGAATTTATTTAGAATATAAAATGTGCTCATTTTTCTATCTGAGGTATTTGTTGATCTGGACCGCCATCTTCTCTGTTGAAGGTACGTTCCAGATTCAAACTGTGCAACACCAGGTGGCAGTTAACAGACAGCTGACTCAACCGACAGCAAAATTTTCCCCCAAAAAGATGACATGGCTGAAACGGATGTGAATTAAACTTTTTGGCAAGTATTTTGCAGTAAAACTTGCCTAGTATGGGTTTTAGTTTTTTCTTCAGCGATCGTTCTGTTAGCAGACGTCCATATGAGCCCACCTCTACTGTAGGTACACCAGCGATATTTGTGCACTGCTTGGAAAGAGTCCCCCAAGAGACCCTTCAGGGTCTAGTTAAGGAAACGCAGTTAGATAGGAGCGCAGCTTGAACAGGACCCTCACCAAGCAGGGACGCGGATGAAATATCGCTAGAATAAGTCTTAGCTGACTTACCCGACTAGCGCCATCAAATATAATATGGAAATTCCGTACGACCAGCAATTTAAAGATTTCGTTCCCTGCTATGCGCAGGGAACTTGGCACATCAAAACAACTAAAAGATTATATACTGCTAAGAAGAATATATTTCAATCGGTAGTAGATGATATGATGATGGATAGAACAGAGAATCACCGAGAGAATCACTTGAGAAGGAATTAAAGTTAGGTCTACCGAAAAATAAAAAAGAACACGTATTTCAACAATTCCTAAAAACAAATTTCAATGGCAAAAATATAGTCGCTTGACCAATGAGTAATTCTTACCTCCTCTTGTTTGAGAAGCTGCAGGAGGTGGTGCAGATGTCTCCTCTGATGCTTTAGTCCCAGACCTAACCACCAGGTGAATTGTAAAGCCGTCTTTGACCCCATGCTGTTCTAAAGTTTCATCATCTTTAAGAATCTTTCCAGCAAAAATAAGGCAAAGCTGATCCACGAGGGCATTGAATTTCTTTGAAGCTTCAGCTTTCACCTAGAAATGCAACTCATTAACTGATGTCATTAACAGTCTTACGATTACAATGGACCTTAGCTTCGTCTTCTAATCCTTAATATGGCAAAGCTGATCCACGAGAGCAGCAGACATCTAGCCAAATTCTTTTACAGTTTTCCTGCACCGCTAGATTGTTCAAACCAGAGAATGGAAGAATGAGAAGTTTTAAAATTAAAAATTAATGTAACTAAAACTTTTTCAATTTACTTTGGTGCTAGAAAGATTGCTGAAACAGTTTAGCAGTGTTGTCAGATGCTTGACACAAGGTCGTGCAGCAATTAAGTTCGCTATTTTCCTTTTCTGGCTGAAACTGAATGGACCCCCCCCCCAATGTTGTTGGCCAGTTGGTAAACAACATTGGTAGGATCTTTCCCTAAAAACAGTTTTTGCTTCCAAAAACAGTCTTTTTGCTTCCGAAAACAGTCAGTAAAAATGACCAGCCGGCTGCGTAATACTTTGCCCCCACCCCCATACATTTTGGCTGGTAACGCCCTTAAAGTTAATAGCCAGAAAAAGTTGCGTTTTTGATCCGAATTCTCCTCGCGATTCTCCTCCGAATTCTCCTATTTCGCGTTTTTGGACTATTCAGTTGAAGCGAATTCTCCTTTTCTTGCGTTTTTGTCAGAACCGAGAACGGGGAAAGCCTCCGAATTCTGCAGAATCGAGAAGTTGCTCCGCTAGTGAATTCTCGATTCTCCTCTCCCCGTTCTCCTCCCTGATTGGTCAACAGGGTGCGGTGTTTAATATGCACAAACAGGTATACCGGGTGGCAGACGAGCTGTCAAATTAGTGTTTTTGTCAAAAGCGAGAATGGAGAAGCTAGAGGAGCAAAAACGGCAATTTTGTACGAGAATCGAGAATTCAGAATCGAGAATTCAGAACGGAGAATTCGGATCAAAAACGCAACTAATTTTTAAGCAGCTTCGAAACAAAGAAAAGGGGTATAATTTAAATATTCCTTCAACCCAAGCTGACTGCGAATCATATTTGACAGTGCAAAAACGGATACGTCAGCTAAATTTTATTTTATTCGAGCTATATTTCGGGTATAATTTTAATATTTCTGGACAAATGATTGTGTAAAAAAAAAAATCAGATTTTGCCTCTTGACTGTCAGGACAGCATGGAAATTTCATTTTAACATTTTCGCGGCAACATTCGAGGTTGTGTAAAAATGAGGTCAGGTACCCCTCCTGTACTATTGATTTTTATTTTCAAAAATCAACATCCCTAAAATGCATGAGCTTGATAAGCTAAACTTCTTATCAGACCAGCAAAAGCCAAAACTCATAGCAGTTCAGCTTGTGGTTACTCGCTGATGGGTTCCAAAGAAATGGAGCAGTAGAGAGGGTCACAATGGTCATGCAATGCTCCCGAAGGACATTTTGACATTCGGTCAAGAACTGGAATTCCCCCCAACCCTCAAACTCTGGACATAAAATCACTATGTGGTGCTTACAAATCCTTAGGGGAGACCGGGGCATTATAGACACCTGGGTAATGCGGACACCTCCCTCTAATTCACTTTAGATAACCCTGCCTAAAATCCAGCATAGCCACAAAGTATGTGGCATTACTGGTAGAGACAGGTGACTAATGGCTGTTGCAAGTTCATTGACACGTCTATTTGTGGGAGTAAAAAAATTTAATTTTGTATAGTAAAATTACTTTTCTGCTACTCACTTAGTGAAAATTATCACCAAGTAATGTGTAATTTCAGGTGCTGTTTTAGCTAGGTCTTAGAAAGTGATACTTTGGCTAGGATTTGGATAATTGCAATCTGGAACGACACTTCTTGGTCTTGAGATTTTTTTAAGATTTGCATGATGGCTGACCAAGGGGCATTATGGACACTAAGGCCCAGGGTAATATGAACATTGGTGTACACTTTAAGCAAATAAACACTCGCTACCAACATAAAAATGAGCATTGGGCAGCCGTCTCTTACTGGTGGCACATCAGAAAACGTGAACAGCTTGTGTTCCCAGTGAATTTGTTGAAGTTTAACAATAAGTAATTTTGAAGTGAGACCGCACCAGTAACTGAATGTGTGAAATACATCCAATATATCTGAAACACATCCATTATTTTAATTAAACATATACTCAGTTAACTACTCTTGTAGTTCAGAACCCTAGCTACCAAGTGTATAGCCTACTGGACACCAGTGTCCATTGTATCCCGGTATTCTGGTATACATGGACACTTTTGCCGCTTTCTGTAGATCACTCATAACATGATACTGGTAAAAGGTACAACATTGTCATCAATTACGAAAATATGGCCATACTGATGAAGTTCGTGTTGGTACCATGAACAATGCAAAATGCAAAAACGTGTCCATAATGCCTCGTCTCCCCTATATGGTTTTCACTTACTTGTAAGTCATGTGGAGAGGAAAAATCACCCAATTTGAGCTGAGATCAGTGTTGCCAGATTGGCGGATTTTACGCCATACAGGCAGATTTTGTCAGTGACTGGCGTAAATATTTTTCCAACTGGCGTGTGCCGTAAGACTGTTTTTCTTTTAACAGGCGTATTTTTTGGCGTGAATTAAAAAATTGACTATTCTTACGAAAACTGACTGTTTTTCTGAAAAATCGACTGTTTTTACATCGTTTCACTTGTTGCTACCTAAGGCCAAAACTTTTTGGGGTTCTCTGTCATCCCAAAAATTTTGTCACCGAGTTTTTGGGAGGTGTAAGTGTTGCTGGCATATTTTTGGGGTATTTTTCAAAGGCTGCAGCTTATTTTTTTGACAACAATCTGGCAACACTGGCTGAGATTTAAGGAAATACGCAAATGTGGTGTAATAATGCACACACCTGAAAAATTCAAAGTGCAACCCCCTACTACAAAAACTGCCTGAATGGTGCAAATGCGGACCATCTTGCAACACTGACAGTTTGCTCTTCACTATTACCAATTTTGTTATTGAGGTATCTATTTTTCCTTTCTGTCTGACTGTCTTAGTTAGACTGGTTTTAAAAGCAAGCAACAACACCGAGAAGGTATGGAGAAAAAGGTGCTGAAATAACCCTGACTCTACTATACCTCTACTGTAGACCAGTTGTAGACTGATTTAGGCTACTTACCTCCTTGATTGTCACATTCTTGTCAAATTCAAAAACAAATTTCTCCTTCCCGGTTTTGATTGTGATATAGACCTTCTCGGGTTGATCACTCATGGTATAAACTGGGTATAACACAGCAGCTTATGTAGATTGAAATCGTCCTTCTATGTTACTTGTACTGGTAACTAAAGTGATGAATCACAAACTTTGCCAGAATATTCAGCCAATTAATTATGCTCTGTGTTTCATCTTTTTCTTCCGAAGAATTCAGAACAAACTGTTGCGGCAGCGCCTCAATACGGTTCAGAAGTAACTCCCGAGTTACGAAAATTAATTCCATTAGATGGCAAGCGCACCACAAAACTATTATCTACCGAAAAGTTTTGTCCACAGCCTACGAACATTCCATGAATGAATACTAACCCGGACTGTTCTGTATCATGAACGTGGTTGAGCAAAAATTTTGGTCTGATCAGGCCCGAACCCCTTGACCATAATGAGAATCGTGAATTAAATGACATCAAAATACCCAAGGGGTTTCTTGAGAAAGCCATACGATTATGGCAAGATCATTTTCTCTCGCATTTTCTGTGGTTCACCACGGAAAGTCACCGACTTTCCGAACAACTTTTCTCGACATGAAACAGTAACGGCCATCTTTTGGTCAGCTTATATATATTTTATAGACCGAACTTGAACCGGACCTCCAGTGACTGAGAACTCCACAGTTTTCATAGCGACCGCTAGCTCTCTGTGTGATTCACTCTGAATATGTCTTTCTTGTCTGAACAAGCGGCTTTCATGTGCAGGTTGCCAAACAGTCAAGTCTGGATCAGCTGAAAAAAAAATCATGTCATGTGTGCTTTAAGGAATAACTTGTTTATTTGCTGTTCTTTTCCACCAGCTCATTTGCTTTTTGGCAGGGAATATGTATGTTTTTGTTCATCACAAAACAAAGAAAAAGTTCGAAACAGGCTACAGACATAAATAATTTCGTTGGTTGGTAGGTTAGGGATGGATAAAGAGTACACAAATCTTGGGAGTTAATACAGTGCAGTTTGCCCACTCGTCTTTCGTTTCTTGATTTACTTTAGTTCAAATATATTTAAATTTGTGTCACTGCCGTCCCTTCGCTGATGCACATGCACTAGCCTATGCCATCTTGTGACGTAATCAATGCTGGCCATTAAGGACTCTTCTGTTTGTCCAGCGGTAGGACCTCTGTCTTTCATTCCCTTAGTAGTTGTGATATCGGAGTCAAAATCAATCGCTCTTTCCCGAAAAATAACCGGCGCATGTTCTACGCAGCTCACCGGAGAAAGCTATAGAGCAGTTTTACCTTTGAGGAGAAAGTGGGAAGGAAATTTATTATTGTTGCTTTGTTCAGGTAAGAATACGTTAGCGGGTCAGTCGTGCTGTAAACATTATTGGGCCTTACTGACTTTGCTTACCTTCGACCTTAGTTCCTCCTGCAACTCTAGAAGCGCTTAGGGCAGGAAAGAAGAGTGGTCAGTCGTCTCCCACATAAGCCACTGCCCAGATATCTTACCATTCGGCCTGGATGAACGCGTTGATGTTGTCGGGTGTTGTAGAGGTCTGGCGGTAGGCGAGAGTGTTTCTGCGAAAAGTGCAGCATTAGCCGCGTTCGTTTTCGTCGTTCGTCGTTGTCGGTACGAAAAATGTCGTTTTAATTTTTTCATATAAGTTTCCTTTGGCACGTTGTATAAGGGTCGTTTCACGATCGAACTAGATACGAGTAAAAAAAATGGATTTTAGCGTAGCAGTACCACTGTTTCCAAACTTGGTTTACAAGTTTAATTTGTTTTTAGCGAAGAAAAATTACCGGACCGAACTGTTGAAACTGACATTCCGCATCATTCTCGGCATGTCCAACGCCGTTCACGAACGGCGTTATAAAGAAAACGCTTTTAGTAAAACGACGGTTGGAACGGCGAATCGAACGACGAAAACGAACGCATCTATTTTGGTATCACAATTTGCCGTATTCCAGTTCAGCGCTTCCAAGCGGACTAGTTTCAGAAAGGCCCTCACCGCCTCATTGAAACACTTGTGAAAGATAGAGATCCACAAGTTGGCAATCTGCTTCCCGAGTAATGGGAGTTTTGCACAGCCTTTGGAGTAGAAAGTGAAAGCTATTAGGACCCATACATTTTCTGTAATGCCTCGCCGTTCTGGCGGCTTGTCAATAAGAGATTGCTGCTGCGCTTTTGACCGACCGTCCGGTAGTTCGGGAAATACCCACGGGGATAGGATACGCGACTATCCATATATACAAAATTTGGGATTGGCTACTGGCGCCTTGAGGGAGGAGTCTCTTTGATGCTCACGTCCAATGAGGCAAACAGGAACGCCGATTCGACCCAAGCGGAATTTTTGGAAAGTAGGAGAGGGTCGGGCTGCTCGGGCAACATAGAAGTGTAGGAAATGACAAGCCCCCTAAATGGCGAGGCATTACAGGAAATTTATGGGTCCCTGGTTCTACTCATTACCTTTTGATCCATATTTTACCAGCTGTTTTTCCCAAGTAGTAAGTGTTGATAGTGAAGTAATGGAGGACTTTCAGAAACTAGAACGATTGGAGCGCTGAACTAGAATGAGGCGACCTGTATTTTGCTCGAGGCTGCTTAGGCGATACTCTTGATGACTAACTCTTCGTGTCTATCACGAATCGCCGTGTGCCTAGCGAAGAGCCAGGAACGTCAATGGCGCGACACACAACAAGCGTTATTGATTGGTTGATATAGGATTTGAATCAAGTTTGAGGATTCGTTTGGGCGAGGTTTCTCGTTCTTCCCGAGGTTCACTGGCGTGTTTCAACCTTAGTCATATAGAGTATTCCGGGTCTTTCCTGCCGCTGGGTCATTCACGTTAATACGTAACTTTATACAAAACACTTATATTTTTTCGCCATGGTGTCACGACACCGCAGTGTCTTAGAACACCACTTTTGGCCATTGACAGATTCGTCCGTCTCCTTTTGGTTGGAAGCCATTCCTCGTAAAACTGACCGAAACAAAAATAACTCGTTCAGCAGTGACCACACAGATGGCTCTGATGCTAGAAAGAAATGTTGTCTTCGTGCCATTGTGGCGCCAATTTTAAAAATTTGCCCATGCTTACTAGACATCCTAATTTGTTGGCTTGTTTTCGTTACAAAAACAGAAGAAGGTAAAATATGGACGTTATTTATTTTACCACCTTAACTTTTTTACGTTGTGAAAAAAAAATATCCTACTGTTACTTTCAGGGTACGATCAAAAGTAATTCACATTTTTTATTTGAAATCATCCATGGAATTCGGTCCTATGCTGCTGGGGTGTCACGGGTTCGGTACAAGATTACTTTTATTTTGCCGTAGGTTCTATAGCATCGTACGGCGGGAAAAACACTTTTTTAAATAAAATGAATATCCCTTCATAAACTAAGTGACGCTGAAAAAAAAAGACGGCATGGACGCACATAGAGGGATGTTAGAACTCGATGTATGCGGAGGCATTTCCTGCGTTCTCTTAAGTCCGGTCTTCACCTCCCGGGACTTCCGGAATCTGGGCTTCCAAATTATTCTTTGACTTCTTCTGTAAATTGCATCTGGAATATGAACCGGTCCGAAAGTACATCAAAATAATCCGGAAAAAATGGGCTTTTGAACTTCCAGATTTCCGGAATTTTAGGTATCGCAGAAGAAATTCGAAAAAAATCTCGGAAAATCTGGGAACCCAGTTTCCGGAAGGTGAAGACCCGACTTTAGTTGCATTTCCTGCGTTTTCGTAGTTTCTTCCGGCAGTCCCCAGGAAGTAAATCTTTTCATGGCTGCCCAAGACTTCCCAAGGGGTCCCTGAATAACTGTGAAAGTACGTCTTCAGACGGATGCTGTTAGGAAAAATGCAAACGGAGGCATTTCCTGCGTTGCCTGGATCCTCGCCAGCAGAGAAGTCACCAAGTGACTCCCTCTATTTGCATGATTCCCGTCGACTCTCCAAGTCGTCTCATCGAACCACGGTGACGATAGTGGGCTTTCTGAAGGATAAAGACGTTATTGGAACCTCTTCTGTTTGACGGTGTTGCAGGAACTAAGATGAGCTTGCATGTGGCAGTTGTTCATCACCTTCCTCTAAAGATACACAGATGGCGCTTTATACAAGGGACTTTTACCGTGACTAAATGAACCAATAACAGTTTTTTTTGTTTTTTTTTCGGTAGCTCAGACGGTTTGAGTGTCAGCTTTGTAAACAGAAGGTCCTGGGTTCAAATTCCGGCTGAGGAGCATTTTTGTCTTTCAGTTCACTACTTCAAAAATATTTCCATCTCAAGGGCGTATTCCCCATCAAAAAACATTTGGTTTTCACCATGAGACCCCGCCGAGTGGGTCCTGGTTTGTCTACGTGGCTCCAACATTGGATTCCTAGACTTCTACACTAAATTCAAAAAAAAAAGCTGTTCTTGGTTCATTTAGTCACGGTAAAAGTCCCTTGTATAAAGTGCCATCTATGTTTTATAATTTCCATGACTTGGGGATGTGAACTGATTAGATGAATTTGCCTTCGACCGGGATCACTGTTCCTATGGCCGACTTGTATACCGGACTATTGTAGTGGTTTGCGAACTCTGTTCACAAGCCCCTCGGTAGCTCAGACGGTTAGAGTGTCTGCATTGTAAGCAGAAGGTCCTGGGTTCAAATCCCGGCTGAGGAGCATTTTTGTCTTTCACTTCACTACTTCTAAAATTCTTCCTCTAAAGGATCTCCTTTAAAGGACTCGTCGTAGGCTACTTATGGTAGTAATTCATTCTACTTCAGCAGTATTTCCATCCATTCTCGTTCCCGAGATTCTTCACTGTTTCCGACCAGCTAATACCGTCCGAAGAACGGTTATGCACATCTTGCCAACATGATCATCCAGGGCAAGGGGCATGGAAAGGGGCTAAAATCAGCTGAAGCCGTCTGAAATTTGCTGCAAGCATAGCTTAGTTGCAAAGCGGTCAAGTATCTCAGAAGATGAGCAGAAACACTGTACAGTGCGAGGTGCCCTTTAATTCTCCATGTAATTCCAGTTCAGAGCCGCCATTTTAGTTCCTGAATGTCCCCAAGATCATCACCATCATCGATCTTCAACTAAAATTCAGCTAGTGGTCGTGTTTTATTACCTTCTCTCGACAGAAAAAAATGCGAACCTCACTGACGATCAAAGTTTTGCACTACCTTCAATTTAAAAAAAAAAGCTTCTCTTTTCCTGTGGTTTGTGATAAATTATATTCTCTCTACATGATGGATGTAGATAAAGAGATGAGGGGGGATAAACAGAGACCATAAAATATGCTCGGAGCGCTGAACTGGTATGATAAGGCCAGTTCAATAGGGAGTCGGATAATAAAGAGAAATAGTACGCGCGTAAAGAGAAACTCGTACCAAATGCCTGCGTTCTAGTTCCCTGTTTGGAGAATCCCGCGGAACAACTCCACCTGTTCTGCTCGACCAAGGACTTCCCAAATCACAATCACGTCGAAAGTAGTCATTCACGTTCATTGTCATTGCCGTAAACTGGGCCCTGTTTTACTTTCAGAAACTATATTCCTCCTTTTCTAACGAACAAAGACAAAGTTAGATCCAACAAGAGCTGGAAGCTCATATGGCACTTGCAAGGCTGGGCCAGAGGATGAAAGTAGGAATTCGTCAATTCGTGGGTTCGTTGTGATCATTTGTAAGCAAAGCCCTTGAGATAAGAATGATCATGGGTCCTTGGAAATCACGAGACTGTATCGTTTGGCGATGCATTTGGCTGTGCGCACTTTAAGTGCGCTAGAAAATTATCTGTAATCAAAACTCTCGAAGCAAAAAAGATGATCATCAGGAGCACGAAAATGTATATTTTGTTTGTACTTTAAGGAATTCAGTTGTAAGCAAAACCCTTGAGGCACCAATGATCATGGGCTCATAGGGATCACGAAAATGTATATTTTGCTTAAAAAGTTTTTTTTTATACTTTGCGGTTAGCATTAGTACTTTAAAAGGACACCTGAACGATCCTACCATACTTCCATGAACCCCTCAGATTGTCATTCACAGTACCGGTACAGAGAAGAAGAATTTTTTCGCTCCGTGATTTCGGCGCTATCCCTCTTGAAGTTCTAAGTCTCCCTATGGCGATTCGTTACGACCTCCAAAGACAAATTTAGCGCCAATATTTAAACTGTCATTATCGCATGGATAAACGTACGTTGATAACGCATGGATGGGTAAACAGCGCATGGATGGATAAACGCATGGACTGTTACGGCGTGGACTGTTACAACTGTTACGGCGAGCGTTACGATCAAGACAAGTCGGAAAAAAGGCTGAAAATTATAGCACGGTGAAACTTCATCCGATTTCGTCGAGAGATAAATGGTAAGCAGTATGTAAAAGTGGCAATTTAGGGTGTTAGACTTCATTCAGATGACCTTTAAGGGATGATCGAATCTGGGAACTAACTATTTCTAAGCCAATCATGTCAAGTCTTTAATTTTCAAGCCAAGTTTCATCGTCCTAGCATGTCTGGAAGTACCTTAACTTGCAAACACCGGAATTCCGGACCCCCCTCTAACTCCGCCACAATGCCCGAATCCGGTACGGTTCCGTCACTGATCTACATAGGGCTTGTGCTTGATCTTCCCACCAAGTTTCATTCCGATCGCTCCACTCCAAGCATGTCACAAGGTTTCCGGACCCCCCTCCGACCCCCCCAGCTTCATCGGATCCGGTCCGGGCTTGAAATGGGACATCTGAGACATGTGTTCTTTCTGCATAACAAGTTTCATTATGATCCGACCACCCGTTTGGAAGTTACACATACCTCAAGATTCCGGATTCCCCCTCCTTCCACTCCCCCCACGATAGTCGGATCGGGAAGCCGACTATTTCCAGGTTAATCTGGTCGCGTCCCTGATTTGCCTGCCAAGTTTCATTGTCCTAGCCCACCTGGAAGTAACTTAACTTCGTTTCAACGGAATTCCGGAAATCCCCTCCAACTCCCCCCACAGTGAACGAATCCGGTCCGGTTCTGTCAATGATGTACCTAGGGGTTATGCTTGTTCTTTTCACCAAGTTTCATCCTGATCGCTCCACTCTAAGCGTTTAACATGATTTCCGGTTCCCCCCTCCGACTCCCCCCACATTCATCGGATTAGGTCCGGACTTGACATGGGACATCTGAAGCATTACTTCTTTCCAAATATCAAGTTTCATTAAGATCTGATCACCCGTTCAAAAGTTATGCATGCCACTAAATTCCGGATTCCGGCTCCCCTCCCTCCCCCCACGATGGTCGGATCGGGCAAATGACTATTTCCAACTTAGTTTGGTCGGGTCCGTAATACGCCTGCCAAGTTTCATCGTCCTAGCACATCTGGAAGTACCCTAACTCGCAAACACCGGACTGACCGACCGACAGACCGACGGAAAAGTGATCGGTATATGGCACTTGGCCGGAAGACAAGTGCCATAACAAGAGCTGTAAGCTCATATGGCACTTGCAAGGGTTGAGATGTATTATTTGATCAAAAGTAATTTTCGACTGTGCGGTTCAGATGCGCACTTTAAGGGAGCTAGAGAAAAAGTATTTTATCGTTGAACTTGGCTGTAATGATGCGCACTTTAAAGGCACTAGAAATTCATCTGTAAGGAAGACCCTTGAGGCAAAAACGATAGCAGGCTCTTAGGGATCATTGATATATACGTATGATCAAAAGTATTTTTTTTTCCACTAATGCGGGTAAAATGCCCACTTTAAGGGTGCAAGAAATTATTTTTTGCAAAACCCTTGTGGGACAACTGATCATGGGTTGAGATGTATCGTTTGATAAAAAGTACTTTTTGACCTTGCGGTTAAGATGCACACTTTAAGGGAGCTAGAACTTCATTTGTAAGCAAAACCCTTGAGGCAAAAATGATCATGAGCTCATTTGGATGATGGAAATGCATATTTTGCTTAAAAGTATTTTTCTTAATTTGCGGTCATGATTGGTACTTTAAGGAATGGTCGGATTTGAAAAGTGGCGATTTCTAAGCCAATCTTATCGAATTTCTAATATTCCAGCCAAATTTCATCGTCCTAGCACATCTGGAAGTACCTTAACTCGCGATCACCGGAATTCCGGACCCGCCCCTCAAACTCCCCCCACAGTCGCCGGAGCCAATCCGGTTCAGTTTTGGACTTGTTTGTTATTCCCACAAAGTTCCATCCCGATCTCTCCAGTCCAATCCGGTCACGTATTCCCCCCCCCCCCAATTGTTGTCGGATCCGGTCCGGACATGAAAAAGATCACCACATGCACGCCCTCTGTTCAGTTATTAAATTTCACTCGAATCCGATCACCCGTTCCAAAGTTACGAATGGCTCGATATTCTGGATTCCCCCTCCCTCCGATCCCCCCACGACTATCGGATCGAGTGAATTTTTATTTACAAGTCAGTTGGATCGGGTCCCTGACACGCTCCCAAGTTTCGTCGTGAAAATCCCAAAAACCGTCATCACCAGAATTCCGGGAAACTCCCCTCCACCTCCCCCCCCCCAAGTGTCCGGGTCCAGTCCAAACGTGTAAATTTATCTGGAGCAGATTCTTGTTCTTCCCAGCAAGTTTTACTCCGATCCCTCCATTATAACCGTTTCTCGAGATTTCCGGTCTCCCCCCACCCCAACTCCCCCATAGCTGTCGAATCCGGTTCGAACTTCAAATGGAACATCAGAGATATGTCATTCATTCAGATATTAAGTTTCGTCCCAATCCGATCACCCGTTCGAAAGTTACAAAACACTCAATTTTCCATATTCCCCCGCACTGCACCACACATACAAACCCCTTTGACCCTCGAATGCACTAGCTCTTTCCAATGTTAACAGAGTGATCCGATGCAAAGAGTGACGTCACGCCGCGCGCAGACCTACTAGTGTGTAGAAAGGGGTAGGGGTTTTACAAAAACTACTAAATTCTCAGGATTCCCCCGCCCTCTACTCCCTCCACGGTGGTCGGATCGGGGAAGTGACAATTTGCAAGTTAGTTTGGTCGGGTCCCTGATATGCCTGCCGAGTTTCATCGTCCTAGCACATCTGCAAGTACCCTAACTCGCGATCACCGGACCGACCGACCGACCGACCGACCGACCGACCGACCGACCGACCGACCGACCGACAGACCGACCGACGTGTGACCAACAAGTGATCGGTATATGGCACTTGAGCGAAGCTGCAAGTGCCATAAAAACTAGTTCCAATCGATGAGAAATGTAACAAGTAAAATAAAGAAGTACTTATTTACTTGTATTGTATGCCTTTTTTTGAAATTGAGTGTTTTGATCTGGTTTTGATAGCCGAATCGGAAACGCTCCAGCCACAGTCTGACAGTCACGATAGTTGTTTAGTGCCTCTATGGCGATTTTTTTTTGGTAATGGCAACGTCACTGACTTTTCGTTTGCGAATTTTAAATTCTGGAATCTGTGAAGGTGCATAGCGCAGGGGGGAACTCATATCCTTGGAATTGGAAGTCTCTGAAGAAGGCATGAGATTAGCCATAAATGCCATGCAGAAATCTGTGAGTAAGTAAAAATCATAGGATTACAGTAAAATTGAATGGGGGGGGGGGGTGTATCCTGTGACCTGGCCCCTGGGTGTATCAGATCAGGGTTGTATGTCATTCGACCACAGGACAGACAGGGATCATTTCTTGTAAGATCCATGATCAGATTTCACATGATGATACAGGATTTTGAAGAATGTAAAAGAATCATCCAGTCTGAACTATTATCTCAGTACGGTAGTGTTATTCAGCTTGGGAGAGTGGAAACTCTTGAATTCTTGGATATATGACCAAATACAACCTAAAATTTATGTTCAGCTTGTCTTAGCCATCTTAAGAGTCTTTGAATCCTTACTGTATTTGGTACCGTACATGAACTCGTTTAGGCACATTCTAATATTTTAGTAGGATTGAGAGCTTGGACCCACGTATCCTTATAGAGCATGAGCGCATCAGGAGTGCAGTCTAAAATGATGATGTACATTAGAGCAGCAGTAGAGGTATGCTTATTGGAATGTTTGTTGACATTGGAATTTGCCATTTTCGTGCACTTGCAGTGTAGAAAGCTAACTACTAGTTAGTCAAAGTAGGTAATTAAGGGCATCTGAAAATACGTGTATAGGTATTTTGGATCTTCATTCTACCATTTAGCCCAAAACTGCACTGTTCACATCAGTTCACATTAAAGTAACTGTTCACATAAGCATACCTCTACTGTACAGTAGAGGTGTTTATTTGAACGGTCACTTAAATGTGAACAGTGCAGTTTTGGGCTAAGTGGTAAACTACAATCCAAAATACCTACTCCGGTGTTTTCAGAGGACCTTAATTACCTACTTTGGCTAACTCTAGTTGACTTTGGTCACAGTAAGTGCATTAAAATGGCGAAGTCCAAAGTCAACTAACGTTCAAATAAGCACACCTCTTCTCTGCCTCTGTGTGCAGTAACGCAAATTTAACCCAGTTGATGCAATATCCTTTATTGATTTGAATATGTACTAAGTAGGATACTTTGAACTCTCATAACCTAAGACATCCTGATCAGGGGGCAATCACTTGATGGAATTGTGCCTGCAAGCTCAGACTATATCCAAAGAAACACATCTTTGCGTAATCTTCCTGCAATGGTCACAAACTATTCCTATCCTATAAGTGACACTGGTAGATTTATGCGAAGGCAGGTTCCTATCTCAAATTCAACCTTTAACCCGCCATATTCCAGAACAAAGAAAATCAGCTCTGAAAAAAGTTTTAAACTTTGCTAGCTAAAATGATTTAATGTGTTCTGTATTGAAAGTCATAGCCAACCCATCAGACCCCAAGACCAAGCTAGCCCTGAAGTTGAACTCTGGATTGGCCAGGGGTATTTTTCTCATTCTTAAATTTCCCGGTCAAAATTTTATTCCAGAACCATCAGAATCTTTGAAAGTTTTCATAATAAGATTGATATTCAAGTTTGTGTTGTCATTGAATGCCAGGCCCAGATGGTGGCATGGCAGTTGATAACATGCCCCAGGCTCCCTGGACCCTTAACCCATCCCTGGTCACTAGCTGTCAGTTTTTGGAGATTGACTATCCTCTCCTAGATGTAGCTCCTCATAGAATTCCTGGTATCTTTAGTGTAGGACATCAGTAATTTTGGCAAAAGGATGAATCGAAAGGGGATTTGTTTTACTAGTGTCCAGCATGAAAACAATAGCCTAGTACCTAATAAAACGAAATCTAATAGTACAAATGGATCTTCTATATTAAGAAGCCGGGTTGGCATACCGGCTGAAGCAAACAGTCGCAGAAAATTGCAAATCTGAACCCAGCTGGGTTATTTTTACAGATGACGGCCCTGGGTGGATCTATACTCTTGATGATAGTCAGCAGAATAAGGACATGAAATCTCAAATTTTCTTGTGTTTCTATCATATTTTTTTTCTGTGTTGAAGCTGACACCTTGACGTAGTACATGTGGTTCCCCTTGAATTAAGTTTCAGACCCGAAGGTCATTCAGCTTTTAATGCCACTCGTGGTAGGATGTGAATGCGTAGGAGGTTCAGTTTGTTTACAAAAAATACACGAAATAAAATTAATAACATAACAGATAAACCAACTCTGTTCGAGCCAGTCAACCACAAAACTGTAAAAAAAAAACAAGAACACATCCGAAAAGGAAAAAAAGATAAGGGGAATGACTCTGTAGTTTATTGAGTCTGCAACATGAACATATCTCAGTGTAGGCCTACTGTGAGAGTAATGACTGCCTCAGCCGTTTCCGTATAGGCTACCGTTCGCTGTAGAGTTAAAATATAATCCGTCTTATGTGACCATTCTTCTAAAAAGGTTAAGCTGTGCTAAGCCCTTCCGAACGTCTTACCTGTCTCTGGTTGCCCATTGCCTTGGTGTAGACCTGCGATCAACACGTTTCGGCCTAATCGCGCATTATTCCGGGAAAGTTCGAAAAAGTATATGGTATGCCTGCTGCCTTCAAAGCTCTTTATAACATACTGGTGCTCGAGTAAGTGTATTGCGTTACCACGTGCACTTGTGCTAGCACCATAATGGAAACTTTCGTATACGTCTGACGTTAGAGCTGTCAGAAGTATGTTGTACATAAATGATAAATTCTTGCTTGGTTAGCCAACGCGGTCTAAGAATCGTCCAGTTAGATCGTAATCATCCTTAATTGAGGTTGTTCCAGAGCCTCGTACTTCATCTCTGGAATCCGTTGACCCTCTATCAGCCTTTATAGAAAGCAATTAAGAAAGAGTTATAGAAACAATGTTCACGTATATAATTGTTACCTTGTGTTTTCTCTTTTTCCTTTTCTATCCTCTATCGGCTACTCCCTCATTGACATTTCTTGTAAATATGAAAATCAACACATTCATTCAATCATTCATGAACTTTGTTAGCAGCGTCATTAGCAAGTTTGAGATGCTGCTGCTTATTAAAAGGAAGCTGATACATGACCTAATCTGACTGTAATGGGAGTTCGTTCCCAAGGCAACGTAATGGATAATATTCCGCGTGGGAGGAAGCAAGGTTAGCCGGGACACGCAAGCTGGAGATTGCTTAATTTGACTTAGTTAAGCCTAGACATTCCGATTCATCGCTTTTTGGTGAAAAGGTTCTTCTCATTAGGAATTTTCTGTTGCTCTTATCGACCAGCTGCCAGCTGGACACAGGAAGGGAATCCACTTAAAGGACCCCTCTTGCTTTTCACTGTTTTCACACCCCCAGTGGCCACATGCTTGGTCTACTGACCTCTGAAATTTCCCTCTTTACAAAATCTTTGAATCACTTTTTGAATTGTTCGCTTTTGAGCGCTAGCCGAGATTTTCCTGGGTTGCAAGACAATAACTTCATTTTGTCTTGAGACGTGGGCGAGCAGGCGCTGCCAAACCTGATTTCGTCACTGCGGAGGGCGGTCGCGTAGGGAGGCAACGTGGTTCAGTATGAGTTGAGTTTTCAGCAATTAGCATGTTGAACTCGAACCCTAACACGTTGCGCTGTCACCCGTTTTCAGCGACCATGTTTTCCTTAAAATAACCCGGCACAGGATTTGATACTCTGCCGAATCCGTTTGTGTTTGGATTCTGTTGAACTCGAAAGAAACACGGGAGCTAAAAACGCTTGAAGCCACAGAACACGGAACCCGTGTTAGGATGCGCTCCGTAAAAACGACTTGTGACGAACACGGATTGAGAAACGCGAGCCTGAAAACGCAACTATGATTTCTGAGCATTTAACCACGACTCGCATGTTTTGAATTTTCCGCGAGAAAACATAATTTCTTTTGCGCGAAGTCCGGCCGGAGTAAGAGGATCCCGACGAGTATTTTTGAAAATCGGTGCTTCCGGACCATTTTATTGTGTAAAAGCTGTGCTTTAAAGGATTGGAGAGACGATCAAGCTTTTTCCCGCCGGGTGGTCTGCGCTTTCATCACATCGGCTATCTTATCTTCCCGTACGGAATTGATGAAGGTGCTGTATATTTAGGGAGGAAATCCAGTCCAAGACCGCCAAATCCTAAACTTCTGTCTGCATAAAAAGCTGCATTTCGACTAGTCCGATTTGGAATTCTGGTTCGTGGCATCGCTTTCCCTGGATGCGATGCGAGTTTTTCCTTATTGTTGAATTTGGATTTACTGCTATAGTCAGTTGCTGTGTTTCACCAAGGTTTCATTGGGGACTTCAGTGGCGGCAGTCTGCGTAGAATTCTTCCATCTCGCCAGTTCAGTATTGTAGGTCGTATGTGTATTTCTATTTTATGCCATTTTAGGCGTGCTTGGAATGTCGCAGATACACACAGTGGCCAGAGTTCACATATTACCCATTGCGCTGGGATTGTCGACAGAACCAGAACGCCTAGTATTCTGTTCGGGGTGTAGAACTAGGGTTCAGGGTTTTTGGGATCCCAAAACGTAAGTGGATGGATAGCCTATCTATGATATCGCAAAAGTTGTCCGTCTGTCAGCCTGTCCGTCTGTCTATGAGCACGATAACTCTCGAAGGGAGTTTGTACCGTGCGAAACAGGAAAGAAGAAACATAAGAAGAGCAAATCTTTGAAAATATTGTTGACCAGGAAATTTAATATTGGTAGGTAGCCAAGGGCAAAGGTCAGAGAGATTCGGGAGGATGATGTATATTTCCAATGTGTTTGAAAAGGGAGGGAATGAGGGATTTATTAGTTATAGGGCTGACAGTGTTGCACTGGGGAAGGGAAGCAAGGAAAACTTGTTGGTCTGGTCCTTGCTCATGTCCGATGTGTGGTAGTATAGATGTGAAGTCTTAACATTAGTTGTGTGAATCTAAAAGTTTGAGAAAGTTGAGTTGGAAATTTTTGGAGTAATGGAAGGGGAGTTTACGAAGAATGGATATGTAGCGTCATGGGGAATTGTCTTGTCATATTTTGTGGTAATCTGGACAGGAAATGAACGTTTTCGGCAAGTATTTTACAGTGAAAGTAGCATGGTATGGGTTTTATAGTGTTTTCTTTGGCGACCTTTTCTGTTCCGCACGCACCTCGACTCTACGCGGGTAGTCTCTAGTAGGGGGACGTTTTGGCGTGGATGGCCGTTGAGCTCAACCAAAGATGCCATCCACGCGAAAATGTCTCTGGATGAAGGCATCCACGCGATACTGAATCGTGACAGAGGAAGATGCCATCTTCCGCGAAAACACACATCCTTTGGATGGGTTAAGAAAATATCTACCTGTAGGAAAGAGCATTGCACCCGGGTGTGTTTCGGCGCCAACCGGTGTTCAGCGGGAAATAAGAACTTAATATAATAATGTAACTTGAATTCTGTATTTTTTTATTATTTTTTATTTATTTTTTTACATATTTTTATTTTTTTTCATTTATTTTTTTTTTCGTGTCAAAATCGTGTGAAAAATACAAATTCATTTTTCCATTTTGAGCGGCTTTGAGCCTGAAGAGAACCCTCGCCAAGAAGGGCCGAAATATAACTCTCATAGAATTCAGCTGACGCCTATCCATTTTGCGCTGTCAAATAAAATTAAGAAATTAAAATGAAATTGAAAAACTAAATTAAAATTAAATTACAAATTATTTCAATTAAAAAATAAATAAATAAATAAATGAAAAAAAAATATGTAAAAAAATAAATAAAAAATAATAAATAAATACAGAATTCAAGTTATATTATTATTTTTAAGTTCTTATTTCTATTTTAGTAAATTTGACTATATGCTGTATTTTTTTCTATCTGAACAGTCAGAGTTCCCGTTCAACAGAGCTCGATGAGCCCTGTTGAACGGGAGACATCCATCCAGCTTGATGGTGACGTCAGCCGTCGAGCTATTCACGCGAAAACGTCCATCGAGCTGGATGGCATCAACGCAAAAACATCCATCATGATGATGGAACGCAACGCATCCACGCGAAAATGTCCCCTAGGTTTGGTTTTCCTCCACGACAACAGCATTTATTGCTGTTCTTGCAGGCGACTGCAAAGTGGTTGAATTCTTGGCATTTCTGGCATCGCTTTGCGGCGAATAGGAATTTTGTCAACTCTGAACGAGTCGTGCTCAATTCTGAAGCATCCATTCACCGCTTTTTGCATCTCCATTTGAAGTACAATTGGACTGCAAAGGACTTCCAATCCTTGTTGCTAGGGTCGAACCTAGCCTCTTCAGCTTTGAGTTCGGACACACATTCATGAATGCGCTTACTGACACCGATGAATGTTTACTCTTTTGCTTTGGATCTGAAACAGTTTGCAATGATTTGTGCAGATTCTTTGTCTTAAGTTTCATTATTAAATTGTTCTCATGCGACAAGAGAGTCGCTTACTTCACAGTTCTCAATTATTGCGCGATTTTCTTTGGGCCCAGAAACCTTCGGTGGGTGTTCTTTGGTGCATGGGTTTGGCACAAGACAACTTTTTTTTGGTTCGCATATTTGAAATTGCAAAACGGATACATCAACTACATTTTATTAGAGCTATATTTCGGCCCTTTTTGGCAAGGGTTCTCTTCAGGCTGAGGCCGCTCAAGCTGGAAAAGGAACTTGTGGAAAAAACAACTAAGATTCTTGCTTATGTATCTGATTTTGTGAATTTCTTCGTGAAAAATGCTTGGATTTAAAGCTGGTACTGCGGTTTATTTGGGCACGGCTACTGTTTTTGCTGCTCGATTGGGTCGTTGAGAGGTTAGAGATTTTTCTGTATTTTGGTTTTGGTATCACCTGTTTTCTAATAAAATGTAGCTGACTTATCCGTGACTTATCAGCTTGGGCTGTGGAATATTTATTTTTGTTTGGCCTCGAACTAACTAGAAATGAAAACATTAGGTAGGCTATTATTTTTTATTTAGTTAATTTATTTTGGGCTGTTGAACTCTTCGAATCTTTGAATTAACGATGCATTAGTCATCATTTGTAAACTCTCGCTTGGTTTTTCATCAAAATAGAAATAAAATTGTCTAACCATGTATAAGGCTATATTTTGTGACGGTTCTTTGGAAAGCCCCCACATTTATGACTTCCCCATGGTGACCGTAACATTGGCACCGCCTCGAAGTTAGGCAAGTCCGAGCAAACATATTTCCACTCAATAATTCCTCCCGCCCAGCTCCCGCCCTTCGGGGAAAGTGTTTAAACTACAACTCGCAGTAGATACGGTTTCTATACCAATATTCTAACATGCGTAACTTCGTTGAAATTGCCGGGTTTCTAAGATCACAAATGAGCCTCGCTTGAACCCTTGGTTCTGTTGAGGAACTCCATAAGTGGGAGCCTGCTCCACCTCAAAAAGTACCTATCTTTCATGCCATTTCCTTCATTTTCTGCGAGAAAGTAACATATTACAATGTCGCCATTTCAGTAAACCGAATCTTTCGGAGGATCCACCCACCTACGATTTCCGTTCCAGAGCTTAGCGATTGTTAGCTATTTAGTACAGTCAATCTAGCGTCAAATATGACTTGACCGCAAACAAATTGCAACAGAAATGATTTTTACACCATATGGTAGAGAAAAAAAACTGTACAACATATCAAAAGTTGAGAAACCTACCGGGGTGCAAAATTTGTGTTTTTTAGCGCTTTAAATGTTATTTTTTGTTTTTCAGCTGAAATTTTCTATTTTGTTAAGGCTTACTGTTTACTTCATGAGAAACATGTTTCTGGTGTAGTTTTATGTGCTGAACTCGAATATCACATCAGATTTAAGATACAGTCAACCGAAAATGCTTCACATTCATCACCATCCAATAAATTCGTGATTCTATTATAGCACAGTCGTTTTACAAATCGCAACAGAAATGATTAGACCGTCGTGTAGAGAAAATGAAACTGTTCGACTTGACTAAAGCTGGAAACCTATCTCAAGTAAAAGCTCTTGTTTCATAGCGTTTTCTCTTTTTCTTTTTCTTTTCCAGCTGGTATTTTCGATTTTCTAACAGCTTACCGTTTGCTTCATAAGATACATGTTTTGATAGTAATTTTTTGCGGTGAATCTGAATATCGCCTCAGATTCAAGATATGTTCAACTTTAAAATATTTCGTATTCATAACCATACAAGAAGTTTCCTTGGAAGTCTTATTATTTATCGTTTGGAAAATACCATGTCAAGTAGAATTCTTCAAATTGTCCTGTTCATCACCTCTCAGTTATTAATAAAACTTGATTCACAGGTAACAAAAATCACATTGTTAAAAGGCCGAGCAGGTTTAGGCCTACCCCTTCCAGTCGAGTGCAAGGATATGCACATTTTGTTCCCCCACTTTACTTACACATCAGATGGTTTTCGCGAGATTCCGCAATCACCTTCCGGCAAGCGAAGCGCATCTCGAAAACACCGGGAAAGCGATTCCTGGAATCACTGTGCAGTTCCCCGCTGGACCAAAACGCATGGAAAGCTGAAATCGCCGGGAAATCGTTGAATTCTGGATTTCAACAGTTTCAAAATTCCCGCCGGAGCATTCAATTTCGCGATTCCTGGAATCACTGTCCAGTTCCCCGCTGGACCGATTGCAAAAACGCATGGAAAGCTGAAATCGCCGGGAAATCGTTGAATTCTGGATTCAACAGTTTCAAAATTCCCGCCGGAGCATTCAGTTTCCCGTGGAGCTTTCACTAACTTTCTGGGATCACTATCCGAGAAAGCTGCTTCGGTTTCCAAGCAGCGCGAAAACCTTTGGAAAGTGATTCCAGCTTTTCTTTCCAGCTCGCGAAAACCCTCCTTGTATTTGGTCTCGTTGGAGTCGAGAGTCGTCAACGATCCAGGTAAATATTTTCGATGGTGCGGCTCAAGCCTAGAATCCTAACCTTAGAATCCCTAGACGACAGGCAGGTTAGCAAAACCATCCGTCGTCTCGGACCATTCGAAATTAAACCATCACGATGATGAGACGATGAATACAACGAAAAATCGGCCTACACCAAGAAGCCATGGAAATAAATGTTCTGATGTAGCGAAGAGGATACCGACATACTACGGATCAAAGACGGAAAAGCAAGAGCTGACTGGGAGGTACCGAGGTAGACGGCGCAACACGGGGGAATCTGTTTCAGCTCCAAAAAATTCCCCGCGGAGAGACCGCACAGTACCAGCAAGTACCGTCCAGGCTCACCAACAAATGGAAACCGATGGCGCTAGAGCCCTGCACAACGACGGACACCGAGGCCCTAACCAACATCGCCAACCAGTCACCATGAAGCCCCAATGGCTAATCTCCGTAACGACTAAATTCCACGACCTGTCCCTAAGAAGGATCTTGAGCCCCTTAACACTATGAACGATATGAAAATAATATTTGAACTTAGCCAACATGAAAAAGCTCATTAAGAGCGTAATAATCAGAAACACCACATATATTCCTGTCAAGGGACCAAGACGCCCAGGATTCAGATCGAAAGGGAAGCTGAGACTAAGATGGACGCAGCTTTCATACTACTTCTTAAATTTTTTCACAAATCTGGCAGAGCACGAAAAGGCTGGACCATGGATTATGGGTATATATGTGCGACTGATCCCGCCAGTGGAAACAGCTATCTTAAAGTTCCCTAATAAAGTAGTCTCAAAAGACGTCCTTAGGTTTCTGAACGTACTTGCTACAGGCAACCGTAGGCTGAAAGTAGTCGCTAGAAGAGATGCCGCAGGGTAACATGGTCCGACGAGAACATCAGCAAACACTGAACGAGGACGGATTTAACTATTTTAATAATTACATATATTTAGGCTAAAATATATATATATACCTATTACAGGTTTAATCGTATGATATAACGATTAATAATTGCTGCTATCGGTAAAACTTGGTATTATATTGATTTATATCCTTGGATAACTACGATACCTGTTCAGGCTAAGCTTGACTCACCCCACACATAAGGTTGAGTAGCCAATAAAACACAGCACGTTTTGTCTTAAGAGTCGAAAACTGGCCTACATGAAAACAGATGGATTAGCCTACTTATATCGCAATTAAAATTCACCCCAAGTTATAGCCTACCACAGTATCTGCCTTCTCATGGTCCTATCTAAAAATAGTGCGAGGGACAAATAATGACTTTTAAATTAATAACGTCAACTAAACATAGAATAATTAAATGATATGTAATAATTAATAATAAATACAGCACATTTATTAATTAGCCGTTCAACACATCCATTTGGGTCTGTATTCGGTCCTTAGTGCGAACAAGGGGATAATGTTATAGAAATATGTATTTCTTGAATAGTGATGAATGTGAAACACTTCCGGTTGACCGTTTCTTTAATCTGATGTGATATTCGAGTTCAGCACATAAAACTGCATCAGAAAACATTTTTCCCATGAAGAAAACACAAAGCTATAAGAAAATCGAAAATATCAGCTGAAAAATAATAAATAAATATAAAACGCTAAAAAACACGAATTTTGCACCCCGCCAGGTTTCTCAACTTTTGATATGTTGAACAGTTTTTTTTTTCTCTACAAGATGGTGTAACAATCATTTCTGTTGCAAACTGTTTGCGGTCAAACCTTATATTGACTGTACTAATTTTGTAACGATGATTGGTGAGCATCTTTGGGAAAAGTTAACAATTGTAGAATTGGGTGAAGTTAACGATCGTTAAAGCTGCACTTGGCCCCACCCCGAAATAAAGTTGACCACACTGCTTGCGTTCCAGAAACTTAACTGTTGTTAACAATTGTCAACTTTATTTCGGGGCAAAGCTAACTGCAGCTTTAACGATCGTTAACTTTTCCAATTTTACCACTGTTAACTTTTCTCAACGATGCTTACCGACCATCGTTACAAAATAGTTAACAATCGTTAAGCTCTGGAACGAAAATCGTAGATGGGCGGAGCTTAAATTTCGAAATCAGAAACTTGGAACGCAAAAAGTTGACAACTTTTAACAATTCGTTGACAATCGTTGAGTTCCGGACCGCAACCACTGTAAAAAAAAATCTTGCAGTATTCGCTACTGGGATCAATCTTGTCTCTATTGAGATAAGATTATCTCTGATTCGGATTAATCTTATCCCAGTAGAGATAAGCATAATCCCAGTTGCTAATACTGCAGTTTAACTTTAATCCTTACTCGGAGAAGCTTTTTACAGTGCATTGTTAACAATTATTGAACGCAACCTAAGGAGAGATATTTTGAAATCTAAATGGGCCATGGCCTCCGCCCCAAAATGGCGCCCCTGACATACTGGTCATTCAAAGCAGTTCCTCAAGTGCTCCGTAGAACTTCTGAGTGCATGGATTGTGTTTTCTTGTTTTATTTACCAACAAAACTGTACTTGACTTCACTTAGCCGTCACTCATCCTTCATTACCCATGCGCTTAATAAAACAAACAAACAAGAACTCACTCGGTTTCAAAACAATCCCATCTTAATTCGCTCTTCGGAGCGATTAAGTTCCGCGCAGGATCTGCGATGTTCCGTGAAACCCAAAAACTAATTTCCCCTGTTCTGAGCTTTTCTGAGTTTTTACCTCCAGAGAGTTGGTGGAGTACCATCTGAACTGCGCTGTTTCCGACTTTGTACTTAACGGAATATTCAAGGAAGTGTTTTAGTTTTCTCTGGAAAGTTCACCTGTGTGTTTGTTTAGAGTGGAGGACGTGTAGATCCTAGAATAGATGATGATGTCGAGCCACGAGTTCCAGTGTGATGTCGAGGACTACAGTTCCATTGCAGCTCAGGTGGGAGTTTGTTTATGGTGCTTGGGAAACGGTGGTAGGATTCAGGGGCTTTTCTGTAGCTCACAAATTGTTAGGGAATCGTGACTTGTCTTTCTTGCGGCCATGGTGGTCGGCCACGATGGTCTTCTCGTTGGCGCATGGATATGCTGCTTGTAGGCTACCGCTCTTCGTCCTGAGCCAGTCTAAGAAGACCAGAGAGATGATGGCTCGTAAAGTTGCCTTTCCAGCGTTTATTTATTTATATTTATTTAAACTAACAAACGACCAACTAGGGTCGAGAATGACAAAATAAATAATAAACACCTCAGACCTTAGATCCTCCTGAGCCATCAGTGGCGCATATCGCGTCGACGAATTTCTCTCTTTTTAGCACGAAGCTATGCGGCTGCAGTGATGTCTTACCATCATAGGGATGCAAATGTCGGTCTCCTTCAGGTCCCGATTACTCCCGATCATACTGCCTCCGCATTGTGTGCCTTGGCCGGCCTTGTATATCTTCAGGCTGTCACCGGTACATTCTTGAGGGCAGCTAGTCTTTGGGCATGCTTGACCGTTTTATGATTTTCGTTCTTGGCCGTCAGATGTAGTTTAGATACCACTTTGAGAGCGGCCACTGCCCACTCCACGAAGTCTTCGAAGTGATCTTCATCGGGGACCAAAGCTCTGTTTCGAGGTGCAAGCGCCGTAACCGACTTGTAGGTCCGTATGATAGGATAAATATTCCTCAGCCCATCCGTATGATAAGATAAGTTAACCACGCCTCATTCAGTTTTCAAATGTTTTGCGCCCAGCTGCCACGCCGCAGAGGAGGAAGGCCGGATAGAGTCGATAAGCGTCAACAAGAAAATATCTGATTTCACGAGGAAAGCAATGGCATTTTCGAAAGACATTTGCGAGCCATTCCATCGTGAAAATATCATTTCTAGTACGAGTTGTGCTTTAAAGCTGTTTTATGCTCATGACCCGAAAACATCCCCGTTTTGATAAAAGTCTTGGGTTAACTCTTCTGAAGCCCTATTTTCCGAAGAAAGATCGACTTTTGACTGTCGTTTTCAAATGAACGCTGATCCGTGGTCTTACTGCCTCTGCTCAAATAAGATTAGGATAAGGCCACCATCGGTGGACCCTCCCCCACAACGTACGCAAACACACGAACCGTGTAGCCTTGTAGCCCCCAGAAACACATCAGTCCACGTGTTCGAACTACAGAGAGCATTTGTTCTCTGTTCCCAAGCAAATAGGAAATCCCACTCTTTTCATTCATTTGTCTCGTTACATCGACACAGGGAAAATCTCATTCTGTTCCCCGGTTTCCCGACAGGTATTGTTATGCGAGTAATTATTTTGATTAAATGAACCCAACTAACGAAAGGTCCTCGGAAAAACAAATTTGTGCGGTTTCCTCGCCCGGTGACGAGACACAAATACCGAAGGTGCCAGGACTTCGACTTTTGACTCTTTATGACCCTTGACTTTGCTAATTCGGACTGTATTGGTCGGTATAGTGACTGGTAGGCCTATTGGTCTGCACCGGTTTCGGAAACGTTTTCATTTGCCCAATAGCAACGTGTTGCCCAGTTGCCCTTGAGTATTGAGGTAAGCTGTGTGTTTCTGATCTCTTCAGGAGTTGTTGTGATCACTGATCACAAGCAGATAAGCAGATAGAAGAATGTCTGACATCACTTGCGCATCGTGCCATTTTACCTTATTTTGAGACCCTAACAAGTAGCAGGCCGAATACGCGACATATACAGACGGACGCTGCTTCCCAGAGACTAATAAAACCACCCATAAACTCGACTGATCGTTATCTGAAATCTTTTGTACCCTATTTCACCCAATATTTTACTTCTAGTTAAACTAAAATGCAATTCTTAAGTTTATACGTAGAGATGAAATGTCCATTTATATAATGTGTTATTTGCGTGAATGACGACCCAATGCTAGCATGTAGAATACAAAGTATTAAGGAAAAAAGTACATTATTTGTCTATTTGTTTAAGATTAACGACGTTGTCATTTTGTATCTCTCACTTTAGTCCAGTGTTGCCACTTTTCACTGAAGGAACCTGTGCATTTGACCGCAAATGCCGTATCCTATCTCTGAGGTTGACCGGTGCATTTCCGAGGAAAAATACAAAATACGTCACCTAACCAAAAATAGAAATCGAGCGGTTTCGAAAAGAAACTTCCGTTCTGTTCTTTAAAGACTAGCTAATGTTAGTAAAACAAGCAAACCCTTTTCCCGAAAAGAGTTCTTTGGGCAAAAAGCGTTGAAATCACATTTTTTGGCACAATTGTGGTTTTCTCCGATAAAGTTGGTCCAAGCTGTGAACAAGGGAAGAGGTCGAAAACAGTCGCAGAATTCTGCAACCAGTGATAACTTTGCCTTCGTGTGGGATCCTAAAAACAAACACGGAACACGGGGCTACGAACCTAAGTCCTCAGCACTTCCCAAATCATATAAAAGTGAGAATTGATTGAAATACATAGTAGGCTCACGAAATCCTGCATCTTCTACGATGGTCTAATTAATTTATTAATGGAAAATTGGTTCAGCTGTGTTGTTGTATGTTATCTGTTCGTTCCACTGATCGAGGTCAGTGGCGGAAAAAACGGAGTTAAACAAACAAGAATAGTAATTAAGTATGTCTTTTCCCAAACTATAACGACCAACAAGAAAAAGGCCTGGTGCAGTAAAGCAAGGACTATGATACTACTTTACTGTAAAAAATTCACCTTCCTTCTTGCAATGTAGCCGTGCCCACCATACAATTCACGACCAAAATGAGTGTTTAGCAAAACGGAAGAGAACAGCTATTCCACAACAAAATGTCTGACGATGCAATCGAGAGGCCTTCAGTCTGCTCATAGTTTCCTCGTGCAGCGACTATGGGTACCACACCATCTCTTAGCGACCATCTTGTACTACCTTTGTACCAGAAACTTCATATTGTGCCCCTGCACAATATTTGTTTTCATGTAACCGGCAGAAGCGACAGATCCGTCGCACTCGCCTCTAGTGGCTCACTGTCGTATGTGGTCTAGTCGGCAAGTCAGTCTAATTCATTCCGGTTTGTTTTTAGCGCGATAAGGCCGATAGTTCATAGCGAGATAAGGGTCTGGCCGATCGCTGGCCCCGGGGTCATCTGTAAATTCGCTGCACGACTTGTTCCTATTCCTGTGAATACAAATATCGAATAAATTCAGTCAACTGACGGACATAAATCGCAAACCTCTGCCTTCTGAGATCTCTGGTACGTAAGTCACCAGGAAACTAGGTAACAAACGATGTCAGATCTTCCTGGGGTTTCTCATCTAATTTTCCATCGTCTTGCGTTTCTCAGCCGAGGCACTGGGGGATTTTCTTTGATTTTCTTGTGGTTCTCGGGCTAAAGAAATTGTCTCCTTGTTTGAAAAAACGTAGTATGCTTTGGAAGTCTCGTACAATTGGCCATTTTCTTTTTTCTCTCAAGGTTGTTGGAAATAAGAAACTAACAAGCAAGGAGGAGCACTTCAAGGTCCTACTGGAATGGATGAAATGAGGAAACTGTCATGGTTTTAGGAAGTTGTATCTGTGAACTATTTAAGAACTTCAGCCTCAAGAACAGTGCCTTCTTTTACTTTTGGTGGACCCCAGGCCATACATGGGTTTTTTGCCCTTTTCGTGAGTCAAAAACGTATAAACGCGAACGCATTAGCACACACGATTCTTGGTCGAGTCTTATTAAGGTCACGTCTGACCATAGTTTCAGTAACTTAAATGACGACGGTGCAACGGAGCTGGTCTCACCTGTATCGTAATGATGCAATCGTAGCATGATTTCTGAACAATTTACACCGGCCGCTCGGCCTCTCGTTTCCCCCTGGCCCCCCAGCACCGGCCTAAGCGGCCTAAGGGTAAAGACTGCACTGATCAAGAACAACGAATCCTCCAGTACTCAAAATGCTTAATCTGGTATGGGACGGAGATCGTACTCTGAGGATAAGGATTCAGATACAGAGCAGAAAACTGCCAAGCATTAATCATAGGAACAAAAATATTATGCTCTGTTCACAATCTTGAATATGGCTCTTGGCTTATTTATCTCTTCCCTAAAGAATTTATGTGTTCCAGAATACTGGATTGTTCTGAAAGGATGGGAAATATCCAGTCAGAGCCTGAGGGGTGAGGGAGTCCTGGATAAGAAGACAATGAGATACAGGGATAACACCGCTGACGTGTCTGCTAGTTTGGCAACAGTATTAAATATTGTGCTTCGTTTTCCTATCACGATATCTCGGCCGTCGACTCGTTGGAATCCAGCGAAAATAGGAAATTGGTTTATTCTAATATTGCCTTTAGGACGGTTTTTGCGAGCTGGAAAGCGAAGTCGGAATCCCTTTTCAGTGGTTTTCGCGCTGCTTCGGAAGGATGCTTAACTTTCCACCCGGCTTTCGCGCTTTGGGAACCGAAGCAGCTTTCCCGGAAAGTGATTCCAGAAGGTTAGCGGAAAGCTAAATGCTTCGGCTGGAATTTTGAAAGTGTGGTTGGAATATAATTTGTAAATTAAACGAGAACTTACCAAGTTTGAAGTTTGATTGTAATTCTACTCCAAAGATGGAGCGCCAGCGTAGCTGAGAGTTTAACTGGGACAGACGTCTCGCAAACGCCTGGGTTGACCGACAATAACACCAGTATTTAAAGTTCATAAAAGATGTGGATTGTTTAAGCCCATGATGAAAAAACTGAGAGTTCAAGGGAGGGGAACGGGTGGGCAGTTAAACTCTCAGCTACGCTGGCGCTCCATCTTTGGAGTAGAATTACAATCAAACTTCAAACTTGGTAAGTTCTCGTTTAATTTACAAATTCTACTCCAAAGCGGAGCGCCCTAGCTCCGCTTTCGAGTTAAACTGGGATTTTAAAGTTCATCATGGGTTGAAACAATACACATATTAACCCATCAACCTATCTGAATCAATGCACATATTAACCAAGCAACGTGTGCATATCATACCAAAGGTTTTTGTACATTGGCCTACGTTCCAATATAAAGGCTTGTTACTAATCATTTCTCAAATAAAACAACAAATCAAAAAGCAGATAACCCCTGGCCAGGTTAATATAATAAGCGTGTCAAATTTTTTACACTGATCAAGCCGATATATTTTACAATTTGATCAACATCGACATCTCTTGTTTAAACTGCCATCGCGCACCTGGTGCTATGAGCATCATAAATGCTGGAATATATTCCCGCAAATGCCAGAACTTCTCTTATCCTCCTGGAAACGGATGATTTCGGTGCTACTTTATGCAGTTTGCGATATGTCAATCCTAACTGTTCACAGTACGACTTTTTACGACTATTTATACGACTATTCCATACGAATATTTACGTAGATGTCTAACTAGACACAATGAAGGCTCTTGAAATGGCCGAAATAAAACTGCAGATTTATGGTGACCCGGTTTCGTCGTGTTTAATAAAACGTTAACTCGAAAGACAAAACTCCCATCTTCCTTGTGAAACATATTACTGTGAAAATGGCCAAGAACTGTACTCCTTCAGCCAAACCTCTAATTTTGTGTAAGTTGATTTAGCAGAAAGCCTTCAATATCCCAAGCTGGTAATCTGAACAGATCATGTAGGCGATTAACTTTTCAAGCGCTGGAAAACCTGGGGAGAGCATTTTCTGGTGATTACGTTATAGCATTAAACAAATAGGTCAAGGCGTGTTCAAAATGCAGATAAAGCACTTCTCACCGTATTGAGCTTTATATAGCTCTGCCAGGAAAATTAGCGTCTCCCAAAGGAGGTCTCCCCTCACAATAATTTACCCATTTTTCCAATATAAACTATGAACTGGAGTTTCGTTGATAGCCGCCAGCATCCATGATGACAGCGATCGTTTGAGAGGAATATCATTGGGGGTCAAGGCCTTGGCGGAGACGGCACCAACCGCATATCTTAAAACGGGCGGCAAAGAAACAGTTGAAGTACCATGTGGTAACAGAATAAGGCGACCTACTATAATCTTGAGTAACGGGGGGCCCCAGACTTGAGTGGTCCAATTTGAAAATCAATATGCTAGTTGCCTGATCTGCATCGATCTTCTGAAGGGCGTTCAAAAGCAAGGTGTTGACACGCATAGAAAAAACGAGAGCTCAAAGACATTGAAAAGCCAACTACTAAAACGCATTCCGGATCTGGCTTCCAAAAAAGAAATGGGTTGACTGGAAAGTTCAATCTTGTTGCAAACAAAAATCTCCACGGATTGAGGCAACAAAAATTCAAAATCTCAAATATTCCTGAATCCAATTTGCATTCTCTTCCCGCGTCAAATTTTCTTGATGCTTTATCAGCGAGATTAATAATCCCAAGGATATGTTTTTGCGATATCCCTCACATTCAAGGAACACTAGTTGCCAGATTTTGTTTGCGAAATCATCACATAATTAAGGTTAGGGAACCTCCCATTTTATTTATATATGCTAATGTAATGGTATTGTCCGACCGCAGCCTGAAATGTTTGCCTTTTACATGGTACGCACAATTTTTCAGTCTCGATAGACTGCTTTTATTCGACTGAACATTCGTCTGCAGCTGTTTCATGGAATACTCAAAGTTCCCATCGTATTTTGATGCTTATGTACACAAGTATTTATCCACAAGCCTAAATTTGATCGACTTAGCGGAATGATCAGGAATGCCTGGCCACCATTGAAACTCGAAACACACGACAGCTGTCAGGATAATGTTTGCTCTGATATCGCCTCGCGCGTTTTTCAGAGCTATACCTTAAAAAACTAAGTTTTCCGGTCGAATAATGGGCCTATTGTAACTGCTGGGAACTTTTCAACTGTTCCGTTCAGGCAGAGAAATGAGCATGTATCTTGAACCCAATACGAATCTCAAAAATAATATCCTCTGCATTGGTAACAAAACTGACTAAACTCGGGGTGAATCACAAACCAACTTGAAAACAATTTAACTGCAACCCAAACGCTGTTTTGACAATCGTGAAATAACTTTCCAAAGAAGTAGTGAGTCATCCAAGTCGACGACCGACAATGACCCTTTCCACGGAGCGTTGAAAAAACAGGTTTCCATAGCTTTGTCAACAATCTTGGAGCCGCTGATTGGCCAAGTTTGGCCTCGCATTTGGAATGCAGGTGTACACATAAGGGCATTCTAGTTCAAAACAAAGCCACATCTGGTCTTAAAGAAACAGGGCATAAGGGCATAATGTATTAACAAATCAACCAGGTCCACAGAGGACGTGAAACCGAATTTTCTCATTAGCAGAACAGCAATCTGAAAGCTTTCCATTTAAAAATGGTAATACCTGACGCTTTTGTTCAATTCTTCGAGATTCACTGAACCTGGAAGAACCATTACCTTGACCGTGTATAGGTACTAGAGAAGTACATAGCACTTCCTTTGTCGTTTAATCAGACACTCGGACATTAACCTGTTTGGGCAACAATAGATCAACTTCGTTCTTTTTCGCTTACATTTCAGCCAAACTGAAACTTCTGTCTCAAGTTGTATCTTGTATCCTAAAGATACTAGACTCAAAATTCGCATCAGTACAGTTTACTGGCTTCCAATGAACCCACTGATGATACACCCACTGATTCTCCCAGCTTTAAAGCTATCAACCAAAAGTTGTGACTGCCGAGTAAAATACGAGAAAATCATGGAAAACAAGTTCAGGGTATGTTCTATAGGGTACATAACGGTTACTCGCAGTCCCGTTTTTAGGCGTTTTGGAATCTGAACCTGTCTTGGTGGCCCTGGCCTTGCCTCTTCCGGTAGTTGTGGGGAGGGAGGGGTCTCGTACTGCCAGCGACATTGACGATATCCAACATTATTACCAAACAGGCAGTCTGTGACATTAAGTTGAGCAGCGCAAAGGGCTGATGCTACAGTAGAGTCCGAGCTCACTTACAATTTGATGACGTACCGTCACTTTACACTAAGATCATAATCAATAACTCCAAACCCTTACACAGTATGAACTGCGCCAGTTAGGTTTTTTAATAACCTTTTCCTTTAATTTTTCATCTTGAAGCTCAACAACCTTCTGTGCTGCCTCCAGAATACAGCGAAAGCTGTGTGGACAATTGTCCGCTGTGCTAAAAGCGTCTAAACGTCTCTCTGTTTAACTCGTGAAGACAGAAGCCCAAATTTTGGGACTTGGGGGCACACATTTTATCAGCCTTTGCTGAGATGCCATTCCAGTAGCTATTTCCAATTCCCAGGGGTTCAGAGAAGGCTTTGTTAACCATTTTAAAAAATTTCTCGGGCTCCGTGGGCAAAATCCAACGTTCCTAGAACGACTTATAAGGCTCCGAGAGCATTTTCTTGGGCTCCGAGGGCAAGATCCAACGTTCCTAGAACGACTTATAAGGCTCCGAGAGCATTTTCTTGGGCTCCGAGGGCAAGATCCAACGTTCCTAGAACGACTTCTAAGGCTCCGAGAGCATTTTCTTGGGCTCCGTGGGCAAAATCCAACGTTCCTAGAACGACTTCTAAGGCTCCGAGAGCGGTCAATGTCGAGTCCGATACTCATCCGGGCTCCGAGAGCTATGTCGAAGACGAAAATCGTAGGGACTCGGAGAGCCATGCTCCGTGGATCGATCTGTATCACAATCACTGTAGAATTTCCTACAACGTGCGATATTGTTTCGCACCTTCTTCACAAATTGTAGTCATTGGGGTCTTGGATAATCCATAGACTGTTTTCAGAAAGATCTCCACATAGTATCTCTTTATATCTATGTAGAATTACTCTACAATCATCTCTACAGAAAATCTCTCTTATCTACAATCCATAGACTATCCAAGACCCCAACCACTAACTCTTCTTTATCACTCAAAATTTGTTCGGTCAAAACCCGGCGAAAGCAAAACATCAACTGGTGTTATTGTCGGTCAACCCAGGCGTTTGCGAGACGTCTGTCCCAGTTTAACTCGAAAGCGGAGCTAGGGCGCTCCGCTTTGGAGTAGAATTGGAATACATGAGAAAAAAAGAAACTTCCAGTTAACCTTATTTATTCTAAAAGATTTGAAATTCAACATTTTCCCGGTGATTTCGGCTTTCCGTGCGTTTTCGCAATCAGTCAAGCGGAAAGCGATTCCAGGAATCGTTTTCCCACAGTTTTCACGATGAGCTTCGCTGTCCGGAAGGTGGTTCGGGAATTTTGCGAAAACCCTCCTTTTGTCTAGTTGTTCGTGCCGGTATGGGGATGATAAGACGACTGATCCATATCTGCTTCGCATTCCTACAGTACAGGATAAATGGTATGGCCAGAATCCAGTGTCGTCAAATTCCATTGATATTCCGGTCGTTGTTCTGCAAGTGAGATTAACGAGAGCTAGTAGCTCATATGGCACTTGCAAGGGTGGGTCAAAGGGTGAAAGTGGGAAATTGTCAGTTCTATCGTTTGCATTGCTTCTCGTAGGATTTGTATCGTACGTCGCCAAACATTTTTCCGGAGCTTTCCAAGCTTTCCGGAGGGGATGACTGAAAGATGGGAGACATCCCTCTATTAGAGTTCTACGCAGGTATGACTGGTTCGTGCTAGCCGGGGCCTTTCGCTTCCTGCAAGAAAAGGAGTCATAATCTATAGACAAAATGTTTTGTTTTTTTTTTTGGGGGGGGGGGTATTTGCACCGACTGGCTGATCATTTTTACCGACTGTTTTTTTTCAAAAAATTCTACTGTTCTTAGAAAAACGTTTTTCAGAAAGATGGACTGTTTTTACGAAAAAATAGAATGTTTTAACGTAAAATCGCTCCGCTTGCGCCGACTCGTTTCTTTTTTATAGACTGGCCGACTACATTTGAGGGGGGGGGGGAGGGGGGGCATCTACAAGGTTTGACGCCAAGCTGACCGTGTATAATGAAAGGACAAAAGACGCGATTTTCTGGGGCATCCCCCGCCCCAATTCGTGACCGGCCCTCTGCCTACACGAATTGGCTTCTTCTTGATGTATGTCTTATCAGGGATCCATAAATTTCCTTACAGGGGGCCTGTCATTTCCGATGCTTCTATACTGATATGATGACCGAACCATCCAGTTTCCAAAAATCCCCGCTTGAGTCGATCGGCATTCTTGTTTGCCTCATTGGACGTGCGCGCCAAAGAGACTCCTCCCTCAAGGCGCCAGCAGCCAATCCCAAATTTTGTCTATCTGGTCTTGAACGTTATTGGACCGTGGGCATTTCTCGAACTACATTCCGTGCGCTCAAGATAGCATCAGAAATCTCTTAATGACAGGCCCCCTGTAAAGGAAATTTATGGGTCCCTGGTCTTATTAATAAAATATATTGCAAAAACAATAAGGCCACAAAGCCTCTACAAAAATCTTTTAAACAGTAGTAATCATTTTGTCAATTTCAGCTTGCTCAGTAACTCGTGTTTCTTCGGGTAGTTGGTTCCAGCGAAGAGGCACGAGATTTCTGAAGCTCCACAGACCACAGATCTTTGTAGAACTAGTGAGACTATATTGAGCAGTATTGCCCCTTTTCTGTGACGGAACTTGTGACTTTCGGCCGCAATACTTGTGACATTCGTGCGCCTACGAAACTGGGTCCTTTTTTTTCAACTGTTGACGAGAATTCTCGCTTTCAACTTTTCAAACTAACTTTTTTGCTCGCTGATCATGCGGCGGCCACTGCATGAAAATCGAAATTTGAAAGGCGTTACAGATCATGAGGCGGTCGCTGCAGGAAAATGTAGTCTCACGGGGTCGCTGAACATGCGGTGGTCACTGCATGAACACGAAGTTGAAGGGGTCGCTGATCATGGTTTAATTTTTGTATTTACTGTGAAGGGACATGTCGCAGAATTCTGGCTTTCTTTATCAACGAAGTCAAAAATCTGTGACGAATCGCAGAATTGTGCGCGACAAGTGGCACCATTGATATTAGTCGCTTTTTTTGCCAAAAAAGATCAAAGGCCTCTCAAATACCAAGAACAAATAATCAGTAAGAACTTCTGTCTTTAGTCGCATACAGCGACTGTGAAAACCCCGACAAATCTGAACGGACCTGGAGGTATTTACTCTAGCTTTGAGCTGATGTTGATACGCGTTTACTCCTCTTCCGTCTTCACCGTTGCCTATCGCACAAGAAATATCGAAAGAGGTGAGCAGAAGGCATACTCCGCGCGCTGATCCGCTCTGGAGTGCATCCATAGAAACAGTCAGCGTTGAGTTCTAGATTTCCTCTCTAGCAACTTACCGGCGATCTAGCTACTTGTGGAGGTAACGAAACGTCATGTGTCGCGAAGCCGCTCGTTTGCATCGGGAATCGGTCGTATTTTACTCGACTCAGCATGTTTTTATGACCGAGATAGGGAGACAGCAGTTCTGTCTCGTTTGTTCTTGCCAATACTCTATCCTTTCTGCTAATTTGACCCCCGTTTTCCTGAGCAGATAGGTCAACTCACCTTGGAGTAACCAATATCAGCAGGCCTGGGCAGAAAGGACAAAAGCATTGGTCCAAAAACGGTCAAAAGAGCAATGAGGAGTAAGTTCATGTTGCAAAAAACGGCAAAATTAACCAAGGGCTTGGTAGCTAGGTGACGAAAAACGCGACTGTTGATGTACAGTTCCGCCATTGTGGCTTAATAATTCAAGGAATCGCCTTTTCCGAAAAGTGTAATCCACTTCTTTTGTAGGTGGAAGGAGAGGAACAGTCACGTTCAAGTCCACTTTACTCCTGCGAAATGTCCCGGGGAAATGGTCCCACAAGGAGTGACTCTTCGGAGAATCTACTTCAAGAGGGACAAGCGGGAGACAATCAAGATTTGTCGGTAAGTACAAATTTGGTTATTATTAGCGGAATAATTTAAGTAACAGACAAGCAAAAAACACTAAAACACAACCTTACTAGTAACAATTTTGAATCTTTTATTTTTTTAAGAAAAATAGATTATCAGCGGAGTAATGTGAGTAAAAGACATGCAAAAAACACTAAACACAACCTTACTAGAATCGATAGGTTCATGATACAATGGTGAAGAAATGCCCTTTTCAGAAATACCCTTTTCAGTTTGTTTCAGTTCTTTATTCTTCAACATAACCAACATTCAACATTTGCATATATCAGTAGTCCGTCTTAATTTGTGACAACAATTCACCTTTGCAAGACGGAATTTTTTTTTTTTTTTTACCAAAAACTACTTATAAACAAACATATGTTTTTGTAAATTGAAAATTCAGCCTACTGCGCCTCACTCCGTATCAACTTTCTTCACTCGAACACCCTCAACCGACTTTCCCCCTATCCCAAGCCCCCTCCCCCCTTTCAGTCCTCCTTCTTCCGGTTCTAAGCAATCACTTAATTATTAACTATTTTTTCATTCTTAAACAATAAATGAAAAATAGCAAGTTTAATACCAAAACTTGCCCCTGAATTCAGCCATTTCTTTTTGGCGCCTGTCAACACTATCCAGGCTTCTCGGAAAAGCGGAAGGCGCAAAATATTTGAAAACTTAGTGCGCCGTGGTTAAGAAGTGGGGAAACGAAGCAAAAAAGTGCAAAACACGATGTAGAGATGTCGGTTTAAAGTGGATTCTGAAATGGACAAGAGCTAGAAGCTCATATGGCACTTGCAGATTAAGGCTTGGTTCAATTCATGGGTTTGTTGTGATGTGAGCAAAACCCTTGAGATAGAATGACGATGGACCCTTGGATATCACGAGAATGTATCGTTTGATAAAAAAAAGTATTTTTTTTTTCACTTGGCTGTGATCATGCGCACTTTAAGGGCGCTAGAAATTCATCTTTAATCAAAACCCTTGAGGCAAAAATGATCCTGGGCCCTTTAGGATCACGAATATATATGGTTTGGTTAAAGGTTTTTTTTTTTTACATTTCTATTAAGATGTCCACTTTAAGGGTGCTAGCTGGAAATTCATTTCTAAGCAAAACCTTTGAGCAGGGGCGGTTCGAAGTGCTTGGGCATGGGGGGGTGACGACCTCAAAACATACGACTAGATAATCGGCAATTATGTCGATTACAAAAAATTGAATAGAAAAGCACAGTACCACAGGCTCAAGAAATATAAACATAGATTTTTAAAAGGTTATGAGTTTCAGCATGACGTTCATTTGAACTTTCGCAGGAAACAGCCAATCTTCGGTACCAGCTTCTGACGGATGTGCTCAAGACAACTTAAACTGAGCGTCAAATCCCAAATCTGAAGCTTAAAACTCCACCTAATTGACGCACCCTTGAAAAAAAAAAATCTAATAGGATAGGCCTAGTACGAAAGGCGCCGCAGGCGAAATTTTTTGAAATCAGCCTTTTTTCTGGCAAAATTCAACTACTTCCCGTTTAAATTCTGCTTGTAACGTAGCTACGATCCCAAGCAGAAGCCTCTTAACGTATTTACTAAAGAAAAACTGAGCGCCGCAGGCGAAATTTTTTGAAATTGACTTTTTACGGGCAAAATTCAACTACTTCCCATCCAATTTATAGTTTTTAATGTTGCTCAAACCCCAAAATCTCAAGCTTAAAACCCACCTGAATGACCCACGCTTCAACTAAACAGTGAAAGGGTTGCTACGAAAGGCGCCGCAGGCGGAACTTTTTAAACCGCCTTTTTTCTGGGAAAAAGTTCGACTACTTCCAGCACAAATTATAGCTTTTGGTTCAAATCTTATGCCTAAAACGGCACCTAAATGACGCGCCCTGTCACTAGATAGAGAATAGACTACCATGAAAAGCACCGCAGGCAAAGTTTTGGAAACATTTATGGGTCTTTTTCGGAACCCAAACAAAAGTAAGTGCTACAGATCTGTAGGATATCTTGCCGGAAGTTGGTACACAGCAGTGCTTCCATACTTGACCCCTTCCGAAAAAAGGGAGTAGCCATCCATAATAAAATAGACACAAAGTAGATTTGGTTTGAATTAACAGTATGGTGCGAGCATCAGGCCCGTCCTTACCATGCGTACATCTCCGGTTTATGGTCAAACCTTACTCCGCAAGCCAAAAACCAACCTGTTTTATTCTAGAATAAGGATCTTTTGCACAAAACCAGATAGGCTACTGTTGAAATTTCAAAAATCAGCTACGTGTTTTCTGCTAAAATACAAAGGTTTTGGTAACAAGACCAAAGGTTCCCATGGGATCCCAAAAATTCGATATTTGATCCAGACAATTAGGCTAGGTTTTGTCTTCGCCAGATCCAGTCTTCGCCAGACTCCTTGAACATTTTTACTCTTATAATTTAGAAACAGTTTAAGGCCAAATAGCTAATCATCTAAGAAAACCAAGTTCAGATATGGATTGAGCATGTGTGCATAATGCTAGAAGCCGATCCAAACGATCCTGCCTTACTTCTGCGAATTTTCCGGTTTTGGCTTCAGAACTACTTGTATCCAACATCTAATCAACTTCATATCAAAGTTTAACTTTTAACAAATTTTCCGGTTTTAGCCGGATTCCGGAAGAACTATATATCCGGCTAAAAAATGATTGTCATATACGGATTCAGCATCTTTTCTTACCCCTAAATCGAACATATAATCAACTTCAAATAAAAATTTTACTTTTAAAAAACTTTCCGGTTTTGGCCGGATTCCGGGCGAACTATTTGTCCGGCGAGAAAATAGTTTTCATATTCGTGTTCAGCATGCCTTCTTCCCTACACCGAACATCTTATCAACTTCAAATAAAACTTTTAATTTTAACAAACTTTCCGGTTTTGGCCGGATTCCGGGCGAATTACTTGTCCGGCGAGAAAATGGCTTTCATATTCATGTTCAGCATGCCTTCTTACCCCTAGATCGAACATCTAATCAACTTCAAATAAAACTTTTACTTTTAACAAACTTTCCGGTTTTGGCTGGATTCCGGGCGAACTACTTGTCCGGCGACAAAATGGTTTTCATATTCGTGATCACCATGTCTTCTTACCCCATAATCGATTATCACATTGGCTGTTTAAATATATTTTGCTCGTCCCTTAATTTGAACCCCCTCCCCCACCCCGAAATGTAGGGCTACGGAGCCCATCTACGAACTCGACCTTACTCTTGACCCAAAGAACGCTCACACCAAGTTTGATCAAAATATCTCATTCCCTTCGAGAGTTATCGTGCTCACAGACAGACAGACGGACGGACAGACGGACGGACGGACGGACAACTTTTGCGATGTCATAGGTATCCCTCCACTTACTTTTTGGAAAAAGCAGTTGCGTTCACACCGTGCACCACCGGGTGAAAATCAGATTCGGTAGTTGTATTACTTGTATTTATGTCATTCTGACAGGCTCGAAACATACGACTGTCATTCTAACAAGCTCAGTCAAAACATACGATTGACTCGTGACATATGAGTTACAGAAAATCTATACGTAACCATACGACCAGAACCAGGTCATCTGCGACTAAAATTCAGGATTAGGTGCCTTATCTGGCAAGCTCAAAACTTACAACTGTCTCTAATATACGACTAGAAAATCTGTTTCGTAAATGCGACAAGGAACAGGTGATTTGCGTCCGGCGAAATTCACGATCTGGTGTTATTCTGGCACGCTAGAATATACGACTATCATTCTGACAAACTCAGAATACAACTACTGTGAATCTGACAGACCTAAAACATACGACTAGGAAAGACCTTCGTAGCCATCCGACTAGAAATGTCATCTGCGGGCAAAATTCACGTTTTGTAACTGCCTTTATGTGATTCTGGCAAGCTGAAAACATACGACTGTCATTCAGAGAAACTCAAAACATACGACTTTGAGTACGATTCTCTGAAGCATGGGGGGGTAAGTCACCCCCCCACGCCCCCCCTCGAACCGCCCCTGCCTTTGAGGCAAAAATTATCATGGGCCCATGGGGATCAAGTTTAATACCAAAACGTGCCTCTGAAATCAGCCATTTCTTTTTGGCGCCTGTCGACACTATCCAGACTTCTCGGAAAAGCGGAGGGCGCAAAATATTTGAAAACTTTGGGCGCCGTGGTTAAAAAGTGGGGAAACGAAGCAAAAAAGAAAACAGTACAAAACACGATGTAGAGATGTCGGTTTAAAGTGGATTCTGAAATGTACACGAGCTAGAAGCTCATATGGCACTTGCGGATAAAGGCTTGGTAAAACGATGGAAGTCCAATTCGTGGGTTTGTTGTGATCATTTGTAAGCAAAACCCTTGAGATAAGAATGACGATGGACCCTTGGATAACACGAGAATGTATCGTTTGATAAAAAAGTTTTTTTTTTCCTTGGCTGTAAGGATGCGCACTATAAGGGCGCTAGATATTCATCTGTAATCAAAACCCTTGAGGTAAAAATGATCCTGGGCCCTTGCGGTTAAGATGAGTAGGCTACTTTAAAGATGCTACATAAACTTTCTGTTTACCTTTCCAAAGCAATCGCGACGCCGAAACTCAAGTATGTTTGCCTTTTTCTGCAGTGTTGCTGTTTGGGTTCAAGAAATAAACCGCAGAGAAGCCGAAAGTCCATCCCTATGAGGATTACGCCCGCAAATAGAGGAGATAGAATAATGTTATATAACTGGTAATTTTTTTCACGACCATAATTACTGCTTTTACTCTTTATTTTCTTGTTTCAAAGAAAATTGGATTAGTTAGCTTGTTTTTATACGGAATTTTCTTTTCCCTTTCCCCGGTTCCAAGAGGACTAGTTTCTGTTAGCCTCACCGTCAGCACTTGGATCAGACATTAAAATATAGATCCACAGATTAGCAGTGGAAAACCTGTCATTGCGTCCCGGGTAATTGAGATTTTACACATGTCTCAGCAGCAAAGAGTGAAAGTCACCCATTACCCTATGGAACCGACTTTTACTATGTCTACACAAGCGTTGAGCCTGAGGAAATAGGAGACTGTTACTCCACTTGGAGCGCTGAATTGTAATAAGGCCAAACTGAAACCTGGCGTGTCTCTTTGGATTTTCTTGTTGTCTTCTTCAAAGATCGTATTAGTAGGAAAGATGGGACACTCGCCAAAAAACACGTCGTGGAAAATCCTCGGTCTAGCCACCTAGCGATCCGCGCCACATGCCTTCCATGGAGCTTTTAACTAACTTTTACGACGCTAGATGGTACGAAAAATTAGCAGTACGAACTTGCTCTAGAGAATTTGGCGGATCAATGAGTGATGAATTAAAGATCAGTATTCTACGGAAGGAGGAGTTGCAGAAGATGAGAATATGCTATTTTAAGTATGCGAAGCACCCGATTTATCTGCCACTCTCATACCACAGCAACATGGCAATGGCAAGCGTCACACTTATGGAAATTTCGTCGGATCTGCCGAAAATCATGGGAAACAGGGCCAGCCAGCGTACGACACTCCACATTCTTTTCTTGCCCGATGAATGAAGAATTGTATTTGTTGTGTTTTATCTAATTCTTTTATTTCACATACTCCGCTTTTCAATTGGCGTGTCAGAAATAAATTACTTACTTACTTTGTCTCAAAGCCACATTTCCGATCTGGGACACCTGTTTTGGTGATACTGAAAGCGAATCAGATACACTTTTCGGTGCATCCTTGGTTCTATTTATCCATCAAAGACTATCATGCAACGAAGAAGAAAAAGGTAGAAATAGAGAAGCTTTTCCACGCCGTGGCTAATGGGCTGATCTTCTCCGACTGGTCGAACCTGCACCGGACTGGTCTACTTAGCTCCATATCGGTACTACCTCAGTGAACCGTAGCTTACCATGCTGCTGTACGCGATTGCTTAGCAAGGGTAATCGTAGCCTACACAGCTGCTTTCGTACTGGAGTGCTGCACCGGAATCTTCTACCGGACCACATAGCGAAGCGTAGCCTACCCTGTTGTTGCACTAGATTAGGTGACTGCAAGATTGAGCAACATGTTGCAGACCATATAAGACCATATAACTTTTATTTCTAAAATTGCTCATCGTAATTAGGCACAAAAACAATTAGGCACAACGAGACACCCTATCGAATGTTTTCGCTTGAAACGGGGGGGGGGGGGGGGTGTACGTATCGGTTGTATCCCGGCTCAAGGCTTTCGAGGCATCATCAGCAAAGGTTTCCACAATCGAGATTCCAAGTGGAGCGCAGCTATTCTCTATTTCAAGAATTTTCTTTGCAGTTTTCTCCAAAGTGAAGACAGTATCCTGAAAGATGAAATTGATGAAAATGACGGGTTCGGGCACTGTGGGGGTAGGGGGGGGCGGGGAATTCTTGTGATCGCGAGTTCGGATGTGCTAGAACAATGAAACTTGGCTTAACTGGAAACGTGGCTTAGAAATCACCACTTCCCAGACCCGACATCCCATAAAGTACTCATCTTGACCGCGAAGTACAAATATACAGTGAAGAAAATGTACAAAAAAGGACACAAGTCGGTAGAGGAAAGCTGGCAGATGCCCTTAAAGATGAACCAGATGAATTTGACCTTACTTCACGGCTGCCACAAGCTTAGAGGCTTGGAAAGAAGGACTTGGGGACTTTTTCAAGCCGAAAAAGGGACCTAAAGAGACCTAAGGTAACTGCCAACAAACCTGAAACACACAACGTTAGGATCCCATTTGCACTTTACTTGCTAGGTTCAGAGGACTTATGGTTCAAAGTTTTGGTACTTCATTTAACGAAACCAGCTATGGCTCTTCGTCAAGGGAGAAAAGAGGGAACTTCTGGGTTTCCGCCGAGTTTCAATAGCTTTTTTGTGACTAGACCAGTGAAGACAGTCGAACGATCGAGAAGAACGTAGTGGGAAGAACAAGCACAAGAACTTGGTACAATAAGAGACTCGACGAGGCTGGCTTAGAAATCACCACTTCCCAGACCCGACATCCCTTGAAGTACACATCTTGACCGCAAAGTACAAAAAATACTTATAAGCAAAATATAGCCTACATTTTCATGATACCACCATCCAATGATCATTTTTTCCAAGAGGGTTTTGCTTAGAAATGGACTTTGTGTTCCCTTAAAGTGCGCATCTTAACTAAACATTAAGAGCATCTTAAAGTTTGTTCTTAACATTCAGTTCATCTTATTCTTAAGTTCATCTTAACGAAACATTAAGAGCAGAGTATAACCCAAAGAAAAAAATAAGTTTTCTTACCATAGCAAAAAGCTTCTACTGTAATTTTCGGTAAGTCTGATACTCTGCAAAGGTTATCTTGCTCCAAAGCTGGGGTTGCTGTCCGGGGGCAGAGCATGGGTCATCTAACAGGATCCTATCGAATGTTTCCGCTTGAAACGGTGGGGTTACGTATCGGTTGTATCCCGGCTCAAGGCTTTCGAGGCATCATCAGCAAAGGTTTTCACAATCGAGATTCCAAGTCGAGCGCAGCTATTCTCTATTTCAAGAATTTTCTTTGCGGTTTTGTCCAAAGCAAAGACAGTACCCTGAAAGATGAAACTGATGAAAATGACAGGTTCGGGCATTGTGGGGGGAGTTGAGGGGGGGGGGATTCTGGTGATCGCGAGTTAAGGTACATCCAGATGTGCTAGAACGACAAAACAAGGGCCTATGATAATTTTTGCTTCAAGAGTTTTGCTGACAAGGAAATTCCTAAATCTCAGAACAAATCCATGAATTGGCAAATTCTCACTTTCATCATTCCCATCTTTCATCAAACTATCTAAGTGCCATTTGAGCTTCTAGCTCTTGTTTGTGAAGTTTTAATTGCCTAAAACGGAAAATATAAAAGGCGAAAATACAAGTGATAGGAAGTGAATGTAACTGGGCAAGTGTAATGATCTGATGTCTCATATGTTCTATTTCAAGGCCGGATCAGATTCGATACTTGTGGGGGGAGGGGGTACCGAAAAAACTTGTGAAAGGCTTATAGTCGATGAATAGGGATAGACTGTGGAGAACAAGCATTAGGCCTAGATAGGTAATTTATGCAGCCAAATTGTGTATTTATTCCCACACGACTATGGGGGGGGGGGTGGAGGGAGGAGGAATCTGTGAATCTTAGGGATTTTTAAGACGTCCCAATTCAAGTTAGACGTCCCAATTCAAATCCGGACCAGATCCAGTGTCTTTAGGGGGAAATTGGAGAGGGAACCGGACATCTGTGGGAACGCTTGGAATTGAGGGATGGGGATGAAGCTTGGTGTGAAAAAAAAAGCACAAGTCCTTGGTATGTCATTGATTATTACTCGACCTGATTTGGGCACTTTGAGATTCAATCTACACTTCTGTATAAAGTGATTGAGGTTAGTGGGGGGGGGGTCTGGTGATTATAAGACAATGAAAGTTGACTACCTGTGGGGGTATCGGAAAATCGTTAAACGCTAGGGTCGATGAACTGGATTGAAACTTTTTGGGGAAAACAACTATCCAGCAGCCCAATGGTCCAAAATTAACCACATGTTTTGCCAAAAGGTAGTCAGCTTATCAGAATTTTTCTTTCAACAGGCACACATCACATTCAGAATGCCACACACACTGTTCTTTAATTTCTCTACCTATCTTCTAGTCTGCAATTAGTTCCATCAAACCAACAAATGAGAAGAAAAGGTTTCTGACTTTCAATTGCAGAAAGTTCTAAGGGCCCATAATTTGTCTGGACAATGCAGTTCAAAGGTCATGATTTTTTATTGTGAGAGTATGCCAATTATGAAATGTTATTTCTATCTATTTTTAATAAAAGGGATCAAGGGATCAAATACGTCAGGGCACCATGCCCAAAAATCCTGGATTTGTGTATGACTGATGGAAGTTCTGTTTTTATTAAAAATGAGTTTGGTATTGAGGTAAAAGCAGCCAAGTAAAAACACTGAATGTCAGAAACTAGCCAAAATGTTTGGAGGTGGAACCGACTGTTTTATCAGAAAAAAACAACTAAACTATTATTAAAATTTAAGAGAAATACGACTACAGGAGGGGTACCTGACCTCGATTTTATGCAACCTCGAATTTTGCCGCGAAAATGCTGAACTGAACTTTCCATGCTATCCTGACAGTCAAGAAGCAAAGTCTGATTTGTTTTTTCAAAAGGTATGTCCGAAGATATTACAGTTATTTGTCTTTTCTTTATTTTGAACCTGGTTTAAAAAGGGATTTTCTGGTTATTAGCTATATTACCTCTATCTTTTTCATCCCTTTGCAATCAATCTGACCTCATGTAAAAGAGGGTGAAACTGTTTGTAAATAAAAATATATTTAACTAGAAATAGTGAAGTAATATTTATTTTCCCAACATGTAAACGATTCTATTAGCTTCACTCTAGTATTTTTGTCATGTTTTTTTGGTTCCTTTTTAAGCCAGATAGATTTCACTAAACTTATATTTCTCTGGAAATTTTAAATTTTGTCTGAGGTTGGGTACCTCTCCTGTATGTTGACCAAAAATCGACTAATTTTCAGCAAAAATTACTATTTTTACAAAAAAAACACTGACTTAAAGAAAATCAAATGTTTTTAAGAAAAACAACTATATCTAAGCAAAAAACAACTCTTTTTACAAAGCACCAACTCTGCTTTACACAAGACAATCAGCCCTCAGAAAAAATTAACTTTGTAAAAAGTAGCAGACTTACTCCATGACATCTTGTAGATCATGCACGATCTTTGATCATGGAAATTAGCAAAATCACATCAAGCATGACCTTTGTCATAAGTTGGCAAGCACTAGGCAGTAAACAGGAAAATCAGAGCGTGTCCGAAAGCTTTCACGACTGTAAATGCTGCATTTAATGCTGCATTTTTATTTTGGATTTCGTCCGAAAGCTCTTACCTTATAATGCAGCATTAAATGCAGCATTTACAACACTAAAAAGCTTTCGGACACATTCTTTATTTCTTCTCTGACACTTATAATTCCGAATGTAGCCTTAATCGCCAACTCCCCAGTTTCTTCTTGAAAATTCAGCGTAAAATTTAGCATCTTCGCTGAATTTTTCGATGAATTTTATGCTGAATTAATGCTGCATTAACTGAGCGAAAATTTAAGTCCGAAAGCGAAATGCTGCATAAAATGCTGAATTAATTCAGCATTTTCGTTCGTTTCCGAGCTTTCGGACACGCTCTCAGTGATGAAAGTGGAAAGTGATGAAATCAGTGATGAAAGTGCAGGAAGGAACGAAAGCGTCATCTTTGGTGTCAACAGCGCAACTTTTTTTAACGACGATCGGAACACTAGATGGTGCCATTTTACGCGACTCATGGAGCTTATGGGAGTGTCCATTCTTCCCTGGTATAATTTTCTTTGGTCTTCTTGTCTTTTTTGTGTGTTTGAAGAATAAGAAAGGCTGTAGGGATGGTAAGCACTGTATCTCTAGCAGAAATAGCATTTTTATATTTCTGCTTTGGGTCTGAGAAGTGACAATTTCTAAGCCAATCCTGTGAAGTCTCTAATGTTCAAGCCATGTTTCATCGTCCTAGCACATCTGAAAGTACCTTAAATCGCGATCACCGAGATTCCGGACCCCCCTCCAACTCCCCCCGGAGTGCCCGAATCAGGTCTTGTTCTGTCACTGGTGTATTTGTTATAGGGCTTATGCTTGTTCTTCCCACCAAGTGTCATCCAGATCGAAATGTTTTGTCGTAAGAAACGAACGTAGGCAATACGCCACTCATAAAATCCAATACCGAATTATCGCCAGATGTGCTAGAAGAACAATAACAATCACACGTGAGAACAAGTTATCGGAATGGAGAATGAGTGATTAGGCTTTCGGCTCCTGTTCGGCTCACACCAACCCGCTAATTAGCCCCGTCGGAAAGTGGTTCAGCAGTCAGCAATGATGTCGGAAGCCAAAATTGACAAACTTGATGTAGACTGATAAAACAGAGTTGGATTGAGAACAAACAGAGGTAGAGGCATTTTATGAAGTTTCAAGTATGGCTAGGCCTAAGACAATTTGGAAATGGCCAAACAAATCCGGATAAACGTATACCTCGAAGTAACATGTCATTGTTTACTTTATGCCAGCGCATCTAGCGGCCAAAAAATAACTAATCTGGATGTAATTTTATGAAGAGCGTATACCCGTAAATCTTAGAAAGAACGATAGTATAGAAGAACTGTCGCTATCAGCTCGCCTTGAGTGGATTATCGTGAGCGCGTGCACAGCACATTGGGACAGCATCCGCCGGCTTTATACTTTTCGGATTCGTGGCAACAAAGAGATATCACAAGAAAACAACCAAAAAACCAACGGAAATGGGGTTTATAAAGGCCAACGAATGTACTGCAATAACCAGCGAATATTTCGGGAGGACAACCGCCTCCCTTCTTCAGCGCAGACAGAAAATTTTGAAGAAAAATGCCAAAACGAGGACGCCGATCAAAAAACCAATAAAACCAAAACGACGCAGAAAACCAATAAAAACCAAAAGTTAAAACCAAAATTGGAAGAGTTCAAAACCAAATTTAAAAGCAGCGAGCCACTCACCAATACCTGCGAATAACAATCAAGACTGTTCTCGCTCGGTACTAGCGAGTGACCCTTTTGGTTGTTTTCTTGTGATATGTCAGGCCAATGTGGTTTACGAAATTATCTTAACAAAGAGATAATGTATGACCGTTGCGCGTATGTAAGTAAGTAAGTTTTATCTATGACCCGTCATTTTCAAAAACGGATTATTTAAAAGAAAAGAAAGAAAACACGACAAAAACACATAAAAAATGCTACTTTTCAGTCTTCGGCTAGAAACAGTGAAGAAGATCTCGCGCTGGCTGGGCGAGTGCCGGGTTGTCCATGATTTTTGGCAGAGACGACGACTTTTCCAAAAGTGTAGCTCTTCTTTAACTTTCATCTTTAACTTGGAACTGCTCCCTTAGAATGTGTCTATGAGGTTATGACTGCAAAAGTTACGAGTACAGTGTTGGTCCTCAAAGTTGCCGCGGAATACACTGTTACCGCATGGTTTCAGCCCTCGCTGTGCTACCAGTGGGAATAAATGGAGAAAAGTTATAATTTGTTGTTAGTGTATCAGATGAGATTAGCCATAACGACTGAATTACCAGACGGTAATTTTATTTTCTGACTTCCTCGCGACTAAAAACATATTTTTTTTTCAAATGAGAAGTTATAGCACTTTAGTTCTTACAGAGCCCTGCTTGGAAACCTAAAGCTCGAGCTCCGATGCTTGCAATGTCGTCCGGTGATAGCACGGGGATAGAAGACCCGAGGGATAGTATTTGGGGAACCCCCTTCGGATCAACAAAGACGCATATTGGCTCCGACTCAACAAGTAATCAGGGGGAGATATTGGTAAGCTTTCTTTTTCTTCTCCTTTCTCCCTCTTCTTGTTTGTCTGGGAATGCTTCCCGGAAGTTCTTCCCATCAGCTGGACATTCCGAGGGATTATGAGTGCCATGAAGCGTAAATAGACTTTCGGAAAGTTATATGAGTGGTCACTTGTTAAGAGGGAGGGTCAGCAGGTGATAATTCACTGGAATGGTTCAGGGCTGCGGTTGTGTACCGAGGCAGGTCCGTTTAAAGATCATTCATTCTTTCATGTATATATTTTCGTAAATTGTCTAATCAGCAACTGAACATATTTCCAAATGTATAGCTACACTTAACTGGATTTTTTTTAATTGCACTTGCTAATCAGATTATAAATAGCAAGCTCAGGATCACGAATGGTATTTATTTTAATCATTTTGGTATTTCTTGTCCAAAGGGGGGAGCCGAAGTAAATATTTATACTTACTTTACAAACTTTAGCCTACTCACTTTTTCAGACTAAAACTTCCTCTTGTGAGATCTTGGTGCTATTGAAAATCTGTCTTTACAGACAGGTGGCCAGGTCCGTATCCAGGAGTTTATTTGGGGGGCGGGGGGGGTTGCCCGCTGGTCGGACCAAAAAGTACAAAAAAGACATACATCAGAGGTTAAAGCCGATTATTAAAACGAGTATTTTTTTTTCCGGGGCGTTTGAACCCCCTAACCTCCCCTGGATACGGCCCTGCAGGTGGCTTGTGAGACCAGAGAGTGCGGTAAAGGGTCCTGCTGATTGGCTCGTGTCTCATTGTTGAAGGAATTTGCTATCATGAATTATGTGGATTGAAAGGCCTGTTCTTCGCAGTGGAATTATCTTGCTGTTCTTTGAATTCCGTACCAGTCGAAGGTGGTACTTAGGCCTAATCAAACCGGTTTTGAGGAGACTTGACAACCCTAAGTTGTTTACCATCCCTTTATAAAAGAAAAGCAGCGGTAAGAAGTAGCTCAGAGAACAGAGATGTGAGCTCGAGTCGCGCTTGTTACGGAAAGGTTGTTCAAGACAGATAGCAGGGGCTTCACACAAGTTTCGCGCTCCCCTCCAAGCCCCCCCCCCCCCACCGTCGCAGAACGTAGTTCGGGCCTTTGCATGGAAATAGCTGGTACCTTTTAATAATTCACTCACTGAGGTCGGACCCAGCCTGGACCTCAAAATAGCACATCTAGGGCGTATGACCTTCATACTGCTCTCCCCCATCGCTCCACCCATTGGGTCCTATAATCGAAACATAATTTTCTGCTCCTTCCATGTACACATCAATCCACTTGAATCAGAGCATTTCCGCTGACTGAGGTTGGATCCGATCACATCTAACGCACACGACAGTTATACCGTCCAAGTTTCATCATAATCCCTCCATTTCTTTGGTCACTACGCATGTCTGAAAATTTCCGACCCCTACGCTTCCCCTCACCTTGGCCAGATGCGGTTCGACTCTCGGACTCGTGAATTCTCGTACCACTCATCCATGTTTCAATCGAACCGGATCATCCGGTTGTAACTAAGAAGTGTCACAAGATACCGGGCCCCCTCCCTGGATGATTTGATCTGGGAAAGAAGGATTCCTATAGCATCGGGTCAGGTCCTTAGCATGCGTGCAAATTTTCATCGTCCTAGCTTATGTGGAAGCGCCGTAGCTAGCAAAAGTTGGACACACCGACAGACATGACCATAGCTGTAAGGCACTTGAGCCGAAGGCTGCAACTGTTGTAAAAGGTACTGACTGACACACACTTTTGACACGTTCTTCGACACACTGAAGCAAAATATCGGATGAAAACTTTTAGATAAGTGAGGGAATTGTAAGTAATAATCGGTTGTTAGACAGTGGCCATCTTTGACGATGAGGGGTTTGCAACTTCTGCTAGTTGGTCTATGTCTAAAGCGGAAAAGGAATTTGAAGTAAGATTTGGTTGGTCGAGCAGGGTCCTCTTCTAGAGCTTTTGCCAACTGACGTGCCGTGTTTGTTTCAATACATTTGAAGGTAAAAAAAAATCGCCTCTATGATCTAGCACTGTTATGTAGAATTAAGTGTCGACGCAACGATTACAAATGCGAATGCAATACAGTTGTTTTGTAGTTATTGATACAGTGTATCTATAGTCGCATGATCTGAAAAGTTGCGGATAGATCTATAGTAGTAACTAGGTTCTATAAGACTATATTGATATTTTTCGTCCCTCACAATGTCGTCAGTTGAAAAGGATTAAGTGCAACTGGCTGCAAATTCGAATTTTTCTAGTAAATCCCTTCTTCCGAGGCGATTCCGGAAATGCTCAGTGAAACTAGATATCCTATTTCTAGGTCCGAACCTAGGGGGGTTGAAGGGGGTATTTTGCGACGTTCTTATCTACTTTCTTGCACCACCTACTCGTCGTATCAAGTGCCGTTTGAGCTGTTTAGCTCATGTTTATTGTGGTGTTCAGTTTTTGTCTTTCGTCACCGAGCAATAGGTGTCAGGTGATCGAGGAATATTTCATCATTTTTTTTTTCTTGGGAAATACCATTCAAAAGTTTCTAGGGGTTGTCAACTTCAGTGTTCAAACGGTAGCGAAGAAACTAAACCAAAGCGTTCCTTCGCAACAGTTTTGTGAAGCCGAAAAAAGTTGCTGCGACACTTCACATTGCCTAGGCAACGTAAATCTTGTTGTAAACTGTTCCCTCTGCCTCCCACTCCTATCAGCGCCCCGGGCTGGAAATCGGCTTTAAGTTAACAGTCCCTACTTAGTTATCTGCGTTTTCCTAAGTATCTAATGTTTTCCTAGGAAATTGCTGAGGCCGATTATCGTTGTCTCCTATCCAAATGTTTATCCTTGCTGAAAGGTCGACTGTCAGGCAATGTGGTATTCGGGAATCCAGATATCCCCTAGGGGACGAGAGCTTCTTCGGAAAACGCAAGAGACCATGGCTGTGTTCCGCGTGGCCTTTTTATGAGCCAGCGGTTTTACTCTTCAGTTGGATACAAATATTAGCAGGGAACAACTAGGGCCATAGAGCCTATTGTGCTACCGATTTCTCCAGAAAATGGAGTCCAAAGGTTCGACATTCGTGATTCGTCGTAATTGGATCTCGAAAGTCCAGGCTTTGCGTGACACTTGGAGTAAGACGGCGGTAGTTTAGTCGTAATTGTTACACCATCAACATAAGCCATATTGGTCCAGCGGCTTCTGGTCGCTTCTAGAGTTTCTGCTATAATTGTATAGGATTATAATACGATTTTTTTCCTTCATGATGTCGGCGATTGAAAAGGATAAAGTTCAACTTGTTGCAAAATCACTGTTTTTTTTATCCCTTCTTTCGTTTTTTTTTTTAAACACTGGCAATAGCACTTTGGCGAGGAGTCCTTTATCACTTTTTTCTGTTAATCCTTCTTGGGATAGGCCTATACGATTTCAAAAGTTCCTAGCGGTTGACAGCTTCAGTGTTATAATGGTAGCGACCTGGTAGCGACGAAACTAAACCAGAAATGACGCATCTTCACTGTTCTTCGTTGCGGCGAAAGTTCGGTGCAAGTTGAAACTGCTGTTTGTACGTTGCTACCGAAGAAGGCATTTTCCGAATATGTATCTCTATCGATTTTGCAAATTATTATCTCTTTCCACATGAATTTACTCTGTCCTACTACATTGAAAGTTAGTTACCACGGATAAAATAAGCCTCGAAACTTTTCGTCTTTGATCACTGCTTGATATGCTAGCAACTCGAACCTAAATGTAAGCGATGCCAAGCATTTCAAATCTAAGAGATTTCTTGCACAGGCATATTACTGGTTTGTTTTAGAGACACGGAATAGGACTTAAACAACGGAAGTGGGCACATATGTATTAGTAAATTGTCAACTAACGAAAATGAGAAAAATAACACAAATAAAGACAGGTATGCACTGGTGAACACTGCAACACACACCTAAGGCGTTTTTCCGTGCTCCCACAAACAGGTTGTGGGTCGATTGTGGCTCGAAAAGAGCGTTTCCGAGGCATTTCGTGCGGCCCACAAGTGTGTTTCCGCGACCAACAAGATTTTCGTGGCTCGCTTTGTGGTTCAAATTCGACAAACAACTGCCGAGGTGATTGTCGATTTTGTGGCTCGATTTTGGCGGGAAATTCAAATTTAGCAGCAAAACGACGTCAAAACAATAAAATAAAAAACTTTCTCAAGTATGTGGAAACAAAACTGAAGATCCCTTTTGCACAGAATGGTAAGGACGAAAGCCTGGAGTTCTATTTAATGAGATTTACATGATTTTATTTATATATTCAGACATTTGAATTTACCGCCAAAAAATAGACAAAACGGCGTTTCCGCGAGTTTCAACTTGTGGCTCGACTGTGTTGCACACAGTCATATTTCCGCGAAAAACACAAGTGTGTGGCCCACCATTGTGTCACGGAAAAACGCCTCTAGTAAATGAAAAATACTCCTCGAGCCCAAGCGGACTAGGATACATTTATTGAGACAATGGCTGAAACGGATACGTCAGCTAGATGTTTTGACAGGGATATTTCAGCCCTTCTTGGCAAGGTCGAACCTCCCCAACGTCGTCCCTGACGTTCGACACCCTGACGAGGACCCTTGCCAAAAAGGGCCGAAATGTCGCTGCCAAGCATCGTAGCTGACCTATCCGTATCCATTGTTTGAACAATAGTTAGTGACCAAACATAAAGAGTAAAAAAGAATGAAAATTGAGACAGCGAAAGAGGACGGGCAAAAATAACTCGAAGGAAAGCTGTTACTGCTTTAAAAGTGTTTAACTACTGTTTGTTTAAGGCCATTCTGGCGATGTGGAAAGTTTCTAGTTTAAGCGCCAGTTATTTCTGCGATTCGGCTAAAACTCGCTTCACACAGCTGATTTTGCGCTCCGCTAGTTTTGGAAAGTGACGTGGAAGGTGAATCCACCGCGAGAACTTGACAAGTGAGCGAGAAGTTTAAAGGCGCAACGAAGCGACTTAGTGAGGATCTAGAATATGAATAAATAATTAACTCTCCAGATAATCCTCAAGGTTCGTATATGCGTGACTCATCTTCCGTTAGAAGGATAGGGGTGTCTGGTATTTTGTGCCAGGTTTGTTATATATTCGAGGGAACTTCTGAGAAGAATTTCTTATATCCTTAACAGTTTGCATTCGTAGTTGTCGCAGTAGTTAAAGCCAATCTTAATCCAACCTTAGTCGAAAACTCAGCTTTTGCTTCATACTAATCCTCCATCTACTGTGAACCCTCGTGTGAAACAAAGCCAAGACGACAGGAGTCTCGACAGGAGTTTTCAGATGTGAAACTTTCCAAAAAGAAAGAAGATATTCAGTATATGTGTTTGATATAAACAAGGCACCTCTTTATTATTATAATTATTCGCAGATGATTCATTAAGCTGATTGAAGGAATTAGGACTTTTGGACTTGCGAAATCAAGAAAAACAAGATCCCAAAAATGAAATATTTATTAGACTTCATGATCAGGCAATCGGGTTTTGCAGATTTCCGTCTTTGCCAAATCTGTTAAGCATGCCACTATATTTCATCAAGGGCAAACGGCTATTCAGCTGAGATATGAATTCAGCATGTACGTTTGCCCCTATATTTCATTTCTCATCAGCTTTGGATATGTTGATATTGGACTATAACACCAGTACACCGTGCAGTCCCACGATATCGGTGCCCAGTGCCAAAATTTTCTGGTATTGTCCTGATGTTAAAAGAAAAAAGTTACAGCCGGGCGATATCAAAATAAATATCGCCCGGGCGACATTTATTTTGATATCGCCCGGCTGTAACTTTTTTATTTTTAACGTCAGGGAATACCAGAAAATTAAAACAAATGTACTAGTGTTATAATCATTATCGCCCTTGCTTTTCTTCGGGCGATAGCGGAAAATTTGGCCCTTGGGCAGCATGATAGGCAGATATCACCCTCGCTGCGCTCGGGCTATATCAGCCTATCATGCCACCCGCGGGCCAAATTTTTCCGCTATCACCCGCAGGAAGGGCGATAATATATAATATTGACCCTCTAATCAACTACAGCAAGAACTCTACTTATCCTAAATTTTCCAGTTTTCTCCGAATTCCGATTCGAATACTTTTCCTGCAAGAAAACATTTTCATACAGGATTCAGCATGTGTTTTACCAACATGTCGAATCTTTAGTCGAAGCATAGCAGCTCTAAAACTTCGCAAATCGAACCTTAGCAGCTCTAAAACTTTGCAAAACTTATGTAGACCTAAAGAGGAGGTTCCTCCCAGAGGCGAACCAGGGCCTCGCTCGTGGCAGTCAGTCGCTCTAACCGCTAGACCAGGCGTTTCTATATTTTGCAATTGGTCTTTAAATTAGCCAGCTTCAGTAGCCGACGTGACAAATTTAATTCTCCCAGGTTTACCAAATATCTATTTTTTTGCAATGTTCGTGAGGATTACTTGTCTGACAAGAAAATATAAAGTTTAGAAATGATTTCACTGTGTGTTTCTTGTCTTCCTAAAATAGAAGATTTCCGGTTTCGGTCGATACTTGTCCGGCCAGAAAATTAGTTTCAGATATGAATTCGTGATCGATATCGCAGTAGCTTTTACAAAAAAATTTCGTCCCTTACTTTCGGTCTCCTCCCCCACCCCTAAACGACAAATTTTCCGGTTTTGGCCCGATTTTGGATGAACTACTTTTCCGGCGAGAATACAAATTTCATATTCGGAGTCTCCATACCCCTAAATCGACTATCTCATTAGCTTTCAATATTTTTTTCACCCCGATTTGAAACCCCTACCCCTAAATATAAAGGTACAGAGTCCATCTACGAACTCTACCTGTATTTTCACCTAAATCCTTACACCAAGTTTGAACAAAATAGCACATCGAGAGTAAAGTCGTGCTGCAGACGGACGGACATACCGACAACTTTTACGAAGTCGTAGGTATCCCGTTACTCATTTTTGTGATCCTAAAAAGTGACAGGCGATGAGCAGAAGGGCTTTTATTAACAATCCGAAAGAGTTGAACGCGTGTGCAATTTTTTCGTCGTCTGTGACGCTCTGTTGGGAAATATAAGTTATGTTGCATTTAAGTAGAAGCTGCTATTTTGAGGTCGTCTTTAATCATTATCCGGAAAGTTATATTTACACATCCTTGGTCGTATCCACTTTGTTCCCATGCGGAAATTCCCAATGGCACTAACTTGTTGTTGCGGGAAGCTATTAGACGTCTTAATTGAAAGAGTGGACAACGTTAAATCTCATTAGTCAAACATCAGACTACTTCTGGCCAATCAGAATGTGGGCTTTCCTCAACACGGAAATTCGTTGTTGGTTTGACACTCGAAGTAAAATGGATCTTTTTTGTAAATACGGGCGATCACAATGGAAAACATTCAATCTCCGTTACTTGCCCTAATTGCGTAAATATCGCTCTATGTATGCCGAAAGTTAGAGAACCCCCAAGGTTTTGGCCCTCCTCGTAGGCATGGTAGTAACTTTCCTTCCAAATTCCATAACCATCGCCGTTATTTTTGTTATTATTGCTTATTTCGAGTAAACTAATGCAAGTAAATAAAATAAAATAAAACACATCGCAATCAATCGACATGGGAGTGTTGTAACGAATGATGCAGCAAAAAAAAAAAGAAACATTAAACTTCGAAAGAGTCGTAGAAGAAACTATATGGATCCGGTTTCCATTCAAAATGGGAAGAAGTTATGAATCGGAGCTCGTTATTGAAATTTGTTTCCTTCCATTAAGGGAGGAATTACTTCGGGGGAAACCTGCAATTATACTGGATGTCTGGTTTTTTTAAGTAACGAACGAATAAAACAAAAACAAAGAACAGGATCAAGAATTGTGCCAAATGAATGACTAAAACAGCATCGCTTAGTACAAGGGTCAAATCTGACACCGACAGAAATTTTGCGTGAAGTACAACACTTCTTTCCTTCTTCTCTGTAACTATTTGTGGCAGCGGTAGGCATTGCATCCGTTCATGTCCTCATTTAAATTTTTGTTGATGATGAAGAACTTTTTGAGTCGAAAATCTCAGAGCTGTGATTTCCGAGTACAGAAGAAGTTTGGCACAAAGTTGGCAGAAACGAGAAACGAGACATCATTGCGGTTGCTTTTACGTCATTGCTGCAGTATAAAACTCTAGAAGCATCATTTTTTCGAGTTCAGAAATAATCCTCACAAATCCTTGGATCACTCAAGAAATGGCAGTGTTTTCTTTTTTTTCGGATCCAAAATGTCAGTGACGGGATACTTACATCGTAAAGTTTGTCAGTCCGTCCGTCCGTCCGTACGTCTGTTAGCACGCTAACTAAACCCTTGACCTTTCCTCTGTCGGCCAAATCGTGAAACGATGTTTTACAGTCAGCAACAGTAGAGGTATGCTTATTTGAACGTTCGTTGACTTTGAACTTTGCCATTTCATGCACTTGCTGTGACTAAAGTTAACTACCAGTTAGCAAAAGTAGGTAATTAAAGGCCCTAAAAATACCTGAATTGGTATTTTGGATCTTCCTTCTACCATTTAGCCCAAAACTGCACTCGCGTGGTAATGGTTGTTTACGCCTTTACTCCCAATTTAATTTGGAGGCTGGGGAAGTGGAAGATCCGCTGAGAATGTCTCTAATAATTGGGGATAGTCTTGACCTTCCCGGCTTCCCCCCCTGTGGCATTTTGGGGCGCAATCGGAGATTGAAGTTATCGACCATTGCCCTAGAACTTTACGTTTCTGCCTTCGAAACATATATCCGCTTGCCATCTAGAAAGAAGTTTATTCAGCCCCGATTTTTCTTTTTTGGGATATAAAAACGTAAGTGGAGGGATACCTATGACATCGCAAAAGTTGTCCGTCCGTCCGTCTGTAAGCACGATAACTCTCGAAGGGAATGAGATATTTTGATGAAACTTGGTGGGAGGATCGTTTGAGTCAAGGGAAAGGTCGACTTCGTAGATGGGCTCTGTAGCCCTACATTTAGTGGTGGGGGAGGCGGTTCAAATTAAGGGACAAACAAATTTTTTTAAACAGCTAATGAGATAGTCGATTAAGGGCTAAGAAGGCATGCTGAACACGAATATGAAAACCATTTTCTCGCCGGACAAGTGGTTCGCTCGGAATCCGGCCCAAACCGGAAAGTTTGTTAAAAGCAAAAGTTCGACCTATTTGTAGTTGTGGCTGAAACCGGAAAATTTGTTATAAGTTAAATTTTTATTTGAAGTTGATTAGATGTCAGATATAGGGGTAATACGCGTTGAATTCGTTTTTGAGCTTTTATTTTTTTGCCGGACAAGTAGTTCCGGAATTTCGCCGAAACCGGAAAATTGGCAGAAGTAAGGCAGCATTGTTTCGATCGGTTCCGTCAAAATGGATATGACTTATAGGGGTAAACACACATGCTGAATCCATATCTGAACTTGGTTTTCTCAGATGATGAGCTATTTGGCCTTAATCTGTTTCTAAATTCTAATAGTAGAAATGTTCAAGGAGTCTGGCGAAGACTGGATTGGCGAATACAAAATCTAATTGTCTGGATCAAATATTAAATTTTTGGGATCCCATCGAAACTTTTGGTCTTGTTCTTTATTTTAGTTATCTTGCGTATTCTCCTCTTTGTTGAAAGCTGTTGAAAGCCATTTTTTATCCAGTACGTAATAAAGTTTTAGTTAATTAAATAATAGCGGAATTTCTGCACCTTCCAAAGAATAGCCTTGGGAAAGAGTCCAGGAAAGCATTACTCTGGAATAAATGAAATAAGATGATAGGTTTTGCCCACCTCCAGTTTAGATTTCCTTTTACGAAATCGGAAGAAGAGAGAACGAAGAATGCCAAGTTGGCAATTATTCACCGAAATTTCTGCCGAAAAATAGCTCAGTTTGTTTTTGAAGACTGATCAGAGATCTTACATTTTGTCCAAAAAGGGTTAAACACTCCAAAAGTACATCACCTGCCCACAAAGGGGTTTTCCTCTGAATCATCCTATCCGAAACGTTGTGGAATAGGCGCTACTGCCTTACCTACTATACCTACCTTCATACTAACCTTAGTGGAATCAGTTTCCGACGAGGAAACTGGCCATCCCAATAGACTCACCATGTACACATGTGGCAATGAGCTGATTGGCAGGGTTGCCACGCCAATGAAATTTTTCGTGCTATTGAAGACTGAAAAAAGTGTTCTTTTCTGGAACAAAGTGCTACTTCAAAAAAATTGGTCATGATGAACGTCACATGAAACTGACGGTTTCATGTGAGGAATTCAGGTGTGAAGGTGTAAAATCATCGTCGGGAGAGAATCAGGGAATCGGCGAACCAGTTTTTGTTTAAAAATAGATTTTAATTTTTTTTTTTTGATAATTAGGTAAATTTAGAATATTTATTTGGTATTTATTTAAGGAGAATATTTTACTATTAATATTTAGTGATTCAGGGTTGGGGTAAAGAAAAAGAAAAGGTTAAGACGAGAAATGTGTGTTAGGATATCGTCTGTTATAAGTGAGTGAAAGTTGTGCACTCCCGCAGGACACGGTTGTGCCCTTCTTGGGAGTGTTAGCTATGATGTTGTTTTAATGAAGGATAAAATTAATATGAATTAAATTGAATTGTGCTATTTCCTAATTAGGCGGTTTTCATTCCAGGCAAGAGATATTCCTGCCCGTCCACCGAAAATCTGTTCGAACAATCCAAGTCTAGAAACAGAGTGCAGCCATGATCCGGACGACAAATCCGAACACTCCAGATCATCTGTACACCCACAGCAGCGCTACCTGGTGCCGCATAGTTTGAGTCACGGAAGTACGCCAAATCGATGTTTTTGTGAGCTTCAGAACCGTGGACACAATTTTTCCATGTCCCTCTCCAGAGCGGCATCAAGAGACAGCGTTGTTAGCGCCCAACATCTGCGGCAAAAGTAAGACCTATATTGTACGTTAAAGCTCAAAAACGAATTCAGCATATCTCTTTACCCCTATATCGAATCTCTAATCAACTACAGATAAAACTATAACTTTAAAAATTTCCGGTTTCAGCTCTATCGAGCTATCCAGCCGGGCGAACTATATGACAGGGTAGAAAATGATTGTCATATTCAGATTCAGCATGTCTTGTTGCCCCTTAAATCGTACATCCAATCAACTTCAAATAAAACTTTTTCTTATAACAAATTTTCCGGTTTCCGGATTCCGGGCGAACTACTTGTCTGACGAGAAAATGATTTTCATATAAGTCTTCATCATGTCTTCTTACCCCCACATCGAACATCTAATCAACTTTAAATAAAACTTTTACTTTTAACAAATTTTCCGGTTTTGGCCGGGTTCCAGGCGAACTACTTGTCTGGCGAGACAAAGATTTTCATATTTTTATTCAGCATGTCTTCTATCGACTATCTCACTAGCTTTTAACAAATTTTTTGTTCGCCCGTTAATTTGAACCCCTATTCCTAAATGTAGGGCTACAGAGCCCGTCTACGAACCCGACCTGTCCCTTGACCCAAAGAATCCTCACACCAAGTTTCATCAAAATATCTCTTTCCCTTCGAGAGTTATGGTGCTTAAAGACGGACGGACGGACAAACGGACAAATTTTACGAAGTCATAGGTTACGTTTTGGGATCCCAAAAAAAGAGATACAAAATAAGGTGGATGAGGATTCGCGATCCGATAATGCGATATCTGACTTAAAATATCGGATCAAGACTCAAGACCGAGGTTCAGAGTGGCTGAGGCAGATGTTACTTCCGACATTAAATTTCCCTAACATGACTGTCTGTTTGTCCGCGGATGGGTTCTCATTTTCTGCCATTTGATGCAGCCAATACCCGCTTTTTCGAAAGTCTGGTACAACCTCGGTACTACCCCAGCATAATTTAATATACCCGAAATTTCTTTATTCTCACTTCTCTGGGACGCTTCCTATGGCACTATTCATCAGTTACGGCAAAGAAGATTCATGTGGACGAGACGAAATCTTTCCAAACCATCATCGACAAACATAAAAAAAAAATCATTGTGAGGTATAGGATTTTCGGCTTTGAGATGTACGTTTGGTAACTAGTATGAACCTGCAAGTTATTGGAAACGTTTCTTGACAATTTCTGTATTGTTTAATCCTAGAATTTGAGCAGAGTGTAATCAGAAATGAGATCCGGAAGGCTTTTACCACAAAATAATTCTCGCATCCTATTGGTTGGTTTTGGTGTCTTCGAATCCAAATCCAAATCAGTTTTGCCAAGTTGACTCAGACTTTCGTTAGATATGGTGCAATCTCTGTGCATTTTCTCGGGTATAATCCTCCCAGTAGGGTAGAGATGAGTAGAGATACATTTATTAAAAAAAAAAACAGACACTATTCGCCTTTCGCCTGCCAAGAAAGGCAATGAAGCTTGGAAGGGCAAGCGAGGTTATTCATTTATAGTTATTCACTACACTCATACCGAGCTACTCAGACACTAAAAATCAACTAGTGAATGATACAGATGAAACGACAAGAAGAAGATGAGACAACAACAAATAAAGAAAATCGGAGAAAAATACCTTGAATAGAATGGACAACCTGGATCGGGTTTCTCACCAATTTCATTCCCGAGACAAAAGGAACTTCTTTGCCCGTGACTTGAAAGCAGGAAGACTAGGCGCGTTTTTCACACACTCGGGCAATATATTCCAAACATAAGGACCATAATGGCGAATTACAAAAGATGCCCGAGTCGTGCTTCTAAACTCATGACTTAAATTATCCGAATTTCTTGTATTATGATAATGACGATCTCTATTATAAGTAAAAAGATTTTCAAAAGCAGGGGATAAGCAGCTGATTCAAATATTTATACGAGAAAATTGCAACTTGATAGTCGCGAATTTGGGATACATAGATTAATTTATTATTTTTAAAATGCTCATGAGCAGGGACCTCATCAGAATCAACAAATTCCGATAATAATTTCACAGCTTTATTCTGAAGTTTTTGTACTCTTTTGAAATACGTTACAAAATTACTTGCCCAAATTGAGCGTCCGTAGCTAATGTATGGAGAAAATATATAAAAATAAATCATTTTAAGGATAATTTTAAGGTCATTTTAAAAATAAATCATTTTAAGGCCTAGTTGGGTTTTTGCGGTAATCGGGTGTCTGTAACTCAAACGAATTGTTGTTTTCGCAGTTACTGACTATCTGTTAAGTCCGGTTTTCACCTCCCGGAACTTCCGGAATCTGGGCTTCCAGATTATTCTTTGACGTCTTCTGTAAATTGCACCTGGAATATGAACCGGTCCGAAAGTACATCAAAATAATCTGGAAAGAAGGGGCTTTTGAACTTCCAGGTTTCCGGAATTTTTAAGTATCGCAGAAGAAATTCAAAATAAAATCTCGGAAAATCTGGGAACCCAGATTCCGGAAGGTGAAGACTCACCTTTACCCCGACGAATTGTCGTTTTCTCAGTCATCTAGTAACATATATCTGGTGCAGAGAATTCTAGCTATTAGTTACTATTGGTAGAGGGGTGGAACACGCTCTAGGTGAAACTGCGAGCAGACGATAAGGGTTTCCCGGATAGATTCTCTTCACTTTCATCTTTTAGCTGAACAAAAATCTGAACTTTCGCATATGGAAGTGATGATGGTGCCGGAAATCCGGTCAGGAATTCCAGCCCGGGAGCGCCCGACCCTGTCCATGTGCTCGAACTATTACCGTGAAAACGCAACTAATGTTTTCGTGACCGAGGGGCTGCTCACTCCCGATTTTGTTGTACACCAAGTGTTGGGGATTGGGTAACACCGCGTTTGGAACACAATCGTGGATTTTTGCTAGGCTCAATAGCCGAGAGACACAGGTTCTTCTTGTTATCCTTTCTTGATAGGATGCATTTAGAGATTAGTTTCCGGTATTTATGATGCAGGAATCGCTCGTAACTATTCTGCGACGTTTTTAAGGTCGCCTCTGCAGAGAAAAAAAACTCTGAGAATTATTCTGTCGTTTTGAATTATGGTGGGATTTGCAACAATGCACGCTTGTAACTTTAAAGCTTATTTTGACTTCTTTAGCGGAAAACTTCGGATCTCAGTTCATCTAAAGGTCGCTTGTGCAGCAAACTTAACTCCCTGGTAACAGTTTGCAAGTTATTGTTCGTTTGACCCAATGTAGTAATATTGTTTATTGGGTACAAACTTCCCTTGACAGCACTTGTATGATAAGATAAGATGTACACAAAAAATCCATGAAAATAAAGAAAAACAAAATAAACAAAAACAAATAACAGACTGGAACAAGTCTGACTTCATTAGTAACCTACCATTAAATATAGTAACCATAAACATTGGTGACCTACTAAAGTCACGTAGTAAATTGGCCAGACAGTTTTTTTTTTCCACGAAGAGAAAACTACAGTTTAATTGCTTAATTTAATTGCACACTTCACATTTTATTTAGGAAAAGCCCTTTTTTAAATTGCCTGATTTTATTGTTTAAAACTCCATAGCGGGTTTCAGAATATCAGGGAATTTTTAATTCATACCCACCAACTTTTCAGGATATATAAAGCCTACGAGTTCTCTCGTGCTAAGCTACCATTTCACCGCGGTAATGTGGGGTAGTCATGCTGGGAGGTGGGAGAAAAATGCATGACAAATAATGACACAGGACATGCTATCTTAGGGAGATTCAGATCCAGCTAGGAGCGTGTTCCGTATCATTTTGGGATTAGTGTGGCTAGTGCAGTTAAAGCAGCCATGTCAGTGTCATGCCCATTCATTCTTTTTTGCTCCCGGTACTTCTTTTTCAGTCACCAAGTTGTCACTTTCACATACACGATCACAACCTTTTTGCGTCAGTTTTTTATTCCGTTCACGTGCCTTACGTAATTTGAATATCTAGGGTGTTGATGATGGATGATGCTAGTTTTATGCTGTTTCGGACATTACAAACGAAAAGGAAACGAGTGCGTTCCATTCAGACCGATAAAGTCAACAACTTTAGAAGACAAGCCTTCACTGACTTCCCCACAGAAATGTTTAGCAAGTTAAGCAGCAATGGACATGTTCTAGCGAGCTGCTCGTTTTCCAAATTAAGCAATGCCAAAAATCCGTTTCCTATATATACATTTTTGAAATTCCCTCCAAAACAACAAATTCAAGAGTCCTACCGTAAGCCTTACTAAAAAACTAAGTGAATAAGTAACGGGTAACTAGATTGTCATATCCCAGCCCTTTATGGTTAAATCTTTGAGTAACCGTATTTTAAGCTGTGACCGAACTTTAGTGTGCGCTATTTGGATGTCTTATATTTGTATTTGAGTTCCCTGTTACATCCAAGTCGATAAAAATGTGATTTTGTTTAATCTGATCTCTCGAAGTTGTGATTACTTTCAGTTATTAAAAAAAAAAATATGTAAGGAAATATATGATAATGTTGCTACGCTGGACGGGGTTGCTGAATAGATGGAGGAGCACCTATCAGCAGAGTTAACAAACTTAGGTGATTGCCGTACACCGTACCCCGGGGTCCCCTGTTCAAGTGTGATTTCGCGACAGCACTTTTGTTCGTCTCCTGTTAATAGACTGGAATAATTTTCTAACTGTTCTAATCAAGCAAGACTAATCATGTAAATAAAGCAAGTCCAACACAGTCCGACACCTACTTCGCAAAGCTTTGGGGTTTCTGGAGTGTATGGTGCTGGTTCTTCCGTACTGTGGATACGCTGTGAGGCGTGAAAGTTCCGCCAGATTGAAAGAATAAAAATAAAGATAGACCCCATGCCATGCAAACTAACTCGAAAAACCTGTTATCCTTGGCGTCTTTTTCTCACATATCCCGCAACGATATCGGGCCCATGTCCCACCTCCTCATTCCGCATCATTCATTCGCAAATATCTTTTTCCTTTGCTCGTTCTCGATTGGCTTATCTTAGCTCTCACACTTTCCCGTTTTTTTTTTCGCTGAATTGCTGGAAAGGGGATTTCCTGACAGCTTTGTCCTGCAAATAGTGTTAGAACTTCGGAGGGAAAACATCCTTCTGGGACCGGGAGTTGACTGTAGAATTATAAAAACAGATAATTTATCGGCTGAAGGGATTTCAAAACAGATGAACTGTATTAGCGATGGCTGTATTTTATCAGGCTGAACTAATTGACTGACGGTCCAGAAAGGCGTGCAGAACATATTTGTACATAGTGTGTAACCACCTACACGGGAGACCCTAGAGAGCAGTCTAAAATAAATCCTTGATTTTTTTTTATAGGCAATGCCAAACGTTGCGGTATACTGACCGACAATAAATTAAATTCAATTTTATCTATAACCCGTCTAGGTAAAGACGGAGTATAGGAATTGAGAAAAACACAACAACAACAACCAAAGTAATTAATATTCACTAAACCGGAATATCATGGGTGGTGACAATTTTTCTTCATCCTCTTGATGGATCGTCCTCTTGATGGAAATAATTTTTAAATGTTGCTTTCAAAACTTCAACCAAATTATGGATATTTTGGAGGTTAAAGCGCCCAGCATTTTGCGTAGTGTAGTGGCAAGAATACGTGCTGAATCCGTTTATGAGCTTTATCATATTTTCCCGCTGGATAAATAGTTCGCCCGGAATCTGGCAGAAACCGGAATTATGGTAGAAGTAAAAGTTTTCTTGAGGTTGTTCAGAGCATCGATATAGGGGTAAGGATACACGCAAACCGTATATCCTTCCACCTTATGAACTCTACTCAGAATGAGTAGATTGACCGGAATCCAACCACAACCGGAATTTTGAAAAAAAAAGTTTTTTCTGAAGTTGTTGAAATCGGTTGGGAAAAGTTGGTGTATCCGAAAACGATGCGATGAATCGGAGGATAGCCTACTATGTGTTCTCGTCTTGGGTGAATAGTCCAATCGAAATCTGGTGAAAACCGGATGTCTATTCGGATGAGCCTGATTGTCTGATATGTTTTTGCTCAAATAACTTAACGTGTCATCAAGAGCCAATCTCCAAGTTGAGTTTAGTGCCCAAAGAAAAGAGCCATTTATAGATTTCGGCATATCATTTAAACATTTACACGAAAGTCGATGCGAACAAGATCGCAGGGATATAATGTTTTCAGTAATTCATGGAATTCTCCCATATAAAGATCGCTTAAATAGGATGATAAGGTCAGAAAGCCCCTTGTGCCATCTGTGTGGAGAAACAGTTAGTGACGGTATGAGGCATGAACTAATAGAATGTAGTGAGAATGGAGAGATTTTTTTGAGGATTTTCGAGGTATTAGAGAAAGAGGATGTGAACGTAGCGAGTGTCGAGGATCGAAAGAAAATTGTGAAGTTATGTTTTGAAGTGGAGGATAAACTTAAAGAACGAGCTATGTGTTTCGTGGTTATGTGCGCATGTGTGTATGTGTGGAAAAGACGAAGAAAAGGAGGAGGAGTGAAATTTAGCCAGTTTGAGGCGTGGTTGAAAGGGCTGGTAAAAGTGAATTCGCAGTGTACGAAGTGGTCGAGAGCGGTTGATTGCGAGTGGCTGGAGGGTTTAAATTTGCACAGTAAAATTTAATTTAATGATATTTGGAAATAATTGTAAATATGTTAATATAATTTTAATAAGAAAATAATTTGGTTTAAAGTTAGTTTTGTTTGATTTTTGTTTTGTTTTTATAGGAAAAGCATTCAAATTTGTTTTTTGTGGGTTTTAGAAAAAGAGAAATGGTATTTTAAATTTTTGTGTGAGTGTGGGATGATTTCAAGGTGTTCTATTACCGATGTTTGTTTTTTGTAATAATAGAGCACATTGAAATCATTTTGTTTGTTTATGGGGAAATTTAAAAAGAATTTTTGATTTAGTGTTAAGTTTTAAATTTGGGAGGTTGGTGTGTTTGTTTTTTTATTGTATAAGAATTCGAGTCTTGTTTTTGTTTTTGAGGTAGTAGTTTTTTGCCACCACAGTAGATGTGCCCTATGGCAGAAGGGCACCTCTCGGCGTGGGTTGTGCTGTTTTTTTTTTGTTTTGTTTTGTTTTTTGTGTTTGACTCGTTTTCATGTTACAATAATCTTTTTGAATGCTTTTCATTGATTTTGATTTTTAATAGTTTTTTTATTGTAAAAAGTAAAGGTGAAAATATTAAGGTAAATGTTAAGTGACATAAATAGAATAGTAAAGATAGAGTTTTAAAAAAAAAAGGAAGAAAGAAAATTTTGATGTTTTAAAGATGTGATGAAAAGGGTAAAATGAGAAATAATGGTAAAGAATAAAAAAAAAAAAAAAAATTGAATGTAGAGATAGAGGAAAGTGTAGGTGACGCTAAATATATAGGTCGGTCATTGAAAAATAATTTAAAATATTAGATCTTAGGACCGTTGGCGTCACCGAGGGAAAGTGGAAGCGTAGTCACCTGGCCAAATCATATTGGACAGGAAGAACTGAAAAGATACTACGCGGCTTAAAAAAAAAAAAAAAAAAAAAAAAAAATTTACTTAACGTGTTGGTTAAATGGTCGATTAGGGTGGTATCAGATGTCTGTGTGGTGTCAAATGCGAAATATCGAACATCTGAAAGAAGCGATTGTATGTATTAGAAAGATCAACAAATATTCTCCTTGGGATTCCGTCGAAACCTTTGTCTTGTTGCTTTAAATCACTCTGGCGCATTTGGGAAAGACCATGTTGTTTCCTTCTCTGTATTATCTTGGTATTATGTCTTAAGTTGGCTGTTATTCGTCGAGGTTGGATTAAACGTGTTGGTTAAATGGTCGATTAGGGTGGTATCAGATGTCTGTGTGGTGTCAAATGCGAAATATCGAACATCTGAAAGAAGCGATTGTATGTATTAGAAAGATCAACAAATATTCTCCTTGGGATTCCGTCGAAACCTTTGTCTTGTTGCTTTAAATCACTCTGGCGCATTTGGGAAAGACCATGTTGTTTCCTTCTCTGTATTATCTTGGTATTATGTCTTAAGTTGGCTGTTATTCGTCGAGGTTGGATTAGGATATAAGGGGCAAGTGCCCAGAAAACACGTTTTAAAAAGTACCTCGAAATAATCTGTGCGGGTAAAAATCAACTCTTTGGGATACGAGCACCTTTTCCGTTTACGAAAGTGTAATAAGCATTGAAAATGAAAACACACACATGCATTCTCGTCCCTCGTGTTGCTACTTGCTGGTTGCCCTTTGCTTGCTGCCTGGACGCGGATTGGTGACGCCGAGACTCTTAATTTCCTTCCATGAGCGTTTTGTTTAAATATCGAGAGTTTTGTTTAAATATCGACATGTAATAATTTCATCATTTCGATTTATTTCTGTTTTTCTATAAATTGGTTACTACGCAGCACAATAACGTTTCGTCCCTAAACTTCTGGTTGGTTAAAACGATGAGTTTTCACGTCATGGGTTAGGGTTACTGTTATAGGCTTCTGCCTAAACCGTGGCCGCTCAACCGAGTGGCCTGAAAGGAAGGGCTCTTCCTTTCAGCTCACTCAGTTGCTCACGTAGTCTTCCGACACGGTACCGTCTTAACGAAGGCGTAGATTTGTTCGTATGGTTTTCAGGTTCAGGTTCAGGACACGTTTATTAATCTCTACTTACTGTTATGTTTTTACTTCGAAGCTTCACCACACTCTGCTGTGATCTGCCTCGAAAATGACTAGAAAAGCCCTTTTAAAGACTCTTTCTCTGACGTCAAACTCGCCTTGCCCAACTCCCACTGATCACCTGCTCGTCTCCAGCTTTCAAACCGCAGCGTCTTGGAAGCGTTATGTAAGAACTTCTAGTGGAACTTGGTTTTGAATTCTCCTTTTAAATTTTGCTAAGTTTGAAAGGTTCGGAATTTTGTTCGGAAACAATGTTCCTTTTAAATCTGAGTTTAAAGGTTCGGAAACAATGTCCCTTTAATTCTGACTTGAGTTTAAAAGGTAAACCAGATAAACACTATAAATATAAAAGATAGGAAGACCCTTCGTAACATGGTATTAATAGTGACCACAAGAGAGGGAGGTTTGTAGTAGGACCAGTAGCTGTACCAGTAGCAGTACCAGTAGTTTTGATACTGACTTTAAGCAAGAACAAATAATCACAAGAAAGTCTCTCTATCTCTGTAATACGACCATTTAGAGTCGAATACATTCCCAATACCCTGCCGTTGCAAACGAGCGGACGGTAGGAGCGACGCCGAACATAACAATTCGTTACCTCTACAGACAGCTATATCGCAGTAGAGCCCTGAGGAGAATTTTCGAGAGTAACAGCCTGTTGGTTTGTCTAGCATTGTGACGTCACGTGTGACGCGCTGCAGAGCGGATCTTCCCCTCCTGCTACTGTTTTTCCTCTGATATGCGCAGCGGGAAAGAGGGAAGTAAATGGGTATCAGCATAGTTGCTGCATGCTGCATGGGACCAAAGACGGAGGTTCTGTTGGATCATTTGTTCTTGCTTTAAGCCAGATCTTGCTACACATTGCTGCACCTTCCTTATGGAAGGGCATTCTCCCTCAGGGACATTTCACAGATGTAGTGTCCACGAAGCAGGTAGTTTTGGGTTTCTGGTTGGAAGCAACGAAAATACCGAATTAATTTATAAATGCGAATGAATGACAATAGTTTTTCCTCCATCGGTTTGATCGGAGCTTCGTAATCTTCTTCATCTAAATGATGTCGCATGCTCGCTTTTAATACAGGCGGCTTGGTTTTCTTTTTGGTAATTGTAATTAGTAAATAGGCAGTGCTATTTATGATGTTGTCTGTGCAAAATTATTCGGAGTGAAGTTAATCATTAATATTTTTGTTTGTGCTCCAAAAGAAGTATGTTGAGTGTAAAATAGATTTTTTTTCCGTTTGCTTGTCTGACAGACACTTTGTCTCACGATACAAGCTTCCATTCAAATCTTTGTAACTTCCGGCTGCAAGTAAATTAGACCCAGAGCAAAATAGCACTAGGGAGTAGCGATAACACCTATGCTTTCCATGCTTTGCAAACGGGCCATACTCTTGACGCCGCCCACTACGCTTGCGTCATTAAAAGCGTGAAAAACTTACATGTTTAGAAATTTCTGGTAAAGCAAAGTTGCTGTCTGCAGACACCAAGGAAACAATGGAGGCTGTTTCATTTTTTTGCTGTGTTCAGAATATGAGGTTGTTGGAGCCAGCGCTGGTGCACGACTGATTGAGTTTCAATAGGAACGTTCACTACCGCTAGTACTGCGAGCATCGCCGCTGTTCGAACTGTGTGTCACTTTTTCCAAGTCTTGGCATTACTCTCTAGTGTTATTTTGCTCTGATTAGACCAGAAGTCTCGACTCGATGGAAACCCGAAGGGGAATATTTCATGATCTACCCAGTACAGACAGTGGGTCTGGCAGATGTAAGGTATTGGCCGAACTCCCTAGTAACATATAGTATCGTCCAAAAAGATCCCTAAACCAGATCCATTAGGTAATACTTACCAGCAAAAGGCATATCAAGCAAAAGCATATAAACTAAGTTCAGAAATGGCTGTAGCATGAGTTCTTACCCCTATAGGCCTATCGATGCTCCGATTGACTTCCGGGACAAATTTTAGGTTAACCAAATTTCCAGTTTTGACCGAATTCCGGTTCGAGCTACTTGTCGGACGGGGTTACCTCCCCGGTTTCAGCATCTCTCTTTACCCTTAAATCAACTGTCAAATTAGCTCGAAACTATTTCGTTAATCCCTAAATCTGAATCCCCACTCCGCCCTTAAATACAAGGCTACGGAGCCCATCTGCGAACTTTTCCAGCACTTATATGCAAAGGATCCCCCCCATATCAAGTCTGACCCAATTTAAAATATCTCAACTGCTTCAAGAGTTATCGTTCGCAGTCGGAGGAAACCTTTACGAACTTTTAGGTGTCCGGTCACTAACGTTTTCGGACCCCAGAAATGTCCTGCCATCTCAGCTTCCCGCATATTATGGTATTTCTAATTTTTTAGCCTCTTTTAGTGATTCTCATTTTGGTTTTACCTTTATATTGATCTGTTCTGTTCCTCTTTGTGGGCTAAATGTATCCAAGGCGTTGTTGGTCTTTAGTAATCTTATTCTTTGGGTTCTATATTACTTTGTAAGTAGGGTCAGGTTAGTTCAGGGGCTTTGCTTACCAAATTACTTTAGGAAGCAACTTCTATATTACTTTGTAAGTAGGGTCAGGTTAGTTCAGGGGCTTTGCTTACCAAATTACTTTAGGAGGTAACTGGGATCTGTTGCTTCGCCTTCTGAAGCTTAGACAGCTTTCGATCTTTACCTTTAGAGTTTGGATTACTTTCTTTATTGTTTACTTACAACCTAATTGACTAGTGTGGCTCACAATTTGGCTTGTGTATTACTTTGTAAGTAATGTGAGGCTAGTCCAGGGGCTTTGTTTGCCAAATTAATTTCCTAGGTAATGGGGATCTGTTGCTTCGCCTTCCAAAACTTAGAGCTTTTGATCGTTCCCTGTGGAGCTTCGATCACTTTCTTGATTGTTTACTTAGAGTCTAATTGACTAGTGTGACGTACGCTGTTTTTCGTTTGCATGTTCTGAATCTGTATGCTATTTATGTCGTTTCTGATGGTCAGCCCTTTTCCCTGTCTGATTTTAATAGCAGCAGTTTGGCTTCAGGTTACCGGATGCTCAGTCGTCAGATACTGGCAAAGAGTATGTAATATAAAAATATGTAGGCTACGTATTTGTCCATCGTCCGTAACGGCTGAGACCCAAGGATGGATTATAAAAGATTGACAGAAAGAGGAGTAGGCGCAGTTCCCTCAAGATGAGTGAAAATACAAGAAGAACAATAGGCAAGGTGTATTTATAGCCCTTTTTGTATTTCAGGTGTAGGCCTATTCAAACCTCTTTTTGTATTTCACTCTTGAAGAATTTACGAAAAATTTAAGGGCTGCTTTCCGATACAAAAGGGCATATGCTGGGTGGGCACTAGAAAGCGGGGTGAGGGGCAAGGATTGTCCCCGGGGGATACGTGCCCGTTCCCTCCACAACGACAGTATTTGTCTCTATCCGTGCATTCGGCTGCAACGTGGCTAAATCCCTGGCAATTGCTGGCCAGTTGCCAGCGATTCTTCGACCATAGCTCGTGATGCTTATGAAGCACACTTTACTGAATGAATTTCTGTTTAGTGGTGCTACAGGGATTTGTCTGCTAAGTTTTATTGCGGCCCTTCTTGGCAGGGTCCTTTTCATTTATTTAGTATTACCAAAACTGGTAAGCTTTAAGGACACGCCGCAATTAATTCTACTTCAGTAGTATTTCTATCCATTTCGTTCCCGAGATTCTTCACTCCATAAGCATGTCCTATTTTCTCCAGAAAACATCGAATAAACCTTCAATGGCCACAAGCTTACCTGTAGCTGTAAGGGTTAGATTGCCAGGGACTTAACGATCGCAGCCTAATGTACGTATTCAGTATAGAGAATGCACGAGTACTGTCTTTGTGGAGGGAACTGGCACGTATCCCCCAGAGATAATCCTTGCCCCCCCCCCACCCCGACTTTCTAGCGCCGACCCAGCAAACAGCCTTTTGTTTCTGGAAGTTAAGGAAAGCAGCTCTTCAGTTTTTCGTGAATTCTTCAAGAGTGACCCTAAAAGATCAGCGAAAACAAATACGGAAAAGGAAAGAAAGAAGGGAGCTTGGTTTACCTGGTTAAGCAGTACACTAGGAATTTAGGAAGAATAAAGAATTAATATAAAAAGAAATTAAATAAGAATAAACAATCAGTATAAATTTTTATAAGAAAGAGAATTGAATGTTTCAAGAAAATTTGACTGTAATGTGTTTATTAACATGTTTTCTGGAGTCGATGACCCGGAGGCACAATGGGACATTTGAGACGTCAACTGCTCTTCTTCTAGTTGTTTGTTCTAATTTATGAATTTCTTCCAGACCTCCTAATTACTACATGTCTGACAGCAATCGAATGATAAGGCAGCACTCCCAGCCGGAAGCTACCTGTTATCACTGCGCTCCACATCCGTCTCTAAGAAAACTTCACGAGCCCGCCTCAGGCACAGGAGAAGGCATAGCCCTCATCGCTGCTGATACGATCAGGATGAACGGAGGGCTGAGACCTTTTAAGCAGGTAAGACGCTTATATGTTCACCGAAAAACGCTAAAACGCTGAAAAACGCCACACTTGTGCTCATCAATTAATCACAAATGTACTTCTATAGGTGATTATGATTATCAGGTTAATTTATTTTTTAAAAAATGATATTTGATCCTCAATTTGATCACAAGTTCATGGCAGAGAGCAGGCTCTATTTCCAGAATATTTAAAAAGATGTCTTTATTATTTTAATTCTTTCCGCTGGGATCGGCGTGTATATTACAAAATGAGAAACACAAAGCTGTGGATATGAATACAACATTACCTACGCATATTCGTACAAATAACAAAAAAAAAGACCTCTTAAGAACAGTTTAATCATAGATATTCCTTGATAATAATAGTGACTAAATATAGTAGTGCTAAATTATTTTGAAAGTGTCTTATTCATTTGTGACATTCGGCAGATCTTTCTTGTTTATAATGATTGATGAAAAATCGATGAAAATACGTTACTCCGTTAGGTTACTCCGCCATTCCAAAATAAACATTTTTCGTTTGTTTATCAGGTAATGCTTCTCTCACTACAAAATACATCGAACTTAAGTTTACGACTCTACACTTGTATCCGTGTGAAAAATCTTGCAGATTCATTCGTAGTACCTCAATGTTGGCAGGAATATTTGGAAACGACAACATCTAATTGGTAAACACGGAATTCCCGAAAACAAACTAAAAATGGCTGAAGTTTAAACTTAATTTTACAATCAGGAATAAAGCACCGTCTTTGACGTTCCTCGCAAGCCATTTCCTAAACGAAAAGCCGCGTCATTGATGAAACTCAAATTGCGCGGGCTACCTGTGAATTTGGTTTTGTCGGAAAGCCGTCCATCGTCTCTACGTCACTATGAGACCTCAGCAGTCAGAATAATTCAATGTGTCAGTTGCAAGATACAACAAAAAAGCTGACTTTTCAGTTAAATATATTTAAATAATGCATAAAACGGATAAGTCAGCTACGAGCTACGATGTGGCAGCGATATTTCGGCCCTTCTTGGCAAGGGTCCTCGTTTTGTTCTTCCCCAACGTTGACCCTGAAGATTGACAGCCCGACGATGACCCTTGCCAAGAAGGGCCGAAATATCGCTGCCAAAGCATCGTCGCTGACGTATCCACTTTATGCATTATTTGAATATATGTTTCAAAGTCAGCTTAGGCAAAGTCAGCTACAGAGATGGGCGAATCCGAATCCGGATTCGGATTCGAATCCAGGATTCGTCCTTTTGGCCGGATTCGAATCTTCTGCTTGTCAGGCTGGATTCGGATTTGGACTCGGATTCCAAACACTCAATCTTTCGAATCCGCTCAAATTTCTAGTCTATATCCTTCTAGTTTCCGTTTCCCAGTTTTTACACAGTGGGTTTTGGCAATCCAACTTTTTGATCTTCACCCACCAACCATCATCAGTAATCTGTAGTCAGTGATTGTTGTCACCACTGACTTTTAGACGATAACCTGCGTCTATGATATGATTTTTTTTTAAAGGTCGGATTCGAATCCGGATTCGATTCCGGACTCGAATCCTTAGCACGAACTGGTGGATTCGGATTCGGAATCGGATTCGCACCTAGCCCTGGATTCGGATTCGCTCATCTCTGGTCAACTAGGTTTTTTTGCAGTTAAACTTTAAGTTAGGTTTCCTTTGTGCTCTGTTCTCTTGAGTACATTCGTGGTCGGTCAGTACTTGCTTAGGATATTTCAGATTCTGTGATCTTGGCAGGTCTGGTATTTATGCTCTCCAGAAATAGTTCCCAGCGTTGTCAGCTGGCTTCTTCTAGAAAGAAGCAAGTGGTATAATTCGTTGCTTCTCTAATTGCTTTGGACTTCGATCGATCAGAATGACACTACATTAATCATTTTCTTTGGAAACTGGGCATGACTATTAGAGCTTCTTCCGATACCACAAATGGTCGACTATCGCCGGAAGATGATGGATACAGTAAAGCTGCAGTAATTTAATATCGTCTTCTCTGATCGTCTGAAGAATTTGGTTTCTTCTCTCAAATAATCGGGATGACCTAGAGTTTACTCATTGTTTTGATTCGCTTTTTTGGCGTTTTTTGGTTGAAAAAGGTCGACTGTCGGAGGAAGGTACATGATCCAGGTCCAGGATACACTGGTTCCTGTTCAGTCGGTCTTAAATGATCATTTGACAAAGATCATTTCGTTCTAGGGACGATCGGGTAAGCCTAGAGTTCACTCATTACTTGATTCGCTTTTCTCGGAATACTTCGGACCCAGCCATAATTGCCCATGACAATCTTAAATACTTCCCGGTTCTTTAATTTGAAAAATACTTCTTAACAGTAAATATCGATCAATGGGGGCCGGCAGGGATACGAGCTCGTTTCGTTAGCTCTGCCCCATTTTATACATTGACTATACGTAGATAATATACGTAGATAATATAAAGTTGGACTTATTACTTTTCGCTCGAGCCTACCCACGATTTTGCTCATAGTTTTGTGAGTCACTTTCCACTACCCTGATTTCTCTTTCCTAATAGGCTTCCTCGTTCCTTGGTGGGTTTGGTTCTGTAATTAAGTTTAATTCAAAAAGGTAACGTAAGTCAGTATGTAAGTAGTTTATTTGTGACCCGCCATTTTGAACAAGACCAAAGGTTTCGATGGGATCCCAAAAATTTAATATTTGACCCAGACAACTAGGTCTTGCCTACGCCAGAGATCCAGTCTTCGCCAGGCTAATCATCTGAGAAAATCAAGTTCAGATATAGGCTACCTGTATAAGCCATATCGATTTTGACGATACTGATCGAAACTTCCTGCTTTACTTCTACCAAATTTCTGGTTTCCGGCCGAATTCCGAGCGAACTACTTGTCGAGCCAAAAAAAAAGATAGTTCGGAAACGAATTCAGCGCATCTCCTTATCCCTATAAAGATCATGTAATCAACTTCAAATAAAACTTTAACTTATAAAAAAAAAAATCCGGTTTCAACCGGATTCCAGACGAACTTTATGTCCGGGTAAAAAATGATTGTGATAGACAGATCAGCGTTTCTTCTTACCCTTACATCTATCATCTAATCAACTTCATACAAATTTTACTTTTATCAAATTTTCCGGTTTCGGCCGGATTCCGGTCGAAATCCTTGCCCGGCGAGAAAATAGTTTTCACCATCGTGTTCAGCATGTCTTTTTACCCCTAAATCGAACATCTAATCAACTTCAAATAAAACTTTTGCTTTTAACAATTATTCCGGTTTCGGCCGGATTCTGGGCTAACTACTAGTCCGGCGAGAAAATGGTTTGCACCATCGTGTTCAGCATGTCTTCTTACCCCTAAATCGAACATCTAATCAACTTCAAATAAAACTTTTGCTTTTAACAAATTTTCCGGTTTCGGCCGGATTCCGGGCGAACTACTTGTCCGGCGAGAAAATGGTTTTCACCATCGTGTTTACCATGTCTTCTTACCCCTAAATCGAACATCTAATCAACTTCAAATAAAACTTTTACTTTTAACAAACTTTCCGGTTTTGGCTGGATTCAGGGCGAACTACTTGTCCGGCGAGAATATGGTTTTCACCATCGTGTTCAACAGGTCTTCTTACCTCATAATCGACTATCACATTAGCTGTTTCAAAATATTTTGTTTGCCCCTTAATTTAAAACCCCTCCTCCAACCCCTAAATGTAGGGCTACAGAGCCCATCTACGAACTCGACCTTACTCTTGACCCGAAGAATCCTCACACCAGGTTTCATCAAAATATCTCATTCCCTTCGAGAGTTATCGTGCTGACAGACGGACGGACGGACGGACAGACGGACAACTTTTGCGATGTCATAGGTATCCGTCACTAACGTTTTGGGATCCCAAAACGGAGTATAAAAAGAAAATAAAGAAAACACATCAACACTTACAATTATTCAGTCTTCGACCATGAAACAGTGTAGACCAAGAAACTGCTGTCTCCCTATCTCGGTCATACAAACATGCCGAGTCGAGTAAAATACGACCGACTCCCGATGCAAACGAGCGGCTTCGCGCCACATCACGTTTCGTTACCTCTACAAATAGCTAGATCGCCGGTAAGTTGCTAAAGAGGACATCTAGAACTTCGACCATGAAACAGTGTAGAACCAAGAAACTGCTGTCTCCCTATCTCGGTCATACAAACATGCCGAGTCGAGTAAAATAGACCGACTCCCGATGCAAACGAGCGGCTTCGCGCCACATCACGTTTCGTTACCTCTACAAATAGCTAGATCGCCGGTAAGTTGCTAAAGAGGAAATCTAGAAGTCAACGCTGATTGGTTCTATGGAGGCGCTCCAGAGCGGATCAGCGCGCGGAGTACGCCTCCTGCTCGCCTTTTCTGATATTTCTTGTGCGATAGGCAACGGTGAAGACGGAAGAGAAGTAAACGGGGATCAACATCAGCTCAAAGCTAGAGTAAATACCTCCAGCTCCGCACAGATTTGTCGGGGTTTTTATAGTCGCTGCATGAGACTAAAGACAGAAGTTCTTACTGATTATTTGATCTTTGTAGAACGTCATGTGCTGGTTGGTTCCAGTTGTGAGGATTTTTGGTTACCCTAAAAAGTAACGCTGGTGTCTTGAACTTCTCCGTTACCTCTCCGTTAGCGTGTGGTAATGGCATAATTTTGGCCAATCGAGCAGGTATTTACGAAATACAGTAGAGGTATGCTTATGTGAACGTTTGTTGGCAGTGGACTTGGCCATTTTCTTGCACTTGCTGTGTTTAAAGCTAACTACCAGTTAGCGAAAGTAGTTAATTGAAGTTTAACTGAAAAGCCAACTCATTTGTGTGCCATTTAATTGGATACACTGAAATATTTGGATTCTGCAAAGGGATTTTTTTATTTTCCACTATCTGCTCTAGTTATGAGGCTCAGAATATCTCCAGCCGTCCGCACAGCGTAAATTCTACTATGACGCGGGAAATTTTAATCTCAACAAAAATGCAGCTTTTCAGTGGGCAGTGGTGAGATTGGTGAAGATTGCTTAGTGCCTTAACCAAAAAAATTGATAAATCTTTCTCGTAAGGCATACAGCAAAAATACAAGCGCATAGAGGCACCACAAATCACACGGAAATTCCACTATTTGAAAATCGATTATTCGCGAAAGCGGAACAACGAAGTAACTCATTTTCAGCGGGTCTTCAAGCAAATTTAAGTGAATAAGTGATGGGTAACTAGATTGTCCTATCCTAGCCCTTTTCGGTTGAACTTTAAGGGCATCTGAAAACACCTGTATATGTATTTTGGATCTTCGTTCTACCATTTAGCCTAAAACGTGCACTGTTCACATAAGCATACCTCTACTGTAGTCATCTCTAACGAATATCTGACTGTGTGCTTTTTGATCAAATCGGAGCACCCTGAGGTTGACATTTCAAGTTTCAAAGAACTTTTCAGATCATATTTCTTCAGCATGTTCGTGTGGCTCCCAGACAATCTAAACTTGAGATCTCATGTTTCCAGGATTGGTTTACAGACCCTTTCAAGTCAACTCATTGGTTCAAAATAGCGTGCCTCTCATCGAATACGGAATAGTGATTTCCGATTTTCCATCAATCTGGGTTCTTTTTTGAAGACAAAGATTGGAAGATTATTTAATTGTTCTCTTCCTGTTTGTCTTTCTTGTTTGCCCTTTGTTGCCATAGCAATGAGCAAAACGTACCCAAAGTATCTCAATCATCTTTCCTTTGAGTTCTTTCGATTGCAAAGACGGGTCCTAGCAAGGCATAAAAAAGAAATAATGAGAACAGAACCAAAATAATGAGAGCCAAAGGGACTGAATAATCGGGATTTGAACTTGACTTGGGCCTACCGTCACAGCGCCAGCATGAATGTTCACTTGTTTATGCAGTCTCGGGATTCTAGTTCGTATTTTTCAACTTTCTACAAACATTCCTGTAAAAAACACTCTTTTTCTCATCTAAAAGTGAAAACAAACACCTGTACAATCTAACAATTATAGTATCGCACAAAGTAAACCAAACAACTTTCTTCAGCCAACACTCTTTTTATAATCCCCTTCCTTAAACAAATTACTACTCAATACTTCAAATACCCCTCCCCGTCCATTGTTTACCTGTTGGGGATTAACAAATGTTTAACTATTAATCCAGTCTGCGAGGAACGGGTGAACTCAAACTCGATATTTTGTCATTTATTAGAAAGTGTTTTCTTAGGTGAATAGCGGATGAATGAATTTACTGCGGAAAGGGCCGAGGGCAATAGTAAAAATTACTGGATAATATCAGGGACCCATAAATTTCCTGTAATGACTCGCCATTCAGGGGGCTTGTCAATAAGAGATGCCTGTTACGACTTGTAGCTGGCTCACCTCAGAAACACCCCCCCCCCCCTTCCCCTTTTGTTTTTCTATCTGTCCACTGGGCTTCGCGGTAGGCGCATATTAAAATAATTAACAGGTACAAAGGTAAGGGGGGGCTAAGCTAAAAGTTATTGCAGTACAGTGGAAAAAAAATTTACGCATCTAATATCTGGTCTCAGTATCCAATGCCACACTGTCAGAAGTTTCATAACAGATCGCGCATAACACTTTCAAGAATAACACCTTTTTGCTTAGAAATAAAGTGTTATGACCAATTAAGTTTACACTATTTCGTGCCTAGATCTCCAACAACACCTTCAATTGGTAAAAATACTACACTGTCAGAAGTTACATAACGACAACAGAAGGATGCCCGGTTTCAACAGATAACACTTTGGGATGTTATCTGTTATGTTTCTTTCGTTCCCGTTAGTATTTTTACCAGTTGAAGGTGTTGTTGGAGATCTAGGCACGAATCAGTGTACACTTAATTGGTCATAACACTTTATTTCTAAGTGAAAAGGTGTTATTCTTGAAAGTGTCATGGGCTATCTGTTATGAAACTTCTGACAGTGCATAGCCTATGATCCGAATGCTCGCTTCGATTGCAGTGTATTGCATTATATCCTGACGTTCTTTTTATTGCTTCAGGAAATCTTAAGTTTTCTCTTTCAGCTCAGGTATAAAGTTAGGGACAACGGGGCTAGGACACCGCCGAGGGGTTGCTCACTCGCTGGGCACCACTGTACACCCTCCCTGGGCACCGGCTGGGCACCGCTGGGCACCGGCTGGGCACCAAAATGAAAAATGTAAAAAAGTGGAATGATGAATCGATGCACGTGACGAAATTTAGAAAAGAAGAAGAATAAAAATTGTTGTGTTGTGAAGCTTGTTGCTTCTGATAACTCCTATTCACACAATAGAGAGATTGCACCATATCCGACGAAAACGGCGGGAGAATAACGAAAAAATTTAACATTAGGAAGTATAGGACTTTAGACTTTGAGAGTAAATTACCGACCTTGGATAGCTGCTGTGAGTCAGAAAGTTGCTGGAATTCTGGCTTCTTCTTGTTGGAATAGTACACTTTTGCAAATTAATGTTCTTTTTTATGAGATTTTGAAGCCTTGAAAGTTTGTAAACAAAGAGGAAGTCTCGCGTCCTATTGGTCAGCTATGACGCGTTCCTTGAAGTACGCGTCATAACCGACCAATAGGACGCGAGCCTCCGTCTTTGTCTCCGTCTTTGAGCACCCTGCATGAACAAGACCAAAGGTTCCGATGAGATCCCAAAAATTTAATATTTGATCCAGACAACTAGGGCTTGTCTTCACCAGATCCAGTCTTCGCCAGGCTAATCATCTGAGAAAACCAAGTTCAGATATACCTGTATAAGCCATATCTATTTTGACGATACTGATCGAAACTTCCTGCTTTACTTCTGCCAAATTTCCGGTTTCGGCCGAATTCCGAGCGAACTACTTGTCCAGCAAAAAAAAAAAGATAGGTCAGAAACGAATTCAGCGTATCTCCTTATCCCTATAAAGAACATCTAATCAACTTAAATACAACTTTAACTTATAAAAAAAAATCGGTTTCAATTGGATTCCGGACGAACTATAATATATGTCTTGGTAAAACATGATGTCATATACAGATTCAGCGTCTCTTCTTACCCTTACATCTGCCATCCAATCAACTTCAAATAAAAATTTTGCTGTTAACAAATTTTCCGGTATCGGCCGGATTCCGGGCGAACTGCTTGTCCGGGTAGAAAATGATTTTCCCCAGCGTGTTCAGCATGTCTTCTTACCTTTAAATCCAACATCTAATCAACTTCAAATAAAAATTTAGCTTTTAACAAATTTTCCGGTTTCGGCGCGATTCCGGGCGAACTACTTGTCCGGCGAGAAAATGGTTTTCACCATCGTGTTCAGCATGTCTTCTTACCTTTAAATCGAACATCTAATCAACTTCAAATAAAACTTGCTTTTAACGAATTTTCAGGTTATGGCCGGATTCCGGGCGAACTACTTGTCCGGCGAGAAAATGGTTTTCACCATCGTGTTCAGCATGTCTTCCTACCCCATAATCGACTATCACATTAGCACTATCACATTAGCTGTTTCAAAACATTTTGTTTGCCCCTTAATTTAAACCCCCTCCTCCATCCCTAAATGTAGGGCTACAGGGCCCATCTACGAACTCGACTTTACTCTTGACCCAAAGAATCCTCACACCAAGTTTCATCAAAATATCTCATTCCCTTCGAGAGTTATCGTGCTTACAGACGGACGGAAGGACGGACGGACGGACAGACAGACAACTTTTGCGATGTCATACAAGTATTTCCACGTTAAGTTTCCCGAAGTTGAGATAAGATTTGATTGGCCATGTCGCGTACCGCCCATGGAACTCTTACTTCGAGTCTGAATTTTCAAGTAGTTTCCAAGAAAACGTAGAAGTGCATTAGGGTAGGATACTGAAGAGCCGACTGAGTATTGAGAAATATAATAGGATAATTAATCTAATTGGCATTTTGGGTTCTGCCTTTCTCAAATATTTTTTTTTTCGAATGTTCAATAAATTAGTGTCACCAGGTTTGTGATTTATGGAACCGGCTGGGTTCACCCGGGCTCACTCGGGCACCGGCTGGGCACCGGCTGGGCACCGCTGGGCACCGGCTGGGCACCGCAGGCACCACTGGGCACCGGGCACCACTGTACAACCATTTTGGGAGTGAGCAACCCCTCGGACACCGCCTGTTAAAGGACCATCGAAATCACGCTCTATATCTAACGTACATGATCTCGGTATTTCATTGCCATAGTTTGTGCTTCGGTTGTTCGCCTTTGCACTGTGGCTCATTCTATCATGACAGTTTTTCTTACGTTCCTACTTCAGCAAACTTTAATACACCCCCGGACAATATCAGTCGTTCCGTGTCATAGAAATACGTTTCTCGCCTGTTGTACTTCCCTGCAGACTTTCCTTGTCATGGTTCATTCATACTTCGGTGTCTGAAGATAATGCATTACCTCCATCAAGCTGTCAGGAGTATATTTATGTTTCCATGTTCAGCATTATTGCCACTTTACTAGATTTATTTAAAGCACCCATGACAACGTTTTTTGTTTTGAAGCTTGTTTATACTCCCCTTTTAGTTGTTTTTACTCGATCTTTAGGCAATCAGCATATGGAAGGGCAGATACTTTGTAGAACAAGAGCTAGAAGCTCATGGCACTTAGCAAAGCTGGGTCAGTGGATGACTGTGGGAGCTTGTCAACTGATCGTGGGTTTATTGTAATCCTTTTTAAGCAAAACCCTTGAGGCACGCATGATCATAGACCCTTGGGATCATGGAAATATGTCGTTTGGTCGAAAGTTTCTTTTTACTTTGCGGTTAGAATGCGAACTTTCAGAGAGCTAGAAATTCATTTGTAATCAACCTTGAGGCGGAAATAATCATGGGCCCTTGGGGATCATCAAATGTATCGTTTGATCAAAAGTATTCTTAATTCAATTCATTTTATTTTCCAAAAATTCTTCGTTGCGAAAAATAGCGTAGGAAAATGTCAATAAACATACTCTGACATGCAAATAGATATAATGCTATTACTTTATAATGCTATTCCTCCCAATCTTATACCATGTTATCCCTGTTGATAAATCTAATATTGTGAAATCTCTTCGACGGTTAAAGTCAAAGTCTTGTGACCTTGATGGTATTTGTGCGGCTCATCTTGATCCGCAGTCAGCTGAACTTATATCACATCTTCAGTTATTATTTCAGATGTGCCTTTCAAGGTCTATTGTTCCTGATTCATTTTTATGTGGAAGTGTTACTTCTATTTTAAAGAAAGGAAAAGATCTAAATTCGTGTAATTCGTATAGGCCGATTACCGTCGCTTGTACTCTAAGTAAATTATTTGAGTACGTTCTACTTCCACATATCGATGAATTTGTTAATTATGAGGCTAACCAGTTCGGTTTCAGGTCAGGTCTGAGCTGTCAACATGCTCATCGTGTTTTAGCGCAGCTTATTAAGGAAGCCACTCGGAATAGTAATAGTCTTCACTTTTGCACCCTTGATATATCCAAAGCATTCGATAGTGTTTGCCATGCTCAAGCTTGGTATGCTCTTAGTCAACTTGGTGTGAATGCGTCTGTGATTCTAGTTCTGAAGTTTTGGTATTCAAATTCTTATCTTAGATTAAAGTCAGGAAGCGGTGATTTTTTCGGACATATACCAGTCAAGTGTGGAGTTAGACAGGGGGGAGTTCTCTCTCCTCATATCTTTAATGCTTCTATTGAAAATGTTTTGTCTGGTATACGTAGTTCTTGTTTTACGGGATTCACAGACGTATCATACTTAGCTTATGCTGACGATTTGCTTCTTATTAGCCGAACTGAGGCCGGTTTAGCGCGTTCTGTCCGATCCGTCGCCGCTGCATTTGCAAGAATTGGATTATTGCTAAACGCAGATAAATGTGAATTTCTTATATTTAATGGGGTCAGTTCGTCTCTTCCTTTGGATTGCATTTCTTTTTCTGTACCACAAGTCACTTCTTTTCGATGGCTTGGGATTTCTGTTTGCAATTCTCTAAGTTCTTTTCGTTTTCAGACAATTCGGGATATTCAGATTAAGCTTAAACTGGGGTATTCTAAAATTGTTGGAAATCGTGGACATTTCCGGCGACAAGCACTTACAAAGCTGTACTCGAGTTTCTGCGACCATTCTGTGTTATTTTGTGCTGGGTTTTATATGCTTCTGAATAAAGGTGACGTAAAGAGGGTCAAGACGGATTACTATCGGTACTGTAAGTTCTTACTTTATTTACCACGATCATTTCGGAACCGAAGGTTAATTAGTCAATATCAGGCAACGGATATTGTTCTCTCAGTGGAAAAACTAAGTTCAAAATTAACTGAAGAAGCGCCAATCCGTCTTGGTCCTAACAATCGTCTTATCCGCCTCTTTTGCTAAATTGTTATTTCTTTTTCTTGTATTTTGTGTTATTTATAGTTCTTTGTTTTTTCTCCTTGTACTCCACTTTTTCCCTTTGTAAGTGGGTAAGAAATAAATTATTATTATTTACATAATCTTCTGCACAATTTAAATAGAATTTTGGTTTCTTAACTTAATCAATAAAATATTACTAACACATAAATATTATATACAATTTCTTCATCTTACAACGTTAATTGGGTCAAATACTTATTACTACTTATGAAAAACACCATCTGATCACCCTAAATAATACACATAATGTCACGTCACAAACTGATTAAAACAGACAACAAGATAGTCAAACTTTGTACTTGCGGTTCAGATGAGTACTTTAAGGAACTCCGTCGTAATCAGAACCCTTGATCACGAATCACGGGCCTTTGAGGATAATGAAAATCTGTCGTTTGGTCAATAGCATTTGTTTACACTTTTCAGTTACGATGCGCTAATTCCACTAAGGAAAAAACAATCATGGGCCCTTGAGGATCATGAAATTTATCTTTTGGTAAAAAGTATTTATTTTCGCTTTTCGGTTAAGATGCGCACTTTAAGGGGACTAGGAATTCATTTGTAAGCAAGATCCTTGAGACACACATGATCACAGCAAAATTTCATCGTCCTAGCACATCTGGATTTACCTTGAACTCGCGATCACCGGAATTCCGAACCCACCTCCAACTCTCCAACAGTACCTGGATCCGGTCCGGTTCTGTCAACGATGTACATAGTGCTCGTGCTTGTTCTTCCCACCAAGTTTAATCCCGATCGCTCTACTCTGAGCGTGTCCAAAGATTTCCGGTCCGCCCCCTCTCCAAACCTCTGAGACACGAGATCTTTCCAGATATTTCATAAAGATCCGATCACCCGTTCGAAAGTTATACGTACATCAAGTTTCCGGATTCCCCCTCCCTCCACTCCCCCACAATGGTCGAATCGGTAAAATGACTGTCCTTCTGTAAAAATTTTCAACTCCCTGGTACGCCTGCCAAGTTTCATCGTCCTAGCTTATCTGGAAGCACCTTAACTCTGGATTATCGGAATTTAGGAACCCTCCCTCCAACTCCCCCCACAGTGCTCGGATCCGGTCCGGTCGTGTCAACTATGTATCTAGGGCTTGTTCTCTGCTTGTTCTTCCCATCAAGTTTCAGCCCGATCTGTCCACACTGAAGTGTCACACAGTTTCCGGTTCCCCCCTCCAACTACTCTCAAAGTCACCGGGTTCATTCCGGACTTGAAGTGTGGAATCTGGGACACGAGGTGTCCCCGAATATCAAGTGTTACGAAGATCCGATCCCCCGTTCGAAAGTTATACATGCGTCAGTATTCTGGTTTCCCCCTCCCTCCACTTCCCCCACGATGGTAGGATCGGGGAAGTGACTATTTCAAGTTAGCTTGATCGCGTCCCGAATATGCCTGCCAAGTTTCATCATCCTAGCACATCTGGAAGTACCCTATAACTCGTGATCACCGGATTGACCGACCGACGAAAAAGTGATCGGTATATGGCACTTGGCCGGAAGGCAAGTGCCATAAAATGGATCTCCCAGGCAGACGGCTCACGATCGCTTAAACCTAGGCGGAATTCCATACAAGCGCGACGTCTACTACTACTTACGTAGCGCGACGACTATAGCTGACCGCAACATGGCCAGTTCCTTGCTAAAAGTTTCATTCGAAGATTCAGTTTAAATTTGGCGGCTCAATGGTCATAATTATTTTCGCTTTCATATCCCTAACTGCATAATATGAAACTGGACAAGTAAACAAGTCTTTTTCTTGGAAACTCTTGAAAAACTCTTTTTACCTCATTTGCTTCCAGATTTTCATACTCTCCACCGGGTTCGATCCTGATTTTGCCTGTCCACGTGCATGGTGAAAAAAAGACCAATTGCGATTCCGGGTAGAACAGAAATTCGGCGAAAATCAGAATTTAGTGCCTGAAAGTAAACAATGGGAGTCGAGACGAAAAATGAATGGGCATAGATACTGGCACGGATGCTCTAACGCTGTCTGATAAGAGAGACCTCTGTGACCGCAGGGGACAAGTTACGCCGGCCAAAACATGCTCACGGTTTCAAAATACTCGTGAAGCGAGAAGTTGCAGAACTGGTAGAAATCCCATGCCCTAGCCCGTCGGAAAAGACGGTTGAGACGTTTCCTAAATTAAAAGGTGCCAAGGGGTGAATTTCTAACACACTCTGAATTTCTAAGACGCCCTCTGAAATCCTTATTACAGAATGAGGCGGAATTAAGTGACCGGAAGTAGAGTGAGAGAACAAAACCAATAAGGGAATATAGGACCTTAGGCATGGCCGAAGGCGGCAATTCAAATCGCTAAGTACCGAATTGAACCTTCGACAGAACCGATTCCAATACTGTGTAAAATTAAGCCACAAAAGATGGTTCATCAAAGAAGATTGACTTCTCGATCCTTCACTTGTCGGATATCCTGACGACAAACAGAAAAGTCAGCAGATATTTATTTCGTGGTTTTTCGGCTCTTCCTGGCAATGCCTGTTATGCATAACATACAATGCGTAACGTTTTCGAAATCACAGCAGATTACATCCCGAGTGTTGTCTGTTGAAACTGCGCATCCTTGTGTTATCTGTTATGAAACTTCTGACTGTGTAGTAGGCGGCTCGTGGCTCTGAATCCGTCCTTTCCCCGTTTTTGGTACCATCTGGTTCGAATGAATTTGGGAGCGCATCCTGGAAAGGAGATGTGTTTCTTGAGCAAAGCCACTTTTCAAATCAAGGAGAGTCAAGTAGACATGTCTCCCTTCCTCCAGTAAAGACTGCTTTGCTGCGGTTGCATTTGGTGCTGTTTCGTCTCTCAGGACTTTCTCATTTGAGCGGAATTCCCTTAACGTCCCCTAAAAAATCCTGTTTAGGGGAGCTTCCCGTTGATTATCCTCGTCACTGCTATGGCTGACGAGAGGCTTTAGGGTGTCAAGGCCATTTTGAGGCAACTCAGTCACTTGGAATCCTGTTACTGATGATTTGCGTAAAGGTCGGGCTTCACTACCCAGATTTTTCGCCCGGATTCTAGGTTCCGTTTTCTTCGATATCGTTATGGATATCGAAGACAGCTCTGAAATGGTCTGAAAACACCCCGGACGCGTCCGGGAATCTGCTAGAAAAATCTACCGGATTCCCGGATTCTGGGTGAAAAGAAACGGGAATTTGAAAATAGTTTTCATTTGACTTGCGAGAAATTATTGTGCTGAGGTGGTAAAATCTGAGAAAATGACAGAAGTGCTGAAAAATACCCAAAAGTGGACTGTTGAAAAGACATTTGATTTGATTTCTGTTTGGGACCGTCTTCACTTAATCCCGACCCCAGATTCTGGGGCGTCTGGGTAGTGAAGCCCGACCTTATGACCTCTTCTCACGACTCTTGTATTGATGTTTTAGTTAAAGCACAACTCTTACTAGAAATGATCTTTTCCCTATGAAATGGATCAGAAAAAGCGTTTTCGAATATACCATTACTTTCCACCTTAAATTAGCCATTTTCTTGTTAGCGCTTGTCGATTATGTCCAGCCGTCCTGCTCTCCGACGCGGCGGCTGCGCGCAAAACATTTGAAAACTGAACGCGCCGTGGTCAAAAAGTAGGAAAACTAAGCAAATAAAAGAAGTAATAAACAGAAGCGTCTCGAATACTTATGTGTGAAAGAGTTGTCAGATGACGTTGAAGATTCCGGCAAACGTTTCGTTGTGTGACGGGCAAAACTCGGCAAGGCCAAAAAGCGCTAGAAATTCGTAGGCACGAAACGAAACAATGGAGAAAGGTGGGAATTTCAGAAGCTGATAATTCTGTATGGGGGCTAGGTACACTGTAAAAAGCAGAATAAGCAAGAGGGGTCCTTTAAACTTCCTATCTGCGTATTTTGTTACGAAGGGCTAGCATTGGAGCTCTAGTTACCAGTTCAGTAGTTGCAGCAGCCGTTCTAGTCCATCCCTATACCATAGCTAATACCATAGCCCTATACCATAGCTAAAATGAACTAGTTTAGGTACTTATACAGATCATGAGGTGGCGCCTGATCCAGAGGCTGAAGGCCATAGTCTAGGACCTTAATCTTGGATTATTATTAGGGTACTTCGTTGAAATTATTATTATTATTATTTATTTGACTCCTTCAAAACGGAAGAGTGATGTATAAAACTTTAAACAACAACATATCAGCTTAACTCACATACACTTACATAAATATAAACAGCTACGAAGCCTAAATTCTAAAAACAAATTAGCCTACTAATTGTGCATTTAAATACAAAAGAAAAAATCAAAATAAACCAACCTCATCAGAGTGTTTTTTTTTGTGAAAAAAGGAAAAAGGTCGTGATGAATAAGAATATTGTCAGACTTTTTATGACAACTTTACATTTTACTATTCAAAATCAATGCTTCTTCACTTTAAAATTAGAAGTTAGGAAAGAGTTGCTCGCAGAAATAAGGAAAAATAAATTGATCTCCGAATCGTAAGATCTTTGCATATTAATTACCCTGTTATGGCATCCACGAGTAAGACCCTGGTCTTGCTTGTAGTCAACAGTCATGCCCAGCTCACCTTTTTCACTGTGGGAACATGCTCGAGGGATTTTGAAATCTCCTTCTAGCGAGCGATTTCACGTCGCAGAATCTGCTGGAAACCTTTTCCTTAGGCCGCTCTCAACCCTCCATTTTCATCTTCCACGAAATCATGGAAAGTTGTATTTCTAGGAAAAAACTTTTCATGCCTAAACCAGCTAGTTTAAGTACTAATTCTCAGACGAATTCGAACAAGGTCACCTTTTGTTTCTTAATTTGTCATAGATTTTCATCCGCACCTTCTAGTTTCCACAGTGCTTTCCTCTGGACTCAAAGAAGCGCTTTATGGGAAAGCTGCTCATTTTCTGAGTTTATAAGTTCGAACAAACTCTCACAGTTTTGCCGTGTTTCTTAATTTATTTTCGATTATTCCCGAACCTTCAACTTTTCATTGAGGTTTCCATTAACTTCAGAACTCGACACCAAACACGATGGAAAACCTAGTATTGGTAAAAAGTAAGGCGTAACTAATTGATGACAAAGCCAAAGAAAAGAAAATTATGGTAAGCTAATGGTAGTGTTGAATAATAAACAAGAATAACCGTTAACATTGTAATCAGAAACCCGAGCTTTGACTAAGAGTTTCAGAGGTCAATTGGGTGTAGTGCTTCCAGTCTTTCTAAATCAGCTAGGAGCGCTCAGTTGGCCATGAGTGCGAAAACTACTGCGGGATTTCGGCACCTAACCGCATCATGCAGTAGCAGAAAAAAATAACGAAAAGTGATTCCGTCTTTGCTTTCCATATCGTGAGCAGGGGCGTCGCGAGGGGGGGTGTGGGGGGGTGCAGCACCCCCCCCCCCCCCCAGAAGGTAAAACCGGGGCGCGCAGCGCCGCCGATTTTACCTGATTATTTTTTTCTTTAACGCTTTCCTTTAAATCGCCATTTAAGCTATCCTGAATTAATGACGCGCATCAGGTTTTCTTTTTCTTCCACGTTTTCCGTGATTTCTCGCTTCAGGTAACCTGAATTTCATATCATTCACTATTACCTGATTTACAGCGGTAGATTCTAAATTTCTTTTGATTTTTGTTTTACCTGATCCACCTGACTTTTTTGTATCGTGATTTGATTATCTGTTTACCAGATTTTGTTTTACCTGAACACAGGATAAACTAACCGGCTACGAAGGTACAATCATGGTCCGTTTACATGACCAGAAAAAACCAGCAGCTTTTTCCGCTGGACATTTTACGCGTACCAGATAAAAATACAGATCGGTTTTAAATTCTCTTTTCCTTTTACTGGCTAATAGGGTTCTCTGAAATATCTTTTTTGTCATAACGTCTCTTTTCGTATTCCCTTTTCATTCATTCCTGATATAGCTTTAAACAAAATCGTTTTTATCTTTACGAAATCGCTTTCGCACGAATTCATCAGATTCTATGATGATGTTGATGATAATCCGGGCGATTTTCCGTCCATATAGACTTTGGTTCTAAAGCTAGGTTCCCACAGACAGCGGTTTCCGCTCCGTTTTCGATCGCCGGGTGGGAAAACCGTGGCGGTTCCATTTTGAAATCAAGTCGAAATAAACCGTTCGACCCGGCGTTTGGATGTGGAGCGGGAACCGCTTTCTGTGGGCACCAGGTTCTCTCTTTCTCTGAAAGCCAGACGAATTTCTGTTTAAACGAGTTCTTCTTTTTTTTCAGTTCGTGAAGCAGTTCACGTCGCTTCCATTTTAATTGTTTGTCTCTTTATGTATGTGAATTAAACTATTCTTACTCAATTAGAATTAAGGTAAAAAAAAAAATCAGGTATTTTTCCAGATCTGCACCCCCCCCCCATAACCAGACCCTCGCTACGCCCCTGATCGTGAGGACCCCTTTATGTCCACTGGGACACATTCCAAATTTCATTCAGGCTTGGATGGGCCCCCAGAGAAATATCAGATAGGAATGTCTCTTTACGTGATCTGGGAGTAACACTCTGGAAGACATGGGGCTGACAAATACGCAAGAGCTTGTGGGGGGCAAAATATGAAGCAAGTTCAGGTAAAGATGTCAAGTAAAGTCACCACTTAGCCTAGTGGTTTACCTGTCACTTAACTTTGTGTCCTGTCCTTTGTGTCCTAGAAATCCAAACCCCCGTTCCTAGACTCCAGAACACATGTCAGGCTAATTTAAGATGATACCCGAATTTCTGCACAGGGTCGTGGCTGCATCCATTGCCTGGCAATCTGGGCCTGATTGCCCATGGACCGGGAGGGGGGGGGGGTCGACAAGTACAACAGATCTGAACTTGATGCGCGTTGTTAGGCCACAACCTGAACTCAATTGGCAATGCGAGCCCAGTTGCCCACAATGGAATCCGCGTGTCAAACATCCTAATCCCAGTATTATTCTGACAGCTACAGACTGGAGCCAACTAGCGGCCGAGGTGGAACTGAGTATAGTGTCGTGACAGGTTGCTCGCAAGGCCGTATCCAGGGGGGGGTTAGGGGGTTCGACCCCCCCCCCCCCCGAAACCCACAAAAGTAATAGTTTTTTGTATGTTAACCTCTGATCTATGTATTTTTTTTACTTTTTGGTCCGACCCGTGGGCAACCCCCCCCCCCCCCGAAATAAATTCCGCAGGCAAAACCCCCCTGAAATAAATTCCTGGATACGGGCCTCATGGTTGCTCGGATTGGAATTTCATCTTAAATTAGGTGATCGGACTGGAATGAAACTTAATAGATGACATATCTCTGAAGTCCGATTTGAAGTCCGGACCGGATTCGACAGCTATGGAGGATTTGGGGAGGAGACCGGAAATCTCGAGAAACGGTTAGAATGGAGGGATCGGAGTGAAACTTGCTGGGAAGAACAAGCATCTGCTCTGGATAAATCGTTTACACAATTGGATTGAATCCGGACACGTGAGGGGGAGTGGAGGGGGGTTTCCCGGAATATTGATGATGGCGTTTTGGGGGATTTCCACGACGAAACTTGGCAGGCATATAAGGGACCCGATCAAACTGACTTGGAAATAAACAATTCCTCGATCCGATAATCGTGGGGGAGTGGACGGAGGGGGAATCCGAGATATTTAGCCATGCGTTACTTTAGAATCGGTGAGCGGATTTGAGTGAAATTTAATAACTGAACAGAGGGCATATCTCAAGTGATCTTTTTCATGTCCGAACCAGATCCGAAAACTATTTGGGGGGGGGGACCGGAAAATACGTGACCCGCTTAGACTGGAGGAATCGGGACGGGACTTCGTTTACGGAACCTGATTGGCTCCGGGGTCTGTGGGGGGAGTTGGAGGGGGGGTCCGGAATTCCGGTGATCGCGAGTTAAGGTAGGCTACTTCCAGATGTGCTAGGACGATGAAACTTTGCTGGAATATTACAGAATTGACAAGATTGTATGTTTCAGGGGGGGGGGGGTTGAACCCCCTAGCCCCCCTGGATACGGCCCTGTTTGTGCCACAAGGGTTTTGCTTAAAAAATTATTTCCAGCACCACTAAAGTGCGCATCTTAACGAAAAAGTACCGGAAAAAATACTTTTGACAGAATTAAATAGATTATGATCCCAAGGGCCTGTCATCGTTTTTGCCTCAAGGCTTTTATGAATTTCTAGTGCCTTTAAAGTGCACTAAAGTAAATTACCAAATGATATATTGTCGTGATTTTTAAGTTCATGATCGTTCCTGTTTCAAGGTTTTTGCGTACGAATGATCAGAACAAACCCACGAAAAGGCAAAAATCTATATTTCATCCTCTGAACCAGCCTTGCAAGTGCCATATGAGCTTCTAGCCCTTGTTTATTTATTTTCTCATTTCTTTTCTCTAACTCGCACAATGCGAAAGCATTGGAGGAAGGAAAAGAAGATATTTTAATATTTGGATTAACTCATTCAGGATTTCTCTTGTCCTGCGATTTAGCATGATTATAGGGCACTTCTTCAGATTTTTCGTCAATGTCCACTACGTAGACATTGTTAATCCCAACCCTGTGATTGGCCGTTTCCACCTGTCTCCGACTGAGTTGGCCCCCATGGAAGGATCTCTTTAGTTCGCGTTATCTATGGTTCTTTGCAGCTGTTTTCTTTTCATCAGGTTCTAGTGTACCCAACGAATCCCGAGTGAGAAGCAACAGCATCACTTGTGTCCCCCTTCTCTTGTCTTCGTCCTTAGTTGTCTCTTTATGGAAAGACTTGTTAGTACGTCTTACCTGTGTTTCTTTACCGTTTCCTGTTCACCAGGTTCTCACTTACTGTTTCCGCTAGAACCTACCTTGTCTTTCATCTGTGAAAACTGCTGGTTTTGAAATAAAAAACATCTGTTCAGGTATAAAGGTTAGGTATTTAAAGCACGTTCAGGTACCTAATTTCTTATTTCATGTACCAGGGGCAGACCAGGACACCTGACAGGTTATAGTAATCATTTGAGTCTATAAATTAAAATAAAATAGGGCTAACGAAAATAGATGTGCAAACAGTTTTGCTTCCGTATAAGAGACAGGATTTATTCCTGCGTAGAATCGAGCGTGACATATGAATGAATGAATGAATGAACTTTATTACCCGTAAAGTGTGAAACACAAAGTACGGAGTATTATAAGAGAAATAAACGGTAAGTAACGAAAAAACAACAAACAAATTAATAAAAGCAACATAAACAAACTAACCAGTATCAACAAGGAAAAAGGGCCGCAGAGGGTCGTGAACGTGAATCAAGTTAATGGTCTTTTTACAAAGGTCATCACTCGAAGTCCGAATCCGAGAGGGCACGTCTATGAGCGTGTTCACCCTACTTACCTAGTTACTACGCTAGTTACCGTAGTTACAACGCTAGTTACCGTAGTACTACGCTAGGCTGGAACGCTTTTTGAATTTTTTCGGTCACATATCAGGCCGGGGGGTGATCCGACCAATCACGTTACATAGATGCGTAGTTACTACGCTAACTACGCTCCCGAGCGTGGTCAGCAAAAAGTTACTATTAGTTACTATTTTGAGAAGGTTGGAACGGTCAGCGTAGTAACTTTTCGTGAGGCTGGAACGGAAATAGTAACTAATAGTTACTATTGGTAGAGGGTGGAACTCGCTCTATAAGTCCAAATCGAGCAATGACTCGCCAATGATATTAGCCGCCAAGAGTGCGGCTGTGCATATTTTACACAAATAATCGACGCTGTTTCGAATTCCGTGGCGTCATTTGTGATAAAGAAAACGCGGTCGCACTCTTTGCTGGCTAGTATGTCACGCTCGAACCTACGCAGCCAATGCAAAATTTTTAGATTTCTCTTCCTTACATTATTTTAATACAACTTGTTAGGTTGCGATACGGGCTTTAAAGGCCAGTGTTAGAAGAAAACAATAGTAGGAAAGGAACCTGGGCAGTGAGAACCTGTCTTTACTGACTACCACTTTGTGCACTTCTTCTTCCCTTTTCTCTTACTCTTTGTGTTGTACTGCCTTTCCTCTTTTCCAGCCTTCTCATTCTAACATCTACCAGCAACGGCAAGGCGGCGAGCGAAACCTTTATACGAGCCGCCAGAATAGAAAGTTTCGGCTTCAGCGCGCGTTTACAGATGCTGCTAGCGAAACCATCATGCCACAATTGGCCATTCCTCCCATGCCGGTTAGAAAGTAGCCTATATCTTATCGCGTCATCTGAGGTGCGTTTTATTTAGGTCCATTCGCCCGCGCGGGTCACTAAAATCGTTTTATTTAGCGAACGGGTGACAGATGACGTCATAGTGACGTCACGGTTTCGCCGTTTTATTTACCCCAGCGGACAATTCGTCCGCTAGCGGACCATGAGACACCCGCTGGAAAAGTGAGCGGGCGATCGTCAGGAAATTACCATTTGGCGCCAAGTTTGAAATTTTTTAATCCCTATCTTACTAATGTAAAACTTAAAAATGGTTTTGTAATTCCTGGGGGAGTCACAGAGGGTCGAGCACTGAGTATTAGGAAGCAGGACTTCTCCTCTTTGATTTAAGATATATTTCAGAATATTTGGTTTTGCTTTGAGGCCCCTTAGAGCATTTTTGTGAAAGCCTACTTTTAGGAGCATGACGCCTGTTTGACACATTTGAATTCTCCGCCAGAAAATAAGCTGATCGACAAAAATGTCGTTTTATTTACGCTCGCAAGCTCAAATAAAACGGCAAAATGCTGACGTCACAGTGACCCGCTAGCGGACCCTCGGATCGTAAATAAAACGCACCTCTGGTCGTAAAGGCAGAGGCAGTGGTCTTGAATTTTGAAGCTGGCTGCTACACTGCCACCAAACGGGTTCGGGAACATTTTCCTCCTTTCAGTTAGGTTTTTATTAGAATGCTAGATGGCGTTCCTACCTGAAAATGCTTCGAAAAGGGGCAGCGCTGCATACCTAGCACCCCGAGTCACACGACAACAACAAACTGTTAGCATTAAATTGCTTTAAATAGAAAATGCTACTTTTTGGCGAAAGTCTGTTTTAAAGTGTCCACTGGTTTTGGACGTTGTGGATTACGACCCATAAAAACTAATACAGTAGGTTTCACCATCTCACCCGATTATCCGAGGAACGTGATGTCACGTCGGATTACATGAAAATTTCAAATCTTCCATTTCCACGCCGAAATGATTGTCCCTAGAACGGCTTATAAACGTCAACGCTTCCGGCGCCTCGCTAGCCGCTCGGCTCTATATAATATAGATCCAAACAATAATATATATTTAATCGAATATCCCAACGTTCTTGATGACGTCACGTCTATACCATACAGTATAGTAGGCTAGAAGTATGCTTCTTTAAATGTCGCCTAACTTTTTGAACGTCGCAGAAGAATATAATATGATGAAGTTTTTTGAAGATCGTTAGTGCAAATAAGAATTTAAATCAAACAAGGTCAAATTAAAGCCTTTCACTGTATTTTTTTTTAATCTTTTGCTATTTTTGTGATCCCAAAACGTAAGTGGCGGGATACCTATTACATCGCAAAAGTTGTCCGTCTGTCTGTCCGTCTCTCCGTCTGTAAGCACGATAACTCTCGAAGGGAATGAGATATTTCGATGAAACTTGGTGGGAGGATCCTTTGGGTCAAAGTACAAGTCAAGCCCTGTGTATACGTGTATTTGAGGGTAGGGGAGGGGTTTCAAATTAAGGGGCAAAAAAAATATTTTTTGAAAGCTATTTAAATAGTTGATTTAGGTGTAAGGAGACACGCTGAATCCGAATATGAAAGTTTTTTTTCTCGCCGGACAAGTAGTTCGCCCGGAATCCGGTCAAAACCGGAAAGTTTGTTAAAAGTAAAAGTTTTCTTTGAAGTTAATTAGATGTTTGATGTAAGGGTAAGAAGACATGCCGAACACGATGGATAAAATCATTTTCTTGCCGGAACAAGTAGTTCGCCCGGAATCCGGCAAAAACCGGAAAAATTTTTAAAAGCAAAATTTTTATTTGAAGTTGATTAGATGTTCGATTTAGGGGTAAGAAGACATGCTGAACACGGTGGTGAAAACCATTTTCCCGCCGGACAAGTAGTTCGTCCGGAATCCGGCCAAAACCGGAAAATTTGTTAAAAGCAAATTTTTATTTGAAGTTGATTAGGTGATAGATCTGAGGGTAAGAAAAGACGCTGAATCTGTATATGACAATCATTTTTATCCGGACATATAGTTCGTCCGGAATCCGGTTGGAACCGGATTTTTGATGTTGGTTAGATGTTCTTTATAGGGATAAGGAGATAAGCTGAATTCGTTTATGCTGGGCAAGTAGTTCGCTTGGAATTTGGCAGAAGTAAAGCAGGAAGTTTCGTTCAGTATCGTCAAAATAGATATGGCTTATACAGGTATATCTGAACTTGGTTTTCTCAGATGATTAGCCTGGCGAAGACAAGACCTAGTTGTCTGGATCAAATATTAAAGTTTTGGGATCCCATCGAGACCTTTGGTCTTGTTTTTCCAGTTGTAGTTTGCTTCCTGTAGCAACATAATTACGTCGTTGTACTTTCGTTATTACTTTTGTTACTGTTCATAGTTCATTGTTCAAAAACAAACAGCAGACGAAATTAAGCGAAACTGATTTCATTTCTTGTCTCACAAGAAGCCGGAAACACTTCGCTCTCAGCAGATGGTGCATAACTATCATTCCCAATGGACTGTTTTAGATTTTCACTTTGAACGTAAGAAAATTAACCTGGTGCGAAAAGCAAAACCAAGTTAGTCCATAAATTGGAGAAGTTTTCAAAGAAGCTTACCTCTACTGTACTTTAAATTGTTTTTGGGATCCCAAAACATTAAGTGGAGGGATACCTATGACATCGCGAAATTAAGTTGTCCGTTCGTCCGTCTGTAAGCACGATAACTCTCGCAGGGAATGAGATATTTTGATGACACTTGGTGGGAGGATCGTTTGGGTCAAGGGAAAGGTCGAGTTCGTAGATGGGCTCGGTAGCCCTACATTTAGGGGTGGGGGTTCAAATTAAGGGACAAACTAAATATTTTTAAACAGCTAATGAGATAGTCGATTATGGGGTAAGAAGACATGCTGAACATGAATATGAAGACCATTTTCTTGCCGGACAAGTAGTTTGCCCGGAATCCGGCCAAAACTGGAAAGTTTGTTAAAAGTAAAAGTTTTATTTGAAGTTGATTGGATGTCTTATTTAGGAGTAAGAAAAGGCGCTGAATCCGTGTATGAGAATTTTTTTAGCCGGACTTTAGGTTATCCGGAATCCGGTTGAAACCGGAAAATTTGTTATAAGTTAAATTTTTATTTGAAGCTGATTAGATGTTGGATATAGGGGTAAGGAGATACGCTGATTTCGTTTTTGAGCTTTATTTTTTCACCGGACATGTAGTTCTGGAATTTCGCCGAAACCGGAAATTTCGCAGAAATAAGGCAGGATCGTTTCGATCGGCTTATAAGGGTAAACACACATGCTGAATCCATATCTGAACTTGGTTTTCTTAGATGATTAGCTGGTTGGCCTTAATCTGGAATTTCGCCGAAACCGGAAATTTCGCAGAAATAAGGCAGGATCGTTTCGATCGGCTTATAAGGGTAAACACACATGCTGAATCCATATCTGAACTTGGTTTTCTTAGATGATTAGCTGGTTGGCCTTAATCTGTTTCTAAATTTTAAGAGTAAAAATATTCCAAGAGTCTGGCGAAGAACCTACAATAGGCTATAGCCTAATTGTCTGGATCAAATATTGAATTTTTGGGATCCCATCGGAACCTTTGGTCTTGATGATAAATCGTAGGCCTAACAAGCCGGTAAAGAAGAGAGATAAGTTAATTACGTCTTATGTTGTCACCGAGCGAGTTACCTCTGGGGTTTTCGAGAAATGTCAGAAGTTTTGCAACATAAAGGTGAGCCATTTTAACAAACAATACCACTTTGATACCATCTGTTGATGTCAAAGACAATTATTGTTATGATCCTTTTGTTCGTTTTACCTACTTTTGGGATCCCAAAACGTAAGATGAGGGATATAACTTTCGTACTTTCGTAAAAGTATAGCCTATACTTTCGTAAAAGTTGGCCGTTCGTCTGTTAACACGATAATTCTCTAAGAAGTTGAGATATCATAGTACGAACTTGGCATGAGGACTCTTGGGTCAAAGTACAGGTCAAGTTCAAAGATGGGCTCTGTAGCCCTATATTTCGGGGTGGGGGAGGGGTTTCAGATTATAGGGACGAAAAAAATATGTTGACAGTTGATTTAGGGGTAAGGAGACATGCTGAATCCGAATATGAAAATAATTTTCTCGCCAGACAAATAGTTCACCCGGAATCCGGCAAAAAACGGAAATTGTGAAAAATAAAGTTTAATCTGAAGTTGATTAGAGGTGTAATCTAGGGGTAAGGAGACATGCTAAACTCGTACCTGAAAATTCGTTAAAAGTGAAAGTTTTATCTGAATAGTTCGCCCAGAATTCGGCAGAAACTGGAAGTTTGGCAGCAGTAAGGCAGCTGGCAGTTTTGATCAATTTCGTCAAAGTATATATGACGTATAGGGGTAAGCCACACTCGGAATCCATATCTGAACTTGTTTTTCTTCAGATGATCAGCCATTGGCCTTAATCCATTTCTAAATTTTAATAAAAATTTCAAGGAGTCTGGCGAAGACCGGATATCTCCAAGATCCAATTGTCTAGATCAGATATTAAATTTTTGGGATCCCATCGAAACCTTTGGTCTTGTCCATTGACGACCCCCATCTACTCAGTGACGTCATATTTTTCAAGCCTTTTTTATCGTCATTACATGAAAGACTAACTTACTTTAGTCATTCAGTCTCCATTTCATTTTGACTCTATTTCACACAATAATTTTTTTAATACTATTCCATATCCTGTTTAGTTGTCTTAATTGAATTCATATTTTTATTGTCTTTAAACGAACCTTGAAGTTAATGTTTCTGTGAAAAATACAATCAGATACGGTCTGCTCTGTTACTTTTACAGAAATTATAACACATACAAGATCTTTATCCTACCGAAATATTGTGCAACCCCTGCAGGGTAAATCCAGTTTTTTTTTCAGTTTAAATTTTGCATCCTTGTGTTCGAGGTCATCACACTTCTGACAGAGAATCCCAGAATCAGAAAACCCTCCAGAAAATTTGTTTTAAAATTTTGAATAAAAATGCAAAATACTAAAAATTCTGAAAGATTTTTCTTTTTAAATAATTTTTCTTAACAACATTTTCTTTGAACAATCAAATCTAAACTGGTAAAATTTTCAAACACTTAAAAATAAAGTTCCTCAGTTAGACACGCCTTCACACATAATTTCACATTCCGCCTCCTACACACATTCCGGCCTCCTACGCATTTGTGTTGATATTAGCATTTGACACTGAAATATAAAATTTTAAACTTTCCAAACGTATTATAAATTTTAAACATGCCAAAAAGTGTTATTTTCTTCTGTTTTCCGGTTTTCTGCGCATTTGTGTCGGATTAATGTCTTAAAAATTTAGGTTGTAAGGGGGAGACGTCCATGCTGTAAACACAGTGACCGCAAAATGCCTCATTTTTGGATTGCCTGTGTAGCCTACTGAAAAAACGTCGGTTCTTTGTTTTTAACAGGTAATCAACAATTCGGACAAACTTGATTCTTTTTGAGGGGTGTGCAAAAGTACGGTATGATTTTCTTTAAGACGATGATAACATTGGCTGTGGTTGTGAAATCGGGTGAATTCAAGACAAAGGCCTCTGCATTGACGACCGGGTGTTTGCACGCACAGCTGTTCCCTGCCGTTGGTATCTGCACCTTTGCTTCATATCCCACTTCTGCTGTACTACTGTGATGGGCTTGATCACCTGTCGCTTGGTGTCGCTGATGGCAGATGGCGTATTACTTCTTGATTGCTTGCGATTGCGAGAGCATGCCACTCCATATTGTCGTATTTTGAAATCTTCTTCACCCCTATTCCGTTGTTGCACTCTCCCTGTCCTACAGGCCTCTCTCGGAGTTGAAATGCTGTCGGCTTTACCGCACCGTCGGAAAAGCATATTGCAGAAAGAATATGTTTCGAAATTCCCTCGGAATAAAGAACGATGATTGAAAAACCTTGGGCCCTTGCATAGTATACAACTGGCTTATGTCCAACTGGTCCGATTGCGGGTAAAAACAACCAATGTCGTTCACAGAAGATGCAATCATCACCTAAGAGGAACCCGGGACATCATTTTGCTTTTTACTTACTTTTTAGGGGGGGGGGGAATTAATACACTTTCTATTACGATAGGTAACGGACCGAGTTCAGAGTACCAATTGGGATTCTTTCTACCTCCGTAAAATCTACCACCTTCGTTCTAATATGTACTGTATCATTATGCAAAATCTTGACTAACGTTGCCAACAAACTTTTGTCTCTGATTGGTTTGTACAGTCCAGTCCGACTGAACCACGCGAGGGGCGGGGCTTAATTGTGAAAAGACTGTCCGTGGGAAGACTAGATTTGTCTAGACAACAAAAGCATGAGGACTCTCGTGAAAGAGAAGTCGACCATAGTTGCGTTGTTACAGATACCATGGTATCTGATACCACGGTCTAAAGTTGTTTTTGCAGTTACCGCGGTATTTGATAAAAGAGTCAAAAGGCGTTTTTGCAGTTATCATGGTATTCGGCCAGATACCGTGGAATCTGAAATTCAGATACCACGGTCCGACCGTGGTAGCTGATCGTGGTATCTGAAAAAGTCATCTTACTTTCATGGCCGCCTAGGATTTTGTCAAATTGGTTGAAAAGAAGTTTGGCACTTAGTGGTGTGACTGGATATCAGTTTTTCCTTTGGGATGACTTTGAAACGCGCAATTTCAGCAATTGTCGTTTTTGCAGAGCAACCTTAGTATCATATACCACCGTAACTGCAAAAACGACTAATTGCAGATTCAGTGACTACAAATACCATGGTATCTGCAAAAACACAACTACTAGGTGGATCTGTGAGAGTGCTTTTTATTGGGAAGGAAAATGATGGAGTAGTATCCGTTTTCAGTTCTGCTTTAACTATCATCCACACTCCAGTTCAGAGCCTACATGCGGTTTAGTTCCCCCAATGGTCATCATCACCATGTCTAGCTAAACCCTGCTAGGATATTGTTTACTTTTATTCCTTCAGCAGAAAAAAGGCGCGAACGCCCTGACGATGAGCCTTCAGTTTGAAAAGTTAAAGTTTCTCTTATCTATTCGTTGACTTGTGGATCTATGGTACCATTTCTGATAAGGGTCTCAAACAGAGACGAATCTGCTTGCGTTGCTGAGCTGGTATAAGACTAATTGGTAGGAGGTCTACGGTATTGGTACTTGGTATCCTAAGCAGGGATTCTCCCATGCATCACATCACCCCACGGTAGTGCTGAGATCTTTTATCAACTAGGGACTTGAGAGTGAATGATTTACACACTGTGAATGCGAGAATGTTTCCGAGTTAAAGGACCCCTCTTACTTATTTTGCCTTTTACATTATCCCTAGCTCCCTTATGGAATTAAAAACTTTAGAAATCTCCGCTCTTCACCATTGTTCCGTTTTGCACCGACGACTTTTTTGTGTTGTTTTGGCCGAGCCGTGGTTGCATGTCAAGTAATGAAAACGCCGAAAGCTTCAAGATCCGCCTATAATTCTCATGAGAAGCTTGAGACTCCTTTTCTTCTGTCTGGTTTTCCCACTTTTCAACCATGTCGCGCACAATTTTAAAATTTGCGCCCAACCTCCGCTTGGGAGTCAGGGTAGAGTCTACAACTGCCAATAAGAAAATCGCTAATGTGACTGAACAAAGTATCGGTATTAGAGAGTTTTCGGAAACTTGCGTGAGACCTAAATACCGTACGCTAAAGTTGTAGCTCACGCTAAAGTGATGATGCTGATGACAAATAAGGTGAAAATTTAGCGTTCGAAAAAGTGGACTCTGAGCGAAAAACGCTATTTTTAGCGTCACATACTTGGACTGTTAAGCCTGAAATTTGAAAAAGAGCCACACTATAGTTTTGGCACTTGCCTTCCGGCCAAGTGCCATATACCGATCACTTTTCCGTCGGTCGGTCGGTCTGTCGGTCTGTCGGTCGGTCAGTCCGGTGATCGCGAGTTAGGGTACTTCCAGATGTGCTAGGACGATGAAACTTGGCAGGCATATCAGGGACCCGACCAAACTAATTTAGAAATAGTCACTTCCCCGATCCGACCATCATGGGGGGAGGGAGGGGAGCCGGAATCCGGAATTTAGGGGCATGCATAACTTTCAAACGGGTGATCGGATCTTAATGAAACTTGATATTTGGGAAGACGTCATTTCTCAGATGTCCCAATTCAGCTCCGGATCGAATCCGATTAATGTGGGGGGGGGGAGTCGGAGGGGGGAACCGGAAATCATGTTACACGCTTAGACTGGAGCGATCGGGATGAAACTTGGTGGGAGGAACAAGCACATACCCTAGGTACGTCATTGACAGACCCGGACCGGATTCGTGCACTGTGGGGGGAGTTGGAGGGGGGTTCCGGAATTCCGGTGATACGGAGTTCAGTTACTTCCAGGTGTGCTAGGACAATGAAATTTGGCAGGCAAATCAGGGACTCGACCAGATTAACCTGGAAATAGTCAACTTCCCGATCCGACCATCGTGGGGGGAGTGACGGGAGGGGGAATCCGGAATCTTGAGGTATGTATAACTTCCGAACGGGTGATCGGATCCTAATGAAACTTGATACGTAGAAATAAGATCCCATGTCTCGGATGCCCAGTTTCAAGTCCGGACCAGATCCGATGAAGGTGGGGGGGGGGGGTCGGAGGTGGGAACCGGAAAACTTGTGACAAGCTTGGAGTGAAGCGATCGGAATGAAACTTGGTGGAAAGAACAAGCACAAGCCCTATGTACGTAAGTGACAGAACCGGACAAGATTCGGGCACTGTGGGAGAGTTAGAGGGAGGGGGTCCGGAATTCCGATGATCGCAAGTTAAGGTACTTCCATACGTGCTATGACGATAAAACTTGGCTTGAAAATTAGAGACTTGACATGATTGGCTTAGAAATAGTCAGTTCCCTGATCCGACCATCCCTTAAAGTACTAATGCTAACCGCAAAGTACAAAAAAATATTTTAAAGCAAAATATACATTTTCGTGATCCCTATGAGCCCATGATCATTTTTGCCTCAAGGGTTTTGCTTACAACTGAATTCCTTAATAATTCCTTATAAAGTACTAATCGCAACCACAACGTACAAAAAATACTTTTTAGCAAAATACACATTTTCGTGATCCCTATGATCCCTCACAAGTGATTTCCTTAAAGTACAAACAATACTTTTGAGCAAAATATACATTTTCGTGCTCCCGATGAGTTCCTCATGTTTTTTACTTCAACAGTTTTGATTACAAATGATCAAAACAAACCCAGAAATTGACGAATTCCTACTTTCATCCTCTGACCCAGCCTTGCAAGTGCCATATGAGTTTTCAGCTCTTGTTTTTTTGATTGGATTGGAAAGAATAAAGTAAGTAAAGTGTACATACTGTACAAGGGTGTTTCTTTTTCATGTAATTGGCGTCAAAGGATGGATAACGTGAGTTACTGATTCAGCGTTCCGAAAACTGAAGTTTCCGATACGTACCACCAGATGTCAGCTGAGGTGCTAACGTGAGCAACAAGCCTATTTCCGAAAACTCTCTATTGTCGGAAACGATATTTCTGAATCGTTTTATCGTGAAAAGATCACTAGTAAGAGTTGTGCTTTAAAGTACTTTAGCTGTCAGTTCACACAGAAATAATGTGAGGTGTCCCGTGTCGCGAGCATTTTCTCAAGCATTCATCATTCTTATCACGTCAAGTCAGTATTGTCGGCCATTTGTTCCTATTAGGGGAGCTTGGATTTGGGATTGCTGGAGCCTGAGCTGATTCTCACGCACGACTCGAATCGGCGCAAACCTCCGGAGACCGGCTGTTCCGTCCGGAATGGCTCGTTTGCCCTCGTCAATTTGGTGAGGGGGCGCTTCTGAAACCTACTACGTGCGGTGATCCAGATGAAAAAATCCCCGTCATTCCGCCGTTTGGGTTTAGGTTCCGCAAAGTAATTTGCTGGCCAGTTAGTGAGGAATGGGAGATAGTTTACGTAGATGTTTGGTTCATAGAGGCTGGTTCATAGAGGTGTATTTTGACGTGGCAAGCTTGGTTCGCACAGTTGGATGGGATTGATAAAGGTCAGCCCACATGAAGAAATTGCTCCAGTGTGCTAAAAAAAAAATTGCTTCAGTTTTAAGCGGACTGCAAGTCCAATTGTCTGACACTGTTTGGTGTATTCTTTCGTTTTATTCTATCAGTTCAGATATTCCTTCAGCCCAAGGTGACAGCAAATCATATTTGACACTGCAAAACGCGAGGCAAAACGGATATGTCAATTACATTTTGTTAGAGCTATACTTCGGCCCTTCTTGGCAAGGGTCCTCTTCAAGGTCCGAAATATTTCTTTCAACTTGTCTACTTTTTCCACTTCTATTACTCTATATTTTTTTTTACAAAAAGATTATATCTTAACATTATTCTGTTGTTTCTAACCGGTGCTATTTGAATCTGTTACAGAGCACGTACGTAACAACTTCCAAGTAAACGTAGGATTTTTTTTTACGATTTTGCGACGGGTTTTTTGACGGAATATTGGACTGATTTTTCGTTCTCGATTGTTGGATTTTACGGAGTTTTGGACTGCCAGAACGGAAAACCTACCATCATGAAGTGGAAACACTGGTTCATACTCTAAAAGAGTATAGCAATACCAGCCATCATTTGCAGTTACCGTGAGCTGAAGGAACAATGCAAATTGAAACTTAAAATGAAACTGAGTGATCTTACCGTTACCAAACATATAAAATAATATGTGCAACAGTCAAAGGAATCATTTCCGAGACTCCAGGGACTAGAACTTACTTAGGAGGTAACAAGACCCCACGTTTCACCTGACATTGCAGTTCTTTTATCTTGAACTGAACAAAAGCTTGTGTGATATGATCAAAGTCCTTCAAGTCTTTTCAGAGTTCAGACTGAACACCCAAGAGCGTCATCCTCGGTCTCCTCGTCGTTGAAAACAAGGCGCCACGATTCTTTCCACGGCGCAACTCAGTAATCCTAGAACTGGAGTTGCAGATTAAACTTTGAAGCATTATGGAATCGACATTTCTCCAGTCAACTCAGGTGAAAGTTCAGTGAATAGGACTGAAACACGAAAATACGAATCACTTTTCACATAATCAAGTTTGAAAACCAGATGAAAATCCGCTGCTCCGCTTCATCCGAACAGCGTTTTTTTTTTTTTTTGTAAAATCCTGAAGCGGCACCAAATTGCCTGGTGTCAGTAAACCAACTTGTTAGGCTGCCAGTCCTGGGACTTTTCCGAAGTTATTTTGCAGCCGAGCATGTAGCAGCGTCTTTGATTTCCTGTTGTTTTACAGAAGGAAAAAGCTCATCCTCGAGAAAATCAAATTGCGCGAATGAACTTGGCCTTGTTGGGGTTCCGTCCGTATTGTCGACGTGGTGTCTACTTGGAAAAAAAAAGAAAATTCATCCACAGATTAAAAATAATTCAGTGTATTCAGATAGAAGGTTTAGAAATAAGCTGACTTTTCAGTTTTAAACTTTAAGAACTTGGGATTCTACACATTTCCTTGTAATTGTAGAGGCAAAGTCCTGTTTGCTTCAGTTAATAAGTTATATTATTTGTTATTATTATTATTATATCCTTATGGTTTCTCGGAATCAGGCCGAGCTATGAACCATTGTCGGAAACTAATAGCATAGACTAAATTAATATGTAGCCTACTGTCTAAATTACCATGTATTTTTGCCCCTACTCAAATTTCCGGTCTTTACTGCGTTTCGAGAAAACTAACAGCATGTTTACCCTGAGAAGACTCGTAATTAGTTTCATGAAGCAATTAGGACCGTTCCTAATTTTCCAGTTGTTACCAGGTCCTAGCCGGACTCTGGCAACAATTAATAACATTTCCGACTCTCCAGCATGAATATTTCCTTTGGCTTGACTTATGGCTTATGCCGGGTGTGAATTCCAAAGTAGAGGAAAGCAGCGTGAACCTTCGTCAGATGCCTCCACGTCGCACGGTTTTGCACTAGCATTGGAGCTACCGGGGGTCGATGCCTCTGGAGCCAGGTTATTCTTACCATCCAGGGAGATACCCCTTGTTGCCTTCAAAGGGACCTGTTAGGCTATTGATTGTCCCTAGAACGGTTTATAAGTGTAAACGCGTCCGGCGCCCCGCTTACCGCTCGGCTCTATATATTGTATCCAATCAAAAATAGTCTAACAGGCCCCTTTGAAGGCAACACGGGAAATCTCCCTGGATGGTAAGAATAAGGCGCTCGAGCAGCCGGGAAGTTATAGCAGGGCGTGCCGCGTTGGTGGCTCATTCGAGCACCTTGATGTGGGTGCCGCGACACCTTGGTAGGGTTTGGCCGTCGCTGATCTCTTCCTCGCCGTTGCCGACTAATCGTGTTCAGTTATCCCGGCAATGTCTTGTTACCACTATATCTGTCTTCCAGTGAATTTTACCGAACCTTTGTTCGTCCCTAAATTTCTAAACCTCTACCCCTCAAATGTGGAGATACCCGTATCTCCGGCTGATGCACTTCGTGCTGAGCGCCAAATCCTACTTGGCAAAATCTGCAACAGAGACATCCTCACAACCCGAAAGGCTTGCATTTTCTTTCGGTCTGAGATCCGTCCGTCTTTCACCTTTTTGAACCAATCGCTAGTGCTTACCTTTGAAACGGAGCATGCGAAAAAACGCACGAGCTCATGCACAAAGCTCATCTGCGAACTTGACCTCGCTGTCGACTTCTTTGGTGGATATACTAGCTTCTAATCAAAGGATTTCGAATCGTTCTGGAGTTCGAGGCCACGGCAGACAGGCGGAAAGATTTGCGGTTCAAAGGTCGCTTTGGATCCCAGAAATGTAGTAGGCTATGACTTGTCGAGAATAATTCGTGGAATTGATTCGGAGAACTAGAAGGAAGATAATACGTTAGGGACAGCGATTCAGAAATGGCTTGACCTCTCTGCTGCGGCCTCTTTCGGATTCACAGCTTTCCTACCAATCACTTTCTGCATGTTTTGACTTTTCTTAAGTCCAAGACTGAATTATAGGGGGACTTTGAAAACCACTTCCCCATGCACGTCTTAGCCATGCTCTCTCGTTACTATAACGATGAGAACGCCGCGCAAGTAAAAATTCCTCCGATGCTGAAAGAAAGGGATCCTCCAAGGATCAGTTTCCGATCCGGGTTCCCCTTGCAGTGGCCGTGAATGAATTAGTGTTGTTACTATATGGGAAATGCGGAGAGTATTGGGAAGCTACGTGATCGGGTAAGATATGCGAGTCTTCATGCTAGTGATGTTTCGATGGCCAACTGGGAATGGGTTGCAGCCTGAATTTATTGTGTTGTCGAAAATCTGTCTCTCTTAATGAAATGTATCCTTGCTGCGACTGTACCATTCGCCGTTTACGACAAGCGAACGTATTGTATCCGAAAGTTTAGCATTCGCACGTGTCGTACACGTTCAGTATAGTAGTCTTACGCAGTGTTGCCACTGATCGCAGAATTCTGTGATTTTGTCACAGGTTTTCGACGTCTCGCAAGATTCACAGCTGAAAATTTGTCATGCGCAAATCAGTAATCCTAGAACTGGAGTTGCAGATTAAACTTTGAAGCATTATAAAATCAGCATGTCTTCAGTCAACTCGGTTAAAAAGGACACCTGAACAATGAAACCATACTTGAACACACCATGGAGAATGCATTTGTAGACATGGCCACGGAGAGCATTCTTCTCCTGAGCGTGACGTTTTCAAAATAGGGATGTCCGTCTCTGGAGGTTTGCACATGCAGACTCCAAGACAAAAAAGCGCAGTTCATTCAAATCTTTACAGCGCTGGCCGGATCGTATTGGAATTTCTTCTAGATATACGTTTGGGCTTAACTGGTTAAAAAATATTCTAGAAGAAGGGTTGATTGGAGACATTTGTTCATTTCTAAAATTGCTCGGTACTGAAAATTAGCACAGATGCAAAATGGAGCAAAAATCATAGCTTTGAAACACTATTTCGTATCTGGATTGGGTTTTCTGCAGGCAATGTTAACGGAAGTCATACAGATAGGGATGATACTTGGTACTCTTCATTCAGGTGTCCTTTAAAAGTCAGTGAATAGGACTGAAACACGAAAATACGAATCACTTTTTATGGCACTTGCAGCTTCGCTCAAGTGCCATATACCGATCACTTTTCGGTCTGTCGGTCCGTCGGTCTGTCGGTCGGTCGGGCGGTCCACTGTTCTCGAGTTAGGGTACTTCCAGAAGTGCTAGGGCGATGAAGCTTGGCAGGCATATCAGGGACCCGACCAAACTAACCTAGAAATAGTCACTTCCCCGATCCGACCACCGTGGGGGGAGTGGAGGGATGGGGAATCCGGAATCTTGAGGAAAGTATAACTTTTGAACGGGTGATCGGATCTTAATGAAACTTTATATTTGGAAAGACCTCGTGTCTCAGACGTCACAGTTCAACTCCGGTATTAATCCGGTGACTTTGGGGGGAGCTGGAGGGGGGGGGGGGGCCGAAAATCGTGTGACATGCTCAGAGTGGACGGATCGGGATGAAACTTGGTGGGAAGAACAAGCACAAGCCCTAGATACATAATTGACAAGACCAGACCGGATTCGAGCACTGTGGGGGAGTTGGAGGGAGGGTTCCGGAATTCCGGTGATCCCGACTAAGATGCTTACACATGAGCTAGGAAGATAAAACTTGGCAGGCATATTAGGGACCCGACCAAACTAACTTGGAAATAGTAACTTCCCCGAACCGACCACCGTGGGGGGAGTGAAGGGATGGGGAATCCGGAATCTTGAGGCAAGTATAACTTTCGAACGGGTGATCGGATCTTAATGAAACTTTATATTTAGAAAGACCTCGTGTCTCAGATGTCACACTTCAAGTCCGGAATGGATCCAGTGACTTTGGGGGGAGTTGGAGGAGGGGCACCGGAAACTGTGTGACATGTTCAGAGTGGACGGATCGGGACGAAACTTGATGGGAAGAACACGCACAAGCCTTAGATACATAATTGACAAGATCGGACCGGATCCGAGTTTTGCGGGGGAGTTAGAGGGAGGGTTCCGGAATTCCGGTGATCCCAACTTAAGATGCTTACACATGTGCTAGGATGACGAAACTTGGCAGGCATATCAGGGACTTTACAATTTTAACTTAAGAACAGTTGTTTCTCCGATGTGACCATCGTGGAGGAGTGGAGGAGGGGGAATCCGAATCTTGAGGTTGTCCAACTTTTGAACGGGTGATCGGAACTTAATAAAGCTTGATATTCGGAAAGAATTAATGTCTCACATGTCCAATTTCAAGTGGGATTGATCCGATCAATGTGGGGAGTCGGGGGGGGGGGGATTTTGTGACACGCTTAGAATACAGCGATTGGGATGACACTTGGTGGGAAGAACAAGCGTAAGCCCTAGACACATCAGTAACAGAACCGGACCGGATTCGGTAACTCTGGGGTGAGATGGAGGGGGATCCAGAATTCCGGTGATCGCAATTTAAGGTACTTCAAGATGTGCTAGGACGATGAAATTTGGCTTGAACATTAGAGACTTGACAAGATTGGCTTATAAATTGTCACTTCCCAGATCCGAGGCCTACTCATCTTAACCGCAAAGTACAAATAATAATTTTAAGGAAAACCTACATTTTCATGATCCCCATGAGCCCATGATCATTTTTGCCTCAAGGGTTTCGCTTAGAAATAAATTTCTACCACCCTTAAAGTGCGCATCTTAACCGAAAAGCAAAAAAAAAAAAAATACTTTTCACCAAACCATATATTCATGATCCTAAAGGGCCCAGGATCATTTTTGCCTTAAGAGTTTTGATTACAGATGTATTTCTAGCTCCCTTAAAGTGCGCATCATCACAGCTAAGTGCACAAATAAATTACTTTTTTTTTACCAAACGATACATTCTCGTGATTTCAAAGGGTCCGTATCATTCTTATCTCAAGGGTTTGCTTACAAGTGATCACAACAAACCCACGAATTGGCGAATTCCTACTTTCATCCTCTTACCAAGCCTTGCAAGTGCCATATGAGCTTACAGCTCTTGTTCACATAATCAAGGTTGAAAACCAGATGAAAATACGCTGCTCCGCTATATCCGAACAGCGATTTTTTATTTGTTTGTAAAATCTTGATGATGAACAACGGCACCAAATCGCCTGGTGTCAGTAAACCAACTTGTTAGGCCGGCTGCCGTGCAGTCCTGGGAATTTTCCGAACTTATTCAGTCACTTATTCACACGAGCTTATTCACTTCGGAGCCAATTTATTTAATTTTTTCAGTTTGAACAAAAAACTCTCATATTATAAGGTTCCAATTTGCTCTTATAAGAGGAGCTAACATTCACAAGAAGCAAAAAAATCCCTTTCCCGAAAAGCCTTGAAATTGACCTAAATACTTTGAAATCGCGGAATTTGTGACATTTTTGTGCATGCGTGCGATTGTGATTCATGCGAGTTGACCTTGACAAATCTGAATACCTACATGTCAACCTTTCGTCTGAAAGTTCCGATACATCTGTAACTGCGATTTCCCTTGGTTCGGCCTTTTATCCGCTCGACTGACTTTAGTGAAATGGATTTGCCTAACTTTCAAATGAAAGTCCTAACTCTTAAAAAACTTACTATTCGATCGTCACGCCCACTGGTACCTTTCCAAACTGGGGACAACAGAATGGGAAGGCATTAAGGAATTTATAATGCTCCTTTCGCCACATAAGTTGTTTTTCGAACGGGTGTTCACCATATTCTGTGGAAAAAGGAGGCATGAGCTCTTGCTGTGATAAATATGTCCAGTGCCTGCGATACCTGCCGAGATCGTGCCAGAACCAGACGGTATAGCTGAGAAATTCAACGTTCGTGACGCTACCCTGGTCGAAGTTCCATGTTCCTTCTGAAGATATCCAACCACTATATGCCACTATATGCACTATATAATAAACATCTATCTATATATCTATGCCCCACACGATTAATTCTGAAAACAAAATTGAAATATGTTCTTGTTTTCGTCTTGTTACTCTGCCGTAAATGCACTAATGCACTATAAAAAGTAAGCAAATTCCTTACTTACTAAGTGCATTGTTATCTGAGCTATGCAGCTTTTGTCATTGGGACGTTTTGCCGTGGGATGTTTCGATTGCGGACGTTTCACAGGCAACCCGCTGAAGACGTCTTGATGCTCATTCTTTAGATTGCAAGATCAAAGTGCAACTGGAAACATGATAGACCATTTCGTGCGTTTTCCCTTATACCGTGTCTCGGAATTCATATGAATCATGTCGCCAGTGGCGTAACTCTATGTGTTTATCTACTGCAATATGCCTTCCCGAAAATTGCCAAAAAGTGTAACGTATTTTTTCAAACTTGATTCTCCTCGGTCGGTTAGACACTCGGAGTCATCTTCCATTTCTCATGATTATATCTTCGAAGTTGACAACTCAGTAGGCCCACTTAAAGGCTGCAGACGGCTACATAAAGATCCAATTTCGTTCAGATTTTCTTTTCTGTTGGAAATGAAAACACGCATCTCGGCCATTTGGCCTTGGTAGGGATGACTGGCTGTGTCAGGTCCGGGCTAGGAAAGGGATACGCTCAATTTATTTCAGGATTCTCCTCGTTCGGCTGGACACTCTGAGTCATCTTCCATCTTTCATGATTTTATGTTCAAAGTTGACAGCTCAGTAGGCCCACTTAAAAGCTGCAGACGGCTACATAAAGATCCAGTCGTTCAGATTTTCTTTTCTGTTGGAAATGAAAATACGCATCTCGGCCATTTGGCCTTGGTAGGGATGACTGGCTTTGTGAGGTCCGGGCTAGGAAAGGAATACGCTCAGTTTATTTCAGGATTCTCCTCGTTCGGTTAGGCACTCGGAGTTATCTTCCATTTCTCAAGATTATATCTTCGAAGTTGACAACTCAGTAGGCCCACTTAAAAGCTGTAGACTGCTAGTGTTGGGCGATATTCGATATCGATAACGATATATCTTACCGAATATCGATATCGAATATCGAAACGTAAACATCTATCGTGAACGATATTTGTTCATTCATAGTTATTGTAAATAATCCAACAGAAGTTACATTTATATATCCGAAATTGAAAGAATATGTTCGTCGTACTTCATTTTTTTATTATTCGAAGTTTGAGTTCGTGCAAGATACTTTCTTACGACAATTTTGCTCTTAAATTTTGGCGAAACGAGACGTATACTATTGTCGAAAAATGGTACAGAAATATCGGTATCTATATATCGATTATCGAAAATCGAAAGTAAAAATATCGATATATCGAAAAATCCGAATATCGCCCAACACTACAGACTACTACTTAAAAGATTCAGTTTCGTTCAGATTTTCTTCTCTGTTGAAATGAAAATACATGTCTCGGCCAATTGGCCTTGGTAGAGATGACCGGTTGTGTGAGGTACGGGCCAGGAAAGGGATACGCGAAATTATTTCAGGACTCCTTTTGGTGGCGGTTCTATTGGGTGGCAGATTCACTTCAGGGACCAGGCATTAAGTGTATTTGCTGCTTTAAAAAAAGGCAACCACCAACTCGCACCTCGAAAGGGGGGACCTGTTATCAAAACCAGACTGTTGTAGGCTAAGCCTACTGGCCTGTTGCAACTGACATAATAGGGACTTTGGTAAAACTTGACCACCCGATGCAAAAAATCTACACAATAGGAAAGTTTTTTTTTTATGTAAATTAAATTGATATTTAGACAGTTGATTACATGTTAATAGGACAATCATAAATAGGTTCATAAAACGACGTTGAACTTGAGTGACGTTATGAAGGGTGTCAGGAGATGGTGCTATCACCATACCAATGTTCTTTGACAAGGTAATCGATGGACATCCCTCCTGTTCAAGGAGGCTCACGATAGTCTTTTTGCCTGGTCAGTTGCGAACTTTTGCCTTTGTCAAACTGGGCAGCTGCCTAGGGTAGGGCCCCATCTCGGAAGGGCCCCGGCCAGGGGCCGGCCGAAAGTATATCTGGTACTTGTCTATTTCATTTCCAAGTCCGCCTGTCGATTTTCCAATACAAAAGTAACAGTGATTTTTTAATTACCAAAAAGGGAGCCCCTAATCTTTCAACTACCCATTGGACCTGGATCTATGTCCGGGCGTGCTAACTATAATTCCTGGAGTGAACTAGGGGCTAAGACGAAATCACGTTAACTGATTGGTTTCAATTGCTGACAGAGATCTCACTTACAACATATTAGTGGATGAAATCGTGTTATGTAAAGACAAAGCGGATGCTGATAGCTGAAACGGGGCAATACCGTCTCTGTTGAATACCACCATAGGGCTAGTGTACTGAACGGGATATAACGTGAGAATGCTGAACTGCACAGTGATGAGTGACAGGAAGTGACGGAAGGGTGACAGGCCCTTCCGAGATGGGGCCCTACCCTAGGCAGCTGCCCAGTTTGACAAAGGCAAAAGTTCGCCACTGACCAGGCAAAAAGAATATCGTGACCCTCCTTAAAGGAGATGCATCATAAGCATTCTAGCACTTGCAACGTCTAGAACCCCCCCACCCAAGACCCAAGATGAAGACACGACTCGATCCGACCGCTGGGTCATCTAGTGGCGCGGGTCGGAAGTGCACGACATGGAGAGGCTGGGATCATAGTTTGACTTTGTATCTAACAAATTGTTTTTATTGTATCAGGCACATGGAAAATGTGTAGAAAGATCAAACTAACTATTTGCATTATCGATTTCTTTGAGTATTTTGTTTTCTGTTTTTTTCTTGATAATTCCCGAAGTCCAAAGAATTAAGGATGTAAACCAGATCACAATAAACAAACGCCGTAAATTATACTAAATTCGTTATAACAATTTCTTAGAGATTTTGAAAGTAAGCAAAATAATATTCAGCTTCCGATACCAAAAATTGTCAAACTAGCCGAGGGTTTTTACTTCTGACATATCTAAACGTCCACAGGGTGATATACATCGTTGTTTTAATCCTCTTACACGCCCCTTGATCTTCTCGGAGATTCTAGTATAGCTCTGAGCCGCAACAGGAGATCAGTGAATATTTAATCAGTAATGGCGAGTTGACGAACTTGTTTTCAAGAGTGAAAGTAATTTGTGGATTACCTTAGATACCATGGAGATTTTGGAGAAACCAAAGGTGACAGTGTGTTCGTAAATATTCGACCCATCGTAAATGATAGTATGTCCTACCTTCTCGGCCCACATGAATCAACTACTTTAAACAGGAGGGTTGTTCATCGATTACCTTGTCAATGAACATTGGTATAGTGTTAGCACCATCTCCTGACACCCTTCATAACCTCCAAAAAACATCCAAAATGTTTTTTTTTTTGCTAAATTACCAAAAAGGTGATAACTGACTAGGGACCCTGGATTTCTTATGTCCGGACCTGTGAATGCTTTCTCGTTCGTCTCCCCATAATTCTTTGCATCTTTCCCTTGTCGGGAGTCAACTCCTTCTTTGCATCGTGATGAGATTTGTGTTGGATGGGAAGGAACTGGCGCTTGCCAACTTTTTTCGTTCCCTTGACGGTCCTTAGAATGTCCCTGTGGATTTCCGTCCTGATTGTATCAGTCGTCACTTCTTGGGATGTGCTAGGGCTCCCTGGTCTGTCGTTGCTTTTTACCAAACGGAAGGTGCTTTCTCTACGGTGGAGCTAAATTCGAACAAAGGGGCTGGCTGGAGGTCTGTTAGATTGGTGGTTGTAGACTAGAATATATAAATAAATATCCGTTAATTTCCTTAATAGCTAATACGAATTACTCGCTAGCGCTGGTTCGTAATTACTCGCTAGCGCTGGTTCGTCATACAGTTAACAACTAGTACATATAATAACTACTTAAAGTATTTTGATACTAACTTTAAAGATTCACAATTTGAAAATGTATATACTGTTAATTTTCTTTAGTAATTACAGCATGGAATTAAGATGTGTAAGACGGTGTAAGACGAATGGATGTTTGGCCGGTTTGGTGTTCTGATCCGAAGCCTTGGGCTGACTAACTTTGGTAACGTTGATACAATTAATTTTCTTTATTAATTACAGCATGGAATTAAGGTGGTGTAAACCCAATGGTTGTTTGCCCGGTTTGGGTGTTCTGATCCGAAGCCATGGGCTGACCAATCTTGGTAACGTTGAGCTGTGCGGAAATTACTCAACTCTTCGAAAGCAGATAGGGGTCGTAATCTTTCGTTTGGTGGTTTGATTAAACTTATTATATTAATCTTTCGGTTAAAAAAATCTCTCTCCGTCGAGTCTCTCCCAAGATCACTCTCTCTTCAGTTCCTGCTTCTCCGTTACCGCAGTTTCCTGTCGTTTGCACACAACTTCCTTTTGCAGGGCGGATATTCCACTGAATTAAAACCACATGCTTAACCAAAATTCCAAGTCTCTAAGGGAAAAATGGGAATTTTTTACGCGTAGAACCTGTTCAGTATGAATAAGACTCATGCATGTTATCTATCGATGAACAGTTATGAATGACCAACCAAATGTCACAGGTGTACGAATTATGTTACGAAGTGGGTTAAATATATGTTTGGGCGAAGAAGTCTCGTAAAGTTCTTTGAGTCTGGTGTTCGATTGGGTCGGGTTTGTATTCATGCTCCGCCAAGTCGTAAGTTGTATACTAGTATATGTAGTAATAGTAGTATAGAACATTATTTTGATTGGTGCCAAACATGGACAAGCCAAATAGGGATACTTGTCAAACGTACATATAATAAACAGCAACTCTTAACAGTCACTAAATAATGTACTAAATTTCGTCTTTAAAAATGAACAAACGCAGTCGCCCTCCCTCGATCTTCGAGATGGGATGGGTTCGGAATCTGGAAAATCGATTCCTTGATTTTCGGTTGTTCTGAGATAGGATTCTCCCTTGAAAAAAGAAAATCATGATCGGTTCCCACAATGAAACCGGATATTAGAGTCTAAATTAGTCCCAGGGACTATTGAGTGACCTAGTCACGTTTCCCGAAAACTATGAGTAGACCTAGGTCGCTTTACATGGTCGGACAGGACAGGTTTGCAAGTGATCTCTGTTCGTCTTGACGTGAGACTACAGCATGGACAGTCGGGGCTCCCCCTCGATTGATAGGTTTTCAAAACGGGTTTCCGGTTTCGGTTGTAGTGATCGCACATTCGTTTTTGCATGTAGAGAAATCTGTATTTTTTTATTGCTGGAAAAAAAACAAGAGCTGGAAGCTCATATGGCACTTTCAAGCGCTGGGTCAGAGGATGAAAGTAGGAATTCGTCAATTCGTGGGTTTGTTGTGATCATTTGTAAGCAAAACCCTTGAGATAAGAATGATCATGGGACCTTGGAAATCACGAGACTGTATCGTTTGGCAATGCAGTTGGCTGTACGCACTTTAAGGGCGCTAGAAAATCATCTGTAATCAAAATTCTTGAAGCAAAAAAGATGATCATCAGGTGCACGAAAATGTATATTTTACTCAAAAGTATTGTTTGTACTTTAGGAATTCAGTTGTAAGGAAAACCCTTGAGGCAAAAATGATCATGGGCTCATTGGGATCACGAAAATGTATATTTTGCTTAAAAGTATTTTTTTGCACTTTGCGGTTAGCATTAGTACTTTAACGGATGGTCGGATCTGGGAACTAACTATTTCTAAGCCAATCTTGTCAAGTCTTTAATTTTCAAGCCAAGTATCATCGTCCTAGCATGTCTGGAAGTACCTTAACTTGCGATCACCGGAATTCCGGACCCCCCCCCCCTCTAACTCCCCCACAATGCCCGAATCCGGTCCGGTTCTGTCACTGATCTACATAGGGCTTGTGCTTGTTCTTCCCACCAAGTTTCATTCCGATCGCTCCGCTCCAAGCATGTCACAAGGTTTCCGGACCCCCCCCCCCAGCTTCATCGGATCCGGTCCGGACTCGAAATGGGACATCCGTGACACGTTGTCTTTCTACATATCAAGTTTCATTATGATCCGATCACCCGTTCGGAAGTTATACATACCTCAAGATTCAGGATTTCCCCTCCCTCCACTCCCCCCACGATGGTCGGATCGGGAAGCTGACTATTTCCAGGTTAATCTGGTCGCGTCCCTGATTTACCTGCCGAGTTTCATTGTCCTAGCCCACCTGGAAGTAACTTAACTCCGCATCACCGGAATTCCGGAACCCCACTCCAACTCCCCCCACAGTGCACGAATCCGGTCCGGTTCTGTCAATGATGTACCTAGGGGTTGTGCTTATTCCTCCCACCAAGTTTCATCCCGATCGCTCCACTCTAAGCGTTTAACATGATTTCCGGTTCCCCCCCTCCGACTCCCCCCACATACATCGGATTCGGTCCGGACTTGATGTGGGACATCTGAAGCATGACGTCTTTCCAAATATCAAGTTTCATTAACATCCGATCACCCGTTCGAAAGTTATGCATGCCACTAAATTCCGGATTCCGGCTCCCCTCCCTCCCCCCACGATGGTCGGATCGAGCAAGTGACTATTTCCAAGTTAGTCTGGTCGGGTCCCTAATACGCCTGCCAAGTTTCATCGTCCTAGCACATCTGGAAATACCCTAACTCGCAAACAGCGGACTGACCGACAGACCGACCGACCGACAGACCGACCGACCGACAGACCGACGGAAAAGTGATCGGTATATGGCACTTGGCCGGTAGGCAAGTGCCATAAAAACAGAAAACTGAAACTTTTCAAACTGGTGGGTTTCTAAAAGGGCGGCTCCGTTCGTTTGAACGAGAAAAAGCTCCTCGTAAGCAATATGCAGCATTTCTTAATCGCCACAGACAAATCGTCAATTTTAGGGCACATTGCTCCAGCGTTAGGGCATTTTATGGCATAGTGCTCCGCCGTCGCATGTCCTAACTGCTCGTTTGGCCCCTTTCGAGGCAGACAAGGCTTCCCGCTTATGGGTTCCGAGTCTTGCTCAGAAATATGGGTTGTGCGAATACTCTATATGACCAAGTCCAAAACACGCCAGTGAACCTCGGAAGGCCTCAGTTACCTTCTAAGCCTACTAACGATGCCTAACTAATCTTTGGTCTTGCCGCGATTCACTATTTTATGCGCATTATGCTCCTGACGAGTGTTCGCGTATCATACTACTGATGCATAAAACCTGCCGAGTTTTTGCTAGAAGTCAATGGGCTTGGGAAAAGGCTTAAAACAGCCAAAGCCTTGAATAATTTGTAAAAAACAAAACAAAAAAAAGAGCCTAGTTTTACAGTGTTCAAATAGTTTTGAGTATTAGAACATAAACAGTAAGTATGGCGAGGTATGCTTTAAATAAATTATGTTCTGATCATAAGAGACTGGGGCCGTAAGGGTGTTTATTTAAAGGGGGACAGAGAAGTGTCCAAGTGTCTTCACTAATATTCACTATCCCTCCATTCGTTTTATCCCTATATGTAACACAAAAATTCCTGAGAACCGCCTCCCAACACTCCCCACCTCGTACACATGCGACCTAGATTCGTCTAGGGCATTTATTTCCTACCACCCACCAAGCTTCACTTGGAATCGGAGCACAAGGCGATTGCCCGGTACCCTTATGATTGAAACGAATGCAGATAGTTCACTGAATTCGGCTCATTTGGTTCAAAGACTGGGTTCGTTCCAGCTCTGCCCGAAAGTTACTAAATAGTTACTTTTCAGTCACTTTCACCGTTCCAGCTTGTCACAAAGTTACGGGGAGCACAAGGAAGACCGTCACTTCGAAGTAACTTTTTGTAAAGATAGTACCCGACCATCTTAGCTAACTTTCACTTTCCAAGAGCCGTCTTGAGAAGGGAACTCGGGGCAGCAATGAGAGACAACGCGCATTATCTCGTCCCGTAGTAACTTCGACCGTTCCAGGTAGTAGTTAATTTGTGACGTCACATGTAGTTACTCCGAAGTAACTACGAAGAAGAGCTGGAACGAACCCTGTGTTGAATGAACCCTGTCAATGAAGCATGGATGACAGAGATGACAAAAGTTAAATTATTCTTTCTGGCAAAATGGGTCAAATAATTCACAATAGAGCATAGAATAAGGTTAAATATATGATGGTCAAACGTTATGTTTTATTTTATTTTTTTCGTTGCCATGGTCCTGGGGCTTTATGCTGCAGATAATATTCATACTGAAAGCCAAGTTGCTGATGAGCCTTCAGAGCCAACGAATGAGCTCCCTTCTTCATTTCCTGCGTGTAGTGGTGGATTCGTAGCGGAAAAGCCAATTTGCAGCTCCTATTACTCTCGGAGCAGTCTTGGAAGCTAGAATTCTAAGCTGAAGGAAATGAGGCGTTTTGGTTGGAAATTCCTGACTGATTTTTTTTTGCAGCTCAGGAGACCAGTTTCTTCGGCGTCGTTGACTTCTATCAAAATTGGTAAAATTGATAATGCGAACGACGAAGCGAATAATCCAATGGCCTCCAGGTTAGTTGAAAGTTTTTGTCTGAACAGACGGAACAGGTGGGATTTTCATCCCAAATAAAAATAAAAACTTTTCGCGACAAAATTGATGATGGTTGGTAATTAAATAGTCCTTCAGCCCAAGCTGACTGTGAATCATATTTGACACTTAAAAATGGATACCTCAGCTTCATTTTATTAGAGCTATATTTCGGCCCTTCTTGGCAAGGGTCCTCTTAAGGCTCAAGCTGGAAAATAAACTTGTAGAAAACAACTATAGATTCGTCCTTAAAGATCTGATTTTTTGAATTTCTTCCTGAAAAATGCTTGGAGTTAAAGCTGGTGCTTTGATTTCATTCTGGACACTGCTGCTATTTTTGCTGCTCGATTGGGCCGTTGAAAGGGTACAGATGTTTCTGCATTTTGGTTTTGGAATCGCCTGTCTCTTCTTCTTCTTTTGCGTTGGTATGCGCTCGGTAAGTTTCCGATCGACGCCAAAGGGCCTGGAATGTGGTCAAAGTAGCTTTTGTCGTTTGTAATTTTCTGGAAACAGACTTGAAATTTGGCGATCTGTATCGACTGCAATTTGTCCTTCAAGACTGTTTCTTTTGTCTCTTTATTTTAACTCTTCAGTTCCTCTAAGCTTTTCAGTTATGTACATAAAAGGATAAGATAATTTAATATAAAAGAAGAGTCCCAGCCGAGTGCGAACTCGGTCACCACAAGGAACTACGTCTTTTTCCCTTTACTTAAGTCTGAATGGTCTAAAAAACAAAAAATTGACGAACTTCAGAAACCTTTTGTTGTTCCGTAGAGAAAACTTGGATAGCTTGAATTTACCATCTGCTTAAAACCCGTTAATGAATGGATGACATTAGGGCGATTGATGATATCATCACTGTGACAAACCTTACCTTCTTAATGACCAAAATGCGTTTATTTGTGTGTTCAAAAATCTGTCCACAGTGTGTTAGAATGTTTCTGTTTCGTTTTGTTCGATGCTTCATTCGGACTGTTTGATTCATTAGTTGCGTTTTTTGCCGCCATCCAGTTAACCAACCTACAAGATTTCCCACTATAAGTCGTTTTCTTCCTTCGGTTAACCGACCTAAGTTTTTATAAGCTGTTTTTTTGGCCCCGTCCGCCGGTCGGTTAACCGACCTGTGGACTGAGGCGGGAGCTCCATCCAACCGACCTACGCTCTTGGCACGGCGCGAAATTCAAAATTCTCATTGGAGAGATAAGCGCCGGCGACGGGAAGACGCCATTTTTTCTTATAAGCCGTTTTTTAGAGCTTAGTCGAACCGACCGGCGAGACGAAAAAACGGTCAATAGTGGCAAATAGGTAGGTTAACCCTATGGAGAAAAGGCAAAAAACGCAACTATTATTTATCTCCCATGTTTGACTGCGTTGAACGGATAATCATCTGAGTTTCTCGTTAGCTAATTTAAGCTAGAATAAAACTAGAAATAACGTAGTAAAAATGATTCGTAGTCAACTTGGGTTGAAAGAATACTTATTTTGCTCCCTCATTTCTTCTTACTTAAAATCGGGTAACGGGTCAAGCGTTGCTATGTATTTTTCCAGACGGACACCTGTGTTCTTAGTTCCAAGGTTTCTTACGTGACTTAACTGGAGCAAGATGGGTTTTCGTTGGACCAGTGTAGACCGTCTACCGATGAAAAATTATCTCAAAATAGTAGTATGAAGTTGTACGAAAATGCAGTACGAACTGATGCTACAATATGCTTCTATGTCAAGGCTACCGTGTTACTGCATTCTACTGCATGCTACTATTAGCAAGACTGGATGCTAGTATAGCAAGACAGGATGCTACTGGATACTAAAGGTTAACTTCAGACATCGAGGCTGATATCGGAAAATGACAGCGAGATGGACATTGAAAATAACCTGTCCGAGCCGAAGGCGAGGCAGGTTATGGAAAATATCAGCCGAGCCGAAGGCGAGGTTGATATTTTGAAATGGCCGTCGAGCTTGTGATTCCGATATCAGTCGAGATGGAGGTATGTTAACTATTATAACTTTTTCGTACAGAACTCGTTTGTTTCAGGGCGGAAAATAATCCAGCCAATCACGTTTCAGAATTAGTCATATCAGCCTCCGGGGAGGATGATATGACAAAATAACATCCTCTCCGGAGGCTGTTATTACTAATTCTGAAACGTGATTGGCTGGATTTTCCGTGGTGTTTTCTGTGTGAAGATTATCGTAATATAACTGACCGTGGGTCATAGGAAGATATGCATTACGCGCCTGTTCGAAAAAAGTTATTACTGCTTAAGATTGGCCCAGTCTGAGGTACATTAAATGATAGTATTCTTTTATTACTTATGAATACATGCAACTTTTTTATTGTACAACTATCATACAACTACGCAGGCTACACATTTTTCATCGGGCAGCTCTGCCTTAAATGCAAGATTACGTACTTTAACCATATTCTCTGTTTCAGAAACCATCTTGATCGACAACGTTCCTATGACGAGAAAAAGAATGCCACAGTTACAGGAAAGCACAAGCCGAATGTCGGATATAGACTGGGGCGAAGGAAAGCATTGTTCGAGAAACGGAAGCGGATAAGTGATTATGCCCTGGTCCTAGGGATGTTCGGCATCATCGTTATGTCAATAGAGAATGAATTGGCTTCTGCGAATGTATATACTAAGGTAAGAGAGAAACATCAGCTCAGTTATCTAACCGCGCACATTTTCTGGTCACCTTCTCTACAGGCACAAATAATAATTTATTTTTAATGAATCATACGCTTACAGAGAATAATAGCCTACTATTAAAATTGAGCAGTTCTGACCATTGCAGTATCCGTCGCGGTTTTCTGCGAATGTAAATGCTAAGGTAAGAGAGAAATATCAGCTCAGTTTTCTAACCGCGCACACATTCTTGTTACCCTCTCTACAGGCACAACAGTAATTTATTCTTAATCAGTCATACATTTATAGAGAAAAATAGCCTACTATTAAGATTGAGTAGTTTTGACCATTGCAGTATCCGTTGCAGTTTTCGCCCTACCGCTGTTTTTGCTTGGTGAAAAGCTTTCCATTAGCTTTTTTTTTTATCATCGCGGTTTTTGACTGTCGCTGTTTTGCTTTCGCATTTTTGACCGTCGCTGTTTTTCCCGTCGCTGTTTTTGTTTAATCTGTGTTAAATAAGGTTAAGTTTACATTCCCGGGTGTTCCCGATGAAAAATTTGTGGCCTGTGTAGTTGTATGATAGTTGTACGAAAAAGCTGCATGTATTGATATGTAATAGTACAGAATACTATCCTTTTATGTGCCTCATACTGGGCCAATCTTAAGCAGTAGTACCCAATAGCATCCAGTCTAGACCTAAAAGCATGTAGTAGCATCAGTTGGTACTGCATGCTTCTTTTTCGTACAACTTCATACTACTATTCTGATAAATTTTTTCATCTGGTTAGAACAAAAAGGATTGTTCCTCTTATATGTAACTCTTTCGACTAGGCTGAAAAATATCCTCCCCCCTTTATAGAGTGAATCATTAGCAGTCTGAACTCAACCACTTATTTTCAGCTTTGGTGAAGTTTAAAACTGACTCCACTGTCCCATATGATTTTTTACTTCTTTATTTATACCCGGTTACTGGTTTCCGAACTAGCTCTCCACGATCATGGAATAACAAGACCAAAGGTTTCGATGGAATCCCAAAAATTCAATATAAAAATTCAATATTCAATATATTTCAATCTACGCCAGATCCAGTGTTCGCCAGGCTAATCATCTGAGAAAATCAAGTTCAGATATACCTGTATAAGCCATATCTGTTTTGACGATACTGATCGAAACTTCCTGCTTTACTTCTGCCAAATTTCCGGTTTCGGCCGAATTCCGAGCGAACTACTTGTACAGCCAAAAAAAGAATTCGTTCAAAAACGAATTCAGCGCATCTCCTTATCCCAATAAAGAACATCTAATCAACTTCAAATAAAACTTTAACTTATAAAAAAAAATCCGGTTTCAACCGGATTCCGGACGAACTATATGTCCGGGTAAAAAATGATTGTCATATACAGATTCAGCGTCTCTTCTTACCGTTAGATCTATCATCTAATCAACTTCAAATACAAATTTTACTTTTAACAAATTTTCCGGTTTTGGCTCGATTCCAGGCGAACTACTTGTCCGGCGAGAAAATGGTTTTCACCATCGTGCTCAGCATGTCTTCTTACCCCTAAATCGGACATCTAATCAACTTCAAATAAATTTTTTGCTTTTAACAAATTTTCCAGTTTCGGCCGGATTCCGGGCTAACTACTAGTCCGGCGACAATTGTCTTAACCATCGTGTTCAGCATGTCTTCTTACCCCTAAATTGAACAACTAATCAAGTTCAAATAAAACTTTTAGTTTTAACAAATTTTCCGGTGTCGGCCGGATTCCGGGCTAACTACTTGTCCGGTGAGAAAATACTTTTCACCATAGTGTTCAGCATGTCTTCTTACCCCTAAATCGAACATCTAACCAACTTCAAATAAAACTTTTACTTTTAACAAACTTTCCGGTTTTGAATAAATAGCCTATTCCTTCATCCCAAGCTGACTGCGAATCATATTTGACAGTCAAGATATTTCAAATATTTACTGTCAAATATTCCCGGTTTTGGCCGGATTCCGGCCGGACTACTTGTCCCGCGAGAAAATGAATTTCACCATCGTGTTCAGCATGTCTCTTACCCCATAATAGACTATCACATTAGCTGTTTCAAAATATTTTGTTTGCCCCTTAATTTAAACCCCCTCCCCCACCCCTAAATGTAGGGCTATAGAGCCCATCTACGATCTCGACCTTTCTCTTGACCCAAAGAATCCTCACACCAAGTTTCATCAAAATATCTCATTCTCTTCGAGAGTTATCGTGCTCACAGACGGACGGACGGACGGACAGACGGACAACTTTTGCGATCTCATAGGTATCCGTCACTAACGTTTTCGGATCCCAAAAAGAAAAAGCGCTTAATTTTATATTTCGAGTTATTTCATTGTATAATTATTTTTTTTTAATTACGTCTGAATGTTACTCATGTGAATTATTTGGCACGTTACCATATGCAAATTCGCGAGTAGAATTTAAATATTAGTCTTATCAATTTCCTTTGCGCTTGAGACGGTAATTTCTAACAAACTCATTTCTGAAATTCATTATATTTCAAACAAGATAGCATGCGAGGCAGCCTTAATTTATGTAATTATTATTTATTCATTTCAAAATGTATCCAACCGGGGCTGCTACATCACACTCAATCTACTAACACATAATATATGTGGTAAGTTACGAAGCCTCCAGCATTTAAGGTACATAGAACTCAGTCAGGATGTGTCGAACCCGTAGTAAAGTAATTCCCCTTAAGGTTCCCATACCGGCAGAGACAGACGCATACATTTTTTATTCCCGCTTGATTGCATCCTCGCCTTAGGTTTCGGAGTAGATAGATACGATAGATACTATCCAGGTTGATTTCCGGAATTAAATACCATCTGAGTCAGTTCTCATGCTTTCTTATTCCCAACCGGGAAATGGAAGCGGAGTTACGCTTTCCTAATGAAGAGCCCACAGGAAGACGCAGAAGTAATATAGTAAGAACAAGTAATCTGATAGAACCTCCGTCTTTGGTCCCATGCTCCGACTGTGGATACCCCGATAAAACTGAGCGGAGCTAGAGGAGCATGTTGTAAAGTTTGAGTTGACACCCGTCTACATTCCTCTTCGCCATATTGTGCATACTACAGGTGAAAACCGTAAGATGCCTTGCAGGCGTGGAGAGCCCGCTGTCAGTATGGCAGACAACCAATCAACGGTAAAGGACAACTCAGACGTCGTTCGGATTCTTCTGCGGAGTTGTACATCGATACAGCTGTTTGTAGAGATAACAATTATGATGTTCTGCGTAGCTCCTCCTCCGCTCGTTTGCATTGGTTAGGGTATCAGAATATTCGACTTGGCATGGTCGTATCACAGAGATAGGGAGACGAAGGTTCTATCAGATTATTTGTTCTTTTTTATTACGATAATCAGGCCTGGGGAATGTTTGACGAAGTTGACGAAAAATATCTTGGAAGCTTGGGCACAGAGGCGTACGAAATTCTATCTGTTTTTGGGATCCCAAAACGTAAGTGAAGGGATCCCTATCGCAAAAGTTGTCCGTCTGTCTGTTCGTCTGTGCGCACGGTAACTCTCGAAGGATTGATATATTTTGATGAAACTTTGTGAGAGGATCCTTTGGGTCAAAGTACAAGTCAAGTTCCAATAAGTTCAAAATTACCAGCCAGTCGGTAAAAATCTTGCCCCCCGCCCCCCAAACATTTTGGCTAGTAACGCCTCTGATCGTGGTCACAAATCATACCTTACTTTTCATGGGCTTCATCGTAAGTGGAGGGATACCTTTGACATCCCAAAAGTTGCCCGTCTGTCCGTCTGTTAGCACGATAAATCTCGAAGGGATTGAGATATTTTGATGAACTTGGTGGGAGGATCCTTCGGATCAAAGTACAAGTCAAGTTCGAAGATGGGCTCTGTAGCCCTATATTTAAGGGTGGGGGAGGGGTTTCAAATTGAGGGGCAAACAAAAATATTTTTGAAATCTATTGAGATAGTCGATTAAAGGGTAAGGAGACATGCTGAATCCGAATATGAAAGTTATTTTCTCACCGGACAAGTAGTTCACCCGGAATCTGGCAAAAACCGGACACAAAATTTGTCGACCCCCGCTACCACTTTTCTTAAAATTAGTAGGCTATAGCTCTGCGCGGGACTAGTATAGCTCTGCGCAGAGCTAACGTAAGAGAGAGAGAGCTAGTGCGATCAAGGTCGAAGGGGTTGGTATAATGGAAAAGAGTAGGTGGTTGCGGCCTATATAACAGTTGGAAAGTTTAGAGTGGTTGACAACTTCAGTAGTAGGGTACACACTGAAACCAAAAATAGGCCGATCTCAATTGTGAGACAAGTAGGGGACTTCTAATGGTCTCATGGTCTGATAATAGGCTGTTAGACCATAATCGTCTTCGGCAATGAGGGGTTAGCAGTTTTGTCTACTTGGTGTACCTACAATTTGTTTTCTGTGCTTTATGTGGTACGAACAATTTGGTACCACGTCTGTCACGAGGACATGGAGTCGTAAGTAAGAATCGGTTGCTAGAACATTTGGTGATGAGGGGCTGCCAACTTTTGCTAGTTGTTATCCCTTTTATTTTTTGCCAGTGTACTTCACGGTAAAGAACGATACGGTACCATGTCTATCACGGGGAGATGGACTTGTAAGTAAGAATCGGTTGCTAGAACGGCTACGCGAGGGGCTTGAAACTTTAAACTTTGATCTGTTTCTAAATATTACAAGTAAAGAGTATTGATCTTTCAGCATCACATATTAGATTTTTGGGGTCCCATCGACACCTTTGGTCTAGTTTAGTGTGTCTCCTATAATTTCACCTGCGGCGACTTACGGTTAATTGAAAGGCTTCTTTGGAGCAGTCCCTATTTGTTAACATGATACGGCCTTCGCCGAGCTTAAGTGCTGGCTTGGTGCGGCTTTGAGTAGACAGACTAGAATTTGAGGGCTTGTTGTATGCTTATTTTTTTCACGTTCACAAAAAAACGAAGTTTTACAGCAAACAGAAAGCCGTAGGCTATTGGATTATCATGGCAAATAATTAAAATAACAACTCACCCTCCATTTGCTCGGACATTCGGTCAAAACGGCTAGAAAATTACTGATAGCTCATTTGCTGAAGCGCATCAGTGGAGCTATGCACGTATCGTTTCTGGAAAGTTGCGATTCAACCCGAAGATTTCTAGCGTACACGTACAATCCCACGGCTCTTCCCCTTTTCCCCTTTCTGGACAGTAACGAAAATCTTGGTCAAATTCGTTCAATTTTCTTTCGGTTTGCCAAATATTTGCTACGCTACGCCCCGGCCAAGGAACAGCCATCTCATTGAAAAGTTTTGTGTAGCTGATCCGTCTGCGGCTGTCCTTAGATCCGCCAAAAGAATGAAACAAAATTGTAGGCACCCATGGAGCTCCATGATGTTTCGGTTTGGAGACTTTTAATTATTTTTTACCTTAAATCGCACTTCTAACGAGGTAAGGTGGTGTGATCCTCCTGTAGGTTATTGTTCCCGTAGGGAAAAAAGGTACCCGGATTCCCGTAACGGTGTCCGGAATTTTGGAACAACATTCCGGGCACGGAAAACGTCCCGGAATTCCGCGGTTTGACAGGAATTCCGCGTTAAACTGCGGAATTCCAGGAAACAAGACTCCCCAGGCGGGATTTCCGTTACGTTTTCCGTGCCCGGAATGTTGTTCCAAAATTCCGGACACCTTTACGGGAATCCGGGTATCTTTTTTCCCTACGGGTTGTTGTGGTTCTTTCTTTTTCCATTTTTTACCGTACTCCGTCTCTACCTAGACGGGTTATAAATAAAATTCAATCCAATTCACAGTTACAGAAGACAAAAAATACAAACGTAGAACATTTGTTATTGGAATACTGAACTTCAGTTACTAGAAAGTTTAAGGTGACACTGGTTGTTTTCCCAAAAATCGGACCCCAAATCTTGGACGGCGTTGCGTTCCACTTTTGCTAAGCGTTATTGAGACGTGGGGGGAGGGACTCGTCTGATGTTTGAATTGTACAATTGCACCCGGAATCGGTTTCGGAGTCCGAGGTCTTGGTCTGGTTTTAGAATCGCCCTCACTGGTTATGGGTGTCTATTGAAGGCGCTCGTTACTGAAAATGGAATGAATGTTTGATTTTCAGCCCTGCTTCAACAGAACACGAACCTTCCAGCTTGAACTAAGTAAAAACGCATGGAGAAATGGATCACAAAAAGCTGAGCTGAACTTGGAATATTTGAGTCGTGTTATACGACTTGAAGCCATTTTCTCAAAAGAAAGTTCGTGACCTGAAATTCTTTTCTCAAAAGAATATGACCGAATTTATTCATATTCCCGCTGGCTTGGAACGTCCCGTAAGAAGTAATCCGTTGTATTTTGCACTTTTCCAATTGTCAAAACAAAACTTGATAGTTGCGAGAAGCGTTCTTTGTGACTTCGATTACTTTAGCAGCTCAAATGTCCGCCTGCCCTCCGTATTCTCTCGGAATTCCGGTTGGACAGTTTTGTGAGATAAATCTCAACTAATTTGTTTTTGTTTGACACAAGAAATGGGACGGGAAGTGCCGATTTCCACATATTAGCTGACAGGGACTTTTGTCAGTCCGAAAGAAAATTGAGAATGAAGTAGAAACTGTCAAATATAGCTAAGTGAAAGAATTTGAGGGTAAGCTTTACGTGTTGTTTGAACTGGCTTCCATTCCAGACTTCACGGATATATGTTATTTAGAAGCGACCAGAAAAGTCTGTATAGTATACTACAGGGCATGAAACAATGTCTTGAATTGGCTGTGCATTGACGCTCATCCAACGTTTTTATGGTACTTGCCCTTCGGCCAAGTGCCATATAGCGATCGCAATTTCTGTCCGTCCGTCGGTCAGTCGGTCTGGGTTTTGCTAGTTCGGGCACTTCCGCATAAGCTATATAGGACGATGAAACTTGGCAGGCATATCAGGGACTCAAAAAGATTAAGTTGGAAGTAGTCACTTCCCCGACCCGAGCATCGTGGGGGGAGGGAAGGAGAGGGAATCTGGAATATTGAGGTATTTTTAACTTTTGAATGGGTGATTGGATCTTAATAAACTTGATATTTGGAAGACCTCGTGTCTCAGACGACCCAATTAAAGTCCGGACCGGATCCGGTGACTTCGGGGAGGAGTTGGAGGGAGGAACCGGAAATCCTCGGAAACGCTTAGAGTAGAGGGATCGGGATGAAACTTGGTGGGAAGAGCAAGCACAAGCCCTAGATGCATCATTGACATAACCGGACCCGATTCGGACACGAGAAGGAAAGTTGGGGTTAGAAGTTGGCGGAAGGGTCCGGAATTCTGGTGATCCCGCAAGTTCGGTACTTCTTGACATATTAGGACGATGAAATTTGGCTGGCGTATCAAGGACTCGAACAAACCAACTTGAGAATAGTCGTTTGTATGATCCGGCCATCGTGGGGGAGTGTAGAGAATCTAGTGGCATGAATAACTTTCGGACGGGCGATCGGATTTGAATGAAACTTGGCAAGTGGGAATCGGTGTCGTTTCAGACGTTCCATGTCAAGTCCGGACCGGATCCGATACTTGTGGGGGGGGGGGGTTGAAGGCGGTCACCGTTATTTTCACGAGACGCTTAGCGTCGAGCGATCGGGATGTGATTTGGTGGGAAGAACAAGCATAAGCCCTAGATACGTCCATACAGAAAATCCGGTGATCGCGTGTTAGGATATTTCCGGATGTGCGAAAGACGATGAAACTTGACAGGCATGTTAGTGACCGACCGAATAGACCTAAGGACCCGACACATCGCCCTACGAAAACTTCCGTTCCTGGATCCGGTAATTACTGCCTTCCGTAGATTGTGAACGGGTGGTCCGATTCGAGGGAAACTGTATGGCTGTTAAAAACTACTGACCTGTCTCCGAACCACAGGCGGCAACCAAGATAGGGGAATTGGAGGGGGGGGTCCGGAAACTTAGTGACATGCATACCCGTAGGGAAAAAAGGTACCCGGATTCCCGTAAAGGTGTCCGGAATTTTGGAACAGCATTCCGGGCACGGAAAACGTAACGGAAATCCCGGCTGGGGGGTTTATTTCCCGGAATTCCGCGTTAAACTGCGGAATTCCAGGAAACAAGACTCCCTAGGCGGGAATTCCGTTGCGTTTTCCGTGCCCGGAATGTTGTTCCAAAATTCCGGACACCTTTACGGGAATCCGGGTATCTTTTTTCCCTACGGGTAGAAACCAAAGGAATGAGACGAATGGGATGCAAGTCAGACAGTACCGAATTTATGCTGCCTAGTTTGTTATTTGGCGTCCGGACCGGATCCGGCCACAGCAGGAGAAAGATGAAGCGGAAACCGGAAATTTGCAGATATGGTCTGATTCGATTCAAACTTGAAGGACGAGAAGAGGAGATGTCAGAGATGTAAAGTTTATGTGCCCTATTCGTTTTAGGCTACAGTGGGGGGGGGGGGGAGTCCCGGAAATTGTGTGGCTCGCATAGGGGCCAGACGAGTGGATTGATTTGAATGAAACAGAAAGTAGAGAGACCTTTCGCCCTAGATGACAAATTTTAGGGTACAGACCGAATTTGAGCACGGTAGGGGGGGGGGGCAGGACTTTCCCTAAAAATCCTCAGGCTCGATTGAAACTTAATAGCCGGTAAGAGAAGATGCTTTAGATGATCTTTTTTATGTGTCTGAACCATATTCGGCGGCTGTGGGAGGGCTTGAGGGGTAGGGGTACCGGAAACTAGTGGACGAAACATTGCCCTAGATAATCCAAGGAAATGCCAGAATCACTCAGACTCGAGTGAAACTAGATATCGTATTTCTAGGTCCGATCCTAGGGGGGTTTATGGGGGTATTTTATGACGTTCTCATCTACCTTTTTACATCACTTACTCGAACAAGTGCCATCTGAACTCGTAGTTCTTGTTGTGTCTTATTAATTCGTCTTTTCTGCAGTCCTTGAACTGGAAAACATGTTCTGCGAGCTTAGTCCGTTTTCTTTGGCTTTCCGTATTCTTTGTTTAGGTTTGTCTTATCATATCAACTTGGTCAAATAGGTTTTTAATTAAATTTGTAATTTAATTAATTTCTGATCCGCGATGAAACAAGCTGATTGAAAGTTTAAATCGTAAACTTCACTCGCGAGGTTGTAGAAGATTATAGATGGCGGCGAATGAATTAGCTGACTCATCCGCGTAGCACAATAAAATATGATTCGGGTCTCATTTAAATCAGTGCGGAATTCCAAATAAGCATGACGTGTATTCAATTAATGCATAAAACGGATACATCAGCTACGATGCTATGGCAGCGATATTTCGGCCCTTCTTGGCAAAGGTCCTGTTCAGGCTGTCAATCTTGGAGGTCATCGTTGGGGAAGAACAAACCTGTCAACCAAACCTGTATGACAGGTGTATTCTTCCCCAGCGTTGACCCTGAAGATTGATAGCCTGATAAAAACTGTCCTAGGGACAATCAAATGCTATGTTAGGTCATCAATCACATGAGTCAGAATTCACGTCACGATTGTATTCCACCATAATTTTATACGTCACCTTTGCAGCCAGCTTTTCCTAAAAAAGTTATTGTTTTCATTTTGAATTTTCATTCCCGAGGACAAGCTTTAGAAGTTTGTTACAGCTTGATGAGCTCTCCGTACAGCGACAGGGACAGAGAGATAGCTGAGTATGGCGAATTTGAAAAATATCCCAGAAAAAAAAAGTTTTTATCTTCGTATTTTGCAGCACTAACAAGGCTGTTTGGCACATCTTCAACAGTGTCTTGAATTATAAGTACTGAACTGAAAGACAAAAATGCTTCTCGGGCCGGATTCGAACTCGTGACCTGCGGCGTCAATTGCCGATCCGCTAACCAAGGAGCTACCGAGGGGCTTGTGATCATAATTTGCAAACCACTGCAATGGCGAAATAGAATCTGACTGCAGGAACAGCGATCCCGATCGAGTCAACCAAAAGTCTTAAAGTTTAACCGAAAAGGGCTGAGATAACACAACCAAATTAAACATCACTTATTCACTTACATAGGCCTGAAAATCCGATAAAAATGCGTAACTTCGTTTGTACGCTATCCACAGACAACCGATTTCATCAACTGAACTTACTATTTTAGAATCTGGTACCTCTATAGAATACAAAATTAATGTTAGATTCCTTGCAAGACTTATCTTAAGATTATTCGCCTACATTCTAAAGGCGTAACTTTGCCGAGCTTATCATCTTTAACCCTGGGACTGCAGGCCTTTGTTGAAATTCAAATTTTCCGAGTCTGGGTGAATTTTGGGTTGTGGTGCAAGCAGCGCACACTCTGAACGTTATTACTCGAGTCGCGCGTGAAAAAATACAAAATCTCTTAGATGAGTCGAAATATTCCAGTGTATTTTAAATGTCATGTGCAACAAGACCAAAGGTGTCGAGGGGATCCGAAAAATCTAATACATGATGTTGATAGATCAATACTCTTTACTTGTAATATTTAGAAACAGATCAAAGTTTATAGTTTCAAGCCCCTCGCGAAGCCCTTCTAGCAACCGATTCTTACTTACAAGTCCATCTCCCCATGATAGACATGGTACCGTATCGTTCTTACCATGAAATACACTGGCAAAAAATAAAAGGTATACCAACTAGCAAAAGTTCGCAACCCCTCATCACCAAAGATTCTAGCAACCGATTCTTCCTTACGAGTCCGTGTTCTCGTGATAGACGTGATACCAAATTGTTTGTACCATAAAAAGCACAGGAAACAAATTGTAGGTACACCAAGTAGACAAAACTGCTAGCCCCTCATTGCCGAAGATGATTATGGTCTAACAGCCTCTTATTAGTCCATGAGACCATTAGAAGTCCCCTACTTGTCTCACAATTGGGATCGGCCTATTTTTGGTTTCAGTGTGTACCCTACTACTGAAGTTGTCAACCCCTCTAAACTTTCCAACTGTTATATAGCCCGCAACCACCTACTCTTTTCCCATATACCAACCCCCTCGACCTTCGATCACACAAGCTCTCTCCGTACGTTCATTGATTACGCACTCTCCAGGCGCAGAGCTATACTACTGCGAAGAAAAGGGGTAGCCGAAAATTGGTCGACAAATTTTGTGTCCGGTTTTTGCCGGATTCCGGGTGAACTACTAGTCCGGTGAGAAAACGACTTTCATATTCGGATTCAGCATGTCTCCTTAGCCCTAAATCAACTATCTTAATAGCTTTCAAAAAAAAAATTGACCCTAAATTTGAAACCCCTCCCCCACCCTCAAATATAGGGCTACAGAGCCCATCTTCGAACTTGACCTTTAACCAAAGGATCCTCCCACCAAGTTTCATCAAAATATTTCAATCCCTTCGAGAGGTATCGTCCTCACAGACAGACGGACAACTTTTACGATGTCATAGGTATCCCTCCACTTACGTTTTCGGATCCCAAAAATAAGCTGACTTTTCGGTCAGACTTTAAATATTCGTTCGAAGAAGAAAAAAAAATTCGATGAGGATGGAGGGTGAGAGGGACTAGGAGAGGCAATCCTCTGAAAATCTTCGCTGTTACGAAAGTTTGTGAATCTTGTCCATTAGTGTCGGGCTTAGCTCCCTAGATTTTTTTTCTTTTTATATGCACTTTAATCCACCCAATTTCTGTTTCCTGTGTTTTATCGCTTTGCCAGCCTATTCTTGTGAGAGGGTGGCTCTTTACAGTTTCAGTAAATCACCGAGTCCCCTGTGTGTGCCTCTCGCGGGAAATCAAAGCAAACGACGCAATTAATTAAACGGCTTGTTCCGGACCCATCAGTATAATCTTTGGTGGGATTCCCAGCCCCGATATCCCTAGAAGCCGTATCTTTCCTTCTGGGATCGGGCTTTCCCTTTCATTAGGGGTAAACCTTTTGTGCGGTTTCTTGCTCTTTCCTGTATGGTGGGGGAGTAGATAAGAAACAAAGACGAAGAAGTATGTCTGCTCACCCTTAAGAAGGGTTGCCACATGATTAAAAATTAGAGAGTGACTTTTGTCCCAAAACAGAGAGTGAATTGAGAGTGAATTTTTATTTTCGTGAAAATACGTGGAATCAACAGTCGGAATCCCGGGTTCAAAAATTACGCATCTGGACGTTTACTGAAATAGAGTGAACTTTATGTCACACGTAAGACAAGAGTGACACAAATAAAATGTAATGTAATGTTTATTTTTCAGCGATCGCACAGAAAAGAGAAAATGATGAAGTATGTAAAAAGTAAAGTAGAGAAAACATAAAAAAAACATTAGAAACATGAAAACAACAGAGTGACAATTCACACTATCGTGCGAAATGTGGCAACCGTGCCCTTAAGGTTTAACCGAATAAGGCTGAGGTATGAAAGTTCTGGTTACCCATCATATTTTTATCTAAATAGGCTGGAAAACCCCACAGAAACGCGTTAATTCGCTTCGCGCGTTATCCACGAATATTGAATTTTAGGTGACGAGTTTATTCTTCCGCAACTGTTGTACCCCTATGCGGAAGTACCTCTATGTTTGAAATGTTTAGCAACTAAATTGGCAAACAATTGCCGTAAAATAACCAGCAATGGACGATTTTAATTATTCAATCCAGGAAGATGAAAGTGACCTGAATATGGAAAGTGACCAGGAAGCACTTGGCATTCGCCCATACATGCTGATTCTGATGTGTTCTGCAGTCTGGAATAGAACATTTCAGAACCTTCACTTTGTTGGCCATTGAGACGCACGCTTTTGCAGATATTCAAATTCTCCGCCACTTGACGAATTTTTATTGGACGTGCAAGCAGTGGAGATTTCCAACGTCACTACTAGACTGCGCGACAAAAAAAAAATCCCTTAGAGGAGTCAAAACAGTTCAGTGTATTTAAATCAAAGGTATACAAATAAGTTGGCTTTTCAGTTAAACTTTAAGAACGGCTCAGACAGTATTCGTAAAGTGCGGAAAGCCATTCGCAGAGTTGTCCTGTACACCTTTACGGAAGTAGGCAAGAGGTTAATTCAACTTCAGTCAATTGAAATCTTGGTTGGTATCCGTCAGGAAGGGATAGAATTTTGTCAAGCAGAAACTAAATGTTGAATAAACACCAGTATGTCCAGATACTTAACCCAGGCACGTACGCAGGAATTTTTTTCGGTGGGGGCCCAAATCCTTCAAAACAGTATATAAAAGGCGCATTATATTATCGACAAAAACCAAAAGCTGGTGCCGGTGACCCTATTGGGTAATTACAGGCCGAACAAGTGCGCAAGCGCTCAGACGTGGAGTGTTAAAGAACGAATTGGATTGTAACGTTGAATTTCCCGTAACGTTTAATATTCGTTTTGCATAGTTACTTTTGAAACCAACAATTGAGCTCTCAAAGAATCTCCAACCACGGCTGAGGCTCAGGCTCGAACACCCTAATGTCAAAGTCATAAATTTTCATAAGCGCGTCTCATCTGACACCTTCCACGTGAGAACACATGTTAGTTCATTTGGAAACAATCCCTTCGCGTCAGTCGTAATTCGGTCTCCAATCACAGTATTGTCCATCTTTGTCTTTCCAGTATTGCTTCGTATAAACCCCGTAGGCTTGTTTCAATACACTACTGACATTACTTTCATCAATCTTGAAATGTATTTCGTTTATTATACCTTGCTCAAACACATTATTGTAATGTCACAGTCCTAAAGTTGTCAGATCCCATTTCATCATTCCCATCCTTCCGCGAAAACACATGTTGTGTCTAATTAACAGCTCAAACCCTTTGCGAAACATGAAACCAAACAAGCGCAATGCGCATCTTACGAAAAGTACTGTGTACAGCTACACGAGGTTTTAATTTTGACGAGTTTCATCGTTCACGAACTTAACACATGGGCAATCTGGGCCCCGTTGCAAAATCTCAGATCATGGGCAATCCGGGCCCAGTTGCCCATGAACGGGAAGGGGGGGGAGGTTCAGTCTCAAGATGTTCTTCGTGGCCAAAGGACATATACATATATATCCACAAGTATACAAGAGTTGAACTCGAGACAATGTCATAGACGAACGTAACTCATGGGAAATCTCGGCCCAGTTACCCATGAACGGGAGGGTGGGGGCGTCAAATTGCTTATCTAAACCTAAATATCCTCGACTCTACCAACTTAGAGTTTGATTCCAGTCACGGGTCAAAAAAAATTATCATGGGCAAATTGGGCCCACTTGCCCATGACCGGGGAGGGTGGGGGTGATTCAACTCCACATAGATATTACAACCCGATGATCCAAAAGCACAAAGGAATTTCATCGCCCTATCCTCCAGTTATTGTCAAGTTAAAAACATAAAAAATGGGCAATCTGGGCCCAATTGCCTCTGAACCGGGTGGGTGTGGGGAGTGGGACCCCCAAAAGGCACAACTAGACCCCAATACCCACAAGTGTACCAAGTTTGAACTTGATACCTGTTGGTTCCTGGCACGGGTAACGAACTTTACTCCTGGGCAATCTGGGCCCAGTTGCCCATGAACGGGATGGGTGGGGGAGGTGCAACTTCAAAAGTAATTTCCCAGCCCTGAGACCTACAAGTACAAGGAATTTCATCGTCTTATGTCCAACTATGGTCAAGTTTTGAACATTCTTCACTGGGCAATCTGGGCCCATTTGCCCCTGAACCGGGTGGGTGTGGGGGGTGAGACCCCCAAAAGGCACAACTAGACCCCAATACCCAAAAGTGTACCAAGTTTGAACTTGATACTTGCACTGGTTCACGAGTTATGAGCTCCACAAAATATGGTGAAAACCGAAAACCGAAAGCTGCTAGAGCGCTCGCAGTAGTGGATTGTTCCAAGGAACACTCCACTAAAAATCATCGAAAACGGTTAACAAATTCTGTCTAGATGAGTAATTAACCACTATCCCCTGACTATCCCTTATTCTGTGTGAAGGATCAGAAAATTATGCGAAAAAAAAATCGATTTCGGGGGGGGGGGGCCGGGCACGGAGGCCCCCCCCCCTGCGTACGTGCCTGACTTAACCCATACGGATCGGGATCTAAACTGAATATCTTCTACAATACTTACAGTATCTGGTGTCCCTTGTACAGGCTTGCATAGTTATAAGCTAGCAAGCACAACTCTAGACCTTCTAACAAAGTGTTGGGGATAAAGTTTGACAGAGCAACGTGTTGTAAGATTCACCCCGATCCGCATGCGTTATCCGTTGTTAACAACCTGTTCTCTTGCAGGCCTCATTCTACTCAACTGCCCTCAAAACGTTAATAAGTGTTTCAACTGTGATACTTCTTGGACTTATTTTAGCATATCATGCCTTGGAAGTGCAGGTAAGTGAGGAACCTCATTTTACGACAGACTAATGAACTCATATCCAGTGCCGTCTTTTACTTTTGGTGGATCCTAGGTCCCATGGATTTTTGGGCCCTTTCCATGGGTCAAAATGCAAAAACGCCAGCACATTAGTACACGATTCTTGGTCGAGCCACACTATGGTCACATCTGAGCATAGTTTCTTTGACGTAGAGGACGACCTGGATCGTAATGAACAAGGCAGTATGGCTAGCAACCGTAGCCTGATTTCTCAACAATTTACACCGGCCGTTTGCCCTCTCGTTTTCCCTGGCCCCCCAGCAGAGCAAAATAACACTAGCGAGTAGCGCCAAGACCTATCCTTTCCATGCTTCGCAAACGGGCCATAGTCGTAGCACCGCCCATTACGCATGCGGAATTTAAAGCGAGAAAACCTTGCGGATTTCGAAATTTCTAGTTAAAGTTTAACCGAAAAGGACTGGGATAGGACAATCTAGTTACCCATCACTTACTCACTTAGATTGGCTTGAAGACCAGCTGAAAATGCGTTACTTGGTTGTTCCGCTATTCAAAAATAATCGATTTTCAGATAGTGGAATTTCCGTGTGATTTGTGGTAGGCCTACCTCTAATTTGTTGTATGCCTTACAAGAAAGATTTATGACTTTTTTTGGTCAGGCACTAAGCAATCTTAACCAATATCGCCACTCGCCACTGCCCACTGAAAAGCCTTGTTTGTGTTTAGATAACAATTTCCCGCGTCATAGTAGAATTTTCGCTGTGGGGACAGCCGTAGATATTCTGAACGTCATAACTAGAGCAGATAATGGAAAACAAAAAAAATCCCTTTGCAGAATCCAAATAATTCAGTGTGTTCAACTAAATGACACAAAAATAAGTTGGCTTTTCAGTTAAACTTTAAGCTAAGACGCGGTCTGCACACATCTTGGAAACCGAGGTGGTTGTATCTTTTTTTTGCTGTGTTCAGAATATTAAGTTATTGGAGCCAGCGCTGGTGCACGACTGATCGAGTTTGAGTAGGGACGTTCAGTATCGCTAGTGGTGCTAGTGTCGCTGCTATTCGAGTGTGTGTCACTTTTTTGAAGTCTTTGGGCCTAACCGGCCGAAGGGTAAAGACGGCACTGCTCATATCACCTCTCCTCTGTCCCAGATAAGGGTGTCGATAGTTGCGTTTTTGCGGATACCATGGTACCTGTTACAGCGGTAACTGGATCTGCTTTTAGTCGTTTTTGCAGTTACCGTGGTATCTGATATACGGTCCACTGCAAAAACGACTGTTGCCGAAATTGCACTTTTCGAAGTCATCCAAAAATAAAAACTGATATCCAGTTACATCACTAAGTGCTGAACTTCTTTCTCACCAATTTGACAAAATTTGACGAAAGTGAGATGCGTTTTCCAAATACCACGGTCGGACCGTGATATCTGAATGTCTATTACCACGGTAACTGGCCAGATACCACGACAGCTGCAAAAACGCCTTTTGACCGTGGTATCAGATACCACGATAACTGCAAAAACGACTTTAGACCGTATATCAGATACCATGGTAACAGCGAAAACGCAACTAATGTTTCTGGATCATTACTGTTCAGCTGAAGAACAGCCAGGTGAGGTACCGGACATTCGTTGACACGTTTAGGGACCAAACGGATGGAAGGATTATGATGAAACTTAGACGCTACGAAGGCCATGTGTGCTCTATGTGAAATTTTGGGTCCCGGCCAGATACGACCTAGATGGTGGGAGCAGTTAGAGGAGGTGTACCGGATATACCTTAGAAATTCTCAAATTCGAATAAATTTAGTAGGTGGTAGGAAATGAATAGCCTACTCTAGTGTGGACCCGATGTTTACACATGTGCGTTCACTCTTCCTATGGGACATGTCATGCCTTGGATATATCATTTGGAGTCCTAACTGCATTCGAAAATTGTGGAGACTGGAGATAGTTGAAGCCGGTTGGGGGGGGGGGGGGGGCCGGGGACCTTGTGACACGCCTCTAGTGTGCGTGTCACAATGTACATTTGTTACACGCGTAACTAGGCCAGTACAAAGCTCATAAGGCATTTAATACACTACTATACTGGTAATGTGGTCCGGATCCGGTCTCGGTTAGAGGAGATGGAGGGGCGTGCTGCGGACATTTCACGGCAAAAAAAAAGGTTTTCGGGAAATGCATTTTTCAATACGAATTAATGATACGAGTCGAACGGAACTTGAGGGGGGGGGGTACGAACAGAGGTCTTGAAGGCTCCAGACAGCTGGTTAATGCTTAAGCTGGTTAATTTTTTTTAAGACCTTAGCCAGATTTTTTTTTCTATTGCTTTGACTAATTCAGTCCGGCTTTGTATCATCTCACAACGTCCTTTAGCTCCACAAGTGCGTCAGCACACAGTTGGAGGCCTATCCAGTCTCCGCTCTTTTGAAGCGTAGCTTATTAAAGAGGCCCCAGAATACGATGTTTCTTCTCAGAAGCAAATGCTTTCTGTATCTTGTGATACCAGCATCCTTTTCTCTCCATAAAAGTGCCGTAAATAATGAAAAAATTGCGCACAAGCACTCAAACGTGCAGTGTTGAGGTATGAATTAACGTAAATTTGATATTGCCTTTCGCGTAATACTTATCAGCGACTCGGACGGCCAATAAAGAGATTTGGGGGAGACAATTATTACAAAAGCGATTTTAAATAAAGAAGAGGTGAAACTAATTATAAATTTGAGGGCAGATTACCTGCCACTTGGTGAAAGAAGAAGGGATTTGAGTCAGAGCTTCTACGAGCTTAGCAAATCCGAGTCCGAGGACAAGTCCGAGTCCTTGAAAAAGGCGTCTCGAGACGAGTCCGGAGTCCGAGTCCACCATCTCTGGTGGACGGACAGCTCCGTGAAAGACGAGTCCGAGACGAGTCCGGTTCCTCGAAAAAGGCGTCTGGAGACGAGTCCAGAGTCCGAGTCCAGCAGCTCTGATTTGAGGGGTGACTGGAAAACCGGAACAAACCGCGACCGGAACCGATGGCTTTGGAAACTAACCTAACCTAACCTTTTGGTTAGGTTAGGTTAGGGAGGTTCCGGGGTTCCGGATTTCCAGTGACCCGATTTGAGTAGTGTTAGGGAAAAATGTGGTCCTTACTTTTGTCCAATGTGCGATGAAGGAGATGAGGGTCTTATTCAGTTTATATGTGGTTGTGATGATCTGGAGGATTTAAGGGAGGGAATTTTTAAGGGAGGAGTTCATGGAAAGGAGTGGTTTTCCTGGTTCATAAAAAGTCAAGCGGAGTAGGTCTTTTCTTACTTTGGGAAACCTGGTGAGGTTCCTCAGAGTGGCTAATCTACACAGGGAGAAGTGTTTGAGTGGTGTTTATTGTAATATAGTAGTGTGTTAGTTTCTTGTTGTATTTACATTTATTTATTTTGTTTGTTTGCCATGGCCCTTGAGCTTTTAAGGTAAATAAATACCATCTTAAATAATGAACAACAGCAACAGGAAGTTATACTGCCAAAACGAAGATATTCATATTTGAAAAAAATAGTCTCAAGTTCAATATCCGCAAGTTTTCCGGTGCTTCTCACATTTAATCCAAGGGCACCACGTTGGTCAACTGGTCGCAATAATAAATAATGCTGTTTTCCCGGTTTCTGCCAACCAGTAAAACTTCACTGGGTCAGACGGAGGACAAGTTCTTGCTCGTACGTCGAGGTTCTCTGGAGTTGCTTTCACCCTCCTATAATCACAGATTCGGCTATCCAGTATGTTCTTCCGCTTGCACTTACATAGCCTCATAGGCTTTTTGTTCAGGAGCTTGGAATTTGCAGTTCAAATGCCAAGGGTCCTGGATTCTGCTGTAGCCATTCTGACCAAGAATAATTAGAAATCTTGGTAGAACGGAGCGAAAATAAAATGAAGCATAACGAGAAAAAGGAAATGAAGTGCAAAAAGAGCATAATATCTGTTTGAAATTTGACATTATATATAGTGGGTTAAGTGTTTGGTAATTCAGTTTAGTAGTAGTTTAAAATCTCTAAATCACAGAAAAAGCACAGAAAAATATTGTATGCCAAGGAAAAATGTCGGATGTCCGAATTTGTAGTACTTGGAAATAAAACTTTATCATGCGTATCGTTTTTTTTTTGGCTCGCATGTTGAACAAAAAGCCGTAAACCATTTCTGACCTCTTTCTGTCACATGCTACTTTCGTCTTACTTTGTTTTCTCTTTTTTTCGTTTCCTTCGTTTTCTCCTTTTTTATGTCACTTGCCCTTCGTCCACCTGCCATGTAGCGGTCGCAATTTCTGTCCGTCCTTCGGTCGGTCGGTCTGTCGGGGTTTTGCTAGTTCGGGCACTTCAACATAAGCTAGGACGGTGAAACTTGGCAGGCGTATCAGGGATCCGAAAAGATTAACTTAGAAATAGTCACTTCCTCGATCCGACCATCGTGGAGGGTGGGGAATCCGGAATCATGCGCTGACTTTGGGGGAGTTAGAGGGGGGGAGAACCAGAAATCTTATGAAACGCTTGGAGTGGAGTGATCGGGATGAAACTTGGTGGAAATAGCAAGCGAGTCCTAGATACATCATTGTCATAACCGCTCCGATTCGAGTCAACTTCATGGACGGGAAGAGGAAATGTCGGAAGATGCGAAGTTTATGTGTCCGAGTCGTTTTCGGCCACAGTGGGGGGATTTGGAGGGGGAGCCCCGGAAATTTTGTGGCTTGCATTAGGGGTCCAACGAGTGAAGTGATATGAAACTTGGAAGTAGAGAAATCATAGGCCCTACATGACATATTGTAGGGACCGGACCGGATCCGAGCACGGTGGGGGTAGGGGGGCAGGAGGTTCCCGAAAATACTCAGATTCGAGTGAAACTTGATTGGCGGTAGGAACAGATGCTTTAAATGACCCATTTATATTCGGCCGCGGTAGGGTAAGTCTGGGGGGGGGGGGTACCGCAAAAGGTATTGGGATCAAACTAGTGGATCTAAATTTGGAAGGTGTGCAATTCATTTGCCCTAGATGGTCCGAGACGATGCCGGAAATGCCCAGACTCGAGTGAAACTAGATATCCTATTTCTAGGTCCGATCCAAGGGGGTTGAAGGGGGTATTTTGTGACATTCTCATCTACTTTCTTGCATCACCTACTCGTAACAAGTGCCGTATGAGCTCGTAGGTCTTGTTTGTCATAGAGCTGGCCGTGAATGAGTGAATAATTTAAAAGCCAATTGTTTTCGTTCTAGTTATTTTTGATCGACAACGCTGCCGATGACTGGCGCATTGCGATGACGTGGCAGCGGAATTGTCAAATATTCCTAGAACTCGCCATATGTGCCGTCCACCCATTCCCAGGGGAATATTATTTCCTCTGGACCACTAAGTTAGCCAATCATCCGCAAATAATCGAGTCCAAGTGGGTTCCCATAGATGTCACTCTCAGTCTGCCTATGTTCCTGAGGCTTTACCTCATTTGCCGAGTGATGCTGCTGCATAGCAAACTGTTCACCGATGCTTCCTCGAGGTAAGTTTTTTTTTGACGTTTGAAGTCTTTGATTCGTGTGGGCCGAAAAGGTGGCAGACACCAACGTTTTTCTATGGGTTGGGGTTCTACGAACATACTGTTAAAAATTCAAAATCCTCACGTTATCCACAAATTACTTGAACTCAATTCACTCTTGAAAGCAAGGTCGCCATTGCTCGTTAACTATTCACTTATCTACCGCCGAAGGTCAAAAGAGTTCGAGAAGCTCGCGTGGTGTGTAAGAGGATTCAAACATATATCACCATGTGAACGTTCAGAAATGTCGGAAGAGGAAATCATCGGCGAGTTTGACATTTTTTTTTGTCTCGGAAGCCGAATCTTCAAGAAAGCACTACAACGATTTTAGTACAATTTACGGCGTTTGTTTATTATGATTGAATTCACATCCTTTCGTCTTTGGAAAAACAGAAAACAAAATACTAAAAGAAATCGATAAAGCTATAATTAATTTGATTTTTCTACACTTTTATATACCTGCTAAAAAAAAAAAAATTGTTAGATCCATAGTCCAACTGAGATCCCAGCCTCCCCATGTCGGGCGCGGGTGAACACATCACAAATAGGAAAACCATTTTCTCGTCGGACAAGTAGTTCGCCCGGAATCCGGCCTAAACCGGAAAGTTTGTTAAAAGTAAAAGTTTTATTTAAAGTTGATTAGATCTTCGATTTTGGGGTAAGAAGACATGCTGAATGAACATTTACATGAAAATAATTTTCTTGTCTGACAAGTAGTTCGCTCGGAATCCGCTCGAAACCGAAGATTTGGCAGAAGTAAGGCAGGAAGATTGGGACAGTTTTGCCAAAGTAGATATGAAGTGTAGCCTAGGGGTAAGTACACACACGTGGTGAATCCATATCTGAACTTGGTTTTCTCAGGTGATTAGCCACTGACCTTCTTCTGTTTCTAAATCTCAGTAGTAAAAATGTCCAAGGAGTCTGGCGAATACCGGATATCTACAAGGCCAAATTGTCTTGACCAGCTTTTAAAGCACAACTCTTACTAGAAATAATCTTTTCCCTGTGAAATGGATCAGAAAAAAACATTTTCGAAAATACCATTACTTTCCATCTGAAATTAGCGATTTTCTTGTTAGCGCCTGTCGACTATGTCCAGCCTTCCTGCTCTCCGACGCGGCGGCTGGGCGCAACGCATTTGAAAACTGATCGCGCCGTGGTTAAAAAGTGTGAAAACTAAGCAAATAAAAGAAGTAATAAACAAAAGCGTCTCAGATCCTTATGTGTGAAAGAGTTGTCAGCAGACGTTGATGATCCCGGCAAACGTTTCGTTGTGTGACGGGCAAAACTCGGCAAGGCCAAAAAGCGCTAAAATTTCGTAGGCACAAAACGAAACAATGGAGAAAGGTGGGGATTTTAGAAGCTTATAATTCTGTATGGGAGCTAGATATATTATAAAAATCAGAATAAGCAAGAGGGGTCCTTTAAATTTTTGGAATCCCATCGAAACCTTTGGTCTTGTTCTTTTGGGATGACTCCGAAAAGCGCAATTTAGGCAATTTTCTTTTTTTTTGCAGAGCAACCGTAGTATCAAATACCACGGTAACTGCAAAACGAGTAATTGCAGATCCAGCTACCTTGGTAACAGATACCATGGTATCTGCAAATACGCAACTAAGACCTCATTGGTCAGATGACCAGTTATACTAATTTTTTCGTGTATCTGGTCAAGGCCAAGGGGACCGAGCGCAGCTAAAACTTGTGGTTTCTTCCTTGTCCCTGTTTTTATGCATTTTCCAGTAAGGCCCCCGATTATAGTTTACCGGGAGCTCATTGGTCAGAAAATTTCTTAAAGGACCTGTCTTACCTATTATACTAACGCAACCTACTTCCGTAATCACTATTCACTCCATCCTTTTCTAAACCCAGAGATCCGAATTTCGTACGGTACATTCTAACCCCTCTAACAACCCCTTGACGTGTTTTGCTACCTTCAATGCGAATCACGCTGTCGACTGCTGTCCGCGAGAAGTTTTTCCATCAGAAAAATCGTTTATGTATTTTTTTCCCTTTTTTAAAAGCTTAAAACAGCCAAAGCCGTGAGTAATTTGTTGAAAGCCGAGCCTAGTAAAGTATTTTATTATTGTAAAATACTGGAAGTTGAAGAGTAAATATTGCGAGGGATCCTTTAAGAGGCATGAACGCCGCTAAAACTGTGTTTCTTCGTGTCATTCCAGGTCACAGAACTCAAAAAAATTACATCTAAACCCTTTTTTGGCTGGAGACTTCCAGTGTGTTTTGGTGATATCTACTGTTTTTTTCTGTCATACTTCATGAGGCAGGCTTAGAGGGCTTTCACAAACTGGGAAACAGTGCCGGAATGAGTTTCTGTTAGTTTTGAAAGTTGCGGAGTTTTTGCGGCCTTTGTATTGCTCTCTGGAACCGTTGCAGCTTTCCCGGAAGTTGTGGCAGAGGGCTTATGGAAAGCTCCGCGGAAAATTGAACGTTCGGACGCAGGTCTAGCCTACAAGGCCTGTTTCCGTGGCCAACAAGGTTTTTATGGCACTTGCAGCCTCTGGCTCAAGTGCCATATACCGATCGCAATTCCGTCTGTCGGTCGGTCGGTCCGAATTTTTTTGTCCCACATGTTCGAGTTAGGGTACTTTCAGATGTGTTAGGACGACGAAACTTGGCGGAAAATCAGGGACCCGACCAAACTAACCTGGAAATAATCAGTTTCCCGATCCGACCATCTGGGGGGAAGTGGTGGGCCGGAGAATTCTGAAAATTAAGTAGTTTTTGTCACACTTTTTTCGAGTTGGGGTACTTCCAGATGTGCTAGGACGATGAAACTTGGCAGGGGCATCAGGGACCCGACCGGACTAACCTGGAAATAATCAGTTTCCCAATCCGACCACCTGGGGGGGAGTGGAGGGCTGGGGAATCCGGAAAACTGGAGTAGTGTGTAAGTTTCGAACGGGTGATCGGATTGGAATGAAACTTAATAACTGAATAAAAGGCGTACCTCTGATGTCCCATTTGAAGTCCGGACCGGATTCGACAGCCATGGGGGAGTTTGGGGGGGGAGACCGGAAATCTCGAGAAACGGTTAGAATGGAGGGATCGGAGTGAAACTTGCTGAGAAGAACAAGCATCTGCTCCAGATAAATCGTTTATACATTTGGTCTGGATCCGGACACTAGGGGGGGGGGTGGAGGGGAGTTTCCCGGAATTCCGGTAATGGCGGTTTTGGGGATTTTCACGACGAAACTTGGGAGGCGAATCAGGGACCCGATCAAACTGACTTATAAATAAAAATTTACATGATCCGATAGTCCTGGGGGGAGTAGCGGGAGGGGGAATCCGGAACATTGAGTCATGCGTAACTTTTGAACGGTTGATCGTATTTGAGTGAAATTTAATAAATGATCAGAGGACATGTCTCTGCACTGTCAGAAGTTTCATAACAGATAGCGCATAACACTTTCAAGAATAACACCTTTTCACTTATAAATAAAGTGTTATGACCAATTAAGTTTACACCATTTCGTGCCTAGATCTCCAACAACACCATCAATTGGTAAAAATACTGACGGGAACGAAAGAAACATAACAGATAACATCCCAAAGTGTTATCTGTTGAAACCGGGCATCCTTCTATTGTCGTTATGTAACTTCTGACAGTGTAGTATTTTTACCAACTGAAGGTGTTGTTGGAGATCTAGGCACGAAATAGTGTAAACTTAATTGGTCTGACACTTTATTTCTAAGTGAAAAGGTGTTATTCTTGAAAGTGTTATGCGCGATCTGTTATGAAACTTCTGACAGTGTGGTGATCGTTGTCATGTCCGGACCGGATTCGACAACAATGGGGGGGGGGGAATACGTGACCGGCTCAGACTGGGGAGATCGGGATGGAACTTTGTGGGAATAATAAAGGGATACTCTGGATAAATCACTTACAGAACCGGATTGGCTCCGGTGACTGCATGTAGGGGAGTTTGAGGGGGGGGGTACAGAAATTCCGGTGATCGCGATTTAAGGTACTTCCAGATGTGCTAGGACGATGCGGAACTGGGCTGGAATATTAGAGGTTTGACAAGATTGGCTCAGAAATCGCCTCTTTCCAAATCCGACATTCCTTAAAGTACCAACCTTGACCGTAAATTTAGAAAAATACTTTTAAGCAAATTATACATTTTCATGATCCCCATGAGCCCATTATCATTTTTGCCTCAAGGGTTTTGCTTACAAATGAAGTTCTAGCTCCCTTAAAGTGTGCATATCTGAACCGCAAGGTCGAAAACTACTTTTTTTTTTTATCAAACGATACATCTCAACCCATGATCATTTGTGCCACAAGGGTTTTGCTTAAGATTTTATTTTATCACCCTTAAAGTGCACATTTTAACCGAAAAGTGAAAAAAAACTTTTTACCAAACGGTATATATCAATGATCCCTAAGGGCCTGTGATCGTTTTGTCTCAATAGTTTTTCTTGCAGACGAATTTCTAGCGCCTATAAAGTGCGTATCATTGCAGCCAAGTTCTAAATCAAAATACTTTTTCTTTAGCTCCCTTAAAGTGCGCATCTGAACCGCAAAGGTAACCTTAAAAGTACTTTTGATCAAATACTACATCTCAACCCATATGAGCTTACAGCTCTTGTTACCGCAAAGGTAACCTTAAAAGTACTTTTGATCAAATACTACATCTCAACCCATATGAGCTTACAGCTCTTGTTAGTGGGGTGTTCATTTACGAACAATCCACACTCGCCGCCGCTGTAGCCGGTTTTTGATTTTCATCTTTCTTTTTTTTTTTTGGGGGGGGGGTCATAGCTCGTAAATCATGGCAGGTATAAAGTTGGAAGTTAGTATTTTCGTTTCTTCGACAAAGCGAGCAGGAACTCTGTGACCGGTTCCTTACCAGTAAATACAAAAGTGAAGCATGAAACTTGAGGCTTATAATTATGAAGGCGAGATTTCTCGTTAATAGTTGGATTTGTTGGTGAAAAGGACCTAGTTTTGTAGGTGCCAAAATGTCATTATTTTTCCGGCCAAAAGTCACATGTTACATTAGAAAAAGTGGCAACACCGGAATTTTTATTAATGGACTGTTTAATACAAAACAAAATCAAGAAAATAGACTGTTTGCTCAATAGCTGCCTTTGGAGTGTAGAGGAAAATAAGTTGAAGTAAGTTGGATAATGTTGTTTCAGTTGACAAGTTGCATTTTCAGTGGGAATGTGATTGTAACAAGGTATGAACCAGGTTGGTTGCTAGGAAAGAAACATTTTCTTTAAGTTTTTGAAAAAAAATTCAATGTTTTTCAACATTTTTTTCCGTATTAGTTTTTAGCGTTTTTGTGAAACTGACTTCTTTTATTTATTTTTTGGAGGTCAGGTTCTACTTTTCATTATTTGAGGAAAAGTGCTCGGTGAACTTCTGCGGAGGATGACACGGCTTCGTATCATCCTCTGTGGAGGCTGATATGATATCGTATCAACCTCCATAAATAATAATAATAATAAATTTCTTTTGCCCCATTTTTAACAAAAAAAGAAAAAGCGGAGCTAGACAAAAGACAAAGAAAAAGAAACACTAGACAAAAAAAGCACAACTTAACTCAGTGGGTATAAATAATGTGTCAGGACTGACTCGTAAGAATATTCGAAAGCTCTGCGACAAGCCCGTGATTCTATCTCAGGACACTTTTGACTTGGTTCAGCAATATTGAACCTACAGCTAATTTGCCTATTTGATTCCCACAAAGGGAGGCGCAGTAGGAACTTTGCGAGTTTGTAGTACTGGGTTCGTGTCTTTCTTTTTTCGGTTACACTGAGGCAATCCCAATGGGGGAAATAAATAAGACATGAGGTAAAACGAGAGCATTAACAACCGGCTAAGAATATGGCGGTATTGCAATTTATTGTCATAGAATACAAACATGTTGGACATAGGAAGATATACATGACATACCTGTTCAAGGAAAGTTATTAGCTGATATCAAGTTTGTTATTTTTCCTTTCCGTTTGACTGCTTTATAAGCAAGTAACAAAGCCAGGGTAGTGAAACAGTTTGAGAAGTATGTTCAGATAAGCATACCTCTATTGTACTTTTTTTATAGCCTGAAAAGATCCTTGCCAGGAATTGCCGAAATATCACTGGAATAAATCTCAGCTAACATTTTCGGGGTGGGGGGAATTGATAAGAATGGAAAAATGATTGGAAGAATTAAAATGATGGGAAGTAAAGATTTTAAAGAAATAAGAAATGTAGGGAAGTTCCTCAAGTTAGCTTTTAAACACCGGCAAGATTTCTTTTGATGGGGAAGTTGTGTTTATAGTGTTAATATAGTAGGCTATTCAGAGTAAATTAAAAACATTAAGAGTGTGTTAGTGTGTATATACGCATGTAAGATATTCATTCATTCATATCCGTTTTAGCGCCATAAAACTTTATTCGCAGACAGCGGGGCACTCATCACTGAGTACGAAACTTTATTTTGCCGCACTTTACGCTACACCAAAAGCGATGTTTTGTCGCCCTAATTCTACGTTACAACAGTACTTCGGCTGGAGAAAATGCATGATTTCGAGAATGTATTTCTTTGTGAAAAGTGTAAATAAATGAAAAAACCTTACTGGTAGACTGTATATGAGATTTGATATCATTTTTGGTCTCAGCCTTGTCATTCTACAAAATAACCGTACTTTGGTTCAAGAAAAAGAGACGTTAAGGAAAATTGCAAATTTTGAGAAAAAGCTAAATGCTGATGTCAACTTTTTTCTGGTGCTCTTAAGACTAAATTAGATTGTGTTTTCCGGTCTCAGCTTGCTCTTATGTCAGAATCATCCTGACAAGATCCGAAAATAAACGGTAGACTTTTCCGACTGGCAACCAAGTGAAACAGCGAATTTGCTAGTTCGCCGACTACTTGCTAATCACAGAAGAAAATGGCTGCGAACCGGTACAATGGAAAGCAGACAGACAGCATTCCGACTGCTCATGCTATATCAGAGCGATCATCGAAACATACGCCGTGGAACACTTTCACCTCTCCGACCGATCGTCAAGCATTTTTAAAATAAAACGGGGTCACAACAAAGAATGAATGCGTGAAGAAGTCCGAAGTGTAGAACCTCTCAGTGGAAACGAAGAACAATGCCACAAGAAACTGTAAGTCTACACAAAGAACTATCAGTCTATGTTTCTGAAACGAAGTTCCTGGTCACTATTAAGAAAGCTACAGAAGCCCATCCTAAGAGATGCGATGATCCACACTCAATCCGTCATACGCCAGATGAGCGTAAAACCCTAGTTATGAGAGTAATGAAAGCTAAGGACGAAGATATTAGCCCTCACTTTGCACAGAAAGAAGCCTATCCTGACCAAAAAGGGTAGATGGTCAAGCCAGCTGAAATGGCAAATTTTTGGTGATCATAATCGATTCCGGATGTCTAGCGTTGGTTAATCCATCCAGAATTGTACCACTAGAGAAACGGAAGTTCAAGTATTGTCTGGGTCGAAGGAAGACGTATGAACTTTTAAATTTGCGATGCTTACCCAGCTCGAAGGCCTAGACAGTCAGGGTCCATGGATTAAGGAATGCATCAAAGTTGGCGTATATCAAAATTGGTGCATTATTGACGCATATCAGAATTGAAATATCCCCCCCCCCCCCCCAAGGCTTACTGAGATTGTGACACTGAACTAGCATGCTCGAAACTCAGTAAACCGATAATGCCGATGCGACAAGCTAGTTGAACCACACCTGAAAGTTTTTTTTTGTACTCACTTGGAACTCGACAATAAATTAAAATAATGAAGAGACAAAAAATTCCCAGTATAATCGTTATGACTATTCATTGCGTCGACTCCTTGTGACAGAGTAGTCTTCTGGTAGCGTGGTCAGTTAGTGCCGCTGTTTCTAATTTCTCCGAGTTATCCGTAACAAATGCAGATCGGTAGTGCTTCATTTCCAAGGAGGCCCGGGATTGGCTGCTGGAGATGAGTCTCCGCCTTGGGGGAGGAGTCCAGAGTGACAAGTTCATGCAGTGAAAAGACGTATGCTAACTATTCTTCGTTCGAGTTGGTGCATATGTCGATATGTACTTTAACGAAAAGTCTAATTGGACTGGAGACAAAGCATGGTGCTGATAAATAACAAAAGTCGTGGTTTTAACCTTCAGCTCTAATTTAAGTTCATCAGCTTATGGAATCTGACCTCGCTACCCTGACAATTATCCCAGTTTGGGGTTCAAGAACTCGCCAATCTGGATCTCATTCGGGTCCTTCTTGGGCTGTAAGCGCGTTGCACCCTTTCGTTCACCCGTTTTGTGTGAAGGATGAAATGGGGTTCCGGCTAAAACCCCCCCGGCGAAAACCCCCCCGGACAACCCCCCCCCCCGCCAAAACCCCCCGGCTAAAACCCCCCCGTTACCAAACCCCCCCCCCCGACCAACCCCCCCCCCCCCCCGGGGGTTGTCCTGCTTTCCGTCTGTGAGCAGGATAAGTCTCGAAGGGAATGAGATATTTTGATGAGACTTGATGGGAGGATCCTTTGGGTCAAGGGAGAGGTTGAGCTCGTTTTGTGATAGCACTTTCAAGAAATATTCTACCAGCTCTTCACCTTACTCGTGCTTGTCACATGGTTGTTCGTTTTGTTGCCCAGTAAATCCCAGTCTAAATATGTGTGAGTGTCTAAGGATTCGGGGGGGGGGTTCGCCGGGAGGATGGTGGTACCGGGGGGATTTTCTATTCTTCTCTTACTTACTCTCTACCTACCAGTTACTCTACTCTTACATACCCGTCTTTTTTATGCGGGGGGGTTTTGGTACCGGGGGGTTTTGGTACCGGGGGGGTTTTGGTCAGGGGGGTTTGGTACCGGGGGGGTTTTGGTCGGGGGGGTTTTGGTACCGGGGGGGGTTTATCCGGGGGGGTTTTGGCGGGGGGGTTTTGTCCGGGGGGGTTTTCGCCGCGGGGGTTCTCGCCTGGACCCGATGAAATGACTGAGGAAACTAGTTTTCTCTGGCTGTCATGGGCGTCAATCCATTTTCTGTGATTCTCATTGGCGGAAATGATGGTTTTGAGGAGCGAGAGGACCGAAAAGCCCTTATCCGTCCGTAAACGAGAATCACAGAGACTGTCTCTTCTTTCTGGAATCACCTAATCAAGAAGTTCCGGACTGGCAGGCCATCAAATCTTCTCGCAAATGTTCTGTTCCCACCAGGCTTTTTGCGATCTTCTTTACAGAGGGAGAACGTGTCGAAACTTATCAGAGTCAGTAGGATCTCATCTCACATTTCCTGCGATTTCAAAGTTGCAGACTCTCTGACCTTTCATCACGAGTTTCCGAAGGGGGGAAAGGGCCTGGACAAACAGACATATCGACCGCATGGTTGTGCGAATAACCCAAGAGCTTTGCCCCTCGTGGACACGGAGTGAATGGACCATCCGATGAAAGGCCCTAACGTCCCCAATGCTCACTGCTTCTCTAGGACGACTACCATCCGAAGAAAGGCCCTGATGATCCTAATCCGTTCTCACTGCTTCCCTAGCACGACTATGATATATTAGTTGCGTTTTTGCGGATACCATGGTATGTGTTACCACGGTAACTGGATCTGCAATTATTCGTTTTTGCAGTTACCGTGGTATCTGATATACGGTGCACTGCAAAAATGACTATTGCCAAAATTGCACTTTTCGAAGTCATCGCAAAATAAAAACTGATATCCAGTTACATCACTAAGTGCCGAACTTCTTTCTCACCAATTTGACAAAACTTGATGAAAGTGAGATGCGTTTTCCAGATACCACGGTCAGACCGTGATATCTGAATATCTGTTACCACGGTAACTGGCCAGATACCACGACAACTGCAAAAACGCCTATTGACCGTGGTATCAGATACCACGATAACTGCAAAAACGACTTTAGACCGTATATCAGATACCATGGTATCAGCAAAAACGCAACTATTGTTTCTTGGTATTTTCCAGTCAATGGGCAATTCGTAGTTGAGTTTGAATTTCTGAAGACCTGAAACACAGAATGCCCAAGCTACAGAATCTTTTGGACCTGTTCACCTTTACTTTTCCAGGCCAACTTGTGTTGTTGTTGTTTTTTTTTGTGTTTGTGTTGTTGTTTTTCATATATAAGATAGGCTAGGTGGATAATCATGAGTTGTTATGCTTAGATATTTATTTATAAGATATTAATTGTAACAGGAATTTGCAGCACAAGTCCTTAGGACTTTCTTTTTCCTGCAATAATTATTTAGGCGTGTCATTTTTATTTATGTTTATATTTTGGATAAAAATAAAACCTACCTACCTACCTACCTACCTACCAACTTTATCCATTGTCTGTTGAGCACGATTATCACCAGAACTCTCGAAACACTTTGGATTATTTTTAACACTCCTTAGGTCAAGAATGAGGATAGATTCACAGGGGAAGGTTGTTTCATAACAATCTGACTGTCCATGTTTGTTTACCAGGACGTAGAGGAGTGTTTTCAGCTGATGAAAATTTATTTGAGAATATTTCAGGCTCCATGTGTTAGACCCTCTTTTGGTCAATTGGTCACTTAGAACAAACTACCCTTTGATTCGTAGATGATACTTTAAATGACGAAGTCCGAAACACGCCGGTGATACTGTGGAAGAACCAGAAACGTCACCTCACTTAGAACAAACTACGCTCTGATTCGTAGATGATACTTTAATTGACGAAGTCCGAAACACGCCGGTGATCCTGGGGAAGAACCAGAAATGTCACCCAAACGAATCGTCAAATTGACTCGAATCCTGTGTAAACCAATCAACAGCATTCGTTGTGCTTGTGTTTCGGGTTCTTCGCTAGGCACGCGGAATGTCGGGATTCGGGAACTGCAATTCTTCATGGACACCAAGAGTATTGGTTATCAAGAGTATAGTTGAGACAGTATGGACGAAGAGAAATACTCGGCAAAAATAGTTATAGCGTCGAATTGCGAGTAACTAAATGCTTGTGAAAGGGATCGGGTTGGGGTCAGGCGTAGGAGTGTTAAGATGTGGTGTTACTTTGTTCTTTGGAAGGAACTTACCATAATTAGGATATCGGGGGTTGATAAAATAACCTGCATAAGAAAATATCTCTGGTTTTCGTCTTGATTTGGGATTTTATCCGGAACCGGTAAGATAAATCGGTAATTTGGGGAGACAGACTCATTTCTGGAACAGGTAGTCATTATAGTGGTAATCCGGTATGATCGCGCATTCGTATGATATCGACTGGATCAGAAACACCTGATTACTTACCGGTCTGGGATCCCAAAGTTTAGTCTTGTTGTTTTGGAAAAATAAATACTTCTGCGTCGTGGACTGGAATGCCACTTTTAAAGACGGCTTAACTGTATTTTAGCATTCTTGGTGGATAGGGGCAAATATTCCTGCTCTGTTGCAAAAGCTGATTGGAGCGTAGTACGTTCACGCCTTAGATCTGTGGGGGGCCATCCTTCTTATTTCACCCGGAAAACCTACATTATCCGGAGTCCGGAATATTCCGGAAGAAACGGTGCATATAGCATGTTAGGCGGGTCGTTAACCACAAACAAACCTTCCCCGTTGAGAAGAGGGACTTTCATATTCTCTGCTCAGCATTTCCGAGAGAGAAAATTGGGATGGGGTACTAACTCTTGGAACCTTGATGTGTTCATGCACCTTCTTCGTCAACGGGAAGGTTGGAGTTTCTCGGCCCCTACTTATGTCCAAATACAAGTATAAGTCCCAGATTCCAGTTCTAAGTTCAGGTTTTGGTACAGTTTGAAAACAGAAAATGCCCGATTCAGGGAAATTCCAGCATCTGGGTCTCCGTGTCTTTTGTTTAAATATCAGCCTGTTGAAAAACCAACGTTGAAGGACGAGGCATCAAATGTTTCGGTTTGGGTGGAGATATAAAGACTCGATTCTGGTAGAACCTCTTCTTTAGCTCTCTCTCTCTTTGGAAAATGAATTCCTGAAAAACGGAGAGGTGCTGCTCCTGTAGACTGTCGCCTTCGTCAAAATATTTGTTTTTCGTTGCTGAGACTCGGGGTAATTTTTTCACGAGGAGAGAGGATTAAGGTCAGAAGTTGACAAGATATGGAGTGTGATCCTGGCTATGGATGTTTTTCTTTTCGTTCCTAGAAGTGATGGCTTTCTTTCCTCTTTTTTTTCCGGATTTCTTGATGGAACGATAGGAACGATCTGGAGCTGAAGTTGCCACTCTTTTGTCGACAGCAGGATTCGGGATTTCAGGATTCAACAACTTTACTAAAAAAATTCATGCCGGCTTGACGACCGGGTACAAACAAAGCATATACGTGCTTGAAAAACGCAACCAGTACACATTTACTATCGTATTATATAACTAATCAAACCTTCACTAAAATAAACGAAAAATTAATTAATTTGTCCCATCTCGTCTTCCAACCCCTCCACTCACCAACTACCCTCAAGGAGATGTTTATTTAACCGACTTTTAAAGCAGTTGTTAGATATTGGGTCCGAACGACTGTGGTCATCTGTGGGATGAAAGTGTGAGTTCTCTTGATGCAACGTTGGTTTGAAGTTCAAAAACCTGGGCTTTTGAATCCCAACCCAATACTAAAGGGCGATTCTGGCGATGTGACGGATTTGCTTTCCAAAAAGCAAAGCGAGAATCCGCCGAGCGCCAGAACAAACGGAAAGTCGCCTGTACAACTTCTCGCTGGCTTGCCGAATCCACTTTCCACGTACGTACGGAGTGACCACCAAAGTGACCCACTGCAATGTCAGATGTTTGTATATGGAATATGAATAAAACTTACACGTGGATGCGAAATTTCAGCAGGTAGCCTATACACTATCTGTTAATGGTACAGAAAATTGTGTCATGAGCCGTGTGCTTGTGCAAATTGTGCAAGCCGAATCTAGAATTACGTTTCTGTAAAATGTAAGTTTGCAACATCACTTTTAGCAAATAAATAACATTTACAGGTCATAACGGAAAACGGAACTGTGCAGATTTCAGCAGGTACATACCATATGTTAATGGTACAGAAAATTGTGTCATGAGCAGATGTGCTTATGCAAATTGTGCAAACCGTATTTAGAATTACGTTTCTGTAAAACGTAATTCTAAACACGGTTTGCAACATCACTTTTAGCGAAAAAACAACAATTGAACGTCATAAAGGAAACGAAACTGTGCATCCTTGGTTAAACGCCAATGTGATCTGACAGTGTGGTTTTCTAATAGAAATATTAAAAAAAATATGTATTAACCCTTAGGATGTAAAACTGGAACGTTAAACCGATGGGCTGAGAAGTTTTTTGCGTGCACTCGATGGCCAGGCGGTACGCGACCCACTTCACGCACAATTGTCTGTCGGTGCCAAGCCTCACTGCTATCCAGTTCTTTGATAGCAGGTTCGATTGATGCTAGTTCTTCTGTTGAAACGATTGGTTGGTCTGCGTTATTTATTTTGAAAAACTTAAACAGTAAAATATTTTCCCAGGCCAGAACCATAGTCCCAAAGCTTATCAGGGTATTTCGTGCCAGCGGTTTCCTGATACACCTCTTTAGATCTTTCTTCTCCAACGCCGTCCCTTTTTTTCTAGGAGTATTGGAGCGCTCAACCGCATCAACTTCAACACACGTTTTGTACTTAAAACACTTATGACTATATGTCCTGGAACTGTATTACTTGTCTTTATGGTCTCCTTGTGGATCATAGCGTCTTGGACGCTACGCCAGTGCGAAAGGTAGGTCAATTTTGTTTATAATTTACAGATTCTTTTGAAGCAGAAGTCGCAGTAGGTACAGTTTATATTACAACATTCTAAAATTATGTCAAAATAGTAATAAGTTGTACGAAAAAGTAGCATGCAGTACTAACTTATGCAACTACATGCTACTGTTGCAAGACTGGATGCTACTGGAGCAAGGCTGGATGCTTCTGAATACTACTGCCTAAGATTAGCCCAGTGTGAGGCACATTAAATAAAAGTATTCGCTGTACTACTGCATATCAATACATGCAACTTTTACGTATAACTACCATACAACTACATAGGCTACAAATTTTTTATCGGGATAACTTATATGTGAAACTTTCGTGGGTTTCTCAAAGGTTACAAAAAATGTCAGCCTCCATCGGACTCCTTGGATTTGGTGAAATCACGGACATACTTTCATAGCCGCTATTCCTGACCAGTGATATAGTCGGAAGCAAGCGGGAGCCTTATCTGCCTCGAAATGAAACTCACGAGATTCATTTCTAGGCAGATTCGGTGTATTGCCGTTAGGGTGAATACGAATTACATAGGAAGTTCGAGATCTTGGAATGAGTGTGGATGGAGCGACTAGGGACGACTTTAACTCGAGTTTCCACAAACAGCATCAGATCATCTATATTTTTTTCATTGAGAGGGGGCGGGGTATATATTGACTGCAGGACCCCGGCAAAACTTTCTTTAAGCCCACGGATTTATTAAGTGTAGCTCCGAGTGTAGCTCACGAGTAACAGCAGCCTGGTGATTGCGAGAAAGTGATTAGACAGTGTAGGTTTTCGTTTCTGCTGTTTAGACCAACCTTGAGCAAACGCCTTCCATTTGCCATGTCGACAGACAACCCTGTCTCTTTGATTGATGATGCGAGGACTGACTGCCAGGGTTTTCAGCACAACCAATAATTCCACAGGGGATTTTTTTTCCTGCCCGAACCGAGAAAATGGTCCGATTCCGGTCAGATTGTCTGTCCGCACCATTAAACCTAAGTCCCTTTCAATGGCTCACAAGCCGAAGCTTCACGCTTCATTAGCTGCGCTCCTTGCCGCCGGAGTAGCCTTGTCACTAGTGGTTCCCTAGTGTTAGAAGCCTTTTTCGGTTTAGACCAATGTCTGCTTTTACACCTTGTTCTTACCATCCAGGGAAATACCCCTAGTTGCCTTCAAAGCTGCAGCCTGTTACATTATTGATTGTCCCTAGAACGGTTTATAAGTGTAAACGCGTCCGGCGCCTCTATATATATATAATATCCAATCAAAAATAGTCTTAACAGGCCCCTTTGAAGGCAACAAGGGGTATCTCCCTGGATGGTAAGCGTAAGGTGGCTCTCGTCGATGCGGAATAACCGGAAACGGGTCGGGAGGCAAGTTCTTATGAGACCAAAAATCCCATGCAGAAGAATGATGCTTACACGTCCTTACACGAGTGAGTAAAAATCAGAAAGTACCAGCAGTGCAAAGACCGCGCCTATTCTGTCTTATTCCTTTTCTAACTGGGTCTTTTAGAATATCGGAAATTCCGGTTTTCTTCTAACGATCGGAAACCTGTAACTGTCCACCGAAATCGAGCAGAGGAAGGACGTCTTCTATTCTTTATCGGAAATGCAATTAAACATCCCGCCTTTTATCGTCAACGTAAATCTCCAGATGAAAGCCAGTCGATTGACTTGAGAAGAAAAGATGGGAGAGAGACGACATCGACCATCAGAATAAATCATAAAACCTCGTGGAATGGCATTAGACTGTCTCATGTTAGGCTGTCTCGTGTTTCTTTTAAAGCGGGCACGGTCCTTAAAAGACGTTTGGATGAGAAGAAATTTGTAGTACCGCCCGCACGGCGGATTGCATTCCATCGGATTGTGACGGATCATTCCATCACGTCTTTGTTTTGATTTCTGTATCTGTTGTTAGCGTGCTGTATTCGCTGTGTGCGAGCGAAGTAATCCCCAAGGGTACTTGGGATGAATGAAATACCGAGCTCAGTATTTCAAGTTGAGATTTAGTTGGCAATTAGAAGGCGAAGCGTAAACACTTCCTGTAAATAAAGACTTGTGTGTGTTACGAACCCGGACGGAGAGTTGGAAGGTGTAGGACTAGCACCACGAACGTAATCCATTATCTGGACGGATTATGTCTTTATTTACAGAAGCGGAACAGATTTCATAGTGTTTACGCTTCGCCTTCTAATTGCTAACTAAATCTGAACTTGAAATACCCCAAGTACCCTTGGAAATAAACTCGCGCGAATACAGCACGCTAATTACAGATACAGAAATAAAAACAAAGATGTTATGGGTGGATCCGTGACACAGATCTGAGGAAATTCCGAATTTAAAGGACATCAGTATTTCCTTCATATTGTCGGGCCGCTTTATCTTTCTCAATCCGCTGACTCTAACTTGTTCCTACCCTGTAGTTTAACAACTGGCTTTGTCTGCTTTACAACGCCAGCTAAATAAATACCTACATAAACGCGCCTGGGATACTAGTCCTGATCCAATCATCAGCTTCTGCTTGACAGAAGCCTTCCCTCTCTTGCGGTTCACCTACAGTGCCAGCCAAGATTTCATGCATGGAACGTTTGTCCTACATTGCAACCAATTTCCAGCAAGAATAGAAATACAAATAAAAAGAGAAAATGGAAATATTATAAAGGATAAACTTGTTATTGCAAGTTTGTATTTTCAAAAAATTTATTTTCGTTATATTGTTTTAATTTCAAGATTCAAGTGATTAAACTCGTCAACCTGTCAGTTGTCGATACGTGCTCTCGTACGTGCCTTAAAGAACGTTTCAATCCATTCTCGTTCTCGAGATTCTGCATTTCTATTCCCTTATCGACACGAAGATAATTTTCAGGATTGCCGCGGGCTATCAGGTCTCTTTTCGAGACGTTTCAGGCTTCCCGACTAAAGACTTATCAGGCTTCTCGGTTATCTTTGGGAAAGTTTATTCGTCCGAAAGACCGGTTATGCAAATTTGTCTGCATTTTTTATGCAGGCCAAGGAGGCTGGAGAGCGGCCATAAGTAGCGTAATCCGTGTATAATTTGTTAGTAGAACTGCGTTCAAAGTATTGTCTTAGAACAATGGAGTCAAAATACTATTTTGGTGCCAAGTGTCAATATGGGCTCTTCCCGAATCAGACCAGCTGTTCTTTGAATATGAATGAAATTAAGCCCCACCCATAATCAGCCTTATGGACTGCCCAGAAAAGTTGATGATATCGTTTTTTTTTTTCGAATAAACTAAACTAACTGCAGGTAGAGCCAAAATCAAGGTCCCACCAGGGACCCATAAATTTCCTTTAATGACTCGCCATTCAGGGGTCTTGTTAATAAGAGATTTCTGATGCGATCTTGACCGAGCGTCAGATAGTTCGAGAAATACCCACGGGGATAAAATATTGCCTTGAGGGAGGAGTCTCTTTGGTCTCACGTCCAAGAAGGCCCGGGCTCTATCTGAGCAAGAACGCCGATTCGACCCAAGTCGAATTTTTGGAAACTAGATGAGGCTCGGGCAACATAGCAACATAGAATCATAGGAAATGACAAGCCCCCTGAATGGCGAGTCATTACAGGAAATGTATCGGTCCCTGGTCCCGCCGAGATTTGAACTCGGACCGCTGGATTCAGAGTCCAGAGTGTTAACCATTACACCATGGAACCTTGGAAAGCAGTCCAGCTAAATTATTTTTTTCTTCCAGACATCATGACGAAGATCACGCCAATCTCTTGAATTCCATGTGGCTTATTGCGATAACATTCCTAAGCGTTGGATACGGAGACATAGTGCCAAACACTTATTGTGGGAGGGGCATCGCCGTGACGACAGGTATAATGGTAAGTAAGAACGGACTGTACACTGTCAGAAGTTTCATAACAGATAACACAAGGATATGCAGTTTCAACAGACAACACTTGGGATGTAATCTGTTGTTATTTTGGAAACTTTATGCATAACAAGCATTGCCAGTAGAAACCGAAAAAGCATCTGCTGACTTTTTCGATATCATGACGACAAACAAAAATTCAGCAGATGCATTTTCGGCGGTTTTTCGGCACCACCTGGCAATGCTTGTTGTGCATAACGTTTTCAGACAACAACGAGTTTAACACAAAGTTGCGTTTTCAGACACTTGTGTTTTCCCTGAGTTTAGCAAAAAGCGTTTTCAATTGCCAGAGTCAAACACTGTGTTACTGTGTTTATGTTTAAAAGCGTTTTAAGCCTCCATGTTATGCGTGGGTTTAACACCGATTATCCAGGACACACAACTCTCCCGAATAGCAACTTACGTTGCGTGTTTAGACGTTAGACTCAAGAGTAAACACCGTGGGATGAAAACGGGTATTGGCACATTGGCGTTAAACTCCGTGAAAACTCGTTGTTGTCTAAAAACGCAACTCAATGTGCAAATACCCATTTTCATCCCACGGTGTTTACTCTTGAGCCTAACTTCTAAACACGCAACGTAACATTAGTAATAAAATACGTTACGCCGTGGGTCGGATTGCGTCGAACTCACTCCCCGGTCACCAGTAATTTTGCCATCGACAGACTGAGGAACCCTGCCAGTTTCTTAATTTCTTGAAACACCTCTCACTTTGCACTCACTCTTTTTACACTCATTTCGTAGGTTAAAACAATGGCTACTAAAAAAAATCGGCTGCGATGTTTCGACCCTTCTTGGCAAAGTTCCTCGTCAGGCTGTTGCTTGACTGGAAGAAACGAACCTGCAAAAAGGTCCGAAACATCGCTGTCAAACATCGTAGCTGACTTCTGTTTCTGGGATCCCAGAAAGTAAGTCGAGGGAAACCTATGACTTCGTAAAAGTTATCCGTCCGTCTGTCCTTCTGTTAGCACGATAAATCTCGAAAGAATTGAGATATTTTGTTCAAATTTAGCGTGAGGACTCTTTGGGTCAAAGTACAGGTCAGGTTCGAAGATGGGCTCTGTAGCCCTATATTTAGGGTGGGGGAACGGTTTCAGATTAAGGGACGAAAAACAAATATTTTTAAAAGCCAGTGAGATAGTCGATGTAAGGGTAAGGGGACATGCTGAACCCGAATTATTTTCTCGCCGGCCCATTAGTTCACCCGGAATCCGGCAAAAACCGGATAATCTGTGAAAAATCAAAGTTTAATCTGAAGTTGGTTAGAGGTTCAATCTAGGTACGTGTAAGGAGTCATGCTGATAACGTATATGAAATTTATGTTTTCGCCGGATAAGTAGTTCGTCCGAAATTCGACCAAAACCGGAAAGTTTGTTTAAGGTAAAAGATTTATTTGAACTTTCTCGCCGGACAAATAGCTCGCCCGGAATCCGGCCAAAACCTGAAAATTCGTTAAAAGTTAATTAGTTTTTATCTGAAGTTGATTAGAGCTTTATATAAGGGTAAGGTAATATGCTGAACTCGTTTTTTAGCTTTTTGGGATCCCAAAACATTAGTGACGGATACCTATGACATCGCAAAAGTTGTCCGTCTGTCTGTCCGTCTGTCCGTCTGTTAGCACGATAACTCTCGAAGGGATTGAGATATTTTGATGAAACTTGGTGGGAGGATCCTTCGGGTCAAAGTACAAGTCAAGTTCGAAGATGGGCTCTGTAGCTCTATGTTTGAGGGTGTGGGAGGGGTTTTAAATTAAGGGGCAAAAAAATATTTTTTGAAAGCTGTTTAGATAGTGGATTTAGGGGTAAGGAGACACGCTGAATCCGAATATGAAAGTTATTTTCTCGCCGGACAAGTAGTTCGCCCGGAATCCGGCCAAAACCGGAAAGTTTGTTAAAAGTAAAATTTTTATTTGAAGTTGATTAGATGTTTGATTTAGGGGTAAGAAGACATGCTGAATACGATGGTGAAAACCATTTTCTTGCTTGACAAGTAGTTCGCCCGGAATCCGGCGCAAACCGGAAAATTTGATAAGAGCAAAATTTGTATTTGAAGTTGATTAGATATTCGATTTAGGGGTAAGAAAACTTGCTGAACACGATGGTGAAAATCATTTTCTTGCCAGACAAATAGTTCGTCCGGAATCCGGCCAAATCCAGAAAATTTGTTCAAAGCAAAATTTGTATTTGAAGTTGATTAGATGATAGATTTAACGGTAAGAAAAAACGCTGAATCTATATATGACAATCATTTTTTAACCGGACATATAGTTCGTGCGGTATCCGGTTGAAACCGGATTTTTTTTGTAGAAGTTAAAGTTTTATTTGAAGTTGATTAGATGTTCTTTATAGGGATAAGGAGATACGCTGAACTCGTTTCTGAACTATCTTTTGTTTTTGCTGGGCAAGTAGTTTGCTCGGAATTCCGCCGAAACCGGAAATTTGGCAGAAGTACACCAGGAAGTTTTGATCAGTATCGTCAAAATAGATATGGCTTATACAGGTATATCTGAACTTGGTTTTCTCAGATGATTAGCCTGGCGAAGACTGGATTTGGCGAAGACAAGACGTAGTTAATATTAAATTTTTGGGATCCCATCGAAAACTTTGGTCTTGTTTTAACGGACAAGTAGTTCGCCCAGAATCCGGCAGAAACCAGAAATTTGTCAGAAGTAAGACAGCTGGAAGTTTTAATTGGTTTCGTCAAAGTATTACGTATAGGGGTAAACACACACACTGAATCCATAATATCTGAGCTTGGTTTTCTCAGATGATTAGCCATTGACCTTAATCTGTTTCTAAATTTTAATTGTAAAAATGTTCAAGGTGTCGGGCGAAGACCGAATACCTACAAGATCCAATTGTCTCAAATAGCATCAGCTTGGGCTCAAATAGCGTTTATTAATTCCATAGGGCAACAAGCATGTGATGAGTTGAAATTTATTCAAAATATGGTGAATATAATTTCACCTGTTTTGTTTGTTTTCCAGGGCGCTGGTTGTACAGCTCTTCTTGTTGCTGTTGTGTCGCGAAAAATGGAGCTCTCCAGAGCTGAGAAGCACGTGCACAACTTTATGATGGATACACAGCTGACCAAAAGGGTGAGTTTTTTTTTTATTTGACGTGGTAACCAGAAAAGGGGGCAGGACCGCTGTGACAGCGGTGCTGGTTTTCTTCTTCTTCTTCCTCAAGACAGGATCTTGAACTAAATCAAGGGTATTGATTGATTTTGAGGAACATACAGGAGAAACCATTACCAAACGATGATTGTTGCGAGATTGCATTCTTAATTTTTGTTTGTGAAAAGTCCTATCATCCGCCAAGATTATTCACAAATAATAGAAAGTGAATCAACTCTTAGCGCAACGCGTTCGTGTCCGCCGGATTATTAATTATTCAGAGGGTAGCATTCAGTAAGTTTAGTGGCCGGGACATGTATTTCTTCTTGAAAATGTTATGGTTTTGAGCAGAAATATCATATAAGTAAAAACAGAAATTGTGCGGAGAGGTAGACACTGCCAAATAGCTTTTTTTATTCAGTCCAGTAAAATTTGCCTTTGGGATCCCATCAAAACCATTGGTCTTGCTTTCTTTGTATTTTGCATACCGCTTAGTTGGAGGTTTGGTTTGGTAAAAAGGTTCTATACACTGCCAGAGAGTTAGCTGTTTTATTCGGACGCCAGCTAAATATTTTTTAGAGAAGAAACAGACACTGCCGGATAGCTGGATATAGGCAACCCTCCTCCGCCGAACATACCCCCCCCCCCCGAAAACCTCCTCGGTACCAAGTCGCCCCTGGCGAAAAAGACCCGGGTACCCCCCCCCCCCCGAATGCAAATAAGTAGGAAATATAGAAAGTCTTTGAAAACTGCAGTTTGGACCGCAGCCGCTTTTGGACTTTCACACGCTACTAAAATGTAAACGCGTGACCCGGCGGCTCGCTAGCCGCTCGCCTCTGTGTATACTTTTCATAGAAATATATTATATTTTATTAACACTGTGTGTTAATAAAATATAATATGGATGGATAGCCTGAACCCCAAATAATTAGATATTCTATCCACATGGCATCTAAACATGTTCTTTCCCTTCGATTTTCTCTACGAGCGATTCTGCTAGCGCCCAGTCATGTGCTTCCCACACTGTCGGGTTTCATAACAGATAACACAAAGATGCTCGTCCGACAAGAAGTTCGCCCGGAATACGGTCAGCACAGGAGGATCGGTAAAGATAAAATTAGATTGCGATGTCTAATCAAGCGTCTGAAGTTGATTAGATATTCGGTATAGGGGTAAAGAGATATACTGAATTCATTTCCAACTTCATTTTCGAGCCGGAAAAGTAGTCCACCCGGAATTCGGCAAGCCGGAAATCTGGTTGAAGCAAAAAAAACCTGTAGTCGATTTTAGATATAGGGTTAAAGAAACATATTGAATCCATATCTGAAGTTGGTTTTCTCGTCGGACAATTCCGGCCAAAACCGGAAATCATGTAAAAGTAAAAGTTTTCTCTGAATTTGATTAGAGGCCTGATATAGGGGCAAGTAGACGCCCTGACTCCGTTTTTTAACTTTATTTTCTCGTCGGACTAGTAGTTCGCCTTGAATCCGGTGAGCTCCTGAAAATTGGTAAAAAACTAAAATATGAGAGGATTAGTTTCGATATATGGGCATGAGATATGCTGAATTCATTTTTTAACTTTATTTTCATGCCGAAAAAGTAGTTCATCCGGAATTTGGTCAAAACTGGAAATTTGGTTGAAGCAAAAAATATTGAAAACACGCTGGATCGGTGTAAATGTTGTGTATAGATGTAGATAGACAACCGATTGGACCAGAATATTCTGTGAGTTTCGACTAGCACTGTTCCTTCCGTACCCTGGCATAGACCAGAAAGTAAAGACATAGGAATTACCCGACGGATCCGGCTAAGTGGTTGAATATAGATACATTACATAGCCTATTGAATCTGGTGAAGATTAGAAATATGCAAGATCCGATAGTCCGGATTAAGAAGTCCAATAAAAATTTGCCTTTGGGATCCCATCCAAACCATTGGTCTTGTTTTCTTTGTATCTTATTTACCTCTTAGTCTGATTCAGGGCAAAAAGTTATTTCAGGGCATGACTCGAGATTTTTTAGGAACTTGAAAGCTACCATATGTTGACTAGCGCCTTTAATGTCACTTTCTTTTTGTTGGCAAAAGCCCTTGCTTTTGGCAGTTGGCCGTAGTATCGTACTTGATTTTTTCTGAGATGGAAAGAAATTGTTACTCGGGGATCCCCTGTAATGTCCCTATTTCCCGGCAATAACTTGCCGAATTGTCACTTGAAAAGTCAGGAATTTAATCCGAAAGTTTTGGCTGAAACTTCTGGTCGGACAGGAACTTATTGCCGCGAAAGTTTGAAGTGGAAAATTAAGATAATGAGGAAAAAATCAGGCAAAGGTTTTGTGTGAAGTGGACCAAAGAGTCCCATTTGTGCGCGTCCATGCGAGTGAAGCCACCGAAGTTGGAAGTAGCAGAAGAAGGTACCCTTCTGAAACCGGCTGATTTAGAACATCGTGCTTTCTACGAGCTGCACGTCTTCTTTCAGTACTTAGCAGAATATTGGGCAAAGAAATTCTAAAATTATCAGGAAGTATTCGCTACCGGATATTACGGAGAAATTGTCTGTTCTCCACAGAAAACTGTCCGAAACGGCGTATGCGCGTCTGTCGCCCTCTCATGGGCTTATTCATCTGTTTGATTCTTGAGTAGATTCTGTTTGTACGTGTTGTGCTTTCCTAATTATGTCTTTTCTTTTTCTTCTGTACTCCACTGTTTTCGTCCTGTACGATTTGTGGGTTAAAAATAAATTATTATTATTATTATTATTACATATGGATGCCATGGACGATTTCAGGGGATGGTATTAATTACTAATTCGCATATTATCTTTTTTTACAGAAATAGTGGTGAATGGTCACACAGTCACAAATAATCGCACTTATGTTACAGAATAGTTCAGCAGAAATTCGGAAAGAAGAACCATCAAAATGCTTTACAAAATAGGGAACAAACGATTTCAAAGTGACGCTCCGTTGAGTTCATTTGTGGCTTCGTTAACACTGTAAAAAAAAAGTCCTGCAGTATTTGCTACTAGGATTAATATTGTCTTTACCGAGATAAGATTTTTTCTAATTCGGATTAATCTTATCCCAGTAAAGATAAGGTTAATCCCAGTAGCAAATACTGCAGTTAACTTTAATCCTTACTCGGAGGAACTTTTTACAGTGTAGCTTTCTTTTGTGCTACTGGTTGCTAGTTTGTGCTACAGTGCTACTGGTTGTAATCGTCAGAATCATACAGGAAGAAGAGGAAGAATGTCACAAAGTCTGAAGCAGATGAAGCTCCGGCTTCATCGTGCCAGCAAAGTTTAGTGCTTTAAGTCCGTATCCAAACCTCGGCTTGTTTATTATAATCTAATCTTCATGCTGTGCTTCGTACTGGCTCACCCGCTCTGTTCTGGTCCCTGGTCAAGACGAGAAAGATTCTAGGTTTCAAATATCTCCATCCTAAATAGCAACCACTCCCGTGCAAGAAAGATTGTAAACATTAAATCAGACATTCACTGTGTCCGTTAAACAAGCAAGATTCCATTGCCGATTATTCACTTATTTTTCATTACAATATGGGAAAATTTTGAATCGTGGAACCCCAGAATAGATAGATAGGCCATGAGCAAGGGGGTTAGAGACTCTGCGATTAGAAACCTAATGGAAGTGGATGTTTATGCAGTTTTGTGATTGTTTGTGACACGTCGATGGAATAAAGAGCTCGTGCGTATCACAAAATAATTAGCATAATTAGTTTTAAGCAGATACAGCGAATTTCTTGTCCAGCTTTTATCTTGGGTGCATTCCGATTGGATTTCACATCCCCTAGTAATTGCACTAATTTGTACACTTGCCGAGTTGGTTCTCTTTGGTCATTGTATTCGAGAATATCATTGGTCAGAAAACACTTCATGCAAATTTTCTTCCATTTGTCATTCAAGGGGCATGGGGATGAATTAAGCAGAATTACTACGTAGTGCGAGTTTTTCTTTAGTGAGGGTTTTCTGCTCTTGAACTTTGCTAACCTCTATGTAGCAGCTACCAGTAATGACCGAAATTGCTGTCAGGAACCATCTTTCCCTCCATGCTTTCTTTTTGTTTCCTACTGAGAAAAGGAAAGCTTTGGTGAAAAGATCATGGTGTCTGAAGACCAAAGTGTTTAGAGAGGGATATTGCTTCCCTGATACGAAAGTTAACTGTAGGCTTGGCTGATCAGGTCCTCGTGTCAATAATTGAAAGTATGGAAGATAACGGATATGGTAGGCGCGACAACCACCAGGGGCTTGGCTTAGGTCCACATAGCCTCTTTGCACCGCTGAATAGGAGTAGGTCGTGATCAAAATGCTACCATACTCAGCAGTTGGGAGGAGTGCGAAAATCAAGTAAGCATGAGGTGAAGGGTGTTTCAGTCCAATACCTAAAGCAAAGCGGATTTTTCTTTTAGCTAAAATCAGCGAGGAAATTGCACAGATCAAAAGTATAAAAGAAGCGTCAGAATAAACAGGAAGTCCTTGCGCCTTTACAACTTCTCGCTGGCTTGCCGAATCCACTTTCCACATCACTTTCCAAAACTAGCAGAGCGCCAGAACAGCCTCAGAAAGCGAAGCGAGTTTTAGGTTGCGTTTTTTTATGTAGTTTCGTTGCAGCTTCACTGCAGTCTGACGTACTTTTGTTTTATTTATGAACGTGCAGTATGTGGAATGGACAGACAAAAGGGTACACATACTGCACTTGCATAAATAAAACAGAAGTATATCAAACTACAGTGAAAGTACAACGAAAATACATAAAAAAAAACGCAACTTTAGCCGCAGTCCCAAGAACACACGGCGGATAAGCCATCGAAGCATTCCAGATCGCCAGAAGCGCCCTCTAGTTTGTTTGAGAAAACAGTGAAAAATTTGCGTGGTATAAGGGAGAAGCTTTGTGTTGACTTCTGAGTTCGAGAGATTTTTTTAGAGCTTGGTAATTATGTTGAAGTTTAAAAGAGGTAAAAACCTATCCTACCGCGAGGGCCACCTTTCCCCGAAACCGGTGGACACCATTTGGCATTTTAAAATAGGGACCAAATGAACGAAAGCATTGCTGCGTGTTATTTAAAAATTTGAAGATATGATAAAGATATAAAATGCGTAAGCAGATATACAAAATTCAGATATGAAATGGAGCATGGTTATCTACATTTCGTCCAGAAACTGTCAAAAACCCTCAAATTTGTTGTAAGAGTTGCATCAGCTGTAAGAGATCCTTGTGAAGCCCCCTCCGCCGTCTCAAACGATAAGGTCGACATCTCAGAATGAATCCTGTCCTGAGACTTAGGGAACATGATTCATGTTACCATAATGGATTCGCCCACTCCACATTGATAAGATATGTGAGACAGTCTTTTCTTATAGCTGAAAAATGCGGCGGCGAATGTTCTACGAGAAACTTGGCTTATCTACAAACACACGAGGCTAGTGAAGAGGGTCAACCATGGACGAGTTAGGACTCACCAGAGAAAGTTCTTGCTTGCCATTTACTCGTAAGTTCTTTGAATTTTATAGTAGGTGGTAGTACTTGTTGAGCTACTTCACTGGCATTTGCGCTTTATTACCGCATGTCTACTCGGAAGCCCTGGAACGAAAAGAGCCTATTAACTTACTAAATCCCTCCTCTTTAAGAGTACGCCATAACTTCAGTACATAGGAGAGTCCTTGACTAAATTTGTTGAAGTTCTGGCTCGAGAGTGAGTTAGGATCCGCGAATGAAATAACAAACGGAAAAGACAATTCAAAAGTACAAACGGCAGCGGAAAAAATACAAAAAAAAATATAAGGTAACGCCTTGGTAACGGGTAATAGGTAGTCCGACGCTGTTGCGTCCACGCAGCATCCTTACGCCGTGCCTATGCTGATGTGCATTTTGATATTAGCTGCTTTTTTTGTCTTTTCTCCATAGTTCGGTTAACCTGCCTATTTGCCACTATTGACCGTTTTTTCGTCTCGCCGGTCGGTTCGACTGAGCTCTAAAAAACGGCTTATAAGAAAGAATGGCGTCTTCCCGTCGCCGGCGCCTATGAGCGGCGCCTACTACGCTGACCGTTCCAACCTTCTCAAAATAGTAACTAATAGTAACTATTGGCTTACCACGCTCGGGAGCGTAGTAAACGTAATAACTATGCATCTCTGCAACGTGATTGGTCCGATCAGCCCGCGGCCTGATATTTGACCGAAAAAATTAAAAAAGCGTTCCAGCCTAGCGTAGTAACTAGGGTAACTAGCGTAGTAACTACGGTAAGTAGGGTAGAACACGCTCTATATCTCCAATGAGAATTTCGAATTTCGTGCCGTGCCAAGAGCGTAGGTCGGTTGGACGGAGCTCCCGCCTTGGTCCACAGGACCGGCAAACGGAGCCAAAATAAAACAGCTTATAAAAACTTAGGTCGATTAACCGAAGGAAGAAAACGACTCATAGTGGGAAATCTTGTAAGTCGGTTAACTGGATGACGGCAAAAAACGCAGCTATTGTGTGCAGAGGCGTTTCAAGCCAAAATGTCTGGGAGGGAGCAAGGTATTTTACTAACTGGCTGGTCACTTTCACGCTTTCACCGACTGTTTTTTCTCCAGTACTAAAAGGACTGTCCGTTTCTTTATGAGCTACTAGTTTATACCGAATGAGGTTTGGATGAAATCGTATGTTGGTAAAATTGCTTTATTTACTGACAGAGTCCGAGAATTTCAGTATTTTCACTTTCTTCGGTTAACGGAATAGAAAATTGGTGCGCCGTCAGAAAATCCCTCGGTTTTGCCCCAATTTTACCGACTCATTTGTATACCTAGTGGCCGCATTATTTGGGGGGGGGCGTTCCCCCATACGTGAGGCCTCTGAGTGCAAGAGTTGGCTCGAGATTATCGAACATGAATATCAAAGCTCGCGATTTTCGAACTTCGCACAGGACATAGGCTAAACAGATATAAAAAATCTCCCCCCACCCCGACTTATTGAGATGGGATGCCATAGAACTTGAAACGTTGGATTTGAGGGTTACCAGGGGGAGGGGCTGATTTCGAGCGTGCTAAGAACTAAGCTCCTGATTCAGCACCCGCTTTAAAGGACATTGCGAAGTACTTAAGGTTTTTGAAACTTGGAGTTTACGAATCGAATAGGCTTCTGATTTCTCACCGATGTTTGTCGGTTTGTCCGATTCAGACCTATGTGGTTGATTCGGACAAGCCCCGGTTTGGTTTGGACACCATTTGTTTTGTACTATCTTAGATTCAACTTCGATTAGGCTAAAGATGTAAAAAGTGAAAAAGCCATTTCAGCTTAAAAGTAAACTTTTGCAAACAAACGTTTCACCATTAGCCTAGCGAACATTGTAGGCGCTGATATTGCACTGAAATATAAATTATCTCTTTGCTCTTTTAATTCTCCTTGCAGTTCTAGGGGACGGTAACTTTAAAATAATGTCAGGAACATCAGTTTCAGCGTAGTATGGTACGTCCGGAAAGACGAACTTAATCCCAATCTTTCACAGTGAGGATGTTTTCAGTTCCTTTTCACACACGTGTTCCACCACTTCTGGTTTAACCTTTTCCCAAATCAAACGAGACAAGGACGAAGTCGTCTTTATTCACGGATGTAATGTCAAACGGCTCGAAATCCTCAAAGCGTCAACTCGTCACTCGAAACATCGTCGAGGGTCATCTGTTCTTCTAGCTCACTATTCTTCGGTTGTGGTTCTATCGGCTAACTTTCTTCGTTGTGGCCGTCTGTTTTTTGTTGACATTTTTTATTTTTTTATAACAATAAGATGATAACAATTTGATAACATCATTTTCGATTTTGATAGCCGAGTTCGTGTTTTTCTGAGGATAAGCAAGGAAAAACTGCCCGAAATTAACCCCTTTAAATCGATCCGAACTAACCTCACCCTGAATGAAATAACGAAAAAGGCGTAAAAAAAAGAAAACCAAGTGACCCATCTCCAAAGTACTAAACAGGCTATGTGCCATAGATAGTAAGCTACACAACATCATTTACTTACCTTCCAGTTCCACTAGGATACAGCTTTCTAACCTATGGTGCTATGAGCAAAACAACTTTTACCTTAAGAAATTTTGTTTTCCAACTTTTTGTCAAAACCAGAAAAGTAAGGACTATGAAACAAAGTTTGTTCACTCAAAGGCAAATGCACATTTTTTTCAGATTTTTGCTGAAAATTTGATCACGCTTGCCTCTAAGCCTTTATTTTTTTATTTACCCATTTGGCGGTCTTTAAGCGACGATTCTTATGTTCTCTAGTGTTTTTCTTTTTTTTTCTTTTTTTTTTCTTTTTTGTTATTTATGGCACTTATGCTGAAATAAAGCTAATTGATTGATTGATTGTGACAGTAGCAAGATTCATGTCTAAAATAATTCGGAAAGTATTCCTTGGGCCTCCAGCCTAATATCCCAACGACTCTAAAATTGTGTAAGGGAGGGTTAAGACAGCTGTATACTCCAGTGTTAATAGTCCCATGTATCACTTTCCGTTCAGTGCTGTCTGTTTTACTGCTCAATCTGTTTGCTTAAAGTTTAACCGAAAAGAGCTAGGATAGGACAGTCTAGTTACCCATCACTTATTCACTTAAATTGGCTTGAAGAACCGCTGACAATGAGTTACTTCGTTGTTCCGCTATTCACGAATAATCGATTTTCAAATAGTGGAATTTCCGTGTGAATTGTGGTGCCTCTATGCTTGTATTTTTGCTGCCTATGCCTTACGAGAAAGATTTATAAAAAAAATTTGTTCAGGCACTAAGCAATCTTCACCGATCTCACCACTTCCCACTGAAAAGCCGCATTTGTGTTGAGATTAAAATTTCCCGCGTCATAGTAGAATTTACGCTATGGGGACGGCTGGAGATATTCTGAGCCTCATAACTAGAGCAGATAGTGGAAAATAAAAAAATCCCTTTGCAGAATCCAAATAATTCAGTGTATCCAATTAAATGACACACAAATGAGTTGGCTTTTCAGTTAAACTTTAAGCTACTGAGCTGATTCTTCCATGGCACCATTTTCTGAGGGGATGAGCAGCTTTGATGATGCGGACTTCATCCAGATTCTTATTTTCGTGATTGTTTTGCGACAGATGCCACCTGCGCCAACTCGTTGTCTGTCTTTGTCTTCCCTCCTCGAAATCTACAGTTTCGAAATTGCCTTCACATTTTGACTGATCAGCATTCTCACATTTATGTCCGATCCACGTTTCCATGTGAGTGGTTAACTTCCCTTCCGAGGAAAAAAAGGAGAAGTCCGCGAACAACGAAAAGCGATTGCGGATAGAAAACAGTAAAGTTGAGAACTTGAGCCTGAAGAAGACCCTTGCCAAAGAAGGGCCGCAATATCGCTAAAAAAAACTCAGCTGATGTATCCAGTCGTATCAGACGTATCCATTTACTGCAGTCAACTAATGCTCGGGCCACATTCAATCACAACTGTACGTAATTTGGTTCGTTAATTTGGTTATTACTCACTCTTACGTTTCATCCTGGTCACATCTAGAACGAAGAAATTCAAGACATATTACCACCATCATCACTCATATGTAAACAAAACTAGCTAAAGTCAGTGACTTTGGTCTGTGATTGGTCCAAAGTTACGTTCCAAAATGGCGGAGATGGATTTTTCCATCTCGTCTGTTTTACGTTTTCATCGGCTTTTCTTCCCAATTTCGACCGTAAGACGGTCTTATTACCGGCGATACTACCAGCTGTGACTGTAGTGGGGCCCGGGCATAAGTTGAGAAATTCCTAGCTCTGCAAGCCAGCTGGTCACTGTTGAGGAATTCTTATTTGTTCACGATATACTCTCATAGTGACGTTGATAGTACTCTTGATCACTAACTCATGAAGGATCGCCGTGTACCTAGTGGAAGAGCCGGAAGTATCACTACAGCTGTCCCCAACGAATGCCGTGATTGGTTGACACAGAATTTGAGTAATCGTTCGGTTGACGTTTCTCTTTCTTCGCGAGGTTTACTGGCGTGTTTTGAACAGTACAGAGACGGCGTCGCAGCAACTAGCAAGACCAATTTAATAGTTAGACCGCGCAATTTGAATTCCATCGAGAACGTAGTTTTCTCAGAACTAAAACTATCCAGAACAATGAGCCTAGCAGCTTTGCTTATCGACAGTTGGCAATTTGATTATGTTGTTGTTGCTAAATATTTGGAAAATTATATAAAGCTACCACAAGTTTTAACGATTTTTCACCAAAAAAAAAATGAAAAAAAAATCGGGAACTGCATGGAGCCGCGAATTTTCATCTGGTTTTCGGACCAGTTTAGTGAGAAAGTGGTACCCTAACCAACCAGATTTTCGTATTTCAGCGCTATTCAATGGCCTTAAAAGTCAACAGAAAGGCTTAACAAGCCATTTCCTAGACGACAGGGTTTGCCTCGAGCCGTGTCTGAGACCGTGAATACGACACAAAAGCGTTAATTTAGCCTTCTCTTGTGAGTTGACCCGCAGCGGGCAGTGACCTGTCAAATGTAGCCAGGCGAAGAAGAATGGAGTGGTAGAAGGATGTGCCCCTGTACCGAATCTCTAATCTACCTAACAGGCGGACAGATATACTTACGGACGGACGGGCAGACAGACAGGCTGACGGACAAGTCATATGTATCCCTTTATGGATCCCAAAAAGCTGAGACCATTAGAGAATACTCCGGCAGTAAAGAACGCAGCTAGTGCCATTAGAATGGAAACAATGGGGCAGTTGGCGAAAATACCAGACGATATGGGTTTGATTAAAAACTCTCTAAATAGTTGGTTTATGATTATAGCTCAGCTACTTCGCTGCACTATATAGCCTCTTGACCTTTGTCCAAGATGATTTAAAAATGGTGTTTCAGAAAAATATATTAAAACCAGTTAGTTAGCTAGCTAAGTGGGCAAGTTAGTCTTCCATGCTACAGTACGTTTGAAGTAGGACGACCCTCAGGAACCTACCTAGACTACTAATCTTACTAAATCTCAGAATTGTTTAGATGGGTAAATCTTAATAAATCTCAGAATTGTTTAGATGGGTCAAGCCTTCCCTGTTGCATTAGATTATTATTATTAGAACTTTTAATTTTCATACATCCCCCTAGTTCCCATCCCAAACTCACTTCAAACGCTTCCGTCGATCAACTCTACACATTCACACATAAAAATTTTTTAGGCGTTAGTAAGGACCCATCTTCAGTTGTAAAGGACCATTCATGCTTACGTTTAAGACGCAGTATTTCGGAAATTATACGCGCTATACGAATGTCAGTGATACAACTTTAATCCCATGAAACTTCCTGTGGTAGAACAAAAAAATGATAGAGTAATTGGACTAAATCATCCTACTAATGGTGTTTTGATAATTACTGCACACTCTTTAAACTTTTCCGAAATAATTTAGAACAATCCAGATAGACTCAAAAACTAATCACAGCAATTCAAATTTCAGTCTGTTCATTGTCTCCAGCGTCATCAAGGGGTCAAGTTGAACGGCAAAGAGGATAAGAGTTACACGACGAGAATTTATTATTAGTTTTACAACAAAGAGCCTTACTACCCATCGTACCTATAATGCCAATGCAACCTACGTCCATAATTGCACCATCAATTCTAAACCAGAGACTTGAATTTCGTTCGGTATATTCTAGCCCCCTAGTGACAACTCACTGATTTTCACACCTTGTTTTCCTGTTTTCGATGGGTATCGTGCTCCCTGGTCTTTTTGCGAGATAATTCGTTGTTAGAGGTTTTGTAAGCTTTTCCCTGTTTCTGCTAGAACTCAACGGGCCCGAGCAGAGCCTAGTTTTAAGTATCAAACTAATTATAGCAAAACATACATAAACCGTAAATAGTGCAAGGGTGGTTTAACTTTCGCACATATTTACATGTCTCTGTCAATGGAGATACATGGCGTATATTCTATTGGGGAACACTCGCTTAACATTTGCTAAACATGATTGCCAAACTCGTTTGACGTCTAAGATACTGAATATATACTTTTTATGTATCAATATAACCAGGTATGCTGGGAAGTGGGAAGGCCTGGTGAGATAGCGTGAAGATCCAGTATTCGTTTGTTGCCGAAATGTAGAAAAAAGCAAAACTCCAGAATCAGGTTCCATTCTTTCAAAATAGGTTCTTGCTTTAGGTCAGCACTTTTCTTGTTGCCGACCTAGTCTCTAAAGTAACTGTTACGAAACAAAACTTTAGTGCTTATCATTCCTTCTCCCGTTCTTTAAGACTCTTTCATCCCTTATCAACACACTCCGTGGTCGGAAAACTACCTCTGAAGATCCCTCCAGGGTCGATTCATCTCTCCCATTCTTGGGACTCATTCATCCCTAAACAACCCACTCTATGAACGGGAACTGTCTCTTCCGTTTGGTTCTCCCCCCTCCCCCCCCCCCCCAAACAACCTCTAAAAACAGAGGCACGAAAGCATCAGCACTCGAGGATTTCCTTGAACGTGTTCTAACAGATTTATCCCCTTTCAGACTGCGGAAAGTTAAGATGGACCAACGGAAGCTTATGGACAACGCAAACACCATTACGGACATATCTAAGGTAAATTAGAAATCCATTTGTATTTGGTTCACTGCAGCGGTTTCGCGCTAAGTTCTGGGTTTTGCGACTGTGCGACAAGTAACGTAAAAGTGTGCGTTTTATAGCAGTCGGATTAGTTGAAATATTTCAACTGGTCGACAACACATGCATTTTTCAGGGTAAAAAAGAAAAGAAAAAACAAAGATTAGTTGATTCGTCGAGGCAGTCTGTTTGACAATAACTGACCGGCCTTTGTTTTCGATTTTTGTCTGAAATTTAACTTCCCACTGTCCAACAACTCTGTTTCTAGTTGCTTTACCTTTTTTTGAAAGAAACGTTTGTAATCCTTGGTTGGACACAAAATATCTTCTGTTTTTCGTACGAGTCTGTCAATAATGCATCAATACGAATATTTCGAATGCCGCGTCTTTCATTTTTATTCCCCACTTAGGATGTTAATATTAAATGCCTTGTCTCGCCTTGACCTCGAACAGGACAACACAGAGGATGGTTTTGTTTTAAAGTTTAACCGAAAAGGGCTAGGATAGGACAATCTACTTACCCATCACTTATGCACTTAAATTGGCTTGAAGACCCGCTGAAAATTAGTTACTTCGTTGTTCCGCTATTCACGAATAATCGATTTTCAAATAGTAAAATTTCCGTGTGATTTGTGGTGCCTCTATGCGCTTGTATTTTTGTTGTATGCCTTACGAGAAAGATGTCATTTTTTTTTGTTCAGGCACCAAGCAATCGTCACCAATCTCACCACTGCCCACTGAAAAGCCGCATTTGTGTTGAGATTAAAATTTCCCGCGTCATAGTAGAATTTACGCTGTGGGGACGGCCCGAGATATTCTGAGCCTCATAACTAGAGCAGATAGTGGAAAATCAAAAAATCCCTTTGTAGAATCCAATTAATTCAGTGTATCCAATTTAATGACATACGAATAAGTTGGCTTTTCAGTTAAACTTTAAGCAAAAACAGAAGATTTGATTAGGATAACGAAGTTTGGATAAAGACTTTAAGGGTCCGCGCCAACCAAGCTGGGTTTTGGGAGGGGGTCAGGAGCCAAAAACTAATGGTGTCCTTTGTCCCAATATCAGCTCACGCGGAATTACCCTGCCATCTAGAGTGGAAATCCTAACATGCACTGGGCTTTCACCTAAAAGTATTAGTTGCGTTTTTGCTGATACCACGGTAACTGGATCTACAATTAGTCGTTTTTGCAGTTACCGTGGTATCTGATTTACGGTTGCACTGCAAAAACGACAATTGCCGAAACTACACTTTTCGAAGTCATCCCAAAAGAAAAACTGATATCCAGTTACATCACCGAGTGCTAAACTTCTTTCTCACCAATCTGACAAAATTTGATGAAAGTGAGACGACTTTTCAGATACCACGACCAATTACCACGGTCGGACCGTGGTATCTGAATATCAGATACCACGCTAACTGGTCAGATACCACGATAACTGCAAGAACGCCTTTTGACCGTGGTATCAGATACCATGGTATCTGCAAAAACGCAACTATTACTAACGTCGAACTCTTTCTCACCAATCTGACAAAATTTGATGAAAGTGAGATGACTTTTCAGATACCACGACCAGTTACCACGGTCGGACCGTGGTATCTGAATATCAGATACCATGCTAACTGGTCAGATACCACGATAACTGCAAGAACACCTTTTGACCGTGGTATCAGATACCATGGTATCTGCAAAAACGCAACTATTACTAACCTCGAACTCTTTCAGACGCAGAACGCCGTTTACGAGATCGTCTCAGAGCTCAGCAGCCGACAGGATCTAATCGACGAACGCTTAAGTCGTTTCGAAGAAAAGATGCAAGTTATGTTTGAAACTTTGGAAGAACTTCACGAAGTGTTAGTGCGCCCTCGACACAGCTGTGAGGACAAAAATAAGTTCCTTCGCCCTGAACCTATAGTCCCACCCCCTGCACAGTCAGCGGTACCACAGCACACGCACCACCGCGTACACCCAGTGACTGCGCAACATACGTTCGACTCCACGTGCAGTGGGCCTATGACTGCTACGGTGTCTAGTAGCCATTCTGGCAACACTGGACAAGGCAGATCTTCAGTGCCGTGTAATTTGAAGCTTTAACTAAGGATATATGGATTGCGGTCATGAAACAAGCATGTTAACTCCATATTTTCCGACATCGAAATTTGGCAGACATTCTGGCAACGCTGGACTAAGCAAGTCTTCAGTACCGTGTAATAAGAAGCTTTGGGCTGAAGATGTACGGAATATGGTTGTGAACCAAAAATGTTACATTCGAGATTTTCACATCGAAACGGCACTTAAGTGGCACAGTGGACAAAGCAGGTCTTCAGTACCGTGTAATTTGAAGCTTTAACTAAGGATATATGGATTGCGGTCATTACCCAAAACGCAACTCAAAATTTTCCGACACCGAAATGTGGCACAAAATAGCCAGTCTGGCAACGTTGTTTAGGGATGTAAGAAGTGTGGTTGTGAACCAAAAGTGTTGCATTCGAGGTTTTTCACATTGAAACTTCGGCAGAAGTAACCATTCTAATAAGTTCCGTGCAACAGGAATCTTTAGCTAAGGATGTACCGACCATGGTAATGAACCAATCGTTACTCGATACTCGATCAGTACAAGTGACCATCCCGCCAGAATAGACAAGGCAGGTCTTCAGTGATGTGTAACTTGGAGCCATACCCAAGGATATATCGACCGTGGTTATGAACCAGATTTTACGGATGAGACTCTCCGATCTCGTACCGTCTTGTACTGCCATTTTCCATCTCTATCATTCACTGGTTACAAGCAAATCGCACTTGGCAACAACGTACAGCACATTATTATAATGAAATAGGACCTTTGACAATAGCCTATTAGCTACTGTTATTTCCGTGTCCAAAAATGGGACTAGTGACGTCGTCCTATGAAAGATGTGGGGGTGGGTTCACTATTTTCAGTAGAACTTTAAGAAGTCCTTTCAGTTGTCGTCCAAACAGTCCTATGGTTATGAAAGCATAGACGTGACGCCTATAAGCGGGATCGCAATGGAATGATAACAATGTAGTGGAATTTGAATTTACTTTTGCTTCAGCGTTGTAACTTATCTGCACGAAGTCTGTTACGAAATTGTGTATTGTTGCGCTCTAGTTGGTAGTCTCATGTAGATTAGTTGAGATATTGTGCTCGGATTATTTGCATAAAAAGAGATCAGGTGTCGGAAAGACCATTTCAAAGGGTCCTTTATTCGACATTAACTTCTCTGAATCTCAAAACTAGTCAAACCTAATCATATTGTTTGTTTAGCCAGTGACAACGTGTACATAGTTTCCTCAATTTTTTGTATATTAAACATTAGGCGACATTATATGTGTACTCGAAACTATGGCCCGACTGTTTTCTATTCAACCAAGAATCGACAATGGTAAGAACTTGCGTCTCTCGTCCCTTCGTCGAGCAAGAACCTGCGACGAAAGTTGTTTTATGTTTCCGTTGTTACGTAAATACTGAGAGGGTGCTGTCGAAAAAAACAAGACCAAAGGTTTCGATGGGATCCCAAAAATTTTACATTTGATCCAGACAACTAGGTCTTGTCTTCGCCAGGCTAATCATCTGAGAAAACCAAGTTCATATATAGGCCTACCTGTACAAGCCATATCTATTTTGACGATACTGATCGAAACTTCCTGCTTTATACTTCTGCCAAATTTCCGGTTTCGGCCGAATTCCGAACGAACTACTTGTCCAGCAAAACAAAAGAAAGTTCTGAAACGAATTCAGCGTATTCCTTATCCCTATACAGACCATCTAATCAACTTCAAATAAAACTTCTGCTTTTAACACATTTTCCGGTTTTGGCCGGATTCCAGGCGAACTACTTGTCCGGCGAGAAAATGGTTTTCATTATCATGTTCAGCATGTCTTCTTACCCCTAAATCAAACATCTAGTCAACTTCAAATACAACTTTTACTTTTATCAAACCTTCCGGTTTTGGCCAGATTCCGGGCGAACTACTTGTCCGGCGAGAAAATGGCACCATCGTGTTCAGCATGTCTTCTTACCCCTAAATCGAACATCTAGTCAACTTCAAATAAAACTTTTACTTTTAACAAACTTTCCGGTTTTGACCGGATTCTGGGCGAACTACTTGTCCAGCGAGAAAATAATTTTCACCATCGTGTTCAGCATGTCTTCTTACCCCTAAATCGAACATCTAATCAACTTCAGATAAAACTTTTACTTTTAACAAACTTTCCGGTTTTGGCCGGATTCCAGGCGAACTACTTGTCCGGCGAGAAAATGGTTTTCACCATCGTATTCAGCATGCCTTCTTACCCCATCATCGACTATCACATTAGCTGTTTCAAAATATTTTGTTTGCCCCTTAATTTAAACCCCCTCCCCCACCCCTAAATGTAGGGCTACAAAGCCCATCTACGAACTCGACCTTACTCTTGACCCAAATAATCCTCACACCAAGCACACCGGACAACTTTTACGATGTCATAGGTATCCGTCACTAACGTTTTGGGATCCCAAAAACATTCGTACGAAGCGCTGACGAACGCTTTACATGCGAGTCACCATCGAAATTTCCGATTAGTCTATCATTACATCAATGTACATTTTCTAGTCAGCGATCCCGCCCCGATTCAGTCTCTGTCGGCTCCTTTCGGGTGTGAACAGATGGCCTATCAGTGCGCCAAGGAGGAAGCAGCAGGGGAAAATGTCTCGTTTAATTCATAAGTTTGGCCTGTAGCGTTTTATTACGCGAGGTATTGCTTTTATGGCGATACTGGAACCCTGTCCACGCCGCCTGTGTGCCAACAAACAGTTTCACTGATATTGATAAAGTCATGACAAGCTTCCAGGGGCGTAACTACAATCGGTAGGGTTGGGGGGGCAGCCCCAAATGTGCCGACAAATTTATGTGTGTGCCGCTGGAATACCGCAATAATAGGGACGAAGAATTTTCTGCCTGACGTCAGATAGTCTATTGTACTTAAGGCGACTGTACAGGAGAAAATTAAGCTGAGCGCCGCATGTGATTTTTTTTTATTCTCTGGCGCAGACCCCAAACCTCAACCAAAGTAAACGACACCCGCTTCCAGTGAACAGAGAATGAAAATTTGTTTGAAATATTTTCAGTGTCTTTTGGAGATTCCAAAGGGAAGTAAGGGCGAGCTTTGATATCATAAATATTCCCGTCTACTGAGGCCACGAAATTTCCGAATGGAGTGAGATTGCACGGAAACTGATACCTTGTCGGCACGAGTCTTCTGAGAAGTCCTCTTGATCTTTTGTCGGCGCTTTGTGCGGACAAAAGCTTATTCTGCGCAAAACTTTGCCAAGGATTTCTTCAGAAGTATCTCTATCGGTTTAATAAGGCATTGTACGGTATTCGAATTCTATTTGTGCTGCCGACCAATACTCTTGATGACCATCTCTCCTTGCCGATGCAAAATCTCCGGTCTCTCCGGGTACCTAGCGGAAGAAGGCAGAAGTGGTATCACAGCTGCTCCCAAAGATCGCCGTGATTGTTTGACACGGGATTTGAGTCGTTGAGTCTGAGTCGTTACGGAGACTTTTACTTATTCTTCCTGAGGATCACTGGCGTGTTTTGGACTTAGTCATATAGAGTACTGAACCTCCAAGCTGAATATGATAATTAAACCGGATTTGACAGAACAGAGTTTTGTCAGAAGCTGACTTTTGTACCTAAAGGTGCGACAAAAGTTCCATATTCCATGTACTATACCGAAACAGGAGCCCTAATTATCTAGTGTCCGGTCTCACCTACCGGCTCCCTAGCTTTTGAGTGCATAATTCCGTGAGACTACCGAACGAGGAGCTGGTAAGATGAATTTTTCGTGAGCAATTTCCATTTACTACCGGAACAGGAGCCGGCACATGTAAGTTTCCGTTGGTCAGTGACGTCGGAAAGTTTAAATCGTATACTTTGGTTTCGGTGAGAATTACCGGAATTATAATCCGTACGCATGAAAGTTCGGTTCCCGATTCCCTATGTAGGCACTTCCGATAACTAAAACAGAGTTGCCACAAAAAGTGTTTGTCAGGAGCTGATTTTTGTACAAATCTGTGCCGACACCAGTATGCTTTTGTTGGGGCGTTTAGCTTATTTTGGCTCTGAACAAAAGTGTTCAACAAAAAATGTCGGTATACCTATGACAAAAGCTTATTTTGGGCAGACCATTGCAGCCAACCTTTTTTCAAATTGTGCCAACCTTTGCAGACCATGTCTGGCGGGGGGGGGATCCCCACCCCTTAGTTACGCCCCTGCAAGCTTTGGCTGACGAACCAGCTTGGAGAATTTCGGCAGTTGAGATACCTAAGGTATTAGGTAGCATCAACAAAACGGAAAAGAAAAAACGATAGAGCTTGATATGTGAAATCTCTGAAGAGTTTATCTCAAAATTTGAAAAATGAAAATCAAGCTTGCATGGAACAGCTAAGTAGCTCAGCTGAAACTGGACCTAAACCTCTGGCCGAAACTGGACCTAGGTACACAAGATACCAACCCATCAACGACCGATGTCTGTAAAAATGTTCACAAGACTTCAACTTACTGGATTTGACTTTATCAAGGCTACATTCGAGAAATACGGAATTTATTTAAAACTTCAATTAGGCTACACTTAAAAACACACTAATGAGATAGTACATGCCGTCCTTTCAAATACCGTCTCCGTAATACCTCTCGGCCTGCAGGGGTACTCAGTCGGGTAACCCAACCATGTTTTCGTATCCTTTTGACCTCACTGGGCTTGGGGAAGTGGTCTCTGATTTTTAATAGCACAGAACTGGTAGACAGGCCAGATGTTATGTTTGGGACCATAGCCGGGATGTGAAACCTAGAAGCAGAAGGGCAGGTGTCATTCCAGAATTCATATCTGTTTTCTGCATCGTCAAAAAACCTTCAAGTTAGGCTACTCTTTCATTGCTTTTTCCCCCCAAAAAAAACTTTAATACAAACAGGACATCCACCTGAATCTTCATTCCCCAACTTTTTGGACATTTGATACCGCACAAGCATTGCTGCAACAGCCACTTGAAAGCAGGAAAAGTTGAGAACATGCTGAGCATCAGTTTCTAAATTTGAGCCAAAAATAGTGCTTTACAAACAGAACATCCACCTGAATCTTCATTCTACAACTTTTGGGGAATTTGATCTTGCACATGGCGTGGACTGTGCATGTTTTGGTTTAATGGTAAAAAGAAAACCTGTCAGAGGTGTTAGTAGCAGAGGCATTAGTAGCCAAAATGATTTGGGGGAGGAATCAGGGTGACCCCTAGTTGGTCTTTTTGTTCCTTGACTAGTATGAATAATTATTTTCCACCAAATGAATAATTTATTGGACTGCAATTACTGACCAGATGGACTGCAATTACTGACCACTACATTTACAGAAAAGATTTTGGTAGAAGTCATGTCATTATTTTGATCTTCTTTGTTTAACCGAACAGACAAATTTGGCATAGTCTGATCAGTAGAGACCCTGCATTGGCACAGACCATGTCGAACCCAAGGTATAACCAATACACACACAAAACTAACTCTATGTAAATAGAGTAGAGGTATGCTTATTAAATTGTCACCTAACAGTGAATGGTCCCCACTAAAACTCATACAAGCCAGTCTAGTACAGACACCTTTTTGGTGTCTGAAACTGAAAACTGAATCATGGTTTGTTAGTTGCCAAAGTACTGTATGCCAGTGCCCCTCTGAAGAGTATGCAACACGCATATAAATTAATGCCAAGGCCCAAGCTCACCCCTGCCAGCATGACCTAGTGTCTGAAACTCTCAGCATTATTATCAAAAAAGAGCTTACTGAACTAGACTGATACAGGCAATGTTTACTACAAAATGCTTGCCAAAAATTTTATTTCCTGTACAGATTCTCAAATGTTTGCCATATTTTAAAATATTTGCTTGATTCCCATCAGTTTCTTCTTATAAACTCTGCATCTTTTGCTAAGCAGCACATAATTTTATAAACGTTCTTCCAAACCAAGAGAATACCTCAATCAATGGAAGAAGAGCATGCTTAAAATAAAAAAAAATAATAAAAAAAAAATTCAGTCACTATTTGTGCCAAAAGAAAATTGAAATTTGCTGACATCAAGTTTGTTAATTTTCCTTTCTATTTGGCTGTTCTACAGGCAAGAAATAAAAAAGGTAGTGAAAAATTTAGAGAAGTGTTTCAAATAAGCATACAGGAGGGGTAACTGACCTCGTTTTTACGCAACATCGAATTTTGCCACGAAAATGTTAAAATGAAATTTCCATGCTGTCCTGACAGTCAAGAAGCAAAATCTGATTTTTTTTTTCAACAGTTATGTCCCGAAATGTTAGAATTATTAGTCTCCTCTTTGTTTTGAACCTGGTTCAAAGGGATTTTCTGGTTATTGGCTTTATTAACTCTATCTCTTTCATCACTTTGCAAGCAATCTGACCTCAGCTAAAAATGGGTGATACTGTTTGAAAATAAAAAATATATTTAACTAGAAATACTGAAGTAAAATTTATTTCCCCAATATCTAGTATTTGTGTCATACTTTCTGGTTCCTTTTAAGCCAGATAGATTTCACTAAAGGTGTTTTTCCGTGCTCCCACAAACAGGTTGTGGGCCGATTGTGGCTCGAAAAGAGCGTTTCCGCGGCCTTTTGTGCGGCCCACAAGTGTGTTTCCGCGACCAACAAGATTTTCGTGGCTCGATTTGTGGCTCAAATTCGACAAACTACTGCAGAGGTGATTGTCGATTTTGTGGCTTGATTTTGGCGGGAAATTCAAATTTAGCAGCAAAATAACATCAAAACAATAAAATTAAAAACTTTTCCCAAGTATGTAGACATAAAACTGAAGATCTTTTTTGCACGGAATGGTAAGGACAAAAGCCTGGAGTACTATTAATTGAGATTTTTCCATGATTTTTCTGCCGCCCCAAAAAGAGACAAAACGGCGTTTCCACGAGTTTCAACTTGTGGCTTGACTGTGTGGAACACAATCGTGTTTCCGCAAAAAACACTCAGAAGTGTGTGGCCCACAATTGTGTCACAGAAAAACGCCTTAAAGAAAGATTTCTCTGGAAATTTGAAATCTTGTCTGAGGTCTCCTGCCAATCTCCTGCACCAAACCTATCTATACAGGAATTTTGCCTTTTGGTCAGAATAATGACATCTGTCAGCAGTGTGATAGTGACTATCACAATAAGACCTCCTTTTAACTTCATTACGTGTAGCCTTATAACTTGTCTTCTGGCCTTTTGCAATTCCACCCAGTCAACCAATGGCGCCATTTGGGGGGGCAGGGGGGGGGGGCATGTCCCCCCCCCCCTGAAGTTCAAAGGGGCCCAAAATCTGAGGTTTTTTTTTTATATTTCTTGTTGTCCGAGATACTGAGATGAAGGATTAACCAAATCATGGAATTTCAAACTGCATCACATAGTTTGAAATCTGGTTTTGAACCAAAATATTTGTATTTTAGCAGAAAACAGGGTGATTTTTTTTTTTTAAATTTGCCTGCGGCGCTCAGTTTCAATATAATTTGGTGTTGAGATCTCTGTATTCTAGTGGAAAAGGTTGATTTTTTGTAATATTTCGTCCTGTAAGACAAGGTTTCAACAATATAAGCGTTGAGAATCACATTTTCTTAAATACAAATTCAGAAAAAATCTACTTTGTATTTACTTTGTTCTGAATGACCACTGCTTGTTATGAGGGTTGCGTGGAATAGCGCTGCAACTTTTGGCAAAGTACCTCACTTCGTTCAGGCGCCTGTGGGCACAAAAGGAACCCATGCTTTTGTTTGGGATCCCAAAAAGATGGTCTGATCTTAAATGTTTCATACGATTTTGACTGCGGCGCCTTTCTTGGTATTCTCTATGTATTCGAAGCTTTAGCTTTAGAACTGTAGAAGCTAGAATTTATTTGTGAGATGTTTAAGATGTTAACCCCATATCCGAACTCAATAGATTTCATGAATCCAGATCTAGCCTACTTCTCGAGATCACAACAAATCTCGATAGGGTTTCGATCGAAAGCCTCAGAAGGTTTAAAGTTAGGGTAGCCACTAAAAAAAAAATTAATCAAACCTGAGCTTTTGAAGATCAGAATGTGATTCTCCTATCTTTTAGCTTTGATTTGAGGCCAAAATCACCTCTCTATCTTGTCTCTAAGCATCTTAAATCTTCTTTAGAAAACAGTATTTTACATAAAGAAATGCCTATGTTCATCCACTGACTTTAGGGTTTTGTCCATCTAGAGACCAGCTTGGAACTATGTGCTTCAATGAAATTCTATGAAACTGGGTGATTTTGATCTGGTTTTGAGTGCATGGGGAGCCCCAGCAAGTGAGTTAGATGAGAAAATATGAATATGATCATCAAGGTTAAAGTCCAATAGACCTATTGCTGCTATAGGCTGCTGACTTTTCCTTCTTAATATCAACAAATTTTTGTAGGCAAGTTCAGCTCCTTTTTTTTACATCTAAATTTACATTGAATATTAAGAAATAATATTAAATAGCTAGGACATTTTACTGTTAGCCTTATAAAATAGACAATTTCGTCCTGAATGCAATGGTATTTTTTAAATATTTTGTGGAGATGTTTTAGATAGGTAAAACTGATAGAGAAAATTCACAGCAATTCATGCATTCATTACAAAAAAATCGCCAATTTTTGCCACTAGGTATTTTTGTGGCTACCCTATTAAAGTAGCTTATTCTAACATAAAGCCAAAGCCCAACGGCAGGCTTCAAACTCTAGCTGACAGCATGCTCCAGTGAATATTTTTATTTGTAAATGATCTTTGAACAACGCGTGACTCTCGAATTTGTTCCTTATGGCATATTGAAAAAAAACTGCTTTAATTTTACCGCAAAAAGAGCAATTATATTTGGTTTTAGGTAAGAAAAAAAAAAATCTAGGATGGGGGCCCAAAATGGAGGTTTGGCCCCCCTCTGAGGTTTACTGAAATGGCGCCACTGCAGTCAACACCAAAATATTTTTAGTCTTTTCATTCTTCGAACTGAAGAATCATTAAAGTTCAACAAGATGCATGGACCAGAACAACAGAAGCCAGACAATCACCTTCCCAACTGCAAGCAGGTGTTAGACAGTGCAGAAAACATTGCCAGGGACAGGAATTTTTGATGTCAAAAATATGAATAATTGTAAATTTTTGTTTTGTTTTCTTCTTCTTCTTCTCCATTGAAATCAGTACTTCAGTAGGGCAATCGGCATTACTTGATTAAAGAAGAAGAAGTAGAAGAGAAAAGTATTAGCCAAAAATTTCACTTGATTGTAGGGTTTGTAGGTTGACTGAAAAAGCCTAGTTAGCAGAACTATCAGCACCAAAAATGGCTATGGCTATGCAAAAAAGATTGAACGTAAGTCTCCTGGGTACTTGGAGTGAAAGTAGCAGTTCATTATGCTAGGCTGGGACTAGACCCCGAAGCCGCGCCGAATTTTTTGTTCAGCGGCGGCGCGCCGGAAAACCCTCGGCGTGGCGGCGCGCCGTGGCGCGCCGAAATTTTTTTAGCGGCGCGCCGCCGAAAATTTTCGGCGGCGCGCCGCTTTTTGGCGCCGTTTTCCGGACTTTTTTAGCTAAAATTTTGGAACTTTGCGGCCATGATTTGGAGCAATTTCGTGCCTGAATTGGCTGTAGGTGTAAATAATTAGTACGGAATTAAAATATCAGTTGACTGGCCAGCCAGGTAGCCTATCAAGTTTATAGGCTACCTCGCTGGTATCAACATAATTTCAGCTACTCTTGTACAAGGCTTCATCTCCCTGTTCCAGACGGATTCCCACTGCGAGTTCCGAATTTTTTTATTGACTAGCAACTCCCTTCCCCCCATTCTCACGGGTCCCCGTTGTAAGCCATTGCTTCAACTAGAATAACTAGAAAATAACTCCTTTCGGATTCGATGTAGAGCTTATTTGAGGAGTTGCTGGTGTCAGTGGTTTAACTAACGCTTAGAAAATAATAAAACTCGGTTTTACTGATTTTTTTTTAAAAAACTAAGTAAGCAAATCAAATCAAAGAAAAAGTGAAATAACGTGGACCATTAGGCAGAATAATTTTGTTTCGTCAACCAAATGAGTTTGGCAAGGAAATAGATCAGCAAATTTTCGAACCAACTTGATACAGATACATTATATCTGTTCTCGTTGTTTCCAGTCTCGATAGTCCCCAGAAAGTGACTCCTTCTTTTCTCGTGGCTCCCCTTGACTCGTCAAGGAGTACCCGGGAAACAGCGAAATATGGCAAATAAAAATTAGGTGACGACTTTTATGGATCGATTGCTTCTAAACAAAACAATTATTCTCAAATTCGATTACTACCTGAAACAACAAATAACACAGAAGATCCCCCCCCCCAACCGACGATGGGATGCTGTGATGAAATGTAAGCATTTTTTCTGGGTCCTTTCTTCGCACGCCAACTATCGTGGTCTAGCTTATCTGGAAGTGCCCGGATTAGTGAAAGTCCGACTGCCGACAGCAAGACAGACATTATGGTACTTGAGCAAACCAATGTAAGTCCCCAGACAAGCTTAATTAACATAAAAAAACATCATGGTCGGATAGTGTGCGTGGACGTGCTCAAAGAAACATCAGTGGTATATGACGGTCTTTTGATTACTTTTTCATTGTCAAAAGACACGGTGGGCAACAATGAAAAGTATTTCCGCTGAAAAAAAACGGCGGCGGCGCGCCGCCGTTCAAACGGCGTTAGCTATGGCGCGCCATCTGAAAAACGGCGGCGGCGCGCCGAAACTTTTTCGGCGGCGGCGCGCCGATAAACGGCGTGGCTTCGGGGTCTAGCTGGGACTGGGGTAGCCACAAAAACACCTAGTGGCAAAAATTGGCAATTTTGTTGTAATGAATGCATAAATTGCTGTGAATTTTCCTTATCAGTTTTACCTATCTAAAACATCTCCAAAAAATATTTTAAAAATACCATTGAATTCAGGACAAAATTGTCTATTTAATAAGGCTAACAGTAAGATGTCCTAGCTATTTAATATTATTTCTTAATATTCAATGTAAATTCAGATGTAAAAAAAAGTAGCTGAACTTGCCTACAAAATTTGTTGATACTAAGGAGGAAAAGTCAGCAGCCTATAGCAGCCTATACCAGTAACTCACTTGCTGGGGCTCCCCATGCACTCAAAACCAGCTCAAAATCGCCCAGTTTCATAGAATTTCATTGAAGCACATAGTTCCAAGCTGGTCACTAGATGGACAAAACCCTAAAGTCAATGGATGAACATGGGCATTTCCTTGTGTAAAATACTGTTTTCTAAAGAAGATTTAAGATGCTTAGAGACAAGATAAGTTGCGTTCGTTTTCCTCATCCAAAGCCCATCCAGTTCTTAGTTTTACAAATAAGGCGTTCGCGAGTAAAACCATGGTTTTACTTTTCGCTTATAAGGCGTTTTTTGAATCGCCATCCAAACGTCATCCAACTGTCTTCCAGTGGATGGAGAACTGAGCTTTGATCTCCGTTCTACATCTTAGTTTTAATTACCAACTGGATGGACAAATGAAACGCCTTATAAGAGTAAAACTAAGAACTAGCTTAGTTCAATTAAGGAAGAGGAACGACGAAAAAGAACGCAACTATAGAGAGGTGATTTTGGCCTCAAATCAAAGCTGAAAGATAGAAGAATCACATTCTGATCTTCAAAAGCTCAGGTTTGATTTTTTTTTTTTTAGTGGCTACTTTTTTAGTTAATCCCAGACTGGGATTCCTTTAGTTAGGTTATTTGTTTACATTTTAATTTAGTCATTGGCCAGTCTCTGACTCGTCTGTAATTTGTTTTCAAATACTGAGCCTTCAAACACTGTATTGTGGTTCTTCTCCTGTTTAGCTTCAGTTTTGAGCCAGGATTAAATTAAATTGAATTGGAAGCATCACAGATGCAAAATGTGAGTGCACATTATTTAAAATAGCTTACTGCTCTAACTAGTTATGTACTTAATTGCTCTGCAAGTACCCAACTTTTCGCCAACTCATGATGTGCCTGTTAAAAAAAAACTTACCTTTCTGCGTGGTCTGGTCGATGACCCGTTTCTAATCTTGAGAGTAGCTACCAGTTGCATTTCATGCATTTCCAGATAAGAGGTATAAGTTAAGGTATGGTTAGTTCAGTATCTCATTCTCCGGAGGTTGATATGTCTTCTTATCAACCTGTCAGGAGGTTGCATGACTTTGTATCAACCTCTCTGGAGATGAGTTCAAGAGAGGTTGATATGAAGTCATATCAGTCTCTGGAGGTTGATTTAAGAATATTAACCTTGCTGTGGTCAGTGGATATTTTTCATAACCTACCTCATCGCTGCCAGTAGCGAATGGGTGGGGATTTCTACTGATACATACTTTAAATTGAGCTTTGCTCGTGATTTCCACGACCAAGATCACATTGGATGTGGGGCCGTGTTAAAATACTGCTATGGTTTTGACTATTTGGATGACAACAAGGACATTGATATGTTTTTCGTCAATGAGAAAAATTCTGAATGAAAGAGATGGAACAAGTTTCACGGCAGCTAATGTAGAAGAGTAAAAAAAAAAAAAAAAAAATCTGTTACTGAAAAGTACATTACCCACAGCCCTTTCCCGCCTCATGGAAAGCAAGTACATGGAACCTTGCCATGTGATGATCACTAGCAAATATCTTATTGCCTAATGCATGAAAGCATGTACCTTTCCATGTGGAGGCCGGAAAAATAAGTAGGCTACCTTCCCGTGGGGTTGCACAATACTAAAATCACAACGTGTCTGTGATTTTGAAACACACAGAAGAGAGATACAGCCAATAAATGCACGTCTGTAGATATTTGTGGTTCCTGCACGGCGAATGACGTCACAAACTGTGCTTTAGGTTATACACTGGAAAAGCTAGAAGAAGATTTCGTGACATATCCTGTACGATACTATGTTTTTTACCTATAAAAAAAAAAAAAAATAGGAGAATTGAGAGGACAATTGAGATCTTAAATGCAAAAAAAGTTATGACCGTGTTTTTACTGTGTGGAGTTAAACAGCTGAGGACAGTGAAAGGTTAAATGTTTTTATGGTTGTAAGAAGGAATAGAAGATTTGACAGTATAGGCCTATTCAGAAACTATAGAAGCCTACTTGTTTTTCATGCCTCCACATGGAAAGGTACATGCTTCCCAACCTCAGACAAACTTTCAAATTTTCACAAAAGTCTTTCCTTTACAGAGATTTATCTGGCTTAAAAAGGAACACAAAAACGTCACAAAAATACTAAATTGAGGCAAATATATGTTATACACTGGCTTACATGGTTTCAGAATAAAGTTTTTCTAAATTTTCTAATTAAACGTATTCTCCTTTTCATACAGAATCACCTCATTCTCACCTGAGCTGGAATTCCTGGCAGTGATGAAACAAATAGAGATGCCAAAGTTAGTAGCCAACCAGAAAATTGCTTTTTCAAACCAGGTTCAAAACAAAGAAAAGGCTAATAAGTTGGATTTATTGGGACTCATAACTGTTGAAAATAGTCAGGTTTTGGTTCCTGACTGTCAAACTTAAGTGAGTGGCTGGACTTACCCAGAAAAATACTGCTTTGAGGGAAGTCTGACCGATCGGGGAGGTGTGGCGACCCTGGCTATTGTTTGGACTTACCGCAAACATTTTTGTTTTGCTACCAAAAGCTGGATAGTGTATTACTTTCATGAAGAAAAAGGTTAGCATATGTTAGCCTATATAAGCATTTTCATTTTTTATGGCACTTGCAGCTTCGCTCAAGTGCCATATACCGATCACTTTTCGGTCGGTCGGTCGGTCTGTCAGGCCACTCATCTCGAGTTACGGTACTTCCAGATGAGCTAGGACGATGAAACTTGGCAGGCATATCAGGGACCCGACCAAACTAATTTGGAAATAGTCACTTCCCCGATCCGACCACCGTGGGGGGAGTGGAGGGATGGGGAATCCGGAATACTGTCGTATTTATAACTTTTGAACGGGGAATCGGATCTTAATGAAACTTGATGTTTGGAAAGACCTCGTGTCTCAGATGTCACATTTCAAGTCCGGAATGGATCCGGTGACTTTGGGGGGAGTTGGAGGGGGGAGTCGGAAATCATGTGACATATTCAGAGTGGACGGATCGGGATGAAACTTGGTGGGAAGAACAAGCACAAGCCCTAGATACATAGTTGACAAGACCGGACCGAATCCGAGCACTGTGGGGGGAGTTGGAGGGAGGGTTCCGGAATTCCGGTGATCCCGACTTAAGATACTTACACATGTGCTGGGACGATGGGACTTGGCAGGCATATTAAGGACCCGACCAAACTAACTTGGAAATAGTCATTCCCCGATCCGACCACCGGGGGGGGATGGAGGGAGGGGGAATCCGGAATGTTGACGTATTTATAACTTTTGAACGGGGAACCGGATCTTAATGAAACTTGATATTTGGAAAGATCTCGTGTCTCAGACGTCACACTTTAAGTCCGGAATGGATCCGGTGACTTTGGGGGGAGTTGGGGGGGGGGGGGGGGGGGGAAATTGTTTGACATGTTCAGAGTGGACGGATCGGGATGAAACTTTGGGGGAAGAACAAGCACAAGCCCTAAATACATAACTGACAAGACCGGACCGGATCCGAGTACTGTGGGGGAGTTGGAGGGAGGGTTCCGGAAGACGCTTAGACATGTGCTAGGACGATGAAACTTGGCAGGCATATCAGGGACTTAACAATTTTCACTTAAGAACAGTTGGATTTTGCTTACAAATGATCACAGCAAACACACGCATTAGTGAATTCCTACTTTCATCATTTTATCAAGCCTTGCAAGTGCCATATGAGCTTACAGCTCTTGTTTTCTTTGCTTTTTGGGATGCCTATGACTTCGTAAGAGCTGTCTGTATGTCCATCCGTCTGTCAGCATGATAACTCTCGAAGGGATTGAGACGTGTGTTCAAACTTGTTGTAAAGATCAGTAAAAGCTCTATCTGAAGTTGAATAAAAGTTCGATATCGGGGTACAGAGACATGCTGAATCTGTTTCTGAATTTTCCTTTTTCGCCAGACAAGTAGTTTGCCTGGAATCCATCGAAAACTGGAAAATTGATAACAGTGAAAGTCTTATCTGAAGTTGATTAGAGGTTAAACTTTGTTCGATTAGATTAGAGAGTCAATTTAGAGGTAAGAATAGCCTACATCCTGAATTTGATGATGATTGTGTTTATAATCCGTCAAAATAAGCGTGAAGCACGGCGGAGTAATTAATAAGGAAGAAAGAGAAAAAGATAGGAAAACAGCTATATTTGAACTTTATGTTCCTGCCGGACAAATTGACGACCGGAATCTGGCGAAAACCGTAAATTTGGTAGGAGTGAAGCCTATTCTGAAGTCGATCAGAACATCCTGATAGGAGCAAGAATACAAGCTGAATCCATGTGTGAAGTGAACCTGAATTTTCTCGCTGGATAATTATTTCATCCGGAATCCGGCAGAAACCGGAGACTTAATAAAAGTACGAAAACATTGTTCAGGTCAGTCGGAGCACCAATAAGGAGCTAACAATACATCTAGAATCCAATTATGAGCTTTAATTTCTCACCGGACAAGTAGTTTGTCCGGTGTCGGGCGATATCGAGGCTTTTCCGGTCATTGCATCGAAAAGTGACCAGCACATGAAATGGGGATCCTGATTTTCATTAGCCACAGGGCGTTTTTCCGATAATTCGAGTGCAGCATGAGCATGATCACTCAAATGTGGGTTGTCCGTTGGTGCGAACTGACAAACGACCAACAGACGAGTTAATGATTTTCCGACAGAACTTCTGTTGGTACCGGAAATTGAATACGCTACAGTGGATGTTTTACGAATTTCCCAATTTACCGACAAGACTTCTCGTGTGGGGAAGGAGGGCAGCTACCCCCCACGTCCCCCTCGTTACGCCACGGCCTACGTCACAACAGGCTTGGGAAATAGAGAAGAATTTATATATTCAGTTCTAATGAGTTTTATCTTCTTTTAGGTGAGGCTCCCACCTGAAGTCAACCGAGTTCTGTATGTCAGAAATTTACCATACAAAATAACAGCTGAAGAAATGTATGACATATTCGGAAAATATGGGGCTATCAGGCAGATACGAGTGTGAGTTTATGGCTTATTTTCCATGGCACAAGAACTATTTACCTTTCATCTATAAATAAAAGGAAGGTATTTTATTGAGTAGAGGGAGTAAATTACCATACATTAAATAAGCATAAATTGCACTTGCAAGCAATAAAGTCGTAGTATTACTATGAATAGCATGTTGATGATGGTAACTTCTTCCGGCTTAGAGATTCAGGGCGCTCCTCTTCTGACCAAGGTTGCGCGGGCCAGTCGTCCTCAAGCCGTCTTTTTAACACCTCAGGTTTCTCGCTGGTAACAGTTGTTTCTGACATGCCGTTCCACAAAGAATCAGCTCGATTGTTGAAAAAGTGTTGGCCCACACGAGAACAGCAGGACCATCGGAACAGCTTCTGGAAGTGACGATTGGCAGATTGACCTGGTCCTTTTTTGCAGCAGGAGTAAGGAAGAGAATCCGGCGAGATCCGGATAATAGGAGAGAAGAGGATGAAAACCGAATACTGCCAAACCCGTCTGTTGGGCCTCTAGGGAAAAATCAAAAGTTTGTAGACAAAATATATCACTGTTACGATTGCACATCTTTCGCAACAGGTTTTTACTTTGTCGAATCCGAAACAAATTTGTGATCACTAATATCTGACGAACTGATTTAATTCGTCTATTTCGGTCCATTGCTCGAAGCGGATCTTGAAATGGAGTATCTTGAAATTACCCATTGTCTTATTATCAACACTAGTGACAAAGAGCTAGTAAATTATGGATCCCTAAGGTTATGACCAGAGAGTAATAGCTTTCACTTTCTGCTCCAAAGACAGTGCTAAACTGCCATTGCTCTGGAATCAGATTGCAGGCTTTTTACTCATTAACTTGTGGATCTGTTTTTACCATATCTGTGGACAGTTGCTGATATTGAGACACTGGAGGATTAACATAACCCTTTCCGCTTGGAAACGCTGGACTGGAATATCGCGAATGGATCCTCGTAGGACTGATTTTGCAGTACATGATCCAGCCCAGAAGTGTGGGCTTCAACAAGAAAATCGAAAAGATTGTTTCAGCAATGCTTTGTCTGCTAACATATTGATTATTTCTTTTGCAGAGGAAATACACCGGAAACAAGAGGTACTGCTTTTGTTGTCTATGAAGACATATTTGATGCCAAAAATGCCTGCGATCATTTATCTGGCTTCAACGTATGTAACAGATACCTTGTCGTCCTATACTATCAGGTAAGCTGCTTCCTTTCAACTACGAAGAACAAATTACTACACCACGGTTTGGTTTCCATGTCTACTATAGTTTTAAGTTGTGGAGAATAATAGCCAGTACGTATTGAAGGGCGAACGAACCGCTCATCAGACCCATTTATATATTTAGTGTTTAAAAAAAAAAACGGTGAGCTAACAGTTTGTCGCTATTAAAGGCGCGTTCACAAGCATGCCTAGCCAAGCATATATGCAGAGGCACGTGCCCAGGATTAGCCAGGCACTGGGTTCTAGAGCCCAGAACCCCGTGCCTGGCCCAAAATCTGTACCAAGGCATGGGTGTGAACGGTGATGCTGGGCACGTGCCTAGGCTTCTGTGCTCAGCTAGTGTGGCTAGGCATGCTTGTGAACGGAGCTTAAGGGCAGATCGTTAAGGTTTATATAGTTTGAAAAAGTATTTTCACAACATAACTTACTAATTCTAGTGGGGAGCACGGATTAAACAAATTGTTCCTAAATCCCAAGACATTCGTTTCTTTTCTCCAAGCCGCAAATTAAAGCGTAGCATAACATTCTAAAAATGATTTTTATTTAGCGTTTCCAAATGCTTCGTGAATTATAGAGAAGAAAGCCCTTTATGATGTAGGGGAGTAATTAATAGTGCTGCTAGAAAAACGTAAATTTAAACAAATACCGGATCCGATGGGGGGGGGGGTACTTCTGACGTTTACTCTTGATCTTCTTATTCCATTGCTTATTTCAACACTCGAGCCAGCTCCATCTGCGTCTGATGGCTCGGGCGGATGATCAGGCTCCGGCGGTCGAAAACTATTTGTTTTGTTTGTATTTTTAACCCGTCAAAAAGCACAAGGCACGAAGACGGAGTAAGTGTAAGGAAAGTTGAAAAAGAAAAACACGAAAGATAAACGCTTAACAAAAAAGGACAGAAATAACATATAACCTAAGACTTAAGACTTTACTAAATGAAAAAGAAATTCTAAAACTGGAATTCCTACCAGTATTTTCAGGCCTTGCAACAGAAAAGTTGCAAATTTTCCGGCTTTGTGATGATAGTCGGGAAAACAATCCGGCCCGAAAAAGATGATCGTCGTCCCGTATCGTGAACTAGGTTCCGAGTTTATACAAAGTTGACAGCAAGCTGCTGAGATAAGTACGTCGTATCATCCCATAGCATTCACATGTTGTTGTTTTTTTCTAGACAACGAAAGCATTCAAGAAGGTTGAGACTGAGAAAAAAGAAAAGGACATTGAAAAGATGAAAACCAAATATGGCTTGAAAACAGAGACAAAGTAAACTATCACTTTGAGTTCAGACGGTTTGTACATATTTGTATATTTTTAAGTAAATGTCATTGACCCACGTCACATTCATTTCGTTTAGGTTCGCCTTTTCGGAAGTAAAATCTTCACCTGATCTTACCTTACGCCATTATTGGTAGCTGTGGATTACTAAAAAATAACTGGAGATCAAAAACAGCGGATTATCGCTTTAAAACAACCACAGCAAGGACCGAGTGTTGATGGAAGTTACATTCTCTGGTGCTTAACGGTTCAGATTTATCGGCGCCAAATATTGTTTCGGTTTCTCGTGTATTGCTAGTAAAATAGAGATCCCTGACCCTGACAGTTAACTGCACCTAGCGGGATACAGATGTACTAACTGTATTTGAGGGGAAGCTCTCCTTGAATATTCGTTTCGACCCAAGCTGACAGCGAATCATGGTTTACAGCTTTAAACGGATACTTTAGCTGATCCCTCCCCCAGTCTGTTTTTTTTTTTTTGACGTTTGGATCAGCTGAGGTTCAGTTTGTTCGCTACCGCTGTAATACTGAAGTTGTCAATCCCTTGAACCTTTTAAAATGCCATATCCTAGGATGATTTTTTTTTTTTTTTTTAATGGATGACGCTTTCCTGGATCACCTGATTAAGGTCTATCGAGTAAGAGAGCTATCGAATTGTTCGTTGGATCCCAAAACGTAAGTGACTGTGACTTCCTAAAGTTTGTCCGTCCGTCCATCTGTCCGTCATAGCAATATATTTAGGGGTCAGGGAGGGGTTTCAGATTAAGCGACGAAAATAAAGTAAGCCCCGCCCATTGCCAGGCCTTATGGTGGGCCATAAAGAGTTAATGGTGTTCATTATTTTTGTAAAAAAAAAACTGAACTGAATAAGAGCCAATGAGATAGTCAATTTAGGGGTAAGGAGACGTGCTGAATCCGTGTCTGAAACTTATTCTAAGGCCAACTAATAATTCGTCCGAAATGCGATGTTGAATCCATACCCGGTTAGCCGTTTGGTCGTAGTTTGTCAAAAAACACCATCCGGTATCATTTTTTGTATATTTTCTAGCGGTTATTAGCTAAACAGTTATATGCATAGGTCTGCGGGGTTTGGCGAAGATCGGAAATCTGCAGGACCAGATTGTCTGGATCAAGAAGTCGAATAAATGTTCCATTTTTCAGATCCCTTCAAAACTTTTGGTCTTGTTCTAGCTCGAGCCTGAAGCCCATGCCAAGAAGGGCCGAATTATCGCTAGATTAGCTGACGTAGGCTATCCGTTCAACGTAGTATACTAAAGTTCGCCTTAGTTAGCCTACATGGCTACGTGTTAGCACCACGAAAACGAAAACAGTAATGCAGTAACAACAATAATGGAGGCCGAAACGAAAGGTGCCGGCCATAAACTAGGCGATTCCGCTTCTGAACATGCTGATTTTCATCTTCTAACACGGGGCAACTGGTGCCGGCTGGTGTCAGCCGTTGCCTACACCGACCGGGGTCTAGGCTAAAACCCCCCCGGCGAAAACCCCCCCGGACAAACCCCCCCGCCAAACCCCCCGTGACCAAACCCCCCCCGACCAAACCCCCCCCGGTACCAAACCCCCCCCGACCAAACCCCCCCCGGTACCAAAACCCCCCCAGTACCAAACCCCCCCCGACCAAAACCCCCCCGCATAAAAAAGACGGGTAGGGGAGACCCGCCCACGTTCGGCCACTTTTCACTCGAAGAATTTTCGTGGTCTTGTTAATAGACAGAATTGTGTCTTTTTTGTCGCAAGACGTTTACATTTATGTAGACTACGATGTGCAAAAATCGGAGCATCCGGATATGTACCATGTATGAGATAATACCCATCTTCTGAAAACCTCCAAAACGTCCGAACCAGGACCACCCTGGTGCACGTTCGGCATATACTGGTACAGGTTCGGCCTTACCTGTTGACTACTCTCTGAGCATCAAATTCTCTCAAAAACCGACAACCAATATCAATCATCTCGTTTAATGAAAAAAGGTAGAAAATCACGTACAAAATTAGTGAAAAATTAAACGAAAAAATCGGCTAAAAATCAATATCGAATGCCAGTTTTTCGCTCAAGCGTGAAGTCCCTCCCGATTTGGTCGGTCTTCCCAGCTTCGTTGCGACTTTGGCCTTGGAAATTATTGCAACTTCATCGGTTAGAATGAACCAGCGTTCACTACGCTTAAGAAACTGGACTTCTAGGTCAAGCGCTGTATCGTGCATCACCATCGCGACATAATGTACTAGAGCTTACTTTTCCCTGCCAAAGCGACTAGAATGTAATCATCCGGTTTGATTTCATTATTGTCCTCGTCCCCGACATCACTGAGTCCTAAGGCCATGCTGGAAGTGTCAGACTGGTCATCCAAGCTAGGACACTCGTCAGCATCTGACTCATCATCACTCTCAAACAACCATACCTTTGCTTTGGTCGTCTATGATATGAATAGATTTGAATGCGGACGTAAAACTGTTATCACTTATTTCTGGTACACGTTCGGACGGTCTTGGTTCGGCATGCCGGAGGGAACCCACTCTGGGTGTCCGAACGAGGGATTTTGCCACCTATTGACTAAAGTTAAAGATACAAAATGTGGGGTAAAGGTGGCGCAGTGTTAGTACCACAGAAGTACGACTAAAACTTACCTTTTCTGCCTGTATAACTTTCATTCTTTTTGCGTAAAGGACGACTCAGACGGCGTTCGTAAAGTTCGTAAAGTTTTTCACAAAGTATGCTCCGTAAAGTTTGTCGCCGCTCAGACGGGAATTTAACTTTGATAACATTACGAGAATTTTTTGTGCCGATTTGTTCTAGAAAGAAAAATATTCTGATTATTAGAGATTATTATTATCATATATGAACCATAGATCGATATTTATTAACTCTAAAATCCATTATTGGCCATGGTTAATATCCAGATACAAAAAAAGAACCTCCAATAAATAAATTAGAATAATCATATAACAAAAATAATATAAATAAATAAGTCAGTTCTAAACAGTTTAATTCAATAAGTAATTCTTTCTTCCCTATCTCACCTGACAAAAAACAACAGAAACAAAATTAATTCCTAAAAAAATTGTTCCTAATTATTCTTGCAAAAAAAAGTTTCAAGTTATTCGACCTTATTATTATTATCATCATATAAACCAGACTAATCATTATCTCATCAGTTTTCAGTTTCCTAATCCCTATTTTACAAATTTATTTTCATATCTTGTTTTCCATCTCTTCTCCTATTGGTCAACCTTCCGAACTTTACGAAAAAAGTTAACTAAAGTTTAACTTCTTGCATGCTTCCGTAAAGTACTTTACGCGGGTTAGCGGAGCAACTTTACGAACTTTGCGAACGACTTTACGCACTTTACGAACGCCGTCTGAGCCGTCCTTAACGCGAGATAGCAGTTTTTCGGAATTTTCGAAGCTCGAAAACTACGATTTTGACCAAGAAAAGGGGCCTACCTGTTCAAAATCCAAATTGCGGAAATTAATGCCGAGTGGCCATCTTTAAAACATCAACTACCATCTAGCGTGTCTTTTGAACGTTATTTCGGAATTTTATAACAAACCGTGTTCTCGTAATCGGCTCTGTCCGAAGGTGGACCGTGACGAACGAGGGCGGGTCTCCCCTATAAGTAGAGTAACTGGTAGTTAGAGAGTAAGAGTAAATAAACTTCTTTCACAAACTTGACTCTACAATAATGTCTGAAGTACAGTGGGTATCAGAACAATGATAAACAAAGAGAGTGTAAGGCGAAGGTGAAGGTTGATGGTTTTGCTGAAGTCACCAAACACCCGCATTCATTAACTGAAGCTGTTGTCAGTGAGGTGTTAAATGTGAATGATCAAATCAAAGCCAGTTCCACTCTGTGTATCGATCCCCCCAACAAATCCTTTCCCAATGCCTCCTCCTTCTTGGCAAGGAAGCTGCAGTTAGGATGCCACCCATTGGTGCAATGTGAAGCTCCCTTTGCCTGATTGCTCTTTAGTCATCCCTGATTCATACCAGAAACTCAAAGATGGGCAGTAAGCGGAGGAAAACCTATGACACCGCAAAAGTTGTCCTACTTTCCGTCTGTGAGCAGGATAACTTTCGAAGGGAATGAGATATTTTGATGAGACTTAATGGGAGGATCCTTTGGGTCAAGGGAAATGTTGAGCTCGTTTTGTGATAGCACTTTCAAGATAGTCCCAGAAATATTCTATCAGCGCTTCACCTTCGTGCTTGTCAATGGTAAAACTGTCACATGGTTGTTCGTTTTGTTGCCCAGTAAATCCCAGTCTAAATATGTGTGAGTGTCTAAGGATTCGGGGGGGGGTACCGGGGGGGGGGGGGGGGGGTCTATTCTTCTCTTACTCTCTACCTAACAGTTACTTTACTCATACATACCCGTCTTTTTTTATGCGGGGGGGTTTTGGTACCGGGGGGTTTTGGTACCGGGGGGGTTTTGGTCCGGGGGGTTTTGGTACCGGGGGGGTTTTGGTCGGGGGGGGTTTGGTACCGGGGGGTTTTGGTCACGGGGGGGTTTTAGCCGGGGGGGGGTTTGTCCGGGGGGGTTTTAGCCGGAACCCCACCGACCGGGTACTTGCTTCACACTAAAATCGAGTTCGGTCAACCCCTTGAGCGTTACTGTTGTTGTTTCCTGACCGGCACTGTTTTTGTTTTCAAGTGTGGACCGTATATCACGCTATGTACTATACTACAATAATAATATTATTTTTAATACTACTTCGGCCCAAGTGGATTTTTCGGCCCATCTTGGCAAGGGTCCTCGTCAGGCTGTTGCTGGAAGAAACGGACCTTCAATAAATAGTAGTATTTTATTTTGGGGAGTTACTTTTAGAAATTGCTGTAGGGAAAAATTATTTATCTATTACCCACTTATATCAAGAAGATAAATAGTCGAGTAAAAGCACGAAGGAAAAAGACAAGAACAGTGATGAACCCGGCAGATCAAACTGTGGTGAGGTGACAGGCCTCATCTAGCGACGTCTCTGAGAGATTTTTGTGCAGATCAGTCAGCTTCTTTATAGTATCAAGGTAATACTTGCCAGACGAAACGTTTTTACTGTTTTCGATTCCGATACCAAAGAGGAAGATAAAGGAGAAATCAGGGAAATGAAAACAAGAAGATCGAATGTCACTCAAATCTTTTAAGAATAGAATGATTGGAAAAAGTAGAATGAAGCCTACTTAGGTCTTATTTCTTTTTCAGTCTGACCTTAACAGGAAGTATTGCAACCTTCGAAGTATAATGAACCAGTTCTTGAAGGACTGAGTGAAAAGGCTTATGTTAATGTGCTTGTTTTTGCTCGGCAGCTGTCGAGATAGCTCCACGAAACGTAGCCTATTATGAGCGTGTTCCACCCCTCTCCTCTACCAATAGTAACTATTAGTTGCTATCCGTTCCAGCCTCACGAAAAGTTACTACGCTGACCGTTACAACCTTCTCAAAATAGTAACTAATAGTAACTATTTGCTTACCACGCTCGGGAGCGTAGTAACTACGCATCTCTGTAACGTGATTAGTCCATTCAGCCCGCGGCCTGATATTTGACCGAAAAAAGAAAAAGCGTTCCAGCCTATTGTAGAAACTACGGTCGTTTGCATCGGGTAGGGTATAGACCCCGAAGCCGCGCCGATTTTTTTTTTCAGCGGCGGCGCGCCGGAAAACCCTCGGCGTGGCGGCGCGCCGTGGCGCGCCGAAATTTTTTTAGCGGCGCGCCGCCGAAAATTTTCGGCGGCGCGCCGCTTTTTGGCGCCGTTTTCCGGACTTTCTTAGCTAAAATTTTGGAACTTTGCGGCCATGATTTGGAGCAATTTCGTGCCTGAATTGGCTGTAGGTGTAAATAATTAGTACGGAATTAAAATATCGGTTGACTGGCCAGCCAGGTAGCCTATCAAGTTCATAGGCTACCTCGCTGGTATCAACATAATTTCAGCTATTCTTGTACCCGGCGTCATCTCCCTGTTCCAGACGGATTCCCACTGCGAGTCCCGGATTTTTTTTATTGTACTAGCAACTCCCTTCCCCCCATTCTCACGGGTCCCCGTCGCAAGCCATTGCTTCAACTAGAATAACTAGAAAATAACTCTTTTCGGATTCGATCTGGAGCTTATTTGAGGAGTTGCTGGTGTCAGTGGTTTAACTAACGCTTAGAAAATAATAAAACTCTGTTTTACTGATTTTTTTTCAACTGTGCAGTTATAAAACCAAGTAAGCAAATCAAATCAACGAAAAGTGGAATAACGTGGACCACTAGACAGACTAATTTTGTTTCGTCAACCAAATGAGTTTGGCAAGGAAATAGATCAGCAAATTTTCGAACCAACTTGATACAGATACATTATATCTGTTCTCGTTGTTTCCAGTCTCGATAGTCCCCAGAAAGTGATTCCTTCTTTTCTCGTGGCTCCCCTTGACTCGTCAAGGAGTACCCGGGAAACAGCGAAATATGGCAAATAAAAATTAGGTGACGACTTTTATGGATCGATTGCTTCCAAACAAAACAATTATTCTCAAATTCGATTACTACCTGAAACAACAAATAACACAGAAGATACGACCCCCCCCCCCCCCCACCCGACGATGGGATGCTCTGATGAAATGTAAGCATTTTTTCTGGGTCCTTTCTTCGCACGCCTACTATCATGGTCTAGCTTATCTGGAAGTGCCCGGATTAGTGAAAGTCCGACTGCCGACAGCAAGACAGACGTTATGGTACTTGAGCAAACCAATGTAAGTCCCAGACAAGCTTAATTAACATAAAAAAACATCATGGTCGGATAGTGTGCGTGGACGTGCTCAAAGAAACATCAGTGGTATATGATGGTCTTTTGATTACTTTTTCATTGTCAAAAGACACGGTGGGCAACAATGAAAAGTATTTCCGCCGAAAAAAACGGCGGCGGCGCGCCGCCATCCAAACGGCGTTAGCTATGGCGCGCCATCTGAAAAACGGCGGCGGCGCGCCGAAACTTTTTCGGCGGCGGCGCGCCGATAAAAGGCGTGGCTTCGGGGTCTAGTAGGGTATCAGAATATTTTCGACTCTGCATGGTCGTTTCACAGAGGTAGAGAGACGGAGGTTCTATCAGATTATTTATTGTTGCTATTTGCTATTAGTTACTATTTTGAGAAGTTTGTAACGGTAAGCGTAGTAATTTTTCGCGAGGTTGGAACGGAAATACTTAGTAACCAACAGTTACGATTGTTAGAAGGGTGGAACACGCTCTTAATGTACCTCTATGCATAGCTAATTCCCGCGAAAATTTGAACTTCAAAGTTGCTTGAAAGTTGAAAGGCGAAAGGGATCCAGAGTGGAACCCAAGTGCCACACATTTGAAGAAAGGAAGGCAGAAAAGTCATTTGAAGGAAGGAATTCTCTAATATTACGACCATTATTTTGTGCGTAATATTTTTGGTATGGAACCTCAAGAACTAACATTTGATGTAAGCTGACCCAGTTCCATTTGATTTGGTTATGTTCATACAGTCTGTACAGTGATGCAGTGGTAGTCTGTTACTATTATTATGTATGGTCTTGTCTGTGTGGGATAGGCCCAAACTTAGACAATACATGGCCCATTTTATCAGTCCACTGTGTCAAAGTACAGGAGGGGTACCTGACCTCGTTTTTATGCAACCTCGAATTTTGCCGCGAAAATGTTAAAATGAAAGTTCAGTGCTATCCTGACAGTCAAGAAGCAAAATCTGAATTTTTTTTCAACAGTTATGTCCCAAAATATTACAATTATTTGTCTTTTCTTTGTTTTGAACCTGGTTTAAAAAGGGATTTTCTGGTTATTAGCCTTATTACCTCTATCTTTTTCATCACTTTGCAAGCAATCTGACCTCATGTAAAAATGGGTGAAACTGCTTGAAAAGAAAATTATGTTTAACTGGAATATTGAAGTAAAATTTATATCCCCAACATGTAAACCATTCTATTAGCTTCACTGTAGTATTTTTGTCATGTTTTTTGGTTCCTTTTTAAGCCAGATATATCTCACTAAAAAAAGATTTCTCTGGAAATTTGAAATCTTGTCTGAGGTAGGGTACCTCTCCTGTAAGTTCATTTCAGATTAAGTTAATCACATTTGCAAATGCAGAATTGTCATTTAACGTAACCTTGGGGGAGGTAAAGCTGTCATTCAGGATCATTAGCCAGTTTAAAATGTTCTAAATCTGGCGGAGGACCTTATTAAAATCCACTTTACCTGACTGCTTGTCATGTAAAGTGGATTCATTCAGCGTCAATCACTTTGATTTTTAAAGATTCGATATTTTTCATGTGCAACTATCCCCTCCTGGGGAGGGGGGGGGGAATGATGCCTCTGTGCAAATTAACTTGAATTCCTCAGTGACATCCACAATGAAAATCACTAAGTTAGTGATCTCAAATGCCCTTTTTAAAGCAGGTTGAAACAAAAGAAAACACAGAAATTTAACAGGCCAGACTGGAACCTAGAATTGTTAAATATAGTAAGATTTTGCTTCTTTGAGTTACACTGCATAGGAATTTGATTTTAACATTTTTGCTGCTAATTTTGAACTATGTGAAAAGGCTGTAGGCTATATCTGTACCTTCCTGGAACCTTTTTTCTCCAGGGTGTGGTGAAGTAGTCTGGTGAAGCATAAAACCAGGAGGTTGTGTTGTGTACATTGTTGTGCGGTTATTTATAAGGCTGGATTTGACCTTAGACCTTAGTTCCTCCAGCACCTCCAGAGGAGCTCCAAAAAGAGTTGCCAGTTGTCTCTTCGATTAGCCGCATCCAAGTCATCTTCTCATTCGTGCTAGATAGACATATTGATATTGAAGAGATTGGTCTGGTGGGTGTGGTCAAGAGTTTCTTCTGTCGCCGTCTTCAGCCGGATCCCTCCCATTCCCACTGGATGATAGCGTTCAGGAGTTTGGTGCTTCACATCCTGAGGGTATGGCTCAGAGATATCCAGTGTCGGATCTTGATAACTTGGGTGATATGGGGTTGCACTGTCATCTGGCGAACCGCCAGGTTTGTAACCTTTCTGTCAAGTGCTTGTTTAGGGTCTGATTAGTGAGATTTATTCGCATTCATGTCTAGGGGTGTGCATATGCCAGCCCACTGAAGGATGAATTACGTAAGAAACTTTGACCCAGACTAGAGGGATGACATTGCTGATTGATGTTTATTCATGAATATAATGAGCTGGGATGGTTTCTTTGTTTGCTAAGCCTACTCTCGCCCTGGCCCAAAAATAAACTAAACAATGTACAGTAGCCTATACCTTTTTTGTAAAAAGAGGGGAGGAAGTTTCTAGGAGCAATCACTAAAATCAGCTAAATAGTACATTCTGACAGCCGAATTGATTATCTTTTCTACTGAAATTGCCGCTCTGGATTAGAAACACCCATGTTGCGACAAAATACGGTCATACAGATCCAAATCAGGAGAAAAAAGACCGCGAGATCGGTTTGCGGCGGGCTTGGGCATAAGCCACAGTTTATATCCTGCTACCTTGCTGCTACGTTGCAATTTAGTTGTTTTGTTTTCTGTATTTAGCTAATGTAGATATATTGATGGTTTCTTCTTTTTTCTTTTCTTTCCTTTTTTTTATAGCATTTAAGACGAATTTTATGTCATACAAATGGGAAATAAATTTATCATCATCATCATTATCGTTTAATATTGCCAAAATAGTTAGTGACCTTTCGCCTGGAGTCCGCCCTGTGATCCACCAAGGATACTGCACAGAGAGTAATACCAGTAATATCCTCTAAAAGACAAAGCAGCTCAGTGCTTCAAAGGGGAGTCCCAAGAATGCCTTGAAGGCCAAATAATATTTTTTTTTTCTTTGTGCGAATATTGAACCAGTAGCCTTAAGATGATTTCAGGCTACACGATGCTCTATGTGGTTGCGGTCTTTTTTACTCAGCCTGCTATTTTTCAGGATAATGGCGTACCTGATTATGAAAACTACAACCCATCCGAATATTACGAACCTGGTCAAAAGCCGTTTAAGAGAGTCCACCTGAGCGGGAGCACTAACCAAATAAAGAGACGAAAAACTGAGGTAGGTCTTCCGAAATAAAAGTTCCGTTTTACCAAGAAATGTCCCGTGTGTTCCTCACCTTACAGCTTTATAGGAGCTGATGTTCACTCATAATTCAGCAGATATTTAACTATAGATGTCCATATGAGGCGCCGTTTGGTGCCATGTTAAGTAGCGAAAATTGCAACCTACATTTAGAAGAAAGTGCATTTGTGGTGGATGAGTCCTAGAAACAATGGCAAGGGTGACCCCTTGGTTTAATTGGCTCGTAAGCCTTATCCTTGAGGTTTCATTCCGCGAGGCTAGCCAAACGTGGGATCCAGCGCTGCAGTCATCCAGGGGAAATGCTGGAGGCTGTGAACCTAATACTCCGTCGTCTCACACGGACGGATACAAGTCTGTGTCTCTCACCTCACTGCGGTAAGGGGGTATTGCCTTGCCCATACTTACGCGTTATGGCAAGAGCTAAACAACGAGGAAGGGGCGCCGTGGAGGATCTTGCAACTCCATGGATCAGTCTGCCCAAAGTAACACATTGACAACGAATGAGAAGAGTGCGAAAACCGCGTTACGGGGTTCGCAGCATCCAGTTCCGAGTGGTCCTGGCTTGAGAAGTTGGCAGCCGAAGGCATTGTCGACAACGGGACCTCAAGGGATTTTTGTCGTTTGTGGTTCCTGTTTGGGGACAGTACTGTACTTATCCGTCCAGGACTGACTGTAGTGCTTTGGGTTGAAAAAATAGACCCTTTCTCTCAGCAGTCCGTGTATTTTTCATCTGGAGAGTCGCATGTTTTAGACCTTTGGAATTTTGATATTGCATAGCCCAGGCCCTAAGTGAATCTGAAGTCTGCTTACGAAATGTGCCTTGAATTCGGTTAAGTCATGTAGTTATGTTACGGGAAGAAAAAAAAACATCCCTTAAAGGAACTGCCGCACCTCTAGCACAAACCTAGTCTACTTTCATAGCCTTTCCATCCGTTCTGATTTCCGAGATTCTGCGTTCTTACCGTGAATTCAATTCCCCCTATAAGAGGCTCTAGCTGATAAGTAGAAAGTTGTGAAAAGTCGCAGGTTATATACTTATGTAATAATGTATCAACTATAAATACAATGTCTGACGTCAAGCGACTAGTTCTCCATCCCTCACTATGCCGGTATTCCGTCGGCACACATAGAGATTTGTTGGTACATTGCGGTCCCCCGACCCCAACTCTGAGATGCTTCTTTTGACTGCTTCTTTTCTTCTGTAAAACTGGCATGTGCCTTTTTTGTCTATCGTAAGACTCATATGTAGCTTTTTTCAGACATATGTTGCTGCAGTCCAGCTTTTCGAAACTGCCATCGAAAAGCTCAAACTGACTAACAGCAAAGGAGAACTGAGAGAGTTCTTTGATGCATCACTGAAGCAGTACATCAGCCATTACAAAGAAGTTCTGGTGGCTGTTGTGATCCGGCATTTGCGTTGCATAGGAAATAGGACGTCTATATCAGCCATTTTGACGGAGTTAGAACTGCCTCAGTCCCTAAAAACCAGGGTTGGGTCGCATCTGACGCGGATAACAGAAATAAACTCAGTCGTTGGATCAGCTTACCCTCCTGAACCTAGTCTGGTTTCAGGATCAACCAGCGTGGGCGGTAATAGTGGTAGTTTCGACCCGTTTCGTAATCAAAGACTTGAAATAGCTGGTGCTGAACTAAAAGAACTACGAAAAGTGTATTCAGATCTTCTTCTGTACTTTAGTGAGTGCCTAGCTTCAGCGGGCACCAGTCTACCGCCTTTTTATGTTGCTGTTGCAGTTGTTGCGTGGGATTGTTTCAAGGGTTTCAGGATCGTGCATGGTAACATAAAGAAGATCAAGAAGCAGTTCACTAGATATTTTGTGGAAGACATGCTGAATTTGAAAGGACACGTCAATATGCAAAAAGTCAACTCGTGGTATTCAGAATTTCAGTCACTTTTTGTCAAAGGGATGAAAATGTCTGGTTGTGTCTACGAAGCTGACTATCCTCACGCCTGTCTCGATTACAAAAACATTATAAAGCGAGGACGGCTTGATCCCGAGGAAGAACGATGGAAAAAGCTTTGTCAGTCATGCCTCAGCGCCAGAACATCTGGAGTAAATCCACCTCCCTGCTTGAACAAGCCTTGTTCAAATAGGGGCTACGCCCCCGAACCACCTAACAGGGATTTGCCTACTTATGCCTTCAGTGAGGAGCTGTGTGAACATGATTTGACTGAGAAGGAGTGGAGAGAGATTAAAATGCCAGTTACCGAGGCATATGTGAGATATAGGCTAATTGAGGATGAGGAGCCGGAGGAAGAAGAATAGAGTACTGTAACTGCATAAAATTGCGGAAGTTCCTGCCAGGATTTCAGTACCATCCTTTCTTTCGTACGAATAAGCGTTTTTTCGTTGAAATTTGAAGAGGCGGTTCTTCGACCGTACGAAAAAGCAGGAGGATGCACTAAATTTACATTCTTACTATTAAACCGTTTGACATTTCTTTGAAGTACGCGGAAATCCTGTCTGTAATGGTGCGCGAAAAAGAACCGGATATGACTTTCAGGTAGAGTTCATTTCAAGGTTTCCTCCACTCCACCATCATGAAGAATATTGAGAGTTTTAGCCGCCTTTCGTCACCATATGAAGGGCTACTACTCGGTTGAAAAATTATATCTCACTTAGATCGAAGTTCGTTTTCTTGCCACTTGTCAACTTTCCTAACAATCACATAGCAGCACAGACTAAGTTCCAATCTGTTTAATAGTAAGAGACTTTTAACACACATGATACCATTTTAAAGATAAATTCCAAGCTGTGGAATAATAAAGTGACGGAAATCACTCATAGAAATGGTTAGAAGAATAGGCTGTACATGTGCCGATGTTGAGTTTTTTATGCAGCTTTTCCATGAGGCTATGCGAGGGGAGGGGAAGTAAGAACGTGAGTTCTCGAGCATGTTCGCGTGAAAAAAGGGCAGGACCCGTGTTCTAGGTTGCCTTCTTGTAGGCATGTTAGCCGCTGGAAGCCTTAAGGCAGGAGCCCTGTTGTAACACTCGTGGTCTGGCATTTCTTTTTAGGAGGCATGCCTGCTTTTCGTTTTTGAGCCTGTTCGCGTGCCGTTTCTTTCTCGAGCTTGAAAATAAGGAGCAGGACCCGTGTTCTCGCTTGCCTTCTTGTAGGCACGTTAGCCGCGGAAAATTCGCCCTCCGCATCATGAAGGACCACTCGAATATGATTATGCAGTGGGTCGTACAGTATAATCTACAAGATTCAGGTCCCTGTTCGTGAAAATCAGTATTCTTCACACATCCGCATCTCTTTTCGCTGAGGTTTCTACTTAAAGTTAAAAAAGCTTAAGTCAAACAACGCGTTTAATCATCAAACGAATACAGGCCGTAAACAGACTTGTTCAGTATACGAACGAAATAGCCCTCTCTGCAGAACAACAGCCTTCTTCTCCGTAACTAGCGGAGCGCCAAAACAGCCGGCGCTTAAACTAGCGGAGCTATACAGGCTGTCAGAACTTCTCTGACCACGTGCGCAACAAAGCTGAATTCGGATCTTTTGGCAAAACAAAAAAGATGACAGTACTCACTACTTGGTCCACACCCTTAAATGAGGTTTTTGCAAATGGAACGTTCTTGGATACTTCGCCGCTTTATCGGATTATTTCCCAGCAGGCAAACAAAAAGAATTAAAGAATTTAGTTTAGTTGGATAACAGAACGGAAAGCGGAAACCAACTCCCGGCAGTGTCGGAATCAGTTTTCCGTGGTTTACGTAGTGTGCGAGTAGTGGTTTCGAAACCTCGCGAAAATCCCACTCGTATGTTTTTTGTTGTTGTTGAGGCTAAGAATTCGTAGTCGTTTCTGGCGTAAACGACGATATTAATCTTGTGTTGATTAGTAAAAAAAAGTGGCGTACAAGATTTCGTTACCAGATGAAAAGTCGATGGGCAACATCGAAAACTGCTTGAGATCTGACGGCTCGAAATTTTAGCTATGACCATTCCCGTCGAAATCTAAACGAGACAAAAAGATAGCACTTCACAACAGCCACCGTCTGATTCTAATAGAAGGACTGAGAAACTGCTACGAACGTGGTGCCTCATGTTCTCCTTCGTGCCTACCCTCCTGGTGGTGAACTACGCTCTGCGTAAATCCGATAGTATTTTGGGCCCGTTTTTGTGCTAGGAAAAATATCTAGCACCGGAAACGGACGTAGAAATGCCGGACCTTAAAAATACACTCAGCTTTTACGCAGAGTGTAAAATCACCTTGAGTATTTAACCCTTAAGAAGAAACACAAGTCGGAATAGCAGCTGACCATTTCCCAGACTTCAAGCAGCGTAGCCCGTTTGATGATCCTTTCAGTCTCAAGCCCGGAGCACAGTCAAAATACACAACTTCTCCTATGCTGTAGAAGAACTTAACACTGGAGATTGTACCGCCGATAATTGTACCGGGGTAACTGCAAGCTTGGACACCTGGAAAGAGGTAGATTTAAAATAGACTCAGAGACTGTCTGTGATGGATGCAGGAGGGGCTATCGTGAAATTCATAAAGAAAATAGCTTCGAAAAACTTTGCTGCCACGCAGTCTGTCAGCAGGAAGATGAGTACTCAACTCAACGTGCTAGTTCTGTATTCATTGTGGATTTGTACTCCTTCGTTTGCAGGAAACTGCTTACCAACAAGTTTACAGCCTCTGCTTTACAAGACATACAGCCTGTCCTGACGGAGCTTATTGGTTCGCAGGTTTCAGCGCATTAACAATTCCGTCGCTGAAAGCATGATTTGTTTTGAACAGGGACGCAAGGAAACGTTTGCGAAAGGGCGTAAACCGGGGCAGGATCAGGCTCCGTCGAGCAGGCATTTTACTATTTTCTGCACTCAAGGTCGGTTCGACCTTCCTCTGTCCCAGACCCGGAACAAAATTAACCGATGCAAGTGACGAAGCAAGGTTTTACAACTTTTCGCCCAGGTATTTCAAATACCTGAGGGACCTACAGCGAAACGTCCAGGTAGTGTTTCTTCGTAAGAATTTTAAAAAATCTGAGACTTGAATGAGACTGTGCAGTCCATACGAGCCCGTTGAAATAGGACAACATAATTAGCAGGAAATCACGGCAAATTAGAAATCCTAGGATCAGTCTACAGGTCAAAGTGTAACTAAACGCAACACTCCTTAAAATTGTAAACTGGAAATCCTGGAATCCTCTGCTCAAAGCGTAGCGTTCAGCTGTTCCAAACATAATAGTTTGCAGCGTGCAGGAAATTTAAACGCGGTGCGATGCATGCAAAAGCATGTATGACCGAAACATAGACAAACCGGAACGCCGCCGGCTGTGGCTGGTGGACATCGGCGTAAACTCACATTTGGGAGTGGGACTGGACCATCGCCCCGTTTCTTGGCACGTCACCAAAGGCTGGCCTTCTAGCATAAACCCTCTCCGACACTGAAACTGAAGTATGTCACCGGCCCGGTATAGGCCGTTTGTTGGTATGTAGCCGTTTTCGGGTGGTTCGGGTGCGTCGCAAAGAACCTCTAGAAAAGGAATCGGTGAGCATGAGAAACAAGAGCTACGAGCTCATATGGCACTTGTTACGAGTAGGCGGTACAAGAAAGTACACGAGAACGTACAAACTAAACCCGCCATCCAAAATGCGGTTCGGACTTAGAAATGGAATATGCAGTTTCACTCTAGTCTGATCATTTCTGGCATCGCCTCGGATCATCTGGGGCAAATGACTGTTGTAATTTCCAAGTACCATCCCAATAAACCCACTGGTTTGATCCCTAGACGTGCCACGGTTTCCAGTACCTCCCTCCAACTTTCCCTACCGCGGCCGAATCCGGCTCCGATTCGTGAATGGATCACCTGAAGCATCTTTACTCACCACCTACCAAGTTTCACTCGAATCTGGGCGTTTTTCGGTAGGTGCCCCCCCCCCCCCCCATCGTGGTCGGATCCGGTTCAGACAATAAAATATGCCATCTAGGACACATGCTTACTCTGCATTCCAAGTTGCATTTAAATCGCTGCACTCGTTTGACCCATATGCGAGCCACAAGATTTACAGGACTCCCCCTACTGTGGCCAAATACGACTTGAAAACTTAAAATCCGAATCTCTGACATCTCCTCTTCCCGCCCAACAGGTTCGACTGGAATCGGAGCGTAGCCTATCCAATCCCTCGACTGCAAGTGTTTCACGAATTTCCTATGCCCGTCTCCAACCCCCGGCCGCACAAGTATCGGATCCTATTTCATTCATATCCCATCACCCGTTCAAAAGTTATGCACGACACTAGATTCCGGATTCCCTATCCCTCCACTCCCCTACGATGGTCGGATCGGGGAAACGACTATTCTCAAGTCAGTTTAATTTCCATCGTCCTAGTACGGTATATCAAGACGTACCGAACTCGCGGGATTGCCAGAAATTCGGGATCCCCAACTTTCGCACAGTGCCCGGATCCGGTCCGGTTATGTTATTGACGTATCTAGGACTTATATTTGTTCTTCCGACCAAATCTCATCCCGATCCCTCCACTCTATAAGAGTTTCCCAATTTTTCCGGTCCCCCCTCCAACTCTCTCGAAAATCACCGAATCCCGACCGGATTTGAAGTGGGACGTCGGAGGCACGAGGTCTCTCTAAATATTAGGTTTCATTAAGATTCGGTCATCCGTTAAAAAGTTATAAAATATTTGTATCTTCCAGATTTCCCTCCCTCCACTCCCCCCAGATGGTCGGATCGAGAAAACCACTATTCTCAAGTCCGTCTGTTGGGGTCCCTGACATGCCTGCCAAGTTTCATCGTTCTAGCACATCAGGATGTAGCCTACCGACCTCGTGGAACCACTAGAAATTCGGACCGCCCCCCCTGCAACTCTCCCACAGTGACCGGATCTGGCCCGGTTATGCCATTCATGTATCTGGGACCTGTGCTTGTTCTTCCCACCAAGTTTCATCCCGAACACTCGATTCTAAGCGTTTCTCGAGATTTCCGGTTCTCCGCTCAACTCCCCCCAGTGTCATCGGATCCGGTCCGGATTTAAAATGAGGCATCTGAGACACGAGATCTTTCTATATATCAAGTTTCATTAAGATCCGATCACCCGTTCGTAAGTTCAAAATACTTCACTTTTCGGACTCCCCCTCCCTCCACCCCCCTACCAGATGATCGGATCAGGAAACGACTATTCTCAAGTCAATCTGCTCGGGTCCCTGACACGCCTGCCAAGTTTCATCGTCCTAGCACATCAGGATGTACCGAACTCACGTGATCACTAGAAATCCGAATCCCCCCCTAACTCCCCCACAGTCACCGGATCCGGTTCAGTTATGTCAATCACGTATCTAGGACTAGTGCTTATTCTTCCCACCAAGTTTCATCCCAATCCCTCCACTCCAAGCGTTTCCCAAGATTTCCGGCTCCCCCCTCCAGCTCCCCCCAATGTCACCGGATCCGGTCCAGATTTTAATCACGTCGTTTGGGGCACGAGGTCTTTCCAAATATCAAGTTTCATTAAGATCCGATCACCCGTTCGAAAGTTATAAATTCCGAAATATTCCGGATTCCCCCTCCCTCCACTCCCCCCACGATGCTCGGATCGGGGAAGTGGCTATTTCCAACTTAATCATTTAGGATCCCAGATATGCCTGCCAAGTTTCATCGTCCTAGCTTATGTGGAAGTGCCCGAACTAGCAAAACCCGGACCGACCGACCGACCGACGGACGGACAGAAATTGCGATCGCTATATGGCACTTGGCCGAAGGGCAAGTGCCATAAAAACAGCAAAGAAAACACTGGTACAATAGTAGCCTATTGAAGTTCAAGCACTGAACATAATTATCAGGAATCGTCCAATTTGGAAGTTTTGGATACAATTGTAAAGACTCTTTTTGGTCACTCTTTTTGGAGTAAAGCAGTAGTTTTCGAATATACCTTACAGCAGGGACCCATAAATTTTCTTTACAGGGGGCTTGTCATTTCCTATGCTTCTATGTTGCTATGTTGTCCGATCCTTGCCTACTTTCCAAAAATCCCACTTGGGTCGAATCGGCATTCTTGTTTGCCTCATTGGACGTGCGCGCCAAAGAGACTCCTCCCTCAAGGCGCCAGCAGCCAATTCCAAATTTTGTCTACCTGGCCTTGGACGTGATTGGACCGTGGGTATTTCTCGAACTATCTTCCGTTCGGTCAACTCTTACTGACAAGCCCCCTGAATGGCGAGGCATTACAGGAAATTTATGGGTCCCTGCTTATAGTCAAATCATCGCTTTGCATTTTGCCTTTATCACTGTGCATTTAACGGCCAGAATGATTACCAAGGCGGAAGATTCTAAAATCTAGGGTGGGTGGGGGAGGGGCATGACCCCACCCCCGCAAATAGCGACCCTGTGTTTAGCTAGCAACTTTACCTTCACATGATGGTGGCTCCTGACTCCATTTCCCCGAATCCTGGCAGATTACTTCCGATGGTCCTTTCATAATGTATCCGGGCGGACAAGAAAAAAACGCTCGACCTCCAACCTCCCGGCTGACGATAGAGACTTTCAAAACACGATCTTCGAAACTCGTCATGGCAGAGCATTCAACACCTGAAAGACAGGATTGTAAGGTCACTCGGAACGGGATAGTTTTATCCCAACATGTGTTTTAATTTACAATGCTTCAAGAAAAATGCTATTAATTTTTTACGTTCGATAGTACTTAGAGACCAAATTTAGTTAGTTTTACGAGATAGTTAGTTTTACAAGATGTATGTACGTCTGACGAGAGCCCCCCCCCCCCCCATTTGGCTTGTCCATGATTTGGGTACGGATTGGGCTCTATACAGCTCACAAAGCCCACAAAGGGCTCTTCCTTCGTATAAGGCTATTAGAAGGATCATAAAGATGACCCCGAAGGGTTCTTATCGCTCTGGACCAAGGTAGTCAAAAGGTTTAGGGCATCGTAGGTTCGCATCTGGTCTAAGCTTTTAAGTGCTACTAAATAAACTTTGTCGTCACACGCTTTACTGGTTGAACTAAGCGGTACTCCGTCACTGACTACCCAAGGCTTACTAAAACTTTAATTGACCTTTAAAACCCATAGCAATTGCAGTTGCAATTAAAGTAGTTATTTTCCAGTAGACAGGAACATTACTGTACACTACTGTACCTTTTCTTGCGTGGATCTAAAGTCAACATTATTCAGAACTAACAGTTACTGAATCGACGTTTTATGGCAATGAGTCAGTCAATCCCACCCACCCACTAATTATTCAGTGGGCCAGATTTCGCACACTAGATCACTGAATGATTCTCGTCCTGAATCTATGGCTGATTATTAAGCAGACATGACATAAAATCCTCAAAGTAAATTACTGACAGAGTTAGATATTGCCAAATAATTAGCTGTCGTTTTATATCAGCCAAATTTTTTTTTCTCTGAATTTTCTTGTTGAGATCTATTTTATGTTGTCCAGAAGAGTGCTTCCGAATCTCACCACTAGATGCTACGAGGGAGCTTCAAATAGGGAGCTATTTGAAGTCGCGAATTGGATGGAATGCTGTAGACATCACGAATGTTCGAAAGCTTCCTATGTATCTCCTTCAAGATAGTTCGTCCCCAATGTATCTCTGTACACGCAAGTGACACTTGAAATAAAGAGAAATGAATAATAATTAATTAATAAAATTCTATATGGTAATTTATAACACTGTAAACAGTGGCCCGCACACTCTGGGAAAATTCCAGGTCTCCCTGAAATATTGCATGGGCCTCGAATCTAATTTCACCCAGCCATATAGGAGACGCACGGCCTAGCTAAACTGTCAGTTGTGATTCGGATTGCTTGCAACACTAGTCAGAGTGATGGTACTAGCGTTGGGTCGTGTCGTGGTTTATAAGGTATGGTACTCCAGTTTCACAAGAGGCGTATTCTCGCCGTTCCCCGAGGACTCCACTTGAGGAGTCCCAGCGTTTTTGTTTGTCCCGTGGACCCACTCCCCGTATTCTCGCGAGTCCCCACATGCTCCGATTAGCATCTTCATCATCAAAAGGGACTCCCTTTCAGATTCGGAGGGGAATCAGTTTTTGCTGGTGTTGGTGCAATGTAAAATTAATTAAAATAATCAGAACAAACAAAAAATAAAGTGGATCCAGACTAATTTCGTCAACTGCATATTTTTTATATAACAAAATCAATTTTGGAAGCATTCCCCGTGTTGTCGTTGTTTTCCGTACGCGGAGTTCGCTTGGAGTGACTCCCTCTATTCTCGCCGTTCCTCTTGATTCCCCGAGGAGTCCTCGGGGAACGGCGAGAATAGGCCTAAGGAGTTTTCAACGCCTTCGGTTTATTCAGTTTGGGCAGCTTAGTCTGGTCCCGGTTTCTTTTCATTTAAGACAAAACACAAATCTCTTTAAGTTCTATTAAATTACTGTTCACTTTTTCTGTAGTAAAATACCTGTCTTTTGTACTCGAGCGTTCTGAGGGTTCCTTTAAGATGGTCTGGGTAAAGGGTTTACCGCGGACCATCGGTGCACTGTACACGCCCCAGAAACCCATCTCGGCTACCATGCTATCAGTTGCTGGCAAAACTCGGTTTTCCAGTCAAGAAGGCCGTTACAACACCATGATCATAAACTTACTCTGGCAGTGAGGGGCAGATCCGCTCCAGTTAGCTGACGGAAGGCAAATCAACTCTTGTGGACCAATCAGGCTATTTCCGTTAGAGCATGTGAAGTTGACCCGTGTCCCCATCTTGTTGGCTGTCGACGAAACTTTTAGGCCAGGTCTGGTGTTCATAAGAGAGGGGCAGTGAATGGCTGGAAAAATATAAAGATTTGTAGGTCAGCCTCAGAAAGCTTCTGAAAACAAATCCCGATTTTTACCTGTTTTAATTTCATCCCGCCTAAAGCATGTCACTGATACACTAAATAAGTATTATTTAAAATAAGTAAGACAAGAGTAATAGAAGAGGATATAGAAGAGGAAGAGAACTTGGAAAAGTAGCATTGCTCAAGTGCGCGAGAGGAGAGGATACCACGAGCTGAATTCTGAGACATACTCAACCGCGGGATCAACCGAGAACCCCCCCCCCCCCCCGTTTTAGCTGTGGGAGGGTCGGAACTTCAGATGCCCCTTTTCCCATTTAACTGCTCACAGGTCAATAAGAAGTAAAGAAATAGATAAGTGTTTAATGATACAGATAAAAGATATAGTCCCTCCCTATGTACACGTATCACATAACGAAATCTCCGTAATAACGGGATGAAACACAAGAACAAATCAAACTCGAAGCGAAAAAATCCCATAAAAAATCTTCCCTCTACCGCATCAGCGGCTTCGTTTAAGTAAGCGCTGCCGTCTACAAGGCATCGTAAAGATAACGAGTAGCATATCTTAAGTTTGAAAGTCTAGTATTTCAACTAGGTGAGACAAGGTTTATCGTATATTCGACTTGTACTGCCTAAATGGCGTGTACACGGTATTCATCGGTTCGCTCTGGAAAAGACAATGGTACATCCCACGTCAGTTTTCTCTCCAGTTTAAGAAGTTCAGTTTCTAGACAACGGAACGAGTGAGCATCAAAGCACTTAGACCCACAATGATAAACTATCACTATAATGCTCACCTTTAACCACAAGTTCTATGCTGTGACTGTGCCTTGTTGGAGTGATGCAAGTGTATGTCCCTGAGTCGTCTTTCTGGGCGTGGATAATACTTAATCGGAATTCAAGTTGTGGGTCCCGACCAACATCAGTTGTCCAAGCTCCAACGTATTTTCTAAAAAGGAAATTTTTGAGATCCAGTTGATTATTTTTAAAAACTAGTTTCAATTCACCGTCACTGAGAATGGCCCGATGGAAATCACTGTAAGCCCTCTGCCGTTCTTCAGCCGAGCTTCAAGCGGCAGCACAAGATATATCAGGGGTAAGCAGGAGTACAAATAAGCTTTATTCGTCGATTTCGCGAACAAAATACACTTTTAGTACATAACACCAGTACACCTTGCAGTCTCATGATATCAGTCCTATCCTACCCAGTGCCAAAATTTTCTGGTATTGCCCTGATGTTAAAAGAAAAAAGTTCCAGAGGGCGATAACAACAACTATTATCGCCCGCTGACAACTGTTATCGCCCGTTGACAACTGTTATCGCCCTGCGACAACTGTTACGCACTGTGATAACAGGGCCCCTGGTGTTATAATCATCATCGCCCTTGCTTTTCTTCGGGCGATAGCGGAAAATTTGGCCCGCGGGTAGCATGATAGGCTGATATCGCCCGAGCGCCAGCGAGGGTGATAATATATATTATTTATTTCACTTTATATTTCGATCAGAGCAGTTGGCTTATTTTTGGACCTGACAAGAGACGCCAAGTTCTGCTGTGAAAGTTTGTTCTTAAAATAAATTATCATCCATCGTCATCGAGACGGATCGGTAAGATTTGGAAACCGAGGCTCTCAGAGCTTTCACGACTCTCATATGAGCTACTCAATAGTCCTCCCCTATCTGTATCAATCCATCAATCAAATTTAATTACAAATAGCTTAAAGCTAGAAGAGGTCGATAAAATCATCATCCATGCCTTTATAGTAGTATTTTATAGTAGGCTATGACTGTATGGTAGTATTAATATTAATAAAATAAAAAGTAGAAATAAAAGAAAATTGTATACTAAAGTACCATAGTATTATTTTTTCTTGACTGAAAAGTATGGTCACAGTCTTGGAAACGGTACTAATTTGAATCTTTCGACATAAAACTTTCCCATGATTGTATGGGCTTCAAGGACAATACAACAGTCACTTTTGGTAGAAGGCTCGAAAGGCCCTAAGTGAACAGTTGCCCTACTTCGTTTTCTGAAGTTCGAACTGGTTTGCAATCTTAACTTTTTAGCTAAAAACCTAGCATACTCAGAGGGGCTCGCGGGCCATGTGGTTCTTCGTCATCCTCAGATAGTTTATGCGCCGGCTGTTCTTGCGACTTCGGCTAAAACTAGCTTCGGTTTCCAGAGCTGCTTTTGCGCTCCGCTAGTTGGAACGTGAATCCACTACGTGAGTGGAAAGTGATCTCAGCAAGTGAACGAGAATTCGCAAGGCGCAACGACGTTCCGTTGGTTCTTGCGCTCGGCGGATTCTCGCTTTGCTCTTTGGAGAGCGAATCCGTGAGATAGCCAGATTCGTCCTCATGGTGTTCTATTCGGTTTCAAACGACTACCATCATAGTTAATGAAATGCCATAAGCTAAAGGGATTCACTCCCTCGCGTAGGCTACTTTAAATTCTGCATGCGTTGTCAAAAAGATAACAAGAGCGCAAGGGCTCGTGTTAATATGTAAATCAAGTTCAGGTTTCGAAGATATGCCATATGTTCAGTCATTTAACGACCAAACTGTCACTTTATTAAGAAATCAGTGTCAATCAGAGGCGTCACTACTGGGGGGGGGGGGGGGGACGCCCCCCCAATGTTGTCGGCCAGTCGGTAAAAAACAGCCGAGTCAGCGCGAAGCGCCGCGATTTTTAGGAAAAACAGTCGATTTTTTTACTTTGAAATAGTCGTTTTTTATTTAAAAACAGTCGGTTTTTCATAAAATGGTCGATTTTTTATTAAAAATAGTCGTCTTTTCTTGAAATCAGCTGATTTTTCGTCAACACAATGTTTTTTCCCCAATAATAATCATTTTTATCCGCAAACACAGTCGGTAAAAATGACCAACCAGTCGGTAAATACATTGTCCCCCCCCCAAACATTTTGGCTAGTAACACCTCTGGTGTCAATTCATCTATAAACGAAGTGACATTTCTTTTAGCCTAACTGAATGATGTGGATATTTTCCAACGGATTAAACACCCTAAAAGATAACCCATAAAGTTTTAACCATCATCAATATTTCAAACCCCAGCAACGTGGAATGGAACTTTAATCCACCTTATTCACAAGTTTGGACCACATTTGGCATTCTGCCAAAGGTCTATCTAAAAACGTTCCATAAGATTTGAAAGCGTCGAGACTATTCATGTTTTTCATAAAAAATTCAAAACATACTGACACCCAGAAGTAGGCCATTTTTCATGGGGATCGACTAAAATCGGGAACGGAACGGAACGACACGGGCAGGAGGAACGCGTACTAAAAACGGGAACGCGTACTAAAAACGGGAACGCGTACTAAAAACGGGAACACCGTACTAAAATCTTCCGATGCATGCTGGGGGAACAAGTACTAAAATCGGGAATGCACGTCTCCTGTTCTTTAGCCCACGTACTAAAAAACAGGGATCCTTTCAATCCCGTTTTTTGCACTTGCTTCTGATGAAACTGGAACCGAGTGCTAAAGAACAGGGGACGGGCATTCCCGATGTTAGTACTTGTTCCTCCCTGCATGCATCGGAAGATTTGAGTACGATGTTCCCGTTTTTAGTACGCGTTCCTGTTTTTAGTACGCGTTCCTCCTGCCCCGTGTCGTTCCGTTCCGTTCCCGATTTTAGTCGATCCATTTTTCATGACATTTAACACCCGGATGCAAATATGTGTGCTGGGTGTCATCAAACTTCTGGCAGTAGGCTATAGGGAGTTCCAACAACCTGACTTCATCAGTCTGTCACAGTTCTTGGTGAATGATCAGTTCATATCGTAACTCACCTATAGTTGTGCGACACTTCCCACTTAGGCTGACCAAACTTTCGAATCCAAAGGCATTCGAGATGTACTATCGCACCGGGGTAGACAATGAGCTTTCCGTCGTTACTCTGCATAACTGGGGCTACCGAATGGCGAACCAAAATGGTCGGTGGCTGGTCAACTGAAAACATAGAAACTGAAAACAGATGGATCAGTGTGCAACACAGGACAGACGATAAACAAGAAGTCTTGCGTTCGATGCAATAGTTTGGTCGTAAAGTAAGTAAGGTAAGGTAGAATTTTACTGAAATGGAATTATCATTAAGGTCAATGATGTACCAGACACGCCAGTGTCATAAAAAAAAACGTCACTAGTTAAAGCACAACTCTTACTAGAAAGGATCTTTTCCCCATGAAATGGATCGGAAAAAACGTTTTTCGAAAATACCATTACTTTCCACCTGAAATTAACGGTTTTCTCGTTAGCGCTTGTCGACTGTGTCCAGCCTTCCTGCTCTCCGACCCGGCGGCTGGGCGCAAAACGTTTTAAAACTGAACGCGCCGTGGTTAGAAAGTTGGAAAACTAACCAAATAAAAGAAGTCAAAAACAGAAGATTACTATATCCTTATATGTGAATGAGTTGTCAGCGGACATCGAAGATTCCGGCAAACTTTGCGTTGTGTGACGGGCAAAACTCGGCAGGGCCAAAAAAGCGCTAAAAGTTCGTAGGCATAAAACGAAACAATGGAGAAAGGTGGGGATTTAAGAAGCTTAGAATTCCACAAGGGAGCTAGCTATATTATTAAAGGCAGAATAAGCGAGAGGGGTCCTTTAATAAAACGATTTTTATGAATTGATAAAAGGCATTCTGCATAACTGGGAGTACGGAAAGGTGGAAATCACTCTGGATGAAACTATTCCTACAGCCCAAGCTGACTGCAAATCATATTTGATGAATTTGATGGTATAAGTCGGCTGAGTTGATACACGGATTAGGGATGTAGTATAAATTGGCATTATAGGTGAGACTGGTCCTTTAAGCTACAGTTGGCCTACAGATTCTACTGAGGCGATATGATCGAAAGGCTTAAAGTATTCACTGCAATTGCTGCTGAGCAACTGGTAGAATTCAATGAAAATAAGCGACTGACGGACCACCGTTCTAAAACTAACTTTCAGATTCATTCCGGCGGGCAGTATTAAGCGTCGTGACAGACTTAATTGACCACAACATTTTAATTTATTGCGTTCTTTAAAGGACCCGTTTTACCTACAATGCTAATGTAACCCTATTTTCGTAGACGCTCCATCCTAAGAACTATTCCCATCATAAGAACTGAAACTCCGAGACCTGTGTTTCATACTGCGCGTTTCGTTTTTTCGATGCGTATCATGCTCCCAACATCGTTCATGACAAGCTGATTTGTCACCGAGCCTGGAGAAAAGCTTAAAACAGCCAAAAGTTGTCGGTTGTTCGTTAAATATTCAACTATTACAGAATACTATAGTGCATGAACAGAAAATGGTGCAAGATGTCTTTTAAGCAGGGCAGGCAACTTACGTGCATAGTCGTTTTCTTGGCTTAGACCTTTGCATGAGGGTTTCACACCAGTCCATTCCCCATTGACGCATTTCCGCCTTACAGAACCCAAGAATGTGTACTTTCCCACGTCGCTGCATCTCGATACCTTCAAGAAACAAGAGCTGTAAGCTCATATGGCACTTGCAAGGGTTGAGATGTATTATTTGATCAAAAGTAATTTTTGACTGTGCGGTTCAGATGCGCACTTTAAGGGAGCTAGAGAAAAAGTATTCTATCGTTGAACTTGGCTGTAATGATGCGCACTTTAAAGGCACTAGAAATTCATCTGTAAGGAAGACCCTTGATGCAAAAACAATAGCAGGCTCTTAGGGATCATTGATTTATACGTATGATCAAAAGTATTTTTTTTTCCACTAATGCGGGTAAAATGCGCACTTTAAGGGTGCAAGAAATTATTTTTTTTTGCATAACCCTTGTGGGACAACTGATCATGGGTTGAGATGTATCGTTTGATAAAAAGTACTTTTCGACCTTGCGGTTAAGATGCACACTTTAAGGGAGCTAGTACTTCATTTGTAAGCAAAACCCTTGAGGCAAAAATGATCATGAGCTCATGGGGATGATGGAAATGCATATTTTGCTTAAAAGTATTTTTCTTAATTTGCTGTCATGATTGGTACTTTAAGGAATGGTCGGATTTGAAAAGTGGCGATTTCTAAGCCAATCTTGTCGAATTTCTAATATTCCAGCCAAATTTCATCGTCCTAGCACATCTGGAAGTACCTTAACTCGCGATCACCGGAATTCCGGACCCGCCCCTCAAACTCCCCCCACAGTCGCCGGAGCCAATCCGGTTCAGTTTTGGACTTGTTTGTTATTCCCACAAAGTTCCATCCCGATCTCTCCAGTCCAATCCGGTCACGTATCCCCCCCCCCCAATTGTTGTCGGATCCGGTCCGGACATGAAAAAGATCCCCACATGCACGCCCTCTGTTCAGTTATTAAATTTCACTCGAATCCGATCACCCGTTCCAAAGTTACGCATGGCTAATTATCCGGATTCCCCCTCCCTCCGATCCCCCCACGACTATCGGATCGAGTGAATTTTTATTTACAAGTCAGTTTGATCGGGTCCCTGATACGCCTCCCAAGTTTCGTCGTGAAAATCCCAAAAACCGTCATCACCACCCTCCACCCCCCCCCCCCAAGTGTCCGGTTCCAGTCCAAACGTGTAAACGATTTATCTGGAGCAGATTCTTGTTCTTCCCAGCAAGTTTTACTCCGATCCCTCCATTATAACCGTTTCTCGAGATTTCCGGTCTTCCCCCACCCCAACTCCCCCATAGCTGTCGAATCCGGTTCGGACTTCAAATGGAACATCAGAGATATGTCATTCATCCAGGTATTAAGTTTCGTCCCAATCCGATCACCCGTTCCAAAGTTATTCCATATTCCCCCGCACTGCACCACATATACAAACCCCTTTGACCCTCGAATGCACTAGCTCTTTCCAATGTTAACAGAGTGATCCGGTGCAAAGAGTGACGTCACGCCGCGCGCATACCTACTAGTGTGTAGAAAGGGGTAGGGGTTTTACAAAAACTACTAAATTCTCAGGATTCCCCCGCCCTCTACTCCCTCCACAGTGGTCGGATCGGGGAAGTGACTATTTGCAAGTTAGTTTGGTCGGGTCCCTGATATGCCTGCCAAGTTTCATCGTCCTAGCACATCTGCAAGTACCCTAACTCGCGATCACCGGACTGACCGACCGACCGACCGACCGACCGACGGAAAAGTGATCGGTATATGGCACTTGAGCGAAGCTGCAAGTGCCATAAAAACATATTTTGGTCCAGTGAGATCCAAGAAGATCCTACAGCGCAATTCTTACCCAAACATAGAGGCAATATCAGTTAGTGGCAATGAGCCTCTGCTAGGGACTGCTGGCTAGACCCCAGCTACAAAAGGGATCTTCCCTTCGTCACATAAGCAGGGTAATAAAGCTGGTCTCCTTACACTGTCAGAAGTTGATAACATATGTTTGCGCATCCTTGTGTTGAACGTTACGAGAATACATCTGTTGTGACCCTTTTAAGTGTTATGTTTCGAGACAAAACGTCTGTTACGACCCTTTAAAGAGCTAAATCACTAACATATAACAACAAGAGCTGTAAGCTCATATGGCACTTGCATGTGTTGAGATGTTTTGTTTGATCAAAAGTATTTTTCGACTTTGTGGAGCTAGATAAAAAGTATTTTATTTTTGAACTTGGGTGTAATGATGCGCACTTTAAAGGCGCTAGAAATGCATCTGTATGCAAAACCCTTGAGGCAAAAACGATCACAGGCCCTTAGGGATCCTTGATGTGTACCGTTTCGTCAAAAGTTTTTTTTCGCTTTTCATTTCAAATGCGCACTTTAAGGGTGACAGAAATAAATTTTTAAGCAAAACCCTTTTGGCACAAATGATCATGGGTTGAGATGTATTGTTTGAAATAAAGTACTTTTCGACCTGGCCGTTCAGATTCACACTTTAAGGGAGCTAGAACGTCATTTGTAAACAAAACCCTTGAGGCAAAAATGATAATGGGCTCATGGGGATCATGAAAATATGAATTTGGTTTAAAAGTATTTTTCTAAATTTGCAGTCAAGATTAGTACTTTAACGAATGGTCGGGTTTGGAAAGTGGCCATTTTTGAGTCAATATTACAGCCAAGTTCCATCGTCTTAGATTATCTGGAAGTACCTTAAATCGTGATCACCGGAATCCCGGACCCCCCACCCTCAAACTTCCCCACAGTCGCCGGAGCCAATCCGGTTCCGTAAGTGTTTATCCACAGCATCTGTTTGTTATTCCCACAAAGTTCCATCCCGATCTCACCAGTCTAAGTCGGTCACGTATTTTCACCCCCCCCCCCCCCCAATTGCTGTCGGATCTGTCCGGACATGAAAAAGATCAACAGAAACATGTCCTCTCTTCAATTACCAAATTTCACTCAAATCCGATCAGCCGTTTTAAAGTTACGCATGACTCAATATTCCGGATTCCCCCTCCCGTTACTCCCCCCACGGCTATCAGATCATGTAAATTTTTCTTTATAAGTCAGTTTGATCGGGTCCCTGATTCGCCTCCCAAGATTCGTCGTGAAAATCCCCAAAACCGCCATAACCGGAATTCCAGGAAACTCCCATCCACCCCCCCCCTTAATGTCATGATCCATCCCAAATGTATAAACGATTTATCTGGAGCAGATGCTCGTTCTTCCCAGCAAGTTTCACTCCGATCCCTCCATTCTAACCGTTTCCCGATATTTCCGCCCCCCCCCCAACTCCCCCATAGCTGTTGAATCCGGTCCGGACTTCAAATGGGACATCAGAGGTATGTCATTTATTCAGTTAATAAGTTTCATTCCAATCCGACCACCCGCTCGAAAGTTACACAGTACTCTAATTTTCCGGATTCCCCAGCCCTCCACCCCGCTAGTGTCCGGATCCAGTTCAAATGTATAAATGATTTATCTGGAGCAGATGCTTGTTCCTCCCAGCAAGTTTCACTCCGATCCCTCCCGTACGGAAAATCTCCACGTCGAATGCCATTTTCCACCTCAAATCGAGGACGAAACGTAATTTTTGGTAGCGAAATGCGGGCGAAAGTATAGCGAGGACGAATATTGATGGCGAATTCTACTTCGACCCAAATTTCGCTGCGAATATGAAGGCGACGGAGAGGGAGATCTCGCGCTCGCTATCGTGTTTAGTAAGGGCGAAGGCGAATTTCAATTCGACCTTAGTTTTCGCTGCGAATGTGAAGGCGAAGGAGAGGGAGATCTCGCGTTCGCTATCGTGAATAGTAAGGGCGAAGGCAGATTTCCCTTCGACCTTAGTTTCGCTGCGAATATGAAGGCGAAGGACAGGGCAATTCTATCCCCGCCTCATCTTTGGCTAAGGGCGAGGGCGTATTCAACTTCAGCTTTGTTTTCGCTGCGAAGATGGTAGCGAAAGATCAGGGAGATTTCATCTCCGCCTCGTATTTGGTGAAGTACGTGGGCAATCTTATAGTTTCACCGCGAAGTTGCCATCAGGTGATGGCGAAAGACTTATTATATAATACTTCGACTTTTGTTTCCGCTGGCAATGTAATTGACGAGATGCAGAGGCTGTTTTTTGTTGGTTTGTTTTTTTATCTCGCCTATAGGCATTTGGTGAGCAATGAGAAAGAAACTACTTTCGAGCTTTACGTTTGCCAGAAACCTAGGGGCAAAGAGCCATCCAGTTCGATTTGTATGTTCATTATATTGATCAAATCCAATGTCTGCAGTAGTCCCTAATTGCTTTTTTCGAGTCAGGAAAACAAAGTGTTAATTGTAAGAGCCACGGAAATGCCTTAATTTAAGCCCTGCTGTCTATAGTTTTGATAATATTGCTATACTGTGAAGTTCAAAAAATTTCAGAAGCAGCTTGCGTGTTTAGACCTTGTTCGATGGTGCAAAAGCATCACCCGACAAATTTTGAGAGTTACTAGTCCGAAATCGATAATTTGGGAAAACATAGTTTTCTCTTCTATATTTAGTGTAAATGTGGGTCTTTCGTTAATAATAAATCAAGATGGGATTGGGATGGGAATGGGAACCGACAAACCGACCCGACCTTAAGGGATTCGGCTCTACCTGGTCATGGTCAATCAATGGACACGAATATTCGTTTCTATAAGGCCGATTATTTATTACTATTAGTTTCGACCTCGAAAACAGGGTCGTTTCTCTATCAAATGTACGCAGTACGAGATGGATTCGCTACCAAATGAGGTTCAACCGCGGAGGCGAGTTCGCGGCTTCGGGCAGCGCTCTCGTTGTACAGAGAAAACCTGGGTCTATCCGCGAGGTCGCGTTCGCTGTCGAGTCGAGGGACAGCGAGAGAGAAAACGAGGTAGTTTGTGTTTCAAATGTACGAGGTCGTTTTGACCTAGATTCGACGTGGAGATTTTCCGTACGGGCTCTCTTCTAACCGTTTCTCGAAATTTCCGGTCTCCCCCCCCAACTCCCCCATAGCTGTCGAATCCGGTCCGGACTTCAAACGGGACATCAATAGTGTGCCATTTATTCAGTTATTAAGTTTCATTCCAATCCGATCACCCGTTCGAAAGTTACACACTACTCCAATTTTCCGGATTCCCCAGCCCTCCACTCCCCCCCCCCCCGGGTGGTTGGATCCAGTCCAAATGTATAAACAATTTATCTGGAGCAGATGCTTGTTCTTCCCAGCAAGTTTCACTCCGATCCCTCTATTCTAACCGTTTCTCGAAATTTCCGGTCTCCCAACTCCCCCATAGCTGTCGAATCCGGTCCGGACTTCACACGGGACATCAGAAGTATGCCATTCATTCAGTTATTAAGTTTCATTCTAATCCGATCACCCGTTCTAAAGTTACACACTACTCCAATTTTCCGGATTCCCCAGCCCTCAACCCCCCCCCCCCCCCGGGTGGTCGGATTGGGAAACTGAATGTTTCCAAGTTAGTCCGATCGGGTCCCTGATGCTCCTGCCAAGTTTCATCGTCCTAGCACATCTGGAAGTACTCCAACTCGAAAAAGTGTGACAAAACTCCTTAATTTTCAGAATTTCCCCGGCCCACCACTCCCCCCAGATGGTCGGATCGGGAAACTGATTACTTCTAGGTTAGTTTGGTCGGGTCCCTGATTTTCCTGCCAAGTTTCATCTTCTTAGCGAACATGTGGGACAAACAAATTCGAACAGACCGACCGACAGACGGAATTGCGATCGGTATATGGCACTTGAGCCAGAGGCTGCAAGTGCCATAAAAAGCGTTATAACATATATACTCTCGCAACGTTTTACACATGTGTTTTCTGTTATCAAAATTGTAGGTTTCTGAGTTACAAGATAATGTGATCCACCATTGCTCTCCTGAGTTTCCAGGTGGGGTTATTGACAGTAATGATAGAAAAATCATCAGACTGGCTTGATCGCTCATTCCTCGTAAATCGCCGCCGTAAAGTGTTCCCAAAACCTGCCACATGCTACGCCTGCGCGGAAACTACATGCTCTAGCTTGGGCTAGCCTGAATTTATGACTGAATATGGGACCTATTGTCTATAATATTTATCTTTCTTGCGAATTCTTTATCATATTTTTACATTTATTCGTGCTCCAAAGTCTAGATGGCGTGATTACTAAAGCTATGATTGGCTGTTGCGACTCTAAACGAATGGAACACTACCAAGTGCTCATGAAAAGTAGTTCATAGCGTTCAATTGCTTAGTTAAGTCGCTAACGCATTCCACGTCCTCCTTACGGTTATATACAGCTTAACTTACTTTCTATCTTCGTTCTCAGAATAAGGGCGAACAACACGTTATTTGGCCAAGTTACCACTTGTTTTTAAACTAAAAATTACCCTTTGGATGCCCGGAGATGATGGAATATCTACAAATTTTGCTATAAGCTTGCAGCGCTTGTGTATGAATGAATATCGACCCCATTCGACCCCCTCATCCAGTCTGAATTCAACACTTACTAGTTCAGTTCCTGACGGAAACTGTATAAAATCTTCTTTGATCTCCAAATCTCCGACAAACGTCGAAACACTGGGATCCGAACCCTGGTACACACATGGTCTACCGTTATCACTTGCATGGCCGTCGTTTAAACCAATAGCATCTAGAAAAGATAGACTGGTTACAGTAATTTAATCTAGAGAAAAATGAGATGCATTGCAATGATTTAAGGCATCAATGCCAGTAACTATGAAAGCGACACACACTCGAATGGCAGTGACACTAGCTGATCCCGTCGCGAACCGAATCCTGACTAAGCTACTGCCCTACGAGCGTTGTTTTCGTCGGTTGTAATTGTTTAACAGTTATAATTTCAAACTTTATTAGTTGACGCTCTTATTATCGTGATGCGATTTATTTCATTTTTTTACATTTTGACATCTTCAATATTCTTTCATGTACACAGATATAGGCTGTATTTTTGTCTAAATATAATAATAATAATAGCCGTCGGACCGTAGGAATGGCAGGAGGTGGACACGACACGGTAAAGGCACAGAGACTTACCACACGAGTAGGATTTGCCAACCCATGATCCGTCCTCACAAACAATCCGCCATGTTGTTTTTTCGCCAAGAATACCGAGAGCACAGTGGAATGCAACCTCTGTTCCATCCGGGAACCTGGAAAATGTTTCAGTAAAACAATGTAGAATAGACAGAATCTCCTTCTCGAAAGCGCTGTGACCGCAGAAGTTATGGATCAGTCTGAAACACAAGTTGACAATGAATGTCACCCATGTCGCGACATTCATGGCAACACTCGGTCCATTTGTGAGGTTTCTGTACAGGAAAAAGCCTGTTTACTTTAAGTATATTATGTTCTTATTACTGATGATATATTTATGACCCGTCAATATAAACACAAGCACGAAGACGGAGTAAATAATATATATTATCGCCCTTGCTGAGGGTGATAGTGGACAAATTTTCCGCTATCCCCCGAAGAAAAACAAGGGCGATAATGATTATAACACTAGTACAGTGTGCAGCCCCATGATACCTCCTGGCGGAAATTCGGTAAAAAAGCTACTGTTTTATATCAATCTTTTCTTAAAAATTAATGCTATTATTGCTAGTAGCTAGTAACGCCTCTTACAATCTTTGCCAGAAAAACCGAAAAGTGTAGATGATTCACCTTTAATCCATCATCAAAACGGTTCAGTTCAATTCGGTAGAGAAGTTTCGTTAAGATTTGCTGTAGTACCATCTAGCGTCAGAAACATCTTGAACAACTCTCACGAAGAGTCTATCGCTTGGTGGCTAGACCGTCGATTAAAGGTTGTATGATACGCAGATCTACGCAGCGGGAAGGAGAGCTGACTAGTGTTTTGTGCTTCATGGCAATTTATTTGAAAGATTAAAACGCACTTCCTTTGCTTTTGTTTGGTTTTGCCAAATTCCAGTTGGATTTTTATCACATGAGCTGTGAGCTAAGCCAGATTTGTTCCAAGATGAGAATTTCCAAGATCTAAGAGGTGAGGCATGGCTATTTACCTAGGCTAATGGTTCTTGGTTGTTAGGTTGCTGTTAACAACCAACCTGAATCAACAGGTTGATTCACCAGCAAGGTGATTCCTTTGGACTGAGTTATTGTGTAAGGTGGCTGAAATCATGATTTCAAAACATTGTCTTTTTTGGTCGGCAACACATGGGAAAGTTAAAAACTCTTTTTCCACGGGCGATAATAGTTGTCGCAGGGCGACAATAGTTGTCGCATGGCGATAACAGTTGTCGCAGGGCGATAATAGTTGTCGCAGGGTGATAATAGTTGTCGCAGGGCGATAATAGTTGTAGCATGGCGATAATAGTTGTTGCAGGGCGATAATAGTTGTTATCGCCCTCTGAAACTTTTTTCTTTTAACATCAGGGCAATACCAGACAATTTTGACGCTGGGTTGGATAGGACTGATATCATGGGACTGCACGGTGTACTGGTGTTATTAAGGAAAAAAGTAAGAGAAAGGAAAACACGAAAGAGAATTAACTTACAAATACAAAATATAATTTTTACCCTAAACTAAACTAAGAGGGTTTTCCAGTCGTAATCAATATATTAGCTACAAGTTTATATTTGTTTCTCGACAGTTGTTAGTGGATCACTAATTTGATAACGACTGGAAAGTTTCGAGTTTCTCGTCCAAGTGTTGGGGCGTAGTACGGTATATATTTAGCAAAATGATAAAATATTGACCGGATTTTTTTTTCCGATTTAGTGAGAAGTCTCCAAAAGGGTGCAGTATATAGGACGTGAGGTAGGGCGATTGAATTGTAGATAGCCGCGAGGACGGGACGTTAAAAATGTAGTTTATACTATTTAACCCCGGAACTGTTGCAAGTAGTACACGGTACTGCAAAACAGCAACTGCCACCGGAGGTTAACTTCTTGAACCGGACTTCGTTCGCTTGTAGAAAAAACAGACTACAGACTTTGTTTATTGCTTTAGCTACTTTTTTCTACCTGTTGAATACTTCTACTTTAAAAGCCAAGGTTGTCCGAGTGTCATTAGAAAATTAGAAAAAAAGTCAATAACAAATGAAAACGTGGAACGAACACAAAATTTAAGAAGAGCTGAAATACTTGATACATTAATAGTTGCAACCTTTGCAAATGTGTTTCTAACTGCAACGAGCATCATATAAAACTTGATGTGTCACTGCATGCAAAACAAACATAGTACCAGCGATATCCTTATCAGAGACGGCGATGACCAGCAAAATTTATACTACAATAAACGACAAGATAGAAAACGTACTCTCAGTCGTCATTTGGAAGCTAATCTGGCATGTTTTCATACATTTTATGGAGCGTCGCGCTTATTCTTGCTGTGAGATTTGTGCTAAGAAAACGGTTAAAGAACTATCCTCCAGGTGAGTGAACCTTAAGCGCACTTGAACTTGAAATATTACAAGTTGATTAGACTGTTAGCAGTTACCGAATATTACAAAATTTGCATGCGCATCAAACGTACACCCAAGGATATTCTTATCAGAGACGGAGATAGCCTCCGAGGTTCAGACCAACTGGATGTAATTCGGCGACACCAGAGCTCGTAATTTCCTTTCACAAGCATAATGAATCTTCATTAGATATCTAGCAATGTAGTATCTGTGACTTTAAATTTCAGCATGTAATAAACTCATCCTTCAGAATATTTTCAGTCCTTTCATTTTTTTTTGTCTTGCTCAAAATTGGTTGCTGTGTAGGACAAGAATATTTCTTGTCTGAAATCTTGGCTGGTATTGATGGAAACCTACAAGATTGTGTCAGGCAGAGTTTTGAAACGCACTTTAAATATATTGTCTATTCTAGGTCCTTTGGCTCTTCCTATTGTTGGGAATGTGAAGTTGTTTTACGGAGACTTGTTAGACAATTTTGACAAGTTAGCAAGGAGTTATGGAGACATCTTCACGATCCAAATGGGCCCCATTCATGCAATTGTTCTCAACCATTATGACGTCATCCGAAAAGCGTTCACTGAGGATGTTCTCTGCAGCAGGCCCACCTCAGACCTGATAAAAGCCAGAAACGGAGAAAGTAAGCGCGGCATCATCTTTAACGATGGTCCCCAACTTAAAGAAATCCGGCGGTTTGTACTCAGGAGCTTGAGAGACCTTGGTCTTGGGAAGTCGACTCTAGAAGAATCTGTAAAGCTGGAGATTGTCGAAATCTCAAAATTCTTCAAGAACAAGAACGGAGCACCTACTGGACTGCGTAACATGATGAATCATGCCACAGTCAATGCACTCTGGAGAATAGCAACGGGAGAACGCTTTGACGTTGACGACCCAGTAAGTCAGGCATGGTTCAAGGAGCTGACCGACTCGGTACAGGGGTCAAGTCTTCTGAGCTTCTTTAACACGAAGCTAATGCGAGCCTTGTATCCACCAGCAAAGAAGCAGTTCGACAAAGACTGTACGCTTATCAACGGTGTCAAAGAAAGCATCTTCGAGATTGTCCGCTCACACCATAACCAAGACTCACAACACGATCTGGTCGGCATGTACCTGGAATGCGCAGAGAAGGCCGAGTCTGACTCTCCTTTTTACGGAGAAGAAGGTGTTAACAACCTTGCTATTGTCCTCATGGATTTGCTAGTCGCCGGGTCAGAAACGACAGCGACTACTTTGACCTGGTTCTTCCTCCTGATGGCTCTTTATCCGGAGGTTCAGAAAAGGATTCAAAAAGAAATCGACGAACTACTTGGCGATCGCAGTCCGTCTATCGAGGATAGGCCGAAGCTTCAATATACAGAGGCAGCCATCAACGAGACCTTGAGATATATCACCATCACTCCAATAGGCGTGGCACATCGGGTAGCTGCCGACTGTGAATTCAATGGCTTCTTTTTCCCGAAAGATGCGATGATAATATCCAATCTCCATGCAGTCCTCCACGACCCAAACGTCTGGGAAAAACCAAACGAGTTCTATCCCGAACACTTTCTAAGTGACAACAAGAAGCATCATGATGCTTTCATGCCATTCTCTTCAGGAAAACGAGTGTGCATCGGAGAGAGTCTTGCCCGTATGGAACTCTTTTTATTTGTCACAAGTCTTCTCCAAGAATTCGATTTTGAACTTCCGAAAGGTGTCTCTCATATAATTGAGCTGAATTCAAGCCTGGTACGGGGTCCAAAGCCCTACCAACTGAAAGTCACGCCTAGGAAGTAAGCTGTCTTGCCTCTTCGGATGTGGGAGTTAGCCTGGACGTGAAGCCTGTAACATCGGGCCTCTCTACACGACAAAGGTTCCGATAACAGATTATAAAGTGGCAACGAACGCGAGATGATCTGAGAGGAATGCGTTACTCCAGTACTTTTTACCTCTCTACACGACAAAGGTTCCGATAACAGATTATAAGTGGCAACAAACGCGAGATGATCTGAGAGGAATGCGTTACTCCAGTACTTTTTTTTATCAGGTTTGGATAAACAGACTTAATGTACGTGCAGAAAAAAAAGGTAGCTGCTCAGAGCAGTGTTGCCACTTCTCTTCAACGGAACCTGTGATTTTTTTGCCACAAAAGCCTGTGACGATCTCGAAATTCTTTTGTTTTACCAATTTTGTACCCGTCTTTCCTATAATGCCAATGCAACCTACTTTCGTACTTGTATTCATTTATTCTTAAGCCCGGAGACCCAAATCTGCTAACAATACCTCAATAAATATTCCTTCAGCCCAAGCTGACTGCGAATCATATTTGACAGTGCAAAAACGGAAACGTTAGCTGACGTTTCCGTTTTTGCAATGTCAAATACCTCAATAATCTTTATAGCCTACTTGCCACGATTCATTATTTTCCGTGCGCATTATACCCCCGACGAGTTTTCGCGTGTCATGCTATCGATGCGTATAACCGGTTACCCGAATGTTGCCGAGTTTTTGCTAGAAGTCGAAGGGCCTTGGAAAAGGCTTAAAACAGCCAAAGCCGTGTATAATTTGTTAAAAACAGAGCCTAGGTTTACAGCATTCAAATACTTTGGAACATAAATAGCAAATAGTGCAAGGTGTGCTAAGTGGAAATTTCTTCACCTTCATAATCCTATGTTGTTGTTTTTTTCGATCTTATCTGTCGCAGAATCCTCGCTTGCTTTGTCGAATAAGTAAAAAACCTGTGCCAGATCGCAGAATCTGAATGAATGAAGGCAACATGTGGCAACACATGCTTATCTTATCATGATGTCAACAGCAACGAAGGTAGATTTTTTAAACCGTACCCCCCTCGCTTGCAGAGATATAAGGACAAAAGATATTGACACTTTGTATTGCTTATGGTACTTTTGTTCTGCTTGTTGGATACTTATAGATTAAAGTTCAGACCAAACATCCCCCAGTTTCCTGTTTCGAACTAACGAAACTAACAATCCCTGTTTCGAACAGTCCTCTGAAGTGCAGGCCTTGCTACATTGAAATTCCTGAGCTTCATGGAGTTCCGAGTTTTCGGATGACGTATATTCTATAGCTTAGGACACATACAAGTTATACCGTTAAAGGCATTAGCATGAGCAGTTTCAAGGTTAGTCCGAATTTCGTTGGTTCCGAAAACGAGCATTCTTGATTCGTTACACTAGGTTACTGACTCTGGAAAAAATATCATCGGAATTATCTCTGATTGACCGTTTACGTGTTCACCACGCTTAGTAATCATTTGTGATTTAACTTCCTGGAATTTATTCCAGTGTTTCATATTTTTACTGCACTTACGCCCACGGGCAGTGCGTAGACAGTAATTCATTCATAGACTGGTGCCGATGGTACGGTACCAGCCACACACTCTACATGTTGCGTCAGCGCGACAGTAATAGCAACTGGCTTACACTACATAAAGTTTAACTGACAAGGCAGCTTTTTGAATACACCTAGTTATTTCGACTCGGCTAGAATATATTTAGTTTTTGGGATCCCAAAACGTTAGTGACGGATACCTATGACATCGTAAAAGTTGTCCGTCTGTCCGTCCGTCCGTCCGTCCGTCTGTCTGTAAGCACGATAACTCTCGAAGGGAATGAGATATTTTGATGAAACTTGGTGTGAGGATTCTTTGGGTCAAGAGTAAGGTCGAGTTCGTAGATGAGCACTGTAGCCCTACATTTAGGGGTGGGGGAGGGGGTTTAAATTAAGGGACAAACAAAATATTGTGAAACAGCTAATGTGATAGTCGATTATGGGGTAAGAAGACATGCTGAACACGATAGTGAAAACCATTTTCTCGCCGGACAAGTAGTTCGCCCGGAATCCGGCCAAAACCGGAAAGTTTGTTAAAAGTAAAAGTTTTATTTGAAGTTAATTAGATGTTCGATTTAGGGGTAAGAAGACATGCTGAACACGATGGTGAAAACCATTTTCTCGTCGGACAAGTAGTTCGCCCGGAATCCGGCCGAAACCGGAAAATTTGTTCAAAGCAAAAGTCTTATTTGAAGTTCATTAGATGTTCGATTTAGGGGTAAGAAGACATGCTGAACACGATGGTGAAAACCTTTTTTTGACCGGACAAGTAGTTAGCCCGGAATCTGGCCGAAACCGGAAAATTTGTGCAAAGCAAAAGTTTTATTTGAAGTTGATTAGATGTTCGATTTAGGGGTAAGAAGACATGCTGAACACGATGGTGAAAACCATTTTCTCGCCGGACAAGTAGTTCGCCCGGAATCCGTCCAAAACCGGAAAATTTGTTAAAAGTAAAATTTGTATTTGAAGTTGATTAGATGATAGATTTAGGGGTAAGAAGATACGCTGAATCTGTATATGACAATCATTTTTTACCCGGACATACAGTTCGTCCGGAATCCGGTTAAAACCGGATTTTTTGTACAAGTTAAAGTTTTATTTGAAGTTGATTATACGTTCTTTATAGGGATAAGGAGATGCGCTGAATTCGTTTCTGAACTATCTTTTTTTGGCTGGACAAGTAGTTCGCTCGGAATTCGGCCGAAAACGGAAATTCGGCAGAAGGAAAGCAGGAAGTTTCGATCAGTATCGTCAAAATAAATATGGCTTATACAGGTATATCTGAACTTAATTTTCTCAGATGATTAGCCTGGCGAAGACCGGATCTGGCGTAGAGAAGACGTAGTTGTCTGGTCAAATATTAAATTTTTGGGATCCCATCGAAACCTTTGGTCTTGTTCACATTGGGCTCTGATAATTGACGTTCAGAATACACGCTGCTGGCCCGATTAGAAAGATTTCACTCCCATGCGGAGAATTTGAAATTCAACAAAAGAGGGCATTTCAACGAAGAATGAAGTAAAGTTCAGGAAATATTCAATTCCCGATTGTAAGGTCATTTCTGAAGAAATACCTCTATTGCGTGTAACCTCGAAAATATTTATTTTTCGGAAATAGTTTAACTATGTAGCTGCTAAGTATTTCAAGCATAGATGTACAAACACATAGTTGTCAAAAATCGGAGAGAAAAGTTTGTTCGATGAACATCAAATATCTGAATAGCGAAGCAACTTATAGACTGTCGTATCCCAGTCATATTCGGTAAAAGTATAAACACTATGAAACCACGCAGTCAAATCTGAACTTTTTGGGGAGTCGTGACAATAGAATACGCGAGATGAAAAAGGTAAACAAGATAATAAATCGGAAAAGAGAACGTTACGCTGACAAGTTCGGCCTGAAGGGCAACAACTATAATAATCGAATGATCATAATAGTAAATTATTTAATTTGTAAATGTAGCCTAAGACATTTTTTGGTTTTCTGGTTTGTATGATTACGACGCTCTGTCCAACCGAATACCCAGAATTTCCTTATCAGAGACGGAGGTGACCAGCAAAATCTGCACTATTATTAAGGCAGGATAACAGATGTATTTTCAGTTGTCACAAAGGGCAGTACCTGATATGTTTTCATTTATTTTATGGAGCGTCGCTCTTATTCTGGCTGTAAGATATGTGCTAAGAAAAAAGACCAATAACCATCTCCCAGGTAAGTAACTTTATGTGCACTTTTGTTCCAAATCTATTGTTCCAAATCAATTCAAAGATACTTTGACCGTCCAAAGTTAATGGGTCCTAGATATATTATTGTGAAGTTCGAACCAGGGTAGCGGAAATTTCCCGGGAGTGTTCCGATTCGAGTGAAACTTAGTGGCTAGTAAGAAAAAATGCCTTAGATGTGACAAAGAATAAATAAGGGGTTAATAATAAGTTATTTATTATTGATGTGACTTTGGTGAGTCCTAACTGTATCCAGCTAGGGTGGAGGAATCCGGATGGGAGGGTCGGAAATTTTTAACATGCAGAAGGGTAAAACACACGGAGAGATTGGTATGAATAAAAGTGGAATCAGCTGTTTTCTAGCCATGCTCTTTTCATCGTCCAATAACTGTCGCACTATAATGAGAGCCCTTTAGAAAATTTACGATACCCTTCCCCTCCAACTCCTTCTATCGAAGCCAGATCTAGTAAGAACCCCCAAATAACCCATGAAAATAAACGAAGGTAGCCATACAAATTTCACTATCCAAGTTTCTTCAGTAAAACTTGGACACATTTTCAGGTCCTTTCGCTCTCCCTATTGTTGGAAATGTTCAGCTGATGTATGGAGACTTGGTGACCAATTTCGACAAGCTGGCAAGGAGGTACGGAAACATTTTCGTCATCCACATGGGCCCTGTTCAGGCGATTGTTCTTAACAATCATGAAGTTATCCGAAAAGCCTTCGCTGAGGATGTTCTCTGCGGCCGGCCCACCTCCGACCTGATTAAAGCCAGAAATGGAGAAAAGAAACGCGGTATCATCTTTAACGATGGTCCCCAACGTAACGAAATTAGGCGGTTTGTCGTCAGGAGTCTGAGAGACCTTGGTTTTGGTAAGTCGGCCCTCGAAGAATCCGTCAAGCTGGAGATCCTCGAAATGTCGAAGATCTTCAGGAGCAAGAATGGCGCACCAACTGGACTACGAAACAAAATGAACCATGCCACCGTCAACGCGCTGTGGAGAATTGCAACCGGAGAACACTTCGACACCGATGACCCAGTGAGTCAGGCATGGTTCAAGGAGCTGACCGACTCGGTACAGTCCTCAAGTCTAGTGAGCTTCTTTAACACCAAGTTAATGCGGACCTTGTACCCACCCGCTCAGAAGCAGTTCGACAAGACCTGTAAGCTCATCAATGACGTCAAAGGAAGCATTTTTCAGATCATCTGGTCACGCCAAAACCAAGGCTCACAAGATGATCTGGTTGGAATGTACCTGGAATGCGCAGAGAAGGCCGAGCCTGGCTCTCATTTTTACGGAGAAGAGGGTGTTAACAACCTTGCTATTGTCCTCATGGATTTGCTTGTCGCTGGATCCGAAACGACAGCGAATACTTTGACCTGGTTTTTCCTCATGATGGCTCTTTATCCGAATGTTCAGAAAAGGGTCCAAAAAGAAATCGATGAACTACTTGGCGATCGCAATCCTTCTATCGACGACAGGCAGAAGCTTCTATACACAGAGGCAACTATTTGCGAGACTTTGAGATATATCACCATCAGTCCAATGGGTCTCGCACACCGAGTAACTGCCGACTGCGAATTCAACGGCTTCTTCTTCCCGAAAGACACGCTGATAATTTCAAACCTACATGCAGCCCTCCATGATCCGGATGTTTGGGAACAACCAAACGAGTTCTATCCGGAACATTTCCTAGGTGACAACAAGAAGCACCATGAAGCTTTCATCCCATTCTCTTCGGGCAAACGAGCTTGCATTGGAGAGAACCTGGCCCGCATGGAGCTCTTTCTGTTTGCCGCAACTCTACTTCAGGAGTTTGATTTTGCACTTCCAGAAGGTGTATCTCATGCCATTGAACTTGGTTCAACCATGTTTCGGGGTCCAAAGCCCTACCAGCTAAAAATCACGCCTCGGAAGTAAATTTTCTTCTACCGAGAGATCTGTGTTAAGCTCTCGATACGATCAAAGATACGGACATATAGTGGCACCGTTGCCGAGATTTGCTGCATGGCTTGCGTGTCACTCCAGCCTTTTTTATAATGCCCAGGCCCAACTACGGACACACCTGTTCGTAATTCGGGTTTAAGACGTTTCTAAATCCGTTTTTTTAAGACGTTTAGAACGCTCCTCTCTCATTGGTTGTTCATAACAAATTAAAAACGGGAGATAATACTCCATTCCCGAATTGCATGAACGGGTTGACGGATAAACGTCTAAAAACCGGTCGTAAAAACGTCTAAAAACCGAATTACGAACAGGTGTGTCCGTAGTGAGGCCCAGGCATAAAGTCCAGACAAACAGACTTACCATCGTGCCAAACAACTTAGCAGCAGCTGCAAAAAGCGGTTGACTTTGAGCGTGTTCCACCCCTTTAACTATTAAACTAAACTATTTAACTAAATAGTAACTATTAGTTACTATTTCCGTTCCAGCCTCACGAAAAGTTACTACGCTGACCGTTCCAACCTTCTCAAAATAGTAACTATAATAGTAACTATTTGCTTACCACGCTCGGGAGCGTAGTAAGCGTAGTAACTACGCATCTCTGTAACGTGATTGGTCGGATCACCCCGCGGCCTGATATGTGACCGAAAAATTCAAAAAGCGTTCCAGCCTAGCGTAGTAACTACGGTAACTAGCGTAGTAACTAGGTAACTAGCGTAACTAGGCGGGAAACAAAGATTTTATGTGGTTTTAAGCTCTAGCTGCAGTTTGTGCGTTTTTGGACACTTTAACATTAAAAGTTCAAAAATTCATCGCACAGGTAGGATATTCCATTTTGATCAGTCATTTCAAGCCCTATATCTATAATAAAGAACAGAATTGTATCGAGGTTTTGGATGGCATTTAATTACATGGCTGAAGATGCCTAGTATGTGTTGTTATGCGTGCAGTATAGCCTAACTTGGGCACATGTCTTACTTTCGTGAATACAGCGATTTAACGTAAAAAGAGGAACTTTACATATGCGCAGCTATTTAGGCCTTAGAAGCTGATCCCACTAGAAATCCGTCCACGCACTGGATGCGTATTGTAGTACTTCAGTATTCGGGGGCATATAATCTAAGATATGACCACAGCCCTTTTTAACAATTAGATTTAGATTAGATTAGATTATAGGCCTATTCTCGCCGTTCCCCGAGGACTCCTCGGGGAATCGGCAGCAAAGACAGTTGACTCGGGGAATCGTACAGCAAACAGCGAGAACACGGGGACTGCTTCCAAAACGGAATTTATTCTAAAAAAAAATGCAGTTGACAAAATTAGTCTGGATCTACTTTATTTTTAGTTTTGTTCATGCTGAATATTTTTAATTAATTTTACACTGCAGCAGCAACACCGACAATTGATTCCCCTCCGATTCTGAAAGGGGAGCCTTCTTGATGATGGTGATGATAATCGGAGCATTCCCCGTCCGTGGGGACTCGCGAGAATACGGGGAGTGAGTCCCCGGGACAAACGAAAACGCGGGGACTCCTCAAGTGGAGTCCTCGGGGAACGGCGAGAAAGACCCGGGGGACTTGTTAAATAACAGGCGAAAAACAAGATTCACATCTATTTACTAATGAAGAATAAATCCTACTAATTAAAAATAAATACTACTACTAACAATACATTTCTAATTACTAAAACAAATACTAAACAAAACAAAAGGAGAAAAAAGAAAACGACCGAATCTTGCTTACTCTTTTGCGAGGAAGAACCTTTTCACTGTGGCCTTGAATGCAGCAAGCTGCGGAGCTTTACGGACTATACTTGGGATTGAATTCCAAACACTCGTAGCAAGATTCAAGAAAACAGTGGAACTTTGAGTTCGAAGCGATCGGATTAAGAGGTTGAAACACCGAAATCTGACCATGAGGTTGTTTAATTCTATCCAGAATAGGACGGAACCGAAAAAAAAAGAAGAATTCATATCATTGGTCCTAAAAGTATCTCCACTCGATGGCCACCCTGACTTAATCCCAAACTAGGATCATCGACGCCCCACCAGTCTTCCGCTCTGAAGTTTTCAAAAAGATTACTTTTTTTTTAACAATCCACTTTTGCGGCCGCTCTATCTAGTTAACATCGATGCTAGGATGATATTTATTTCTAGAAATGGCTGGCGTTTCGTAAGCAAAAAACTAAGTATCTGTTTGCCATATTCAGACCATGATCACTAATCCATAACAAGACACTATTAACTAATCTAGACCGTTTCCAACCACTAAATGCCAGCCATTTCTAGAAAGTTAAGTATCATTCTACTTTCGGTGAAAAGTTCTTACCTTCGTTCTTCATCCCCAAGGGGTTCACCATTTTTGAAAATAATTGATCCCTCCGCCCTTGCTGGCGGTCCGCATGATTTCAGCTTTCCTCCGTGCATAGTGAGGTCCCCGCTGTCGATGATATCCCCGCCAACAAGAAAGCCAGAAGTTCTGCCGCGCTTCCGTTTTTCTAGAAAATAACAGAAACTAAGCTGTCAATAGAAGAGAAAATAGTCTAAGAACTCGCGGCATCCATCCCTTGGCGTCATACTTCTGTACAAACGTGGTACGGAGGTCATTAAGCATTATCTTTACGGGGGTTTCAACGTCTCTTCCTAAATTATCAGGTTAAATAATCGCGACGAGTTAACCGCTTTTTTAACTGCGATTAAATCTAGAGAAAATGCATATTGTGGCGTTCTGTGTCTTCCTCATTTTCCTTTGTTTATTCCACTACTTGTAAACAGCGGGTCAGAAAAAATTACATACTTATTACAGACCACAGGAAACATATAGGATCTAGGAGGCGAATAGCGTTGTCGTATCATTCCGATGAATTTTCCTCGGGGTCCTCACAGACCACAGTCTCTTAAGGTTTAAGGTTTAATGAAAATATTGCCACAATAGCAAAAGCCAAATAATAGGGAACACAAAGGAAGTAAATAAACACATCTAAATAACTTAACATCAACTAACTAATACAAAAAAAAAAAAAAAAATCAATAACCGAACAGGCACAAATGAACAAGAAATGAGAAATTTATTGGTTGTTTATGTAATTAGTAACAAGGGGTGAGAATGAGTGGAGGCGACGAGTGGTACTTGAGGCTGGAAACGGCTTAATTAAATTTGCATGGTTGGATAAATCGGTTCAGGGAGTTGTTCAGGAAGGAGGTGGCGGAATCTTACTGATTGCAAAATTTTCTTGCCAAAATCAGTTGTCAAATTTTGTCTTCTTTTCTTCAGCAGTTCAAGCCCGAGAGTATTAAGTGCTAGTTCGTAATTAATGTATTCATGAGAAAGTATAACTTTAACCACCCGCTTCTGGATTGATTCAATTAAATCATGTATTTCAGAGGTAAGAACGGGGTGCCAGGCGGCACAAGCGTATACAGTGTGAGGGATTACGTATGTTTTATAACAATAAACAAGACTTTCACGGTCAAAACCAAACTTTTTAAGTTGGCATAACGTTTTGATTGGCGCATGGGATTTTTTTAATATCTGGTGTGTATTGTACTTGAAATTAAGTTTATCGTCAATTACATCTTGTTCAGATGTAAACTTACTGAGTTGGTGGGTGGCAACGTTGGGTTAAAATTTCATTCTTGATTCTCCTGTTACAGTTCCTGTTAAAGGACACCTGAACGATCCTACCATACTTCCATGAACCCCTCAGATCGTCCTTCACAGTACCGGTACAGAGAAGACGATTTTTTTCGCTCCGTGATTTCGGCGCTATCCACTCTTGAAGTTCTAAGTCTCCCTATGGTGATTCGTTACGACCTCCCAAGACAAATTTAGCGCCAATATTTAAACTGTCATTATGGCATGGATAAACGTGCGTTGATAACGCATGGATGGATAAACAGCGCATGGATGGATAAACGCATGGACTGTTACGGCGTGGACTGTTACAACATGAACTGTTACGCATGGACTGTTACAACTGTTACGGCGAGCGTTACGATCAAGACAAGTCGGAAAAAAGGCTGAAAATTATAGCACGGTGAAACTTCATCCGATTTTAGTCCGGTTTTCGAGAGATAAATGGTAAGCAGTATGTAAAAGTGGCAATTTAGGGTGTTAGACTTCATTCAGATGACCTTTAACGGTGAATCGCACCTAAGGAACTCATTACTTTCTGACGGTGCACTAGGTCAATAGCCTACCCTATATGACTATGTCCAAAACATGCCAGTGAACCTCGGGTCGGAAGAACAAAAAACGTCACCCAAACGAACCCTTAAATTGATTCAAATCCTGTGTAAACCAATCAATAACGTCTGTTGTCGTGACGTTTCTGGCTCTTCGCTGGGCAAACCACGATTCTTCGTTGTTGGCAAGAAGAGTTAGTCATAAAGAGTATCATTTCTCCTTTTACGTTTCTATCATATTTTTTGAAGTTTTCCTTTATTTTATATTTTCTATTGCTTCCCCAGAAACTGGTCAATGTTGATAAGTTTGTATGTGAAAGTAGTCAAATGGAGGACGTGGAAGGTTTAGATTTAGTTATTGACAGAAAAGTTGGTTTATAGGAAAAAAAACATACAATATGGTTTAAATTTGAATTTCAAAGAATCATAAATTACAGTTTGCGACGAAAATTTGAGTATTGTTTAGAAAGAGAAGGTGACTAAGTATTTAAAAAATGCTAGGCCTACCTTAACAAGAGGAAGAGGTAAAAAGTAAGAAGTACGAGAAAAAAACGGTGAAGCTCAGACGATGAGTCTTAAAAGTCTTGTCTACTCAACATGTAGACTGCGTGTACGACACATGTGGCTGGTCGGCACCAACGTTTGAATTTTATGTAATAAACAGAGTATCCAAAGAAGTTCCCATTCTGATGATCAAGATAAAATTCGCAAGGCATTTGGCCTCCTAATTCGATTTCGTGGGCGATACAGAAAAGATATCCTCGGGTCATTGTTTACTGCCGTGGCTTTATCTCACGTTCTTTTTGCTGCAACAATTAATTTTCGAATTTGCGACATTTCTGCTATTAAAATATCATATTTCAAATTTTCCAAATTTCTCCTTGGGTTCCCAATTTCTTTCAGTAATTCGCAGCTAGTTTCTTATTTTAAAGTAAAAGACCCTGTTTTAATTTTGAAGAAAAAGCTGAAAAACCTTTATAACAAAGCATTGGAAGCCCTCCAAACCCACAACCTGTATACCCATTCTTTAACAAGTGAATAATGTAATACGTAAGTAATTGTACTAAGTTAGTTGTTGACATGATGTGTATTTTGTATAGTATTTCACAGCATTTTACTGAAAGGATTATAGTTGATTTCGGAATGGTTTTGTTTTATAATTTATATGTTGTACTCCTCGGTTTTGAGGGAAATAAATAAATAAATAATGCGATTAATAACTCAATGCAGCGAGTTCTGCTTCAGGTTGTGTTTGCTAGTAGGTCTTCTACGATTGTGTCGACTCAAGTATCGTCTAGTCTTTTAATTTGCACTTGCTCTTTACCAAATCGTGTTATTTGTCTTTGTACTGCTCGCTTTATCTCTGTTCTTGCTTTAAATATGCCCTGAGATTCTCTAGCACACAAATAATTAACACCAAAAACAGACCCAGCACACGTGTATCTAAAGTCTAACGGGAGACTGAAGGGGCAAGGGGGAGCACAGGTCAGGAACTGATTTCTGGGGGGGGGAGGGGGCACACGGCAACGATACCTTCAACGCAAATCGGAAGTTCAACTGATGTAAATTCGCCCAACCAGCAATTAATTTTATTCTCATCCTGGATGTTATAGCCTGGCTTGCAAGACATTTGAACGAACTCGCCATGCGGAACGACGATTTCTTCGGTAGTATGGTAAGGCTCCTCGGAGTCAAGCATTTGTGCCGGTACAAAGGCAGTTATCTTGCACGATTCTAAGATAAACGTCAGGGTTTCTATGTTTTGAAAGAAAAATACAAGAAATTAAAGCACACTGGGTGTGCTACACTGGTACGCTACTGCTACTCCTTGCCCCCCTCCCCCACACTAAACTTAGTGCTGTCCCTCAAGCCCTTGAGTCAGGAAGTCCGCTCAGAACAGACAGTCCCCTGCGCGCATTGGGTTATCCAACTGCAAAAGTTGTACAAACAGATGGCGGATTGTCTCTCTTGCTGGAGAATTCAGTGTCACCGTATGAGTGAATCCAGCTGGCCAAACTGTTTGCCAAATAAAGAAAGACGCGTTAGTATTTGGTACCCGGGGTGAATGAAAAGGCAAGGAATTTAACCATATAGGCACAATATATACTGACACACCTTCACAAGAATGCAGAGTAAAGGATCCGACGCGCATCGCATGAATATGCTCTATCTTGCAGCCAATCCGCCACATCCCAGTTCAGTAGCGGACTGGTTTATGAAAGCCTCCATTTTCTTATAATCAACACTTGTGGCAGACACAGTAAAACAGATCCACAAGTTGACGAGTAGAAAATCTGCAATCTGCTTCCCGAGCAATGGAAGTTCTGCACTGTCTTTGGAGTAGCAAAATCAGTTACCTTTGCAGATACTATGGTATTTGATACCACGGTGACTAGATCTGATTTTTGTCGTTTTTGCAGTTACCATTGTATCTGATCCTACGGTTGCTTTCAAAAACGGCAATTTCCGAGGTTGCGCTTTTTGCTCCCCCCCAAAAAAAAACAACTACTTATATCCACTCTCATCAACAGTTCCAAACTCCTTTCCCACCGACTTGACAAACCTAGGAGCTTGTGTTAGTGATGACGTGAGTACGACGACGTTTTCAGATACCACAGTAACTGGCCAGATACGCAGTAGCTGCAAAAACGACTTTTGGCCCTGATATCAGATACCACAGAATCTGCAAAAACGTAACTTATCATGTTCCGCTCATTAACTGATGGATATATACTTTACTACCTCTCTGTCACAAGTGTTATAATGACTTTCACAAACTGGTCCGCTTGGAGCGCTGAGCTGGAATAAGGCGAATAGTATATATTATCGCCCTTCCTGAGGGGGATCGCCCGAAGAAAAGCAAGGGCGATAATGATTATAACACTTGTACACTCGTTTTAATTTTCTGGTATTCCCCTAATGTTAAAAGAAAAAAGTTCCAACCATGCGATATCACTTGTTATCGCATGGCTGGCTGTTCGATAACAATTGTTATTGCACGGTTGGAACTATTTTCTTTTAACATCAGGGGAATACCAGAAAATGTTGGCACTGGGTAGGATAGGACTGGTATCATGGGACTGCACAGTGTACTGGTGTTATTTATCATTATCGAGATGTGCTTTTTCAACGCCATCAGCAGGCCTCGTGGAGGTCAGTGACTAGGAGCAAACTGAAGAACAAAGTCTCAATTTTGTAGCACGCTGCAGGTCCACTTCTCGGCCGCTTCCGGGCTGATTCTATCTACATTCGTTTTTGCACTGCAGTGCTTCCGAGGAAGACGGCAGCGCTTCTAGAGAATCGCGAGCTTGCTTACCGGCCATGTCCGTGCTTTCCTGCAAGGTGCTGCTTCAACCAAGAAGAAATCTTGCAGGCAGCGAATCCAAAACCGTATCTTGTGCAGAAATACTGCAGCAGCGATGCGGCGGCACTATTGCAACAATGAGGCAAAATGAGGCTCAAAGCTTAGCTTACTTGAAACACATTTCGGCGTCTTGGGCTTCCATCTACCGTAAGAACATTTGACTGTTTCGTTTACATTCGAAGTGTATCCCTGACTGCAGGACACTTTGATGACAGATCCAGAACTGAAGGGTTCCGTCGGGTCAAGCCCGGGGTTGAGAACCTCCATATGCGTATATGAGGCTGGGGGAATCGCGTCACATGGATCTAGAAAGGTAAGATAATCGTCAGTAAAGGGGTAAGGAGACGCCGTGAATCCGTTTTAAACTTATTCTCTTGTCGGAGAAGTAGTTCGCCCGGAATCCGGCCAAAACCGGAAAACTGGTCCAACCACACAGTGTCACGTCGATCCAATCACCCGTTGGCAATCATGCGGAATATATGATCTCTGGAGCGTCCACTTAACTCGACCTAAAAAAGACGGATCCGGGCCGGACTTAGAACCGCTTATATGTGGGATGTGCAATCACCACTCATCACGTTTTACACAAAGCCGCTAGCCCATTTGCGAGTTAGGCAATTCACACGGTTCCGGATTCCCCTCCTTCCAACCCTTAACAGATGTCCGGATCCGGAAATGAGGATTTCCGTCGAGTCGACCTGTCAAATTTCATCGTCTAGCACGTGTGAGAATGCACTTACCGGAATGCTGCAGGAGCCCTCAGCAACTGGTCTTAGAGGATTCGGATCCGTCGGATGGCGAATTTAGAGAAAAGCAACAAGTTTGGTCTTAATCCCCCTACCAGCTTCCGGTACTTGTTTGAGTTAAAGGATATACATGATGTCCGTCCAAATCCCACCCCGGCGGGCGGGACCAAGACCGAATTTATCATTTAGGACTGCCGCCTTCCCCACCCGTATCAAGTTTCAGAGTCGTACCACGGTCGATGACTGGTTTACTGATGTTGTTATTATTAACTTCTCTTCCAGTTTTCGAAACAAACAAATCCGCGACTACAGATAAGATAAGAAACAAGGTTCGTTGAAAAAGTCAGTCGGCTATGAAGACAAAAAAATAATAACAAAACCAACAATAAGATAACGCGCGCTCATCTCAAAAGAAATCGTAACATAATCCTTCTACGAACTCTTCCCGATGTGCAAAAGCCAACGCGAGAAATCTCGTTCGAAGGGATCCTCGACCCTTTTACATTTGAATCAAACGGCCTCAGGTTACACGCGTTTATAACTCGGCGCATACGTCGGAAAATTGGAAATAGCATTGTAGAGGAGTGGAACCAACTACCATCATACGCCGTTCTGCGGCGTGTGACGTGCGGCGTGTAACACGCCGCTCATCTGCTTTCGAAAAAGCACTTGACATTTCAGAAATCACATTTTTAATACAAACAGTTTTCGACGAATTTGTAGAGGGTTGCGCCTGTTTTTTGCTATTAATAATACTAAAGAAAAAAACACGTGACAAACCTGGCTGCGGAAGAGCTACGAGCTCATATGGCACTTGATACGAGCAGGTGGTACAAGAAAATAGATGAGAACATCACAAACTACCCGGCCATCTAAAAATGCGGTTCGGACCTGAAATAGGTCCGCATCTAATTTTCTAGTTTCATTCAAGTCCGAGCATATCCAGCATCGCCTCGGATCATCTAGAGCAAATGACTTTTCTCCCTTCCAAGTTCCAACCCAATAGATACAATCATTTGGTCCCTAGACGTGCCGCACGATGTCCGTTACCCCTTCCAACTCCCTTTACCGCGGCCGAATCTGGTTCGGACTCCTAAATTGATCATCTGAAGCATTTTCTCTTGCCACCTATCAAGTTTCACTGAATCTATGCGTTTTTTTGGGAATTTCCCGTAACTCCCCCCCTCCCTCCCCCACCGTGGCCGGACCCGATCCAGACGTCAAATAACAAATCAAGGCCGTCAAATAACAAAACTCGGTAGCCACCTGACCAGCTTGCATCCCATTATGTCCATCCGTTTGGTTTTTGTGCATGTCAAAAAGTTTCCGGAGCCATGTTTTGCTTGTCTAGGTCATCAGTTCTTATCACCCATAAAGTTTCACTCGAATCGGACCACCCGTTCGCAACTTAAGGAAGCCAGTTATTTTCGGATTGCCCTTCTAATCCCCCAAAGATGGTCGAATCTAGGAACACAAGTTTTGCTATATGGCATTATGTCGGATCCTTAAGTCATTAATACGCCTGCAAAGTTTTATCGTCCTTACAATATCTGGAACTATCCTAACTGGCGATATTCCGGGAAATACCCTCCAAATCCCCCCACAGAGCCCCGATACGGTCTGGTTCTGTCAATTACGTTCCAATTTACGTTGTCAATTCTAGGGATAATGCTTGTTCTTCCCGCCAAGTTTCATCCCAGTCCCTCGACTCTAAGCGTTTCACGAGATTCCCGCTGCCCCCCTCCAATCCCCCCCCACCCCCACAAGTATCGGGTCCGATCAGGACTTGACATGAAAAATCTGAGACAACTCTTTTCATTCGCCAAGTTTCATTCAGTTCCGATCACCCGTTCAAAACTTATGCATGCCACTAGATTCCGCCCCTCCCTCCCTCCACTCCCCCCATGATGGTTGGATCGGGGAAATGACTATTCTCAAGTCAGCCTGTTCGGGTCCCTGATAGCCTTCAAAATTTCGTCGTCTTAGCACATCAGAAAGTACCGATCTCGCGGGATCACCAGAATTCCAGCCCCCCCCCCCCCACAGTGCCCGAATCCGGCCCAATTATGTCAACGATGTATCTAGGATTTGTGCTTGTTCTTTCCACCAAGTTTTATACCGGTCCCTCCACTCTAAGCGTTTCCCAAGATTTCCGGCTCCCCCCTCCAGCTCCCCCCAAAGTCACCGGATCCGGTCCGGATTTGAAGTGGGTCGTCTGAGACACGTTTTATTTTTCCAAATATTAAGTTTCATTAAGATCCAATCACCCGTTCAAAAGTTATAAATACCTCAAAATTCCGCGGTCCCCCTCCCTCCCTTCCCCCAAGGTACTCGGATCGGGAAAGTGACTATTTCCAACTTAATCTTTTGAGTCCCTGTTACGTTAAGTTTCATCGTCCTAGCTTATGTAGAAAAGCCCGAACTAGCAAAACCCGGACCGACAGACCGACGAACGGACAGAAATTGCGATCGCTATATGGCACTTGGCCGACGGGCCAAGTCGAAAAAGGTCCATTGTGATACACAAAAGAATAATCCAATGTCCCTAGGAAGGGCCGGATAAATCTTACGAGATCGAAAGATTCCAGAAAAGAATGGACCGAACGAGGGATCGAACGACTAAATTAACTGTTTCCACTCAATTCTAGAGCAACTTCTCCACAAGTGTAGCGTAGACCTCAGTGACCATTCACCCGCAAAGAAAACTCACCTTTTTTTCCTTTCTTGACACGACTTTTCTTCTTTTTCTTCTTGAATTTCTTTTCTGGAACTTGATCAACAGCGACTGCACTTCCATCTAGCTTCTCGTCCAAGTACTCATACTTCATAGTCGTTGGCGGAGCTGCGGCCCTGGGAGGTGCCATAGTAGTTGTTGTTGTTGTGGTGACTAATTTTCTTGGGGCCGGGAAGCCACTTCGACTCTGACGTTTGGTTCGGTTCAGGGAAGTTCGGATGCCAAGTGGCTCGTGTGGGGGTTTCTCGTGGAGTTCTCGCGTGATCCTGGTTCGAGGGTGCTGGTCTGGGAGACATCTAGGGGAGGGGAAAGAAAACTTCATGTGATATGCGGACTGATCGAGGTTTGAAGTCAGGACAAACAAGCTAAAAGCCAGGTTTCACCTTCCAGATTTTCTTCCGGATTCCAGACATTCGTTTCTTTAAAAATGGATCCAGAAGGTGAAGCCAGGCCCAAAAAGCCTGGAAGTCCAATGTGTTGGATACCCCAGATTCTGAAATTTGGAAGAGTGCAATAGTCGTAACACACTTGAGGGACATATTTGCCAATAAATGGGGCATGAGAAAAAGGAAAGTGGATTGATAACTGTGATCGTGAGGAAAGATATCTGAAAGGGACATAGAGAAAACGCGGAGGAAATAGCAAAATTAGCTATCTTCTCATCATTATAGTAAAAATCCAGAAGGTTGGCTTGACTTCAGGGAAGCCCCAGATATCTGGGAATCTGGAAGGTAAAACCTGGCTCTAACCAACCACTCTGTAATAACCGATTATCGGAAAAATCCCGAAGTTTCAAAGTTTCAACGCAATTCTTTTGGTGTCGGCCGCAACGAATCCGAAAACTGCTTTACGATGTCACGGGTTGGCAGGGCAGAATGTTAGTGGGGATTGAAAAGGTTTTAAGAGAACCGAATTAGTCTTTTGATGATTTCTTGAATGTTAAAATCTTCAATACTGACCAACTAATTTGTCCTAAATTCACCTCATTTGATTGAGTCTGCGTGTTTTTTTGTCATTTTTCTTGGTATAAACTTCAATATGAAGCCTATTTGGTAAAATAGAGACGATACTAAGGCTAGGGAGATTAGCCAATTAGTCAGATCCCAGCGTGTTGCAGATTCACGTCGGTCCTAACAACGGCAAATAAACTAAATTTCTAACAAAACCAGAGAAAACGGTACTCTTGCATCTGTTGATAGTAGGCTATGACCCAATCCCTGCTTCCCCTGACTCAGGAAATTATTTTAGAAGAAACAAGCCTTTTAGACTCGCCTGTTGGTCTAGGACTTTAGGGATCGAAATCTGCAAATCACCTGGCAGTAGTCCTGAACTTATGAGAGATTCGAGGAGGAAATTTCAGTAACTAAATCCAGGTTCACATTACGCACTGTTCTCCAAATTTAGTTCCGACATTCAGTTTTGCGTACGACGTTGCCACTAAGATAAAGTCGCAGCCTCCAAGGAAAGACCGGTCAAGTTCCAATTCCCTCGAGATATCCAAGGACGTAATTATTCGGGAACTGTTTGACAGTACCACTAGCACTTAGGACCGGCGGCTACTCCGCAAACCAAATACACGGGATTGATTTCGGCTTTGAATTACGCGACCTTCGAGGAGGAGGTGCCGCAAGGGAGCAATCGAGGTCATTACGGGGAAAACCATCCTAAATATGCTACAGAAAAGACAGCGAAGAGCCTCAGGCACGGCAGGGTGGCGGGGAATATAACAATTAACCGTGGGCTTGGCTGGTTGGTAAGTCTGCAGCCTGACTGGAATCTCCACATATTTAAGTAGGTGCCGAAAAGCTATATGCCCTCTCAAATATCCGCCTGTTACGTGACAGTAATAAAGGCGATGAGCGCTGAAACAGATGAAATAAACTGCGGGTATAACTCGCAAGTTAAAGGGGATGGGACTTCATACCAGTGACGGATTTGTGGCAAACTGACGGGTGACCGAACTATCGGAAAAAGTTGGCATAGTGACGGATTTCGGTAGGCTAACTTACGGGTGGGTGTAGTGACGGGTGTAATGTTATATCAAGGACAAATGAAATTACATATTGAAACTAAAACTGAAGAGCTTATTAAGTGTATTCGTACCAATAAAATATTATAATTCTAAAAAAAAAAAAATCTATTTTGTACGGGTTAGATCTATTCCGTTGTCGTACATATTTGCCTCTTAAAGACGGATTTGAATGAAGTGTGAGAATGAAAGGAACGCGTGTGAGAATGAATGCGCACGCTAGTTGATCGTACGCGAATATTCCTTACATGGGAAAATAATAACGGTGCTGTGCAGGTTCGTTACGACTGATCCTGAGAGGCTGACGATCACACGTGCTGACGCCCACGTGACACGAGGCGGGGCGCAAACTTAAGTGTAAATTCATGATTCTATGGTCCTTTCCCCTTCAAAGCGGCTGTCGTAGCCTAGCCTCCAGGCTAGCTTATAAATTACGTAGTTGGATCGTTTTTCAAGGGACTTGTATCGTGACATTTAAACCAGAAGTAAATTTGTGTATTGAATTTAGTCTCGGACTACCTTATCGGAGCTTCGTAGAAAAACCAAGACCCACATGACGGGAGCTCACGGCGAAAACCCAATAAAACCAAAGTCAGAGGTTCCTAGTTCAAACCCCGTCTGAGTAGAGTTTTTGTCTTTCAGTTCACTACTTATAAATGTTTCCAGGCTAACTTACTTTGGAAGAACCGCTGGACTCCAATTCCCTCCGACACATGTCGCTCCTGTCGGTCCGATGTTCGCTAATTGATATCCCTTGTCGCACTCGTACATCACTTGCCGATTGTTCGAGACCTTCCTGACATACGGCCGGTAATCGTATAAGCCCATGTATCCAACGAGAAGAACCTTTCCATTTTCGATGTATCCAGGGAAGGGGCAGAATACTGGAACATAAAGGAAGAATAGTGGGTTATCTTTTGGGTAAACGGGGGGAGCCATTTACTCAAATCGTCGCTGTCACGCGCTAAGGAAACAAGCGACATTTTTCAAAATGTTCATGAGAAGAAAAAACATTTTAAATATCTATTTTTTTCCAACCGATCTTGATGTCGAACAGCATCTTTTACAGCGGATAGAAGAAAAGAACATTTAATTTTTTTTTTCTTACCGAAATATTCTCATGACGGTCAGATCTTTCGAGCAACTCATGTATCTCGGGAACGGCTTGCGTAGGGCTCTGAGAAATTTACAGTATATGTAGAAGCTAAGATCCATAGCCCTGGTATCAATAACTCATTTTTAACAAAAATCTCGTTTGACCCCTTAATGCGCGTCAGCGACGAAATGTTTGCGGAAGCTTACCACTCCATTTGAGACAGGCACGTTGTCGTCATGGGACGATAAAGCCGTCTTGTAGAGTATATGATTGTCAACACACCTCACTCTAAGGATTTCAGTCAATAGGCCTACCAGAGATGGAAAATGCACGTGAGATGTTTTTTTTTTGTCTGATTTTCTACGTAAGATCTTTTTTAAGCTTGCCCATGTGGGTGCTTCCATTGCACCACTAGATGGTCCAATGGCCGTACCTAGTCATGATTTGAACTAGTTACTTCGGTGGGGGGTGATTTAGACTTTGCCAATTCAGAACGATTCAGATTCAAATCTTTTAAACTCAGCCTTTTGCATGAACAACACCGCAACAGCCTAAAGGCGTTGAAAAAAGTTCAAGTTCTGCATCTGAGACAGAACTTAAGCGAAGTGTGAAGTGTTAATGAACGAAGTATTAGTGTTTTTGCAGAAATCATGGTACCTGATACCACTGTAATTGGATCTGTCTTGCTGGTATAAAGAAAATGGGGCGATTTTTGAGGCTAGCGATGGAACACAGAAGTAGATTTTTGGAACAAGTAAAACAAATTAAACGGAAATTATGTTCGAAAATTATTATAATATGTTAGTGTTTGTGTTTTGTTTTTTTGGTCTGTTAAATTTTTGCCATGGCCCTCGGGCTGCTTATGGCAGTAAACTATCTATCTATCTATATATCTATATTACAAAACTACATGAACTATGTTATAAAGGCTATGGCTATAGCTGACCTACCTTCGTGACAAACTGGCCCAACGACGGTTAGCCACGTTCCATTTTTATCCTGAATATTCAATTTGTGCTTGGACCACTGTCCATATTGACATTCGGTCGTGTTGACCCCCTCCATGATAAAACCATCTTTGCATCTATATAGGGCCTTCATTCCATGATCGGTCTTTGGGGCAATCACAATGCCATGACGAGGCCGGGGAGGGAGTTGTTTACAGCGAGCTAGAAATAGTGCAAAGTCAATTTGCTGGAAGGAAGGCCGAAGATCACACGTTAGATAAAACGAAGGGGATAAGCTAAATACAAGGGGAGGGGGAGCTAGCTAATATAGCTGATTGAGTGGACAAAATTGGGTCAATAGATTCCAATCTGGAGGAACATTAGGCTGCAGGAAATCCCTACCAAGTGCGAACAAGGAACAACTGCGCATGGTATGGTAATAAGACAGAAAATACCTCATGGCCATAGGCTACTTGCTTTACCTTTTTCGACGGTAAAGACTTCACCTGTAGCCCTTTTCCTAGTCCGCCGATTTCTACTATTCAGTGCTAGAAGATGGTAAAGGTCTAACTGCTGTGGCTTTCACAGAAAGTTTAACTTCAGGCCGGATTGATGAATATGATGTTACATTTTGGTAGTCTTCGAGGAATTCGAGGACTTTTTGTCTGGCCAAAGCGATGTTTTTTTTTTGCTCGTGGAAGACCAGAAACCTACAATGCGTGAAATGGGGTGGAGTTTTGTTATTTATGTCAGAGTCCCAAGTAATGCAGTCAAGCTTCCGTTTCTTCAAACAATAGTTGCGTTCTTGCAGAAATCACGGTATCTAATACTACTGTAATTGGATCTGCATTTTGTCGTTTTTGCAGTTATCGCGATATCTGATACCACGGTTGCTTTGCAAAAACAACAGTTGCTAAACTTGCGCTTTTACAGAAGTCATCCCAAAAGAAATACTAATACCCACTCACATCACAAGTGCCAAACTTCTTTCCCACCAATTAGACAAAAACCCAGGCTCCTGTGTTGGTGATGATGAAAGTGAGATGAAGTTTTCAGATACCAAGGTCGTGACCATGGTATCTGAATGTCAGTTACCACGGTAGCTGCAAAAACGCATTTGACCATGGTACCAGATACCACGGTAACTGGGAAAGCGAATTTTGACCGTTGTATCAGATACCATGGTATCTGCAAAAACGCAACTAATGTTTCTGCTTTCGAGGGCAAAGTTCTAGCTGTCAGGGAAGTTTCTACTTGAATGCAGACTTTGATCAAAATGTGCTAAAGGTGTGCGACGGGTCCCTAGCCCGTAGCCCAGCTATCTCCTTCAAGTAATAAACAGAAAAACGTCCTTTCGGTTCGAAAGATGCAATAATCTACAGATTTGTTTATTCCAGCTAGAGCCTGAATAGTACATTGCCAAGAATGGCCGGAACAAGCTAAAAAATATCCTAGCTTAATCCATTTTTCGTAATTTTCGTATATATGATTCTCAAACAGCACGAACTGAACGTGTATTTGAAAAATATACACATATAAAAAGGTAGCATTTTTCCGAGGGTCCGAAAGTGCTGCCATATACCATTTACTAGCTAAATTCGATTATTTCTATTTCCGCGCTTGGGATTGAGACCCTGGAAATTGGACTGGTGCGCCCCGGAAGCAGCAACCAGAAAATAACACCATCATCATCCGCAAGCTACTCATCGGGATACAACATCCTTATTGCTTGCAAGTGCAATTTAAGGTAATTTAAGGTAAGCAACGGTTACACGTGTCGATGTTTAACTTTCAAAGTTTTATCACTGCTAAATGAATCGGAGCTTGGCCTGTGCTCGTTTCTACGTGTCTAAGTTCCCCTGGTTCATCTTTCTTCTTTTCAGCATTTCCCCCTTTCCTTCTACCTCATACTTTTCATTCGTTCTTTGACTACCTCGCTTTTCTCCCTATTTACTCTTCAGTGGAAACTCATCAAGAAAAATAAGGACATAAACATGGGGCATGTTGGGCAGCAGGAGCACACAAAAAGTTCACAAAATGCAATCCGTTTGTTTAGCGCTTCGCAAAAAGTTTCTTTATTAAACCCTGTCACATTTTCTATGCTGGCAGACTCCAAACTTGTTGTTACCGGGACTCGCCTCCGGCTAAGTGGAATTCCTACTTGTGTAATATTGAAGTTAGCTACAGGGTAAACTTCTCCAGTATCGCACCCAGCTCGCGAGCACGAGCGGCCGGAAGGGCATGTTACAGAAGGAACGAGTACTACTTCTCCAGTATAATACACTTGATGGCTATCTCGCCTTGCCGATGCAAAATCTCCGGCCTCTCCGGGTACCTAGCGGAAGAAAGGCAGGAATAGTATCACAGCTGCTCCCAAAGAGCGCCGTGATTGTTTGACACAGGAACTGAGTCGTTGAGCATGAGTCGTCACGGAGACGTTTACTCCTTCTTCCTGAGGATCACTGGCGTGTTTTGGACTTATAGAGGACTTATAGATAGTCATATAGAGTATTAGCTCGCGAGCACCTAGCGAACGGAAGTACTAAACAGAGGAATACTAAAGAGGAAACAGAGGCTACTAAAAAGATAACGGCAAACTAAATAGAAGAACGCTGCACCAGGAGGCAAGCTACTTAAAGTATAACCGAAAAGGATTAGGATAGGACAATCTAGTTACCCATCACTTATTCACTTAAATTGGCTTGAAGACCTGCTGAAAATGAGTTACTTCGTTGTTCCGCTATTCACGAATAACCGATTTTCAAATAGTGGAATTTCCGTGTGATTTGTGGTGCCTCTATGCGCTTGTACTTTTACGAGAAATATTTATCAATTTTTTTTTGTTCGGGCACTAAGCAATCTTCACCAATCTCACCACTGCCCACTGAAAAGCCGTATCTGTGTTGAGATGAAGCCAAGCCCAAGGCCGGCTTCGATATCGGTAAACTCCAAGACAAAGAAGTGCGGCAGACCCTCAACTTGGAACTGACAAACCGGTTTAACGCCCTCAGCTCTGATGAAAACCTAACCCCCGATAAGAGATGGGAGACCTTTAAAACAGTGATGGCAGAGACTGCCGAGGAGATCCTAGGCCGAGCAAAAATCAAACGACAGCACTGGATAACCGCTAGGACCCTGTCAATAGTCAGTGAGCGAAGACAAAAGATGGGCGGCCCTAAAGAAGAAACAAAGGAGCTACGCAGACAGGTAAAACGCTCTGTTCGTCTGGACCGCCGCCAAATGTGGGAAGATGCTGCCGAGTCGTTAGAGAAAGCAGCACGCTCACATGACACCCGCAAGCTTTACCAGATCCTGAAGGAATCCGTTGGTAAGAAAGCTGCTGTCTCAGAAACAGTCAAAGACAGATCAGGAAAAATCATTAGTTGTCAGAAGGAACGCTCAGCAAGATCGAAGGATCACTTTCAGATCCTCCTAAACCCATCCCCTTCACCTGCTCCTGATGCTCTCCCACCTTCCGTCCCTAAAGAGCCCTATGATATCGAGCTGGATACACCGACCAGAGCCGAAATACTAAAAGCGATCAAGACCCTGAAGAACCACAAAGCCCCAGGTGAAGACGGCCTCCCCCCGGAACTATACAAACAATGCCCTGAGGTCACTGCTGAACAGCTCCATGGCATTCTCAAAGAAGTGTGGAGGACCAACTCTTTTCCAAAAGATTGGAAGACATCAGTCATCCTCCCTTTCTATAAGAAAGGAGACAAAACCGAATGCAAAAATTACCGCGGAATAAGTCTTATAGACATTGCGGTCAAAATATTCGGGATCATACTCTTGAACCGCTTCAAAGGGGCAAGGGAGGAAAGAACTCGAGGAAATCAAGCCGGCTTTCGACCAGGTAGAGGCTGTACTGATAATATCTTCGCCTTTCGCCTCATTATCCAGCAGTTTGAAAGGTACAACCTACCCCTGATCTTGATGTTCCTGGACTTCATTGCCACCTTCGACTCTGTCACTCGCCACAAACTTTGGAAGATCCTAGAGAATGATGGAATGCCGCTGAAGTTTGTTGAACTGATGAAGGCATACTATGACGCGTCAGTGAGCCGAGTTAGAGTCTATGGCGAAGAAACTGAAGAATTCCTGGTTGAGTTCGGAGTAAAACAAGGGTGTGTCCTCTCTCCGACTCTGTTCAATTATTGCGTCGATTGGGTGCTTGAAAATGCACTATCGTCTTATCCAGGAGCTCAGATCGGACAGAATCTCTCACTGACTGACCTCGATTATGCGGATGATGTTGGCCTCCTGTCAGACCCCGTAGAAGCCCAAAACATGCTTGACAACGTGGTGGCCTGGGCAGACCTGATCGGCTTGAAAGTCAGCACAGAGAAAACGAAATTCATGGCTATTAACCACGACACAGGACCATTCTCACTACTGTCAACCAAGTTCAGCTGGAAAAAGTCAACCGTTTCACATACCTAGGCTCCCAGCTTTGTACTGACGGATCTTCCGACGCTGACATCCAACAGAGAATACAGAAAGCGCAGACAGTCTTTGCCTCCCTTCGAAAACCCTTATGGAATCGCCGCGAAGTCAGTGTCCGAACGAAAGCTCGAATCTACATGGCACTAGTCCGCACCGTTCTCCTTTACGGATGCAAAACATGGTCGGTAAAACTACAACATGAGAATACACTGAAGGTGTTTGAGCATACCTGTCTGCGAAGAATTCTCAGAGTACAGCTACGTGACCGTATCTCCAACGCGGATATACGTCGAATGTGCAATATTCAGAGAGATGTTGCGCTCACTATTAAAGAACGCCGTTTGAAATGGTTGGGCCATGTATTACGGAAACCGCCAGAGTACCTGCCTCGCCAAATACTTCTAGTTGAGCCTATTAGCTCTTGGAAGAGACGCCAAGGAGGACAGAGGAAGAACTGGTGGAACCTGGCCAAGTCAGACCTTGAACCTATCGGGGGTTTCAGAAAGTTCGGTCACAGATGGTCAACTCAGTGGCTCGCTTTTGCAGAGCAGCTGGCAGAAGATCGAACAACATGGTCCAAGAAGGTCTCCAAGATCATCGATGCCGGGCGAGGTGGAAACACCTGATTCCCGCCACAAGTACAAGTACAAGTAAGTATCTGTGTTGAGATTACAATTTCCCGCGTCGTAGTAGAATTTACGCTGTGGGGACGGCTGGAGATATTCTGAGCCTCATAACTAGAGCAGATAATGGAAAATCAAAAAACCTCTGCAGAATCCAAATAATTCAGTGTATCCAGTTAAATGACACACAAATGAGTTGGCTTTTCAGTTAAACTTTAAAGGAGGAACGATATGCTTCGTTAATCCAGTCGCTCGATTGGTCACAAGTTCTGAGCATGCACACGACGAGGGGCAGGACCCCGTTGTACACTCTCAGAAGTTTCACAACAGAGAACACAAGGATGCGTGGTTTCAACAGACAGCACACAGCAGACAAGACTTGGATGCAATCTGTTGTCGCGACAAACATTATACATGAAATGTTATGCATAACAAGCATTGTCAGGAAGAGCCGAAAAACCACCAAAAAAGGCATCTGCTGAATTTTCCGATATCATGACGACCAACAAAAGAGTCAGCAGGTGCTTTTTTGGCAGTTTTCGGCTCTTCCTGGCAATGCTTGTTACGCATAACATTTCATGCATAAAGTTTGTCGCGACAACAGACAACATCCCAAGTGTTGTCCGTTGCGCGTCGTCTGTTGAAACCGCTCATCCTTGCGTTGTCTGTTATGGAATTTCTGACAGTATTGTCGCGACAAGCGTTTTGCATGAAATGTTATACATAACAAGCATTGCCATGAAGAGCCGAAAAACCGTCAAAAAAGGCATCTGCTGAATTTTCCGATATCATGACGACAATAGCAGTTATGTTTCTTATTTTAGTCAATCGGTTGGACACGAGTACTACATCATTCACTGTCAGAAGTTACATAACAGATAACACGAGGATGCGCGGTTTCAACAGATAGTGCTTAACAGACAACACTTCGGATGTTATCTGTTGTGTTTAAAAACGTTATTCATGAAATGTTATGCATAAGATGCTTTGACAGGAAGAGCCAAAAACAGTCAAAAAAGCATCTACTGACTTGTTTGTTTCTCGTCATGATGTCGGAAAACTTAGCAGCAAGGCCGTATCCAGGGGGGTTCGGGGGTTCGACCCCCCCCCCCGGAAACCCACAAAAGTAATAGTTTTTTGTAGGCTTTAACCTCTGATCTATATTTTTGTACTTTTTGGTCCGACCCGTGGGCAAAAACCCCCCGAAATAAATTCCGCGGGCAACCCCCCCTCCCCCCCCCGAAATAAATTCCTGGATACGGGCCTGCTTAGCAGATGCTTTTTTGCGGTTTTTCGACTCTTCCTGATGGCAACGCTTATTATGCATAACATTTGAAACACAACACAAAAATCCAAAGTGTTATCTGTTATACATTATGTGTTGAAACCGCGCATCCTCCTGTTATCTGTTATGAAACTTCTGACAGTGTTGTTGAATCCTCACCCTGGTCATGCGCGTACCTTCTCTTAAACTCGTAACCGAGCGATCGACTAAAGACGGAACGAGATGGTGCATCGTTCCTATTTTAGTAACCCTTTAGAAGAAGGGCTGAGTTTTGTGGAAATCGTTGACCACGGTAGACTACGTCCTCAAGGAAAGCGAAAAGGTGGCTTAACGGTCCTGCGAACCCGATAGCTTGGAAAATAGGGGTAAGAAAGTAAGAAAACGGCCTTGTACCTGCTCTACGCTCAACTCCAATAAGGGGTCAAGGTAGACCATTCTAAGATTGCTGACGCACTTCTGACTGGTTTAAAACTGGATTTTCATGAAAATTTGAATTCGTATACGAGTAAGAAATGACACAAAACTGTACAGTATTTCGAGAAGACGATGAAACTATGCCTCTTATTTCCTTTCCGCACCGGTGGTCCCGCCGAAGGCTGTTCTAAAAATAGATCGTACAGACTTGTGCATGTAACAAGACCAAAGGTTTCGATAGGATCCCAAACATTTAATATTTGACCCAGACAGCTACGTCTTGTCTACGCCAGATCCAGTCTTCGCCAGGCTAATCACCCGAGAACATTAAGTTCAGATATACCAGTATAAGCCATATTTATTTTGACGAAACTGATCGAAACTTCCTGCTTTACTTCTGCCAAATTTCCAGTTTCGGCCGAATTCCGAGCGAACTACTTGTCCAGCCAAAAAAAGATAGTTCAGAAACGAATTCAGCGCATCTCCTTATCCCTACAAAGAACATCTAATCAACTTCAAATAAAACTTAAACTTATACAAAAATCCGGTTTCAACCGGATTCCGGACGAACTATATGTCCGGGTAAAAAATGAATGTCATAATACAGATTCAGCGTCTCTTCTTACCCTAAAATCTATCATCTAATCAACTTCAAACACAAATTTTACTTTTAACAAAATTTCCGGTTTCGGCCGGATTCCGGGCTAACTACTACTCCGTCGAGAAAATGGTTTTCAACATCGTGTTCAACATGTCTTCTAACCCCTAAATCAAACATCTAATCAACTTCAAATAAAACTTTTACTTTTAACAAACTTTCCGGTTTTGACCGGATTCCGGGCGAACTACTTGTCCGGCGAGAAAATGGTTTTCACCATCGGGTTCAGCATGTCTTCTTACCCCATAATCGACTATCACATTAGCTGTTTCAAAATATTTTGTTTGCCCCTTAATTTAAACCCCCTCCCCCACCCCTAAATGTAGGGCTGCAGTGCCCATCTACGAACTTGACCTTACTCTTGACCCAAAGAATCCTCACACCAAGTTTCATCAAAATATCTCATTCTCTTCGAGAGTTATCGTGCTTACAGACAGACGGACAGACGGACAACTTTTGCGATGTCATAGGTATCCGTCACTAACGTTTTGGGATCCCAAAAAGCTCATGAACGAAGCTCGGAAAAGTGTACTATGCTTGAGGAGTAGTACACTCCAACTTAAAGGAACAGTAAACTTGACTACGCAACTTTCGGCCATCGAATCACCCGGGGGGGGTTGGATAAATATACAGGGTCTTATTGTCGACAGAATGCCCCTTCTTTGTCATCTCGACCCCCCTCCTTAGTGTTCCCAAAGCTAGCTGGCAGGCCCTTGCCCCTTATGCACTGTAATTATGCACTCATGTACTGTAAGAGTTCTTCTTTTTACATGTAGACTACAGAGTAACGACCTCCCCGACAAGGCGGCCGGGGTTCGATTCCTAGTCACCGCACACAAATCTTTTGCTTTTGCGAACCTTTTGCTCAAAGTCGAATTCTCGGAAAATGCCCGGAAACTGCAATGGTCGTTACGAGAATTTTTCTTACTCTCAAGATCGACTCAGGGTACATTCTTGATATGTTAACTAGCTCCCCGAGTCAAGTTTGAGTCAAGTTTTCTGTTCCTTTAAGAGTACTACACGGAAGGTACCGTCTGCCGATCCTCAGGAAAAACTTTTTAACAGGAGGAAAGACGGCCAGGCGAAGACCTACCTTCGCCCTCTTTGCAAGATGGAGAAGGAGAATTTGGCTCACTTCCTCCCAGAGAGCCAAAGGTTTTCGCATTTGAAGGTTAAATTTGTTTGGGGTACGGGCTTTGCTTCCCGGTATTTTCAAATCAACGAACCCGAACCTCACTGTGAAAGTTGGTAAATGAGTACAAAAGCGTATGAACGTCGAACAGAAAGTTTGGTAGGTTGACTACGGTATAACGTTTTCTTTTCTATGATGCTATCGATGTTAATCTTGTACTCTTTCGGCTGAAACATTATTATTATTTATTACACTCCGGAGGTTCAATTTCAATTAATCCTCTCGGCCAAGCTGACCGAGCTGCCGCGAAAAAATAGGAAGGACAATGCCCATGTTCTTCTGGTTTTCTTCTTCTTCTTCCTCCGAGACAGGAGCTTTTGATTGAAGGGGAGCCCTGTTTTGTTTGACAATCGAAGCGCAGTAGCCATGTTCTAGCAACGTTAGCTTCATTGACGAACATAGCTCGGACTTGTAAAGCTTGCTTAATACTGTCAACGAACAAGTCTCCGACTTTTCGGCTTAGAAAAATTTAAACAATGTTAACTTCGTCATAAGGCTCCGACATTTGGACTTGGAAAAGTCATAGCCAACTGGGCCCTTCCTATTTTATGGATGACGATTAGGTGAAAGTAAGCGGGGGACTAGTATTTTCGCCGGACAACTTTTGGCGTCGCTCCCTAGGTGCAACACATGACTATTCGTCCGGTCGTTTCTTCGTAATGCAATTCAACGAAAAGGAAAGATTGGTTGCTTATCCGAAAGAAGCCAAGTGGTTCGTCCGCATGAGGCTAATCCCTGTTTACGGCACGTTTATGTGTTTTGATGAAAGGATAACTAGATAAGGGAACTGGAAAAATTATTGATGGAATCGGATTTGAATGAGGGTCAAATGGGAATATGAACAAAAAAGAGAGCAGACATTTAGAGATCGCCGGAAGAAAAAAAATATAATGCTGCCTTTTGGAGTAGATTAGCTACTGGCGGTAGATTAGCTATACTGGCGGAGCGTCGAGCCCCATCTCCCCGACACCAGCACGATGAAAAATTCTTTGACTGTGTAGTAGTATGGTAGTTGTACGAAAAAGTTGCATGGAATGGTATGTAGTAGTATGGAATACTTTGATAAACATGCCTCCGACTGGGTTAATCTTCTGTAGTAGTATTCGATAGCGTTCAGTTTGCTATATAGCAGTAGCATGTATCCTAGTAGCTACAGCTACTAATGCATGCTAATTTTTCCTACTGCTCCATACGACTAATTCCCGAAGATTTTGCATCGGGAGGTTGGAAGACAAAATGACATTGCCCAATTGCCAGGAAGAGCCGAAAAACCGCCGAAAAAGCAGCTGCTGACTTTTTTATTTGTCGTCATGGTATCGGAAAAGTCAGCAGATGCTTTTTTCGGTGGTTTTTCGGCTCTTCCTGACAATCCTTGTTATGCATAACATTTAGTGCATAACGTTTTCAAAATTCGAACAGATTACATCCCAAATGCTGTCTGCTGAAACCGCGCATCCTTGTGTTATCTTTTATGAAACTTTTGACAGTGTAGATTGCGGGTCGATCCTTTCTCAATTTTCAGTTTGCAATTATAACAAGACCAAAGGTTTCGATGGGATCCCAAAAATTCAATATTTGATCCAGACAATTAGGTTTTGTCTTCGCCAGACTCCTTGAACATTTTTACTCTTAAAATTTAGAAACAGATTAAGGCCAAATAGCTAATCATCAGATATGGATTCAGCATCTGTGATCGAAACGATCCTGCCTTACTTCTGCCAGTTTTCCGGTTTCGGCGAAATTCCGGAATTATTTGTACGGCGAAAAAAAGCTCACAACAGCGGAAATCCAACATCTAATCAACTTCAAATAAAAATTTAACTTATGACAAATTTTCCGGTTTCAGCCGGATTCCGGACGAACTACATGTCCGGCTAAAAAATGATTGTCATATACGGATTCAGCATCTTTTCTTACCCCTAAATCGGACATCTAATCAACTACAAATACAACTTTGACTTTTCACAAATTTTCCGGTTGTGGCCGGTTTCCGGGCGAACTACTTGTCCGGGTAGAAAAGGATTTTCACATGAGTGTCCAGCATGCCTTCTTACCTATAAATCGAACATCTAATCAACTTCAAATAAAACTTTTACTTTTAACAAACTTTCCCGTTTTGGACGGATTCCGGGCGAACTACTTGTCCGGCGAGAAAATGGTTTTCATATCCGTGTTCAGCATGTCTTCTTAATCCTTAATCGACTATCTCATTAGCTGTTTAAAAATATTTTTTTGTTCCTTACTTTGACCCCCCCCCCCGTCCCACTCCTAAATGTAGGGCTACAGAGCCCATATGGGGAAAGAGCCCATATGGGGAAAGAGCCCATATAAGGGAAAGATCGAGTTCGCATATATATGCGAACTCGATCTTCCCCTTGACCCAAAGGATCCTCCCACCAAGTTTCATTAAAATATCTCATTCCCTTCGAGAGTTATTGTGCTCACAGACAGACAGGCAGACGGACAGACGGAGAAATTTTGCGATGTTATAGGTATCCCTCCACTTTGCGTTTTGGGATCCCAAAAAGGGTTGGACAACTTACCGGGCGTACAGCGTGGTATGACGCTCCACGTCCCATTGTGACAGACCGTTGGAGCTCCAGTTGCTTCAAACCTATAGTCGCAGGTGATATCCAGGACTTGACTGTGGCGGAGGACAGCCCCGATAGAGTGATTCGTTGCTTTTCCATTCTCAACAGCCGGGACAATGCATGGAGCTAAAAGAAAGAAAAGTCACATTTGGTTTGTTTATTGTTTTTTGGGTCAGTTGTTAGCATTAGGCTAGGATTTTGTTATTGAACGAATAAATCGAGAGCATCAACTATACGTGGCATTTTTGTACGTCATGGACACGCTCGGCACTTTTATAGACCGTTTGCCATTTTCCTCGCATTAGGCTAGGATTTTGTTATTGAACGAAATAAATCGAGAGCATCAACTATACGGGACATTTTTGTACGTCATGGACACGCTCGGCACTTTTATAGACCGTATGCCATTTTCACTTCAATAGAATTTTACCCCTCGTTACATGCAAATTACCTTCTAGATATTTGCCCACTACGTAAGCGGGTTACCATTTAGGCGATAAGTCACACATTAACGTCTCCAGATACAGAGTCAGATCTGCGAATGAAATAACAGAGACGTACTAAAGAGGAAGTAAATTACATGCTACAATACCTTTTACATTCGGATAGATCTAGCCACTATATTCTCACGGGAATTAGTTTGTTTTTGTTAGTTTGTTTGTTGTTTTTCGTTATTTATCGTTTGTTTTTCTTATAATACTCCGTACTTTGTGTTTTACACTTTACGGGTAATAAAGTTCATTCATTCACTCATTCTACCCATGTCATAATAATAATAATAATTTACAGAAAAAGCCAGATACGGCCATAAAACAGATGCCTGAGGCACAAAAAAAATTCAGACCACCAATATAAAACGCAAACTATTTTTTTCTACAATGCATTTAAAACAAAAAACGACCTCACGCATTAACTTCTTCGTAAACTACCTTCCTTATTGTGCTGACAATTAAGGATTCACCACCTTCGATTTCAAACTAGTAAATGTTCCATGAATTCAAACGAGCATAACGCCCTATTCTGCTTCAATACAGTCGTCTGGCATACTATTGACATCTGACATCCAGTTTGGTGACATCCAGTTTAGTGTTCTACTGACATCCAGGTTAGTGTTAACAGATTCCTAAGAAATCTATGGAGGCGGAATGATCGAGGGAGTTATTGGATTTGTATTATTGTCCCGCCGCTATAAACTTCTGCCAATCTCAGTAAATTAATTCTTTGAGGCTGAGGCTGACATCACTGTGTATAAGGCGGAGGCGTTCTTTCTGAGTTCCGTAAGGAAGGTAGTAGAGTAGTGTGACAGTCGACTGTACTGAAGCACAACAGGGTGTTACGCTCGTTCAGTTCAGGGAACATTTCCTAGTTTGGAATCGAGAGTGATGAACCCTTAGTTGTTTTGACACTGTGCTTGTCCTGCCGCTATAAACTTCTGTTAGTCTCAGTAAATGAATTTCAAATGACGCATTTGAACTGATCCACAGTTTCTAGGTTCACAACGCTTTCAGGAAGATGACAGCGCCGAATGGAGGCAGTTGACGAAGCCCAGCTCTATTTTGCTCCGCGCTGGAAGTTACTTGCCTGGAAGTTTAGAAAGTTGCTTTCAACGATATCGATTATCGTACATAAGACGTATCCGTAGTATAGTGAACTGAAAGACAGAAGTGCTCCTCAGGCGGTCTCTGAACCCTCGACCTTTGGAGCACAAAGCCACGGCTCTAACTATGAGCTACAGAGAAGCTTATGAGCACTGTTCGCAAACCACTACAGTGGTCAGATAGAAGCGGCTATTTCAATAGAGATCCCGTTAGAAAGCAAATTCACCTAGGCAGTTCGCATCCGCATGTAACGGGACTGGATAATATTACGTAACGATGGAATGTTCGTTATTCAAGACTTTTACAGTAGTTGCGTTTTTGCAGATATCACGGTTTCCGATACCACGGTCTAAAGTCGTTTTTGCAGTTACCGTAGTACCTGATACTACGATCAAAAAGCGTTTTTGCAGTCATCTTGGTAGCTGGCCAGTAACCGTGGTATCTGATTTTTTATCTGAAAGAGTCATCTCACTTTCATCATCACCAACACAAGCGCCTAGGATTTTGTTAAATTGGTGGGAAAGAAGTTTGGCAATTGTTATGTAAGTATATATCAGTATTTCTTTTGGGTTGACTTCTAACAGCGCTACTTCGGCAACTTTCGTTTTTGCAAAGCAACCATACCACGGTAACTGCAAAAACGACAAACTGCAGATCCAGTTACCGTGGTATCAGATACCATGGTATCTGCAAAAGCGCAACTAATAGCTTACACTTTTGCCGTAAAAGTCCCTTTTATAACATAACATCTTTACGTAATTGTAGGCGTATCGAATCCTCACCTAGGCACTGCGGTACAGGATAGCGCCATGTTCCATCCTTCTGACATATGCTCGAGGTGTGTCCTATCAACTCCATTCCGTCGTAACAACGAAAAATCACCGAAGAGCCCAAGGCGGTGCCGCCTTCAATGTTCTCAATCCAGCCGTTGTAGAGTATACCCGGAGGGCCACAATTGATCTCTGAAAGAAAACAAGAACTGATGACCGAACATAAATCTGTATAGTCCAGGGTCTGCATCAGCGGAGGTGTAGTTAATGTTGGCGTAGTGGATAGAGTCTTAACAATAAAATGTGTCTCCCTCAAAGTTCATCAATCTGCACGATGGAGTGAGTCGGGAACAGATTCAATGTTTGAGATGTATACTTGTCAAATATTTCCTGTTAGAGTATTGCAACGAAATCTTCGAATTTCCTCTGGGATTCCTTAATCTTTTCAATAATTCCTAACTAGTCTCCGATTTACTAGTCTCCGACCACTCTTGATTCTAAAAAAAATATGAAATTTTTTTTAAAATTTTTCCACAAATTGATATTCCAGCTTGAGCGGCTTCAGCCTGAAGAGAATCCTTGCCTTGTAGGGCCGAAATATAGCTCTAATCAAATTCAGCTGACGTATCCGTTCTGCACTGTCAAAGATTTTTTTTGTTCCAAAACGCATTTGAAGCCTCTCGTTTCCTCTGGTGGTTTTGTTGTCCAGTTTCATTGAAAGCTACCCAAGCTTGGATCACCCTGAACGTACGACTTATTCCGAAATAGTCATCCCTCCCCTCGACAGAGACGACGGATGAAGAGCTGAAATATCTTACGAAATATGAAGAGTCTCCTACCGAAAATTTCGATTTCAGGAAATTTGTTAGTTCCCCAGTCCCCACATGGAAACTTTCTATTGCCCAGCTGCATCCGACATCGTAATTTAGATTTGTTTTCGCTTTGACTCCATTCCCGCTTTTTCAGTCCCATTTTTGTTCTACGTTCATTCCAGCCTGCTTCAGCCAAAGCTGGCTGCGAATCATAGGGTCTTCCCAACATAATTGGTACCAGCAATGTCGAACCGTCCACTATCTCTAGAAGCCTATACCCTGCGCCGCTCAACCAGGGCTCAACGCGGCTGCTCGCAGGTCTGGATCCAGGAATTTATTTCGGGGGGGGGGTCTACCCGCGGGTCGGACCTAATCCATATCAAATAGTAAGACCAAAACATAAATCAGGGGTTAAAGCCTATAGAAACGGTTATTTTTGTACGTTTCGGGGGGGGGTCGAAACCCCTACCCCCCCTCGGATACGACCATGGCTACTAGTTTGCTCAGTCCAGGCCTATTCGCCACTCAAAATAACATTTTCATATTTTTCCCACACAGATGGCACTGTGTATCATAAGGAAAATCTGGATCTTGCACACTTAATTTTTGGGAGGCGAAGGTTAGTGTTCGATCTCGTTGATACATGAGATGATGGCGACAGAGATATTAGGTCCATATATGAATAATATGATGAAAGCAGACAGCGATCTTAATTTATTTAAAAATGAACACTTGCAGAAATAGCAAAAGTGGACTGGAGAGATTGGCGTGCCTCCTGGGGTCTTCGGATCCTAACAACTTAGACTTCGAAATTTCAACTGCCTATGAGCCTCCACATGATTTAGTCCGATACTGCTACCCATCCTTGAATTACCACCCCTTCCTTCCCGCTTTGCCTGGCAGGTTACAGATAAGAAACAAGCTTAACGATCTTTGGAAATACCACAAGAACCTAAATTCCGGCGGAAACCATAGGGAAACCTTTTATTACCTACTGTACCCTTCACTGTAGCCTTTCATGTCGCAATAAAAGATTTAAACAGTTTCCGAGGCCAAAATGAGGCAGAAACTTCTACGAATATTTCAGTGCTTTCGAACTGAACAAAGAATGTATCTGAAAGCTCGAGAGGTTTTCCGGTCTTGAAAGTGCACTAAGAAGTTTATAGCTGAAGACCTGCGCAGAAAATGAGCATCTATGAAAGCAGAGACTGCTGAGACTTGGTTTCTTTTGAAATGGAGGATGCCATTACTTTTTGTTTGATGTTCCGCAGATTTTTTGCTTCACATCCGTAACAACAAACACGATCTCTAAGAATGCTGCGAGATTACGACTTTAAAAAAAAAAGAAGATAATATTCGTACTCTAGAGCCCAGATTAAGAATCTCCAATAAGAAGGGTCCAGCTTGGTGCCCACAAAACGCGAATCTTTTCCGCGACGGGAAAACATCCAACTTGAGGCGCATTCTCGCCGTTCCCTTCGATTCCCCGATGAGTCCTCGGGGAACGGTGAGAATTCATCGGGGAATCGAAGGGAATGGCGAGAATAGAGGGAGTCACTCCACGCGGACTCCGCGTACAGAAAACAGCGAGAACACGGGAATGCTTACAAAATGGATTTTGTTCGAAAAAAAATATGCAGTTGAAGAAATTAGCCTGGATCCACTTTATTTTTGGTTTTGCTTATTCTGATTGTTTTTAATTAATTTTACATTGCACCAACACCCTGCCAACACCAGCAAAATTAATTATACCTATGGTTCACACTGCTGCGATTTCGCGCAAAATTCTGCGTCATGCGACATACGACACAAATCGTGTGACAAGTGACGCAGAACTGTGCGTTTTGCCGCAGTGTCGGATGCGTTGAAAAATTTCAACTCATCCGACACAACGCATGCGATTTTTTTAGGGAAAGAAAAGAAAGAACAAACATTAGTTAATTTTCAAGACTAGAAGTTGCTCTACCTTGTTCTGTTTGTAATCCTAGGATGGCTGAATGCAAAATATCTTCTGAATAAACTTGTATTAACCTGTTTTGAACAAGATGACCTATAGGTTTTGACTGAAAATTTCCTAATGCTGGTCCTCGGGGAACGGCGAGAATACGCATTTGGAGTTGAATTGGCACGGCGCCAATTTTGTCCGCTACACTGTAAAAAAAATCTCCACTTTCTGACAACTTAATCAGTCTTCGCATTCTAGCGTTTTAATCCTCTATCGGATTTTAACTCTCCGAATTCGGAATAATAATCTCCAGGTTCGGTAATGTACAATCATTAAAGTCCTAAGTAGGAGAGACTTTTTACAGTGCATATAATATCGACGCCAAATTCGCCTAGGCGAATGCGAACCTTGTGGTCTGTGGGCAACAAGGTTTAGCACTCAAATTGTAATCGTTCACGATTTCAATTGTGCGTCACTCTGTGTTCCAATGTTCCAGTTGGAATATCAATAACGCAATGTAAAAATGGCTAACACTCAAAATGCCCACGACTCAAACTGCCTACTAAAAATGCCAACAACTCAAAATGCCAACGAATCAAAATGCCCACGACTCATAATGCCCACGACTGAAAATGCCCACGGTTCAGAATGCCCACGATTGGATTATTTGAGGTGTTCAGAACGTAGTAAACTTGAATTAGGGGTGAGTGAGCAACAGGAAGAATGTAATAGACGGAGTATCAGAATGACGATTATCGTATGTTGAACTGGTATAATCTCAATTATAATATAATTCTGGTAAAATACTTACAAGAAACATGTGTATTGGCTCGTGGTTAGTTGCCTCAAAAGCGCTGTGCTTTCTTGAGGAAGCCTCTGTCTGATAAGGAACCCCCCTTGGAACTTCTCTTTAAGTGCTTTAACTTGCTGGTCTTTTGGATCGTTCTTCAAGGAACAGTAAAATAATTCCTTTCAAAACCTTTTCCGTGATTAATCCTACCTCTTGTAATCTCGTAGTCCGCATTATCAGGATGAAGTTGGCATCCCCTGTGGACAGTTTCAGCCGTCGGCATTTTGAACCAGACGACATTAGCCTCCCCTGTGACCATTTTGAACTGTTGGCATTTGGAAGTCGGCATTTTTAAGCCGCCAGCATTTCGGACGATTTCGATTTCGGGTGTTCCACATCTGAATTGTGGGCATTTTGAGTCGTGGGCATTTTGAGTCGTGGGCCGTGGGCATTTTGACCGTGGGCATTCTGAACCGTGGGCATTTTGATCGTGGGCATTCTGAGCGTGGGCATTGTGAGAGTGGGCAAAAAGATCGTGGTGATTTTGGGAACCACCCGTAAAAATAAGCCAAATGCCTCTAAAAAGTTCATCTAAAACCTTGCTCACAATACTGCTGACAGAAGGTCCCTCATTCTTCAAGGCATCGGCAGAATCGCTCATTACGCCTTCAAATGGAAGGACGTTCCAACAGCTAAGTCACAGCTCAGTTAATCACGGAAAGACGGGCAATTTCTGGAGCGCCGGTAACACAGCTTGATTTTATATCAATGAAAAAAAAAAATCCGCCAATCCACTAGAAAGTGGATTGGGTATCAGAGAGTAAATACCCTCTGATTGAAACGACAAGCTAGGCCCGACTGGTTTCCATTCGTGATTTTTACAGAATTCATTCATTTCACCCTTCCCAGATCCCCGAAATCCCTCAAAGAACAAGGATCCTCCATATCCATTTCACGATAGTCTTAATCGTGTTTCCGATATGGACCTTTCTTTTTTAAAGGGGTGCCATTTTCCCATTCGCGCTCACAGTCCAGGGATTTCTCATTCCTAACACTAAAGGAAAATCGGCGGTTGCGTTGAGATACGAAACACTGTAGTACTAATTGTCAACAATTAATATAGTAGAACTTAAAAAATCCATTTAAGCCTCTACGAAATAACGTAAATTAGGGGAGGAGACGGAAGCCCCCCCCCCCCCAGAATTCTTGGTGGTGCTGAGGACCTCCTTTAATTCTCGATCACTTAATAGTATCCATGAATGTGGCTACAGATTGTCCTGTATTTTGTTTTTCAGACACATAGGCGGGGGAGGGGGGGTGACGATCCGAGCAGGCATAACAATTTTTCAACGGAAGATTCGTCGTTTTTAAAACCATTGACATTTCTTTAGAAAACAAACCTGAGCTCCACCTTCCTGCACTGGAGCATTTCTGAAAGTTTAAAGAACAAATTTCGACCGAAGGATGAATAAAGCTCTAAGCTATCCCACGTTCAACGAACCTCAGCTAACCTAACCATTGGTTTCCAAAGAGACTGTATCTCGAAATCGATCTCGAAATTGGCTGCAACACCGCTTTTATGCCACTTAAAAAGGATGGAAGTAGAGTTAAACCAAATTAAAAAAAAGTAGGAAATGTTTAATAATTATGGCTGCTCTAGGACTAAAAAATCCAGTCATAACCCGAAGTTTTTGTCGCGGATCCCGAAGAACTGGAAAGAGAAATAAACGTTCAAACATGGACTCAGCATATCTTCCGATCTCGAAATACACCAAACTCACTAGTTTGAATTGAGTCATTTTTTTTTCACTCACAACTTAATCCCCTTCCCCCGCAGACAGGCGGACGGATTGACAGACGTGCGAGAGGACAGACGGACGGACAAACAGACAAACGGATGGATATGAGGTCGAGCGAACGAACGAACAGTGAGACAGATCGTGAGACGGGTAGACAGACAGACGAACGGACGGACATTCAGACGGTCTATCGGATGCACGGGTTGGAAAATTTACAATGACCTGTCGCAACGTCCAATCTAATCGCCAGCTACTCACCTTTACAAAATGGTTCTTCTCCAATCCAATGTTTATCAGAGCCACATCGTCTCGTCGGGTTCCCCATGAGGTGAAAGCCATATTTACATTCGTAGGAGACAACGGAATTGTAAGAAACTGCTGTGAAGATGGCTCTGCCATTTGCCGGACTCTCGGGGATCGGGCACTGGACAGCTGGAAGAAATATTGAAAAGCAGAATTAATCCTCCGAACAGATCTTTACTAGCCTTGATCTTGGTCTTCCGTCAAGTGTGTTTCAGCGAAATTCATCCATCAACAATCCTCCTGGCACTAAAGTTAGCCAAAGTTTACGACAAGTTAGGCAATTTAATGCTGTGAAAGTTACTGTGAAAGTTAGTTCGGTAAAAAAGTATCAATCTCGGAAAGCCAGTATTCTTGTTTGATAATTAACTCACAAACGGCAAACGAAGTGACATCAGAACCATAGTGACTCAGGTTGTCTTTAAATGGGTTGTGCACTTGGTATTCTGCGAAATAAGAGGCTTAACAGCCGTATATGAGCATTATATTTTCTATTTTATTTACTTCTTCTTGTGACTTTCTTACTGTATTGTCTATGTTGCGTTTATTCTTTTCTTTTTTTTTTTGGGGGGTTACCCATTCCCAGGCACCTGCTGTACACCCTTTCCCGGGCCTGATCGAAATCAGCGATTATGACGATTCATCTTTCAAACGCTTCTAAAAATGCTTATTTTGATGTGCTAATACGTGACAACCGATGCCGGCACCGGGCACTTGCTGTACACTCAAATCGAGAGTGGGCAACCCCTCGTTTTTTTACACGGGATGAATAATGATGATACTATAAGTCCCTTACGTGAAAGCCAGTTCGTTTGAGAAAGTAGAATATGTGTATGCATGCATACAGAATAGGCCATTATAAACTGAAACTTTGTATTCAGTGGAGTGAAGGGAGGGGGAGGCTTAGGCAACGAGGAAGGCAGGAGAAGGTAATGAGTCAAATTACAATATGGAAGATCTGACAACTGTTACAAATATGAAAGAAAATAAACATAAAAGTCGGTTCGTTTCTTTCAGCAAGAATTTGGCGCCTTTATACCGAATTAGCTGTCCTCGTTACGAAATTTTCAGAATTATTGTTTGTATGATTTTGATTTTGATTTATTGTATAATTCAGGAACAAAATTTCGTGGTTATCCAACCAAATTGTTTGACCTTTGTCAGGTAAATGCGGTTACTGCTATGAATATGCGTAGGCTACCTATCGTTATAAGTGTTTGCATGTTCTTGTGCTTTTTCTCTAAAATGTACTCGCCGATTTTGGCGGATAGTAATAAAATAAAGAAAAATGTTTACGACCAGGAAGTTAAGAGCTGGCATACTCGGATGGTTTTGGCCAATCTTTGATGCTAATGAGGTCGGGTTAACGAAGAGCCATGGCCTCTTCATTTTTTAAAGGAGTTAGATCGGAAGTATTACAACATTTGCAGTCGCCAGTCTCTATGCCTACCAGTTAATTCCTACCAGAATTCAGTACGACCGTGTGATCATCTAGTGGTGCGATTCGGAAGCACCCATATGGACATAATCAAAACAGACCAACGAAGTTCGCCAACCAGTCAGCAACCAGTTCGAAGGAAGAGCATCAATGAAAAGTAAAAAAAAATACAGCTAAATACTCATAGCTAATTAGCCAATCAGTATAGGAATGCTTGCCATGAGCACAACTGCAGTTTTTCTTTCTGCACAATCCTAACACCGGCCAACATTATTCACAAAATAAGAAAATCAAATTCGCCGGTTACAGCAACAAGTTAGTATATAATTAGCTTTTTAATTATTAGAGATAATAGGGGAGCTGCGTGTTTGCTGCTCTATGCCACCATTCCAGTTTGGGTTCCAGCCTGGGTCTAGGTTGTTTCCAAGCTCTACGAACATCATTATATATTCCATTTTAAAGGAGCGGGTTCTTCTGGTGATATGATAGCAATCGGCGCGTGTGATGTGTGACAATTGCATTTGTTCAGTTCTCCATTAACAAGCGATGGTCGAACTGTTCTATCGAGATGTTCCGCTTGAAATTAGATTGGTAATCGTATTTTAGACAAGTTGGAATAAAGCAGGGAGCGTTATCTACAATAACGCTGCTTTAAGTGCCCACGTCTGATATTCCCACTAGTTGTATTTGTAAATGGTATGATGTGTATTTGCTGTGTTCTGCAGATGAGCTGCTAAATCTCGTTAGAACGGTTACTTCGCTAGAAAGTAATTTCAGTTATTTCTGGTAAATATGGCGACATAGATTTAGCTATTAATGCACTGAAATCTTAAAGGCGTTTTTCCGTGCTCCCACAAACAGTTTGTGGGTGGATTGTGGCTCGAAAAGAGTGTTTCCGCGGCCTTTTGTGCGGCCCACAAGTGTGTTTCCGCGACCGACAAGATTTTCGTGGCTCGCTTTGTGGCTCAAATTCGACAAACAACTGCCGAGGTGATTGTCGATATTGTGGCTCGATTTTGGCGGGAATGTGCGTGTCAATGTGAAAGCGGCTTTATCCGTAACTTTTCCCTTCCCCGCTCTCACGTTTATCCCTATTCGGAGAAAAGCCTCAACAGCCAGTAGTGAAGGACAGTCATTGTCTTCTATTAGGGGAAGACTGAGCAAATAAAACTTCTTTGTTGGGTCTTTGTCAAACACTAGGGGATGCTGGCTACTTAACAAGCCTAAACTGCTAAGTGCGGCGGAAAGCCGCGGTCTGTGCGTCCGAAAAGTCTAAGCTGGACAATGCTAATGACCACTGACGTGAATTTACCGCTAACACTCAAAATGCCCACGATCATAATGCCCACGACTCAAAATGCCCACTAAAAATGCCAACAACTCACAATGCCCACGACTCATAATGCCCACGACTCAAAATGCCCACGGTTCAGAATGCCCACGATTGGATTATTTGAGGTGTTCAGAACGTAGTAAACTTGAATTAGGGGTGAGTGAACAACGGGAAGAGTATAATAGACGGAGTATCAGAATGACGATGATCGTATGCTGAACTGGTATAATCTCAACTATAATATAATTCTGGTAAAATACTTACAAGAATCATGTGTAGCCTAATGGCTCGTGGTTAGTTGTCGCAAAAGCGCTGTGCTTTCATGAGGAAGCCTCTGCCTGATAAGGAACCCTCTTGGAACTTTTCTTTAAAAGCTTTAACTTGCTGGTCTTTTTGGATCGTTCTTCAAGAAACAATAAAATGATTTCTTTCAAAACCTTTTCCGTGATTAATCCTACCCCTTGTAATCTCGTAGTCCGCATTCCCAGGATGATGTTGGCCTCCCCTGTGGACAGTTTCAGCCGTCGGGATTTTGAACCAAGACGATATTAGCCTCCCCTGTGATCATTTTGAACTGTTGGCATGTGGAACTGTCGGCATTTTTAAGCCGCCAGCATTTCGGACGATTTCGATTTCGGGTGTTCCACATCAGAATTGTGGGCATTTTGAGTCGTGGGCATTTTGAGTCGTGGGCATTTTGAGCCGTGGGCATTTTAATCGTGGGCATTTTGATCGTGGGCATTTTGAACCGTGGGCATTTTGATCGTGGGCATTCGGAGCGTGGGCATTGTGAGAGTGGGCAAAAAGATCGTGGTGATTTTGGGAACCACCCGAATTTACTGCGCTCACCGAGTCACCGTGTATACTCTCAGCGCAGAACAAGGGAAACATATGATTTGAGAGAGGATTAGTTGCGAAAAAAAATTTGTTGTACTTCCGTCTTTCCTACCGCAGCTTAATATAACATTAAGGTTTATTTCCTACAAACTTCCCTTTGTTCGTTCGGCTGTATAGCCAGAACGAGAACACGAAATAAATGTATAATAGTATTAAATGCTTGTGTTGAGTTGTTTTTATTGACCCGTTCCAGAGATTTCATTCGTTACTGCGAACAAGAACAAGACCAAAGGTTTCGATGGGATCCCAAAAATTTAATATCTGATCCAGACAATTGGGTCTTGTCTTCGTCAGATCCAGTCTTCGCCAGGCTAATCATCTGAGAAAACCAAGTTCAGTTATACCTCTATAAGCCATATCTATTTTGACGATACTGATCGAAACTTCCTGCTTTCCTTCTGCCAAATTTCCGGTTTCGGCCGAATTCCGAGCGAACTACTTGTCCAGCCAAAAAAAGATAGTTCAGAAACGAACTCAGCGTATCTCTGTATCCCTATAAGAAACATATAATCAACATCAAATAAGACTTTAACATATTAAAAAAAAATCCGGTTTCAACCGGATTCCGACGAACTATGATGTCCGGGTAAAAAATTATTGTCATATACAGATTCAGCGTCTCTTCTTACCCTTAAATCTGTCATCTAATCAACTTCAAATACAAATTTTACTTTGAACAAATTTTCGGTTTCGGTCGGATTCCGGGTGAACTACTTGTCCAGCGAGAAAATGGTTTTCACCATCGTGTTCACCATGTCTTCTTACCCCAAAATCGAACATCTAATCAACTTCAAATAAAACTTTTGCTTTTTTAACAAATTCTCCGGTTTCGGCCGGCTTCCGGGCTAACTACTTGTCCGGCGAGAAAATGGTTTTGACCATCGTGTTCAGCATGTCTTCTTACCCCTAGATGAAACATCTAATCAACTTCAAATAAAACTTTTACTTGCAACAAATTTTCTGGTTTCGGCCGGATTCCGGGCTAACTACTTGTCCGGCGAGAAAATGGTTTTCACCATCGTGTTCAGCTTGTCTTCTTACCCTAAATCGATCATCTAATCAACTTCAAATAAAACTATTGCTTGCAACAAATTTTCCGGTTTCGGCCGGATTCCGGGCTAACTACTTGTCCAGCGAGAAAATGGTTTTCACCATCGTGTTCAGCATGTCTTCTTATCCCATAATCGACTATCATATTAGCTGTTTCGAAAATATTTTGTCTGTCCCTTAATTTAAACCCCCTCCCCAACCCCTAAATGTAGGACTACAGAGCCCATCTACGAACTCGACCTTACTCTTGACCCAAAGAATCCTCACACCAAGTTTCATCAAAATATCTCATTCCCTTCGAGAGTTACCGTGCTCACAGACAGACGGACAGACGGACGGACGGACAGACAGACGTTTTTTCGATGTCATAGGTATCCGTCACTAACGTTTTGGGATCCCAAAAATTAGCCTAGAGGCTATTATTTTATTTTTATAAAACAATTCGCCATTTCACCACGAAAACGTCATTTCTAGTAAGAATTGTGCTTTTATTCACCCACTCGTCAGTCGACCCTCCAAAATCCGCCACAGCGGTCACCTGTAATTTGACCTACCCGTCAGTTCGCCAACCCGTCACTCCACTACACCAGTTAGATCGGTAACCGTCCCTCAAAAAATCAAAGCGGCTGAACTCCTTTTTGGGATCCCAAAACGTTAGCGACGGATACCTATGATATGACATCGCAAAAGTTGTCCGTCTGTCCGTCCGTCCGTACGTCCGTCCGTCTGTCCGTCTGTGAGCACGATAACTCTCGAAGGGAATGAGATATTTTGATGAAACTTGGTGTGAGGATTCTTTGGGTCAAGAGTAAGGTCGAGTTCGTAGATGGGCTCTGTAGTCCTACATTTAGGGGTGGGGGAGGGGGTTTAAATTAAGGGGCAAACAAAATATTTTAAAACAGCTAATGTGATAGTCGATTATGGGGTAAGAAGACATGCTGAACACGATGGTGAAAACCATTTTCTCGCCGGACAAGTAGTTCGTCCGGAATCCGGCCAAAACCGGAAAGTTTGTTAAAAGCAAAAGTTTTATTTGAAGTTGATTAGATGCTCGATTTAGGGGTAAGAAGACATGCTTAAGACGATGGTGAAAACCATTTTCTCGCCGGACAAGAAGTTCGCCCGGAATCCGGCTGAAACCGGAAAATTTGTTAAAAGCAAAAGTTTTATTTGAAGTTGATTAGATGCTCGGTTTAGGAGTAAGAAGACATGCTGAACCCGATGGTGAAAACCATTTTCTCGCTGGACAAGTAGATAGCCCAGTATCAGGCCGAAACCGGAAAATTTGTTAAAAGCAAAAGTTTTATTTGAAGTTGATTAGATGCTCGATTTACGGGTAAGAAGACATGCTGAACACGATGGTGAAAACCATTTTCTCGCCGGAGAAGTAGTTCGCCCGGAATCCGGCCGAAACCGGAAGATTTGTTAAAAGTAAAATTTGTATTTGAAGTTGATTAGATGACAGATTTAAGGGTAAGAAGAGACGCTGAATCTGTATATGACAATCATTTTTTACCCGGACATATAGCTCGTCCGGAATCCGGTTGAAACCGGATTCTTTGTACAAGTAAAAGTTTTATTTGAAGTTGATTAGATGTTCTTTATAGGAGATACGCTGAATTCGTTTCGGAACTATCATTTTTTGGCTGGACAAGTAGTTCGCTCGGAATTCGGCCGAAACCGGAAATGTGGCAGAAGTAAAGCAGGAAGTTTCGATCAGTATCGTCCATATAGATATGGCTTATACAGGTACATCTGAACTTGATTTTCTCAGATGATTAGCCTGGCGAAGACCTGGCGAAGACAAGACCTAGTTTAACCTGAGGTCTGTTTGGCAGCCAACGTGATCTTCATATGAAACAATATTGAAAAGTGTAAATACACTTCAGATATGAAACTACCCATGGGACCGTATCTCTCAACTTATTTTTGAGATTCCTGCTGCTTGCAACTTCTAATGATGTCCCCTTGAATAGGATGCAAATCCCTCATTTACGGTAAATAACTCAGCACTTTCACCTGCCCTTATATACCAAAGTTCCCCCAATTACGCTAAACCCTTTGAAACTAGTTTTGAACTTGCCGACAAACTTTTCAGCTGCGAACAGCTGAGATTCGAGGATCCAGCTGAGAAAATGAGTTAAAGCGTCCATAATATTCTTTCCCGCTACTTTTTACATCCTCACGCCCTTAAAGCTTAACCGAAAAGGACTGGGATAGGACAATCTAGTTACCCATCACTTATTCACTTGAATTGGCTTGAAGAACCGCTGAAAATGCGTTACATGGTTGTTCAGCTATTCACGAATAATCGATTTTCAAATAGTGGAATTTCCTTGTGATTTGTGGTACCTCTATGCGCTTGTATTTTTGTAGTATGCCTTACATGAAAGATTTGCGAATTTTTTTTTTGTTCAGGCACTAAGCAATCTTCACTAACATCGCCACTGCCCACTGAAAAGCCGCGTTTGTGTTGAGATAAAAATTTCCCGCGTCATAGTAGAATTTACGCTGTGGGGACGGCCGCAGATATTCTGAACGTCATAACTACAGCAGATAGTGGAAAAAAAAAAAATCACTTTGCAGAATCCAAATAATTCAGTGTATCCAACTAAACGACACATACATAAGTTGGCTTTTCAGTTAAACTTTAATGAGCCTTTCGGCCAAGTTCTGCCGGGATAAGTGTGGACTTCTGTGCTTTTCTCGAAAACTTGGTCCCTGTTATAAATATACGGCCAAGTGCCGATTTGAATATCATGGTACAGAAATCGGAACCTCATATCTGTTTACAGTTTCCCGGGTATAGGGTCGAAACTTACGGAGCTTGCTGGCAAATTACCCCAGTCTACTTATAAATATCTGTCCGTCCACAGTGGCCTTACTCGTTTGCTTTAGTTTCTTGTGTTTTTTTTGTTTTATGAAGTGTTTTGTTTCTTTTACTGCTACTCCGCTTTGATTTTTTGTACCGGGTCAAAAATATATAATTAATAATATTATATACGCGCCATATTGTGTTAACAGGGTGTTACTGCTCAGGCTAGTTTAAACAGCTTAGTAACATTGGTACACGGAATTTCTACACTGGTGGATTTCGTTCAACCGCAGCCAGGTTTCTACTGTATGGTAAAACCAAGAACAAATAGTCTGATAGAACCTCCGTCTTTGGTCCCATGCAGCGACTATGGATACTCCGATAAAATAGCGGAGCTACAGTTACATGCTGTGAGGTTTGAGTTGATACCCGTCTACTTCCCTATACGCCGTCGCTCATTCGAGGTGAAAAACAGTGGGATGCCTTGCAGGCATGGAGAGCCCGCTCTACAGCACGTCACCCGTGACGTTAGTATGGCAGACAACCAATCAGCTGTGAAGGACGACTCCGACGGCGTTCGGATTCTTCTGCGGAGTTGTGCCACGATACAGCTGTTTGTAGAGATAACAATTATGATGTTCTGCGTAGCTCCTCCTCCTCTCGTTTGCATCGGGTTGGGTATCAGAATATATTCAACTCTGCATGGTCGTATCACAGAGATAGGGAGACGAAGGTTCTATCAGATTATTTGTTCTTGGTAATACGCAGCAATTCTTACAGAGTCTAGCCACTGGTTCCGTCGACAAACCAACCTCGGCAAAGATATGAATTCGGGGCCCGCAACAATCACACTCAAAATCTTAATGCGTCAGTAACTCGACATTCACTGCATTGTTACCATTAGCCACAGAACTCTGTGATTTGTCGAAGGTTTTCGATTCTGCGACTTAGGTTGTCAACTTTCTCCCACGTTAAAATCAAAGCTGTGACAAAATGTGTCTAATTCCGTGAGAATTCTGCGATTTTAAAGCTTTTTGGTCAATTTCGACGCAAATCTTTTCAGCAAAAAAGATTATTTGTTTTATTAACATTAGCTCGCCTTATGGCTAACTAGAAGTTTATTTTCGAAACCCATTGATTTTTATATCTGATTACGTGACGTATTTCTTTCTTTCTCAATTTTTCGCTCGTCCTGTTTTCAAGTCAAGTACCCACGAAATCAAGAACCCACGAAATATGAGCCACTTAAAAATTTAAATTATGAAACCTATACTGCCGGCTTAGGTGTAAAAAACGATAATTTAAAAACAAACATCATACATCTGTTCAACTACAGAAATCGACGAGTTTTTCCCTGAAACTGAAAAAGGAAAGAACATCGTGGGCAACCGAATGTCACAGGTTTTTGCGGCCAAAAGTCACAAGTTCCGTCCAACAGAAGTGGGAACACTGATTCATTGAGTTATGAGATCAACAAGTTTCTGAGCGGCAACGTAATCAGAAATACTTACGGATGCAGGAAGGTAGCTCTGTCGGGGTCCATGATCCATCAGCTTGACAATATCTATTGGCCCTTCCGACGAGGTCAAACCCTGGTTGGCAGACATATGTGATGCGACAACTGAAGGTGTAACAGTCGCCTTCATGTGTCCCATGTGGAATGTCTCCAGGAGGCCCGCAGGATACAGCTGAAAGAGCGGAAGATTCAATTACAACAACCCATCAAAAACTATTGATGACTGATTCATCGTGTCGATGAAGAATCGCCGTGTGCCCAGTGAAGAGCCAGAAACGTCACGACAACAAACGTTTTTATTGGTTTACACAGGATTTAATCAATTTCGAGGGTTCGTTTGGGTGGAGTTTCTCCTTCTTCTGGAGGTTCACTGGTGTGTTTGGGATTTACGAAGATCAAGCCGGTCGACAGTCGACTGCCGATGGTCCCAAAACCTAAGTTGGTAGCCGCGAAAGCACGCAGATCGGCTGGACCTCGATTGGCAATAGGGCGGAAGTCTCGAAAACATGGTTCGTACGTACGGACTGGACAGCTGCCTAAATGCGTCTTCTGTGAGCCCATATATCATAAAGGCAGTTTATACAAAACAATTGATTTGCAGTCCAAGAATGAAGAACATCGTCCGAAGTAATTATTAGGCGACTTTTCAACAGTACAATTCTACATGTAGCCTACAAACAAATTTGGATTTTACTTTCAATTTTATAAATAAGAAAACAGACATTGCTTTGCCTAAGAATTCTACCAAAAAATTATTATTTCTTGATTTCCTTCAAGAATTTTTTTTTTTCTGAGTTTGTGGAGCGACACGTTTTACTGTTCAATTTTGTATATCCTATGTTTCGATTCGATTCGATTTTGATTCGATTGGATTCTATTCTACTATTTGGGCTGACGAGATGGTCTTCTTCATAAGAAGTCATAAATAATTGACCCAACTAATATTGTAACACGAATAAACTGTATGTAATATGTATGTGTTAGTATTATTTTACTGGTCGATCCAATATTTTAAGAAACCGGAATCGTATTTAAATCGTATAGAAATTATGTAAAGTTGTACTATGTACTTGCATGTCAATGCATTTCCCACATTTACTATGCTATTTTATGTAACGAAGAATTTTCGGAAAACAGACAGTGAACTGAACATGCCAGAATAGTACACAACCACTCCACCTTTGTGATTATTTTCCTTTTTTTTAAACTGCTCCAGCTCCGACACTCCAGAATTCTTCATGGGATGAATATTCAAGTGCTTGTGATCCCTGCCGCTTCCCCAGGGACGCTATGTACCATGGATAACAAACTTTCTGGGAAGCTTAGAAAGATTCGGGGAAGATAACTTTCGCTTATAAAGGAAATAGGGGGAAAACACCTAACAAAATACGATTTTGACCAAACAAAAACAGAGTATGGTGTAGGCAGTATACACATCCTCACATAAGGTCCGACCATCGTTTCCTGCGTTTCAAAGCCACATATATTCGTACTGCTGCCCGATGGGGTCGACGACTCTCATTTTTTATGTACACCATTCCGGAATAACGGAATAATCCTGACCATTCCGGATTATTCCTGGCCATTCCGGATTATGCCTAACCATTCCATATCATCCCATTCTTTATCGAGCTTGGTAATAGGTAGAAAATACTAACGGGAACGAAAGAAACGTAACAGATAACATACCAAAGTGTTATCTGTTGAAACCGGGCATCCTTCTGTTGTCGTTATGTAACTTCTGACAGTGTAGTATTTTTACCAATTGAAGGTGTTGTTGGAGATCTAGGCACGAAATAGTGTAAACTTAATTGGTCATAACACTTTATTTCTAAGTGAAAAGGTGTTATTCTTGAAAGTGTTATACGCGATCTGTTATGAAACTTCTGACAGTGTAGAACCTTGGTTTTCAGAAATGTAAAGGCTAAAACCTAGTTCGATCTTTCTCGTAAGTCATACCTATACGAGACGCACATTTTCCAGAACACTCAGACAGAATCCACCGGAATAAAGTAGATTTCATCCGAGTTCCATCTTTCTCGAAAGTCAAACCTATACGGAGAGACGGATATGTTCCAGAAAATTCAACCGGTATCCGATGGAATAAAGTAGACTTTAATCTGTCTAGAATCTTGCCTTTCATTCATGTAGAGGCTACGACTGCGTTCGATCTTTCTCGAAAGTCCTACCTATACGTCGAGACGCACACTTTCCAGAACCTTCAGAATCTGCTGGAGTAGACTTTAAAGTTTAACTGAAAAGCCAACTTATTTGTGTGTCATTTAGTTGAATACACTGAATTATTTGGATTCTGCAAAGGGATTTTTTTTTGTTTTCCACTCTCTGCTCCAGTTATGACGTTCAGAATATCTGCGGCCGTCCCCACAGCGAAAATTCTACTATGACGCGGGAAATTTTTATCTTAACACAAACAAGGCTTTTCAGTTAGCAGTGGCGATATTGGTAAAGTTGCTTAGTGCCTGAACAAAAAAAAAGTCATAAATCTTTCTTGGAAGGCATACAACAAATTGGAGGTACCGCAAATCACACGGAAATTCCACTATTTGAAAATCGATTATTCTTGAATAGTGGAACAATCAAGTAACGCATTTTCAGCGGGTCTTCAAGCCAATCTAAGTGAATAAGTGGTGGGTAACTAGATTGTCCTATCCCAGTCCTTTTCGGATAAACTTTAAATATGTGCAATACTCACAGTTTTTCTACGAGTTTACACCCCTTGTGGGAACATTTTATTTCCTACCAGTAGTGGAAAGTAATGTTTATCTTCTGCCCAATGTGTCCTTAACGGGGAGTGCTGGACACCGTCAGTATAAATATTATCATTTACAGAGGACGATAGAAACCCACCCATTCGTTGAAGCTTGAAGAGGAAAACTCAAACTTGGTGCTTTCGGAGGAAAATGCTTGCGGCGAAGGGAGGAAATGTCCAAGGTTTGTCTGACTAAGAGTTGAACAGAGTGTATATGGGACAAACTAGCGAGGGGGGGGGATATAACATAACAAAAATAGAAAACGGATCCGAAAACGAAGTAAGAACGACAAGCTCAGACAGGAGAAGCAGGAGTCCCAGAGGTATTCTTCTTCGTCATCGACGATGACAAAGACGTTATTTCCCACTACACTGTCAGAAGTTTCATAACAGATCGCGCATATATAACACTTTCAAACACTTTCAAGAATAACACCTTTTCACTTAGAAAAAAAGTGTTATGACCAATTAAGTTTACACTATTTCGTGCCTGGATCTCCAACAATACCTTCCATTGGTAAAAATACAACACTGTCAGAAGTTACATAACGACAACAGAAGGATGCCCGGTTTCAACAGATAACACTTTGGGATGGGATGTTATCTGTTATGTTTCTTTCGTTCCCGTTAGTATTTTTACCAATTGAAGGTGTTGCAGGCACTAAATAGTGTAAACTTAATTGGTCATAACACTTTATTTCTAAGTGAAAAGGTGTTATTCTTGAAAGTGTTATGCGCTATCTGTTATGAAACTTCTGACAGTGTAGTAACCAAGTCGCAATATTCCCGTTCAGCGCTTCCAAGCGGACTAATTTCTTAATTTCTCCATTGTCTCATTATCAACACTTGAGATAGATACAGTAACTCAGATTCACAAGTTGATGAGTAGAAAATCTGCGATCTGTTCCCACAGCAATGGAAGCTTTGTACCGTCTCTGGAGTAGAAAGTGAAAGCTTTTATTTTCTGCTCATTACTTTACGGATCTATAAACAAGACCGAAGGTTTAGGTATGGAATCCCAAAGGAGAATGTTTATTTAATTCTTCATCCAGACAATCTGTCTGAACTTCGTCTGATCGCGCATACATTTTATTTTGCCCCTAATCAACCCCTACTATCTCTCTATCTCGTCTACTATCTGCTGAATTCTAGCTTTCATCTCCCGTCCAGCCCAGAATACGACCAGAATATCAATGCTTTAAATTAGAAGACTCAAAGAATTTTTAGATCCAGAATGATCTTTATGAAATACACCACCTTATAAATTTGATTAGAGGGTGCTGTTCTCTACGAAATTACCTGTTTACATCATATTCCAGTCATACCATTTTACACGGTACGAAAGAACAAGAGCTGTAAGCTCATATGGCACTTGCAAGGGTTGAGATGTATTATTTGATCAAAAGTAATTTTTGACTGTGCGGTTCAGATGCGCACTTTAAGGGAGCTAGAGAAAAAGTATTTTATCGTTGAACTTGGCTGTAATGATGCGCACTTTAAAGGCACTAGAAATTCATCTGTAAGGAAGACCCTTGAGGCAAAAACGATAGCAGGCTCTTAGGGATCATTGATATATCCGTATGATCAAAAGTATTTTTTTCCCCACTAATGTGGATAAAATGCGCACTTTAAGTGTGCAAGAAATTTTTTTTTTTTGCAAAACCCTTGTGGGACAACTGATCATGGGTTGAGATGTATCGTTTGATAAAAAGTACTTTTCGACCTTGCGGTTAAGATGCACACTTTAAGGGAGCTAGAACTTCATTTGTAAGCAAAACTCTTCAGGCAAAAATGATCATGAGCTCATGGGGATGATGGAAATGCATATTTTGCTTAAAAGTATTTTTCTTAATTTGCGGTCATGATTGGTACTTTAAGGAATGGTCGGATTAAAAAAGTGGTGATTTCTAAGCCAATCTTGTCGAATTTCTAATATTCCAGCCAAATTTCATCGTCCTAGCACATCTGGAAGTACCTTAACTCGCGATCACCGGAATTCCGGACCCGCCCCTCAAACTCCCCCCACAGTCGCCGGAGCCAATCCGGTTCAGTTTTGGACTTGTTTGTTATTCCAACAAAGTTCCATCCCGATCTCTCCAGTCCAATCCGGTCACGTATTCCCCCCCCAAAATTGTTGTCGAATCCGGTCCGGACATGAAAAAGATCACCACATGCACGCCCTCTGTTCAGTTATTAAATTTCACTCGAATCCGATCATCCGTTCCAAAGTTACGCATGGCTAAATATTCCGGATTCCCCCTCCCTCCGATCCCCCCACGACTATCGGATCGAGTGAATTTTTATTTACAAGTCAGTTTGATCGGGTCCCTGATACACCTCCCAAGTTTCGTCGTGAAAATCCCAAAAACTGTCATCACCAGAATTCCGGGAAACTCCGCTCCACCTCCCCCCCAAGTGTCCGGGTCCAATCCAAACGTGTAAACGATTTATCTAGAGCAGATTCTTGTTCTTCCCAGCAAGTTTTACTCCGATCCCTCCATTATAACCGTTTCTCGAGATTTCCGGTCTTCCCCCACCCCAACTCCCCCGTAGCTGTCGAATCCGGTTCGGACTTCAAATGGAACATCAGAGATATGTCATTCATTCAGGTATTAAGTTGCGTCCCAATCCGATCACCCGTTCGAAAGTTACCCAACACTCAATTTTCCATATTCCCCCGCACTGCACCACATATACAAACCCCTTTGACCCTCGAATGCACTAGCTCTTTCCAATGTTAACAGAGTGATCGGATGCAAAGAGTGACGTCACGCCGCGCGCAGACCTACTAGTGTGTAGAAAGGGGTAGGGGTTTTACAAAAACTACTAAATTTTCAGGATTCCCCAGCCCTCTACTCCCTCCACGGTGGTCGGATCGGGGAAGTGACTATTTGCAAATTAGTTTGGTCGGGTCCCTGATATGCCTGCCAAGTTTCATCGTCCTAGCCCATCTGGAAGTGCCCTAACTCGAGATGAGTGGACAGACAGACCGACCGACCGACCGACCGACCGAAAGGTGATCGGTATATGGCACTTGAGCGAAGCTGCAAGTGCCATAAAAACAGACTTGGATCTGCCGCCTTATCATCGCTATAACGACACGAGCAACTGGTCAAATACATTATCATAACTAAAGAATTTCGAATTTCCATTGGATTTCCTATGATTTCGGCCTAACTATCGACTTGAAAGGAAAACAAAGCTGAAAGATCGATTTCCTATGACTTTTTAAGCCTAGATCAAAATTTAAAACATCCGATAAAGACACAACGCGATGCCTGCCGAATGTCGGTTTTCACCGGATTCCGTCCGCAGTATCGACCACAGGAAAAATAAACAAGGTAGATCGATTCAGCATGTCAGCTTACACCATTATAAACACTCTAAACCTACCACCGAATTCCGTTTTTGCCGTATTCCGGACGGATATCGACAGCCGGACCGATACTGGGAATTTGGGGGAAAAAGTAAAGATACCGGATCAGCGTGGTTCCGATCCCTATTTCGACACTTTAACCTGACCTCAACTGACTTCCGACAAAACTTCGAGTTCTCACGGATTTCCGGGTTTGGCCGGATTCCGGGCAAACTACTTGTCCGGCAAGAACATAACCTTCAGATGTACACTGGAAAGGGATTTAGTGTAACAATGTCACACCAAATCCATTGACATGCACTGTAGTCTTACCCCTGAATCGAAGCTCTAATCGGCTTAATGCTAAGCTTTCCCTTCCACCAAATTTCCGGTTTCAACCGGATTCAGGGCAAAATACTTGTCCTGCGAGGAAATAAACTTCAGATGGGGATACAGCGTGTACTCTCAGCCCATATCGGATCTCCAAGCGACTCCGGAATAAACTTTTACTTCTACCCAATTTCCAATTTTAGCAAAATTCCGGAAGAACTACTTGCCCGGCGAGACAATAAGTTTCAGGAATCGATTCAACATGTCTCCTTACCTCTGAATCGACTGTCGATTGACCCCCATCCCCCCCTCAATATAAGACTACTGAGCCTATCTACAAACTTGACTTGTACTTTGACCCAAAGGACTCTCACACCGAGTTAGAGCAAAATAGCTCAACCCCTTCGAGAGTTATCGTGCTAACGACATACCATACTGGACAGGAATACTGGCGTGTCAATGGCAAGTGCTATTTATGGTAAATATTAATAAGGACAATCTGGCTAGGCTACACGGTTCAAGGAGGGTTAGCATATGACAAAGAATAGCAATTTCTGTTCACAATGTAGGTGCCACTAATAAGGGTTAGACAGGCTAGAGTGCATGGTTCAAGGGGGATGAAATATGATAGGGTGGTATTTTCTGGCACAAGATTTCTGGTGCCGCTAAAATAGGCGTTATTTGGTGTTATTTGGCATCCGGACCGGATACAGCCACGGTAGAAGGAGGATGAAGCGGGAACGGGACATTTAGGAGATGTCAGAGTTTGTATGTCCGAGTCGTATTTGGCCAGAGTGGGGGGAGTTGGGAGGGGGAGTCCCGGAAACTGTGCAGCTCGCATAGCCTAGGGGTCAAACGAGTGGAGCGATTTGAATGAAACTTGGAAAGTAGAGATATCATATGTGCTAGATGGCATATTTTAGGGTCAGGACCGGAGCCGAGCACGGGGGGGGGGGGGTAATTTCCTAAACAAAAATGCTCGGATTCGAGTGAAACTTGATAGGCAGTAAGAATTTACAAGTCCTAACCAGATTCGACCGCGGTAGGGGCAGTTGGAGGGGGGAAGTACCGGAAATAGTGTGGCACGTCTAGGTATCAAACGAGTGGATCTAAACTTAGAAGGTAGTCATTTGCCCTAGATGCTCAGACTCAGACTCGATGCTCAGAATCGAGTGAAACTAGATATCCTATTTCTAGGTCCGATCCTAGGAGGGTTGAAGGGGGTATTTTGTGACATTTCATCTACTTTCTCGCACCAGCTACTCGTAACAAGTGCCATATAAGCTCATGGCTCTTGTTTCAATAAAGTGAAATCAAAGTTTAACTGAACGGACAGTGGCCGCCTCCATGTCCCTTGTATTCATTAAACAACTTTCTAAATTTTTTCGGTGCTTTCGGACCTGTCCCTCTTCAAATATCGACCACGACGAGTCCCAGCTGCACCAAAATTCCATTAAATTAAACCTTTCTTGAGTCATGGTAATGTGTATTCTGGGAGTTTGTTTTTTCTATTTCACATGGAGATGAGTTAAGGTTGATCGTGAGGACCGTCTCCCTTCCATGCTTTTCCGGTTACATACGTCACAAATCGTTCCGGACAAGCTCCATAATTCTATTCTGTTTCCAGAACCCTCTCGCAAGAGAAAATGTAAATGAGGATAACTTCATTCCAATGGCCTGGCAGGTCTTGATTAAGGTACGACGCTTATAACCATTAGCTAGAGTGACAGCTTAAAGAGGTTGCTGATATATATAGCTTCCCCAAAACAGCAAAGGCGCTGAAGCATGTTTAACTTTCCAATTTCGGAGACTTTGAAAGTGCATTTTTCCATTAATTAGAAAAGATGTTAAAACAGTCCATGGGCGTGGTCGGCTCAAATCCGAGTTTCAAACTCCCAACATGGCGAAGAGAGGTTTTAAAAACGGTGACAAACGCGGGTAGATGCCCACGCAGGGGAGTCATCCAAAGGTGACAACATGTAGTGCTGGAACCAGCTGGTTTCAGCTGCCTTTCTACTGCGCTCTGCTTCTTGCTCCGGTTACGACTATGAGCCAATCAGCCTACCAACAAGCTGATAAGCGCAAGTATACTTGCCATAAATTAGGGGCAGGCCGAAGAGAACCATTGCACATACGATACGATGGATGGTCTCGAGGAACTAAGTATTCTTCGCCTTACGAGGCTCTGGTCAAGGCAAATGGGTGGAAGAAAAAGCTACTTTGCTCAAGGCAATTCCAGACAATGTTCCAATACCCTGCGGTTAACTACAGCGTATCCTCTTCACTGGCAATCGTGAGCTGTCGGAAGCCATCGTAACGTGTCGTAATCACCATATTTGGCAATTTTCAGAGCAATTTTCAATGAGAGCACACCGGGTCTGGACGAGCATGGTTATGACGACCTTACGGTTGTCAGTGGAGGACCCACTTTAGGTGTCAAAGACAGAACATCTCGAAGAGCTATGTAGGCTACTGAGCCCGACCCGAGTTTGTGGTCAAGGTCACAAGGTGACAGAAAAGGCTATTGTGCCCAAGGCATTCCAAACAACCTTCTACATGACCTACTGGTGACAGCCCCTGATTAGGTGTCAATAATGGAAAGCCTCGAGTAGTAATTTATCCTTCGCCCAACCAAAGTTTTGTGGTCAACGCCAGTTGGTGGCAAAACAAGCCAGTTTAGCTATAGCGCGGTAAACAATCTTACACCTAGCTTACTGCAAACCTTCGCGTAGATGTCAGGTTGAATACCGATCCGAAGCCTCTTACAGTTTGATCAGAGCTCAAAATAGCTAAGGGTGTCAGACGACAGCTTGCGAAAGCATGTCACTCATCGACAGCTGGAAGGGTTCAATATGTCTCAATAAAACTTCCGTGTCGCTTACTCCAGAAAGTTCCCCTAGGGAATAATGAAATAGAGAACTCCGTTTCATACGAATCCTCCAGCCTTTGGGAATCTATTGAAAAACTGCTTGCTGCCTCTCAAGTACTTCCAGAAGGCGCCGCCAGGGAATTCATGTTCCATCCAACTCAAACGCCCGCCCCACCCACTTTCAAGCACACATGGGACTCATTACGGTGTATCAGAATTCGATCCTGTTGTGCCTCCAGAGGCACCCAAGGCGTCCAAGAAGAGCTTCTAGTCGCTTCTAAAGCTTGCGGCTGCAAGCTTCCCCCCAGTCCGACTGTAATGAGGAGGAGCGTAGGAGCTGCAGGACATTACTGTAAGACGACAGAGATAATTTTCAAGTCTTCAGATAGCTTTGCACAAGGGTCAGAGGGCAACAAAAACGTATAGTGGGCCTAATGGTTTCAAGCTGCTGCAGGGGCTTCGATGAGGAAAAAGCTCAAATGACTGACCGGCTCTGGACCGGGCAGTGGGCACTGCTGTACTGGATGATCTTTTGCTTCATCTTGAAAATCAGCGTTAATGTGTCGTGAAATTCCTTCAATTTTTCACCCGTGGTGCTGCAATTCTCGTATATTTCTAGTGCTTCAATCATTGCAATTCTCGAGTCTAGCTGGGACAATAGCCATATGTCTGAGCCCCCCCCCCCCCAGCCACAAGCGCTTGGAACTGCCATGTATGGACCATTTTAATATTGATTGGAAAAAAGTTCTGGGCTTTGACAGCTGCAGGATTTAAACTTTTAACGCTATGAGCGGCCATGAAAACTTTTTCTCCCTTTTCCGGTGAATCCCTATTTCTGGTCAGAAGATGTTAAAATTTCACCATTGGGAACCGTTTTTTGATTGGGTTCTGAAATCTATTGTTTTTTCTCACGACTTTTCCTAAGTCCCATGCGATTTTCTCATCTATTTTCACTAAAAATCTAATTATTTTTCTCACGATTTTCTAGCTGAGATCTCATTTATAACTCTTTGTTTCTGGACTGTTGCTCACGATTTAGAAAATTTGAAAATAGAACACTGGGTGGTTGCCAAGTAGTCTCTGGAGGGACATATTTTAAAAATACGAGATTCTCCTCTCTTGTTCCTGATTTACGATGTATAACTGCTACCAAAACAAGACCAAAGGTTCCGATGGGATCCCAAAAATCTTCGCCAGGCCAAACAGCTAATCATTAAGAAATCCAAGCTCAGATATGGATTCAGCATGTGCGTTTACCTCTATAAGCCGATCGAAATGATCCTGGCTTACTTCTGTGAATTTTGCGGTTTTGATGAACTTCAATAACTACTTGTCCGGCGAAAAACTAAAGCTCAAAAACGGATTCAGCGTATCTCCTTACCCCTATATCCAACATCTAATCAACTTCAAATAAAAATTTAACTTCTAACAAATTTTCCGGTTTCAGCCGGATTCCGGACGAACTATATGTCTGGCTAAAGAGTGATTGTCATATACGGATTCTGCATCTCTTCTTACTCCCAAATCTATCATCTAATCAACTTAAAATAAAACTTTTACTTTTAACAAATTTCCGGTTTTGGCCGGATTCCGGGCGAACTACTTGTCCGGCGATAAAATGGTTTTCGTATTCTTGTTCAGCATGTCTTCTTACCCCTACATCAAACGTCTAATCAACTTCAGATAAAACTTTAACTTCTAACAAACTTTCCGGTTTTGGCCGGATTCCGGGCGAACTACTTGTCCGGCGAGAAAATGGTTTTCATATTCGTGTTCAGCGTGGCTTCTTACCCCTAAATCAAACATCTAGTCAACTTCAAATAAAACTTTTACTTTTAACAAACTTTCCGGTTTCGGCCGGATTCCGGGCGAACTACTTGTCCGGCGCGAAAATGGTTTTCATATTCTTGTTCAGCATGTCTTCTTACCCCATAATCGACTATCACATTAGCTGTTTCAAAATATTTTGCTTGTCCCTTAATTTGAACCCCCTCCCCCACCCCTAAATGTAGGGTTACAGGGCCCATCTACGAACTCGACCTTACTCTTGACCCAAAGAATGCTCACACCAAGTTTCATCAAAATATCTCATTCCCTTCGAGAGTTATCGTGCTCACAGACGGACGGACGGACGGACGGACGGACAGACAGACAACTTTTGCGATGGCATAGGTATCCGTCACTAACGTTTTGGGATCCCAAAAAGACGAGGGGATGTGCACTGACCTATTTGGTGAATACCAATTGTCGCAGAAGTCTGGGGCACAAAGAGGTAGCTCTGTGATTGTCCCGAAAGTTCTAGGCTTTGATAGTTGGAGGATTTAAACTTTTAACGTTATGAGGAGCCACGAAAACTTTTTCTCCCTTTTCCTGAATCCCTATTTGGTCAGAAGACGTTAAAATTGTACTATTGGGCACTGTTTCTGATTGGGTTCTGAAATCTATTGTTTTTTGGGATCCCAAAACGTTAGTGACGGATACCTATGACATCGCAAAAGTTGTCCGTCCGTCCGTCCGTCCGTCTGTGAGCACGATAACTCGCGAAGGGAATGATATATTTTGATGAAACTTGGTGTGAGGATTCTTTGGGTCAAGAGTAAGGTCGAGTTCGTAGATGGGCTCTGTAGCCCTACATTTAGGGGTGGGGGAGGGGGTTTAAATTAAGGGGCAAACAAAATTTTTTGAAACAGCTAATCTGATAGTCGATTATGGGGTAAGAAGAAATGCTGAACACGATGGTGAAAACCAATTTCTCGCCGGACAAGTAGTTCGCCCGGAATCCGGCCAAAACCGGAAAGTTTGTTAAAAGTAAAGTTATATTTGAAGTTGATTAGATGTTTGATTTAGGGGTAAGAAGACATGCTGAACACGATGGTGAAAACTATTGTCTTGCCGGACAAGTCGTTATCCCGGAATCCGGCCAAAACCGGAAAATTTGTTAAAAGCAAGAGTTTTATTTGAAGTTAATTAGATGTTCGATTTGGGGGTAAGAAGACATGCTGAACACGATGGTGAAAACCAATTTCTCGCCGGAGAAGTAGTTAGACCGGAATCCGGCCAGAACCGGAAAATTTGTTAAAAGCCAAAGTATTAGTAGAAGTTGATTAGATGTTCGGTTTAGGGGTAAGAAGACATTCTGAACACGATGGTGAAAACCATTTTCTCGCCGGACAAGTAGTTAGCCCGGAATCCGGCCGAAACCGGAAAGTTTGTTAAAAGTAAAATTTGTATTTGAAGTTGACTAGATGGCAGATTAAAGGGTAAGAAGAGACGCTGAATCTGTATATGAAATCATTTTTTACCTGGACATATAGTTCGTCCGGAATCCGGTTGAAAACGGTTTTTTTGTAATAAAAAGCTATTAAAGTTTTATTTGAAGTTTAGATGTTCTTTATATAGGGATAAGGAGATACGCTGACTTCGTTTCTGAACTATCTTTTTTGGCTGGACAAGTGGTTCGCTCGGAATTCGGCCGAAACCGGAAATTTGGCAGAAGTAAAGCAGGAAGTTTCGATCAGTACCGCCAAAATAGATATGGTTTATACAGGTATATCTGAACTTGATTTTCTCGGATGATTAGCCTGGCAAAGACTGGATCTGGCGAAGACAATTAAGACGTAGTTGTCTGGGTCAAATATAAAATTTTTGGGATCCCATCGAAACCTTTGGTCTTGTTTCCTAAGTCCCATGAATTTCTCATATATTTTCACAAAAATCTAGTTATTTTTCTCATGATTTCTAGCTAAAATCTCATTTATAAATCATTGTTTTTAAACTGTTCCTCACGGTTTTAAAAATTTGCGAATGGAAACACTGAGTGGTTGCCTGGTCTCTGGAGGTACATGTTTTGAAAATACGAAATTCTCCTCTCTTGTTCCTGATTTACGGTAAATAACTGCTACCAAAAAAAATGACGAGGGGATGTGCACTGACCTATTTGGTGAATACCAATCGTCGCAGAAGTCTGGGACACAAAGAGAACACCCCGCTGATTGCACGGTACGACTTATAAAAAAAAATCAAAAGTAGCCTAAAGGGCGTGGTCTTGCCTAAGCCGGTTACCCTTTGAAGTAGCCCCCTCCCCCCCCCCCCCCCCCGCCGCACCTTGGTTATAAATGTCTGAAAGAAGCGATATCCGATAGTGAAGATTTTGCAAGCTTAGAATAATTGAACCCTCTTTTGCAGAGCGCTCTCCAGGCAATATATTCAACTCTCCAGCCTCCAGTTCCCTCCGCTTCGGAGCTGAAGCGTAGATGAACCAAGAAGTGTTACATTTTTTCTTTAATCCGGAATTCTTTAATTTAACTAACTTTTCAAAACCTAACTAAACTCGATCATTACCACAATTCTTCTACTCTCAACAGCAAAGACTCGTTCGGTCCTTTGCAGAGCGCCCAGTTAAGCTCAATTCTTGTGGTCAGAGCGCCCAGTTTAGCTCAGTTATTGTGGTCACCGGTCGGGCGCTCTGCGAGCGCCCGTTTTAGCTTTTTTCCTTCTTTTTCCTTTTTCCCCCCCATAGCGACGCCCTGGTCCTTCAATTAAGGTATGGCTTTATAATAATAACAATAATTACAGTAATGGTAATAATAATAATTATATTAACAATGCAATGCAAAAAATAGGATATTGGCCTCGACAAATTTCCTGTAAAACGCTATTGCAAATTCTGTCGGCGTACAGACTGTTCAAGAAACTCTTGAACGCATTGACAGAATCTCTCATTACTAATTCAAATGGAAATGCATTCCAACAGCCCAATGACCATTTCCAATTTCTTCAAAAAAGCCATATTACTATTACTTCCGTTTAGCCTGAAAATCCCACTATCCCATCCTAAAGCATAGGAAACTTTAAACTTACGTTCACAGTTAATGTCAGGTCCAAACCATCGCGCAGTCCCGTTGAAATGAAGGCATTTGGCTACAGCAAATCCTTTAGTGGCATAGCCTGGGTAGCACTGGTACCGTAGCTCAGCTTCTATTCCGTACAGATGCTGGTCTCCTGGGCCATCGTGGCGAGCGTGGGGGATGAGAGGTGGGTCCCCGCAGTGGGCTGAAAAGGCAGTTTATCGTCAGACCAGGGACCCGAAGTTGGTCAGTTTTTCAGTGGTTAAGATTTTCGTCAAAAACCAAGCTTCGTCACATCCGGGACAGAAATAACATTTTTGACTGTGGCACACGGAGAGAAAAAATTGCAGTCGTGCCCAGTTCAGTGGAAGAGTCTTTAAAAAACGCCGACGTAGAGCTTCTCGATCTTTCCCGTCAGCAGCGATACTAGCACTACTAGTGACAGAGAACGTCCCGACTAGAACTCATTCAGTCGTGCACCAGTGCTGCTCTGACAACTTCATGTTCTGAACACAGCAAAAAAAAAATACAACCTCCCCTGTTTGCTGACTTGCTCCACGTGGGAATACCGCATTTTAGCTTTATTAGACATTTCTAAACTCGCAAATTTGTCTTGCTTTAATGCCGCAAGCGTCGTGGGAGGCACTACGAGTATGGCCCGTTTGCGAAGCATGGAAAGCATAGGTCTTGGCGCTACTACCTAGTGTTATTTTGCTCTACTGGCGACTGATACTCCTTCACAAGCGATCTACAACTACACAATACCAAAACCTAACGGAAACTGTCCGGAAACGGACGGTTGAGCTTGCGATACCAGTTCAGCAAATACCTACAGCAGACGGACTATATTTCATAACTAACGAACATTATTGCATTTTTTATGATTTGTTATCGAGCTGGTGCTGCTTCTCATGTCACAAAATAAACTCAAGCTATTTTTTTGCATGTTTCATGCTTAGGAACTACAGACTAGGAAGAAAAATAAGTTAAAGAGACATGACTTACTATGTTTCTGGCAGGTTGGCTCAATGCCAGACCAGGTTCCGTCCGCTTGACAGGATCTCACTTCGTCCCCAATGAGACGGAAGCCATCTTTACACGAGTAAACAGCATGGTCTCCGTAGGTGCGACCATTGGAATGGACTAAGCCGTTGTCAGGGGCTACTGGTTCTTTGCATTCCTTATCTGAAACACATATATAGAATAGAATAGAATAGTATTTATTTAGCCTCGAATGGGCCATACACAGACTTTTACATGCACGACATACAAAAACATTAGTCCATTGGAAACATAATGATCCTTCTATAAATAAATGAACTATCTCCTATTTAAATTCCCCCTCACATATTCTACCACCATTTTAATAACGTTGTCTTTGGTCGATGTCAATATACCAGGGAAGAGCAACTCCTGGCACTGCCCTAGGAGGTGGGCAACAGTGTCCTCACCAATAAAACACATCGGACATCTGTAATTATCATTGGTTAACCTCCGAAACTCCGAAACGTCCAATAACTTTGTCAGTCGAACTCGTGGACACTCGTGGTGATCCGGGGTTAGTAGGCCTACTTCGTAGATATGCCTCAAATCAACTTCACTGGAATTACTTGCCGAGTCTCCTTCGCAGTTCACACTTCACAGGGTCCCATTCCAAAAGTTTCGACATTCAACGAAATCCCTGCTAAAACTTATTAGATTACTTACGTCCTTAAAGCTTAAATGAAAAGCCAACTTATTTTGGTATCATTTGGCTGAAGATACTGCATTATTTGGATTGTGTAAAGGGATTTTTTTTATTTTTCACTATTTGCTCTAGAATGACGTTCAGAATACCTACGGCCGTCCTCACAACGAAAAATTCTACTATGACGCAGCAAATTTGAATCCAATCGAAACGTGGCTTTTCAGTGGCCAGTGATCATCTTGCGGAAGGTAGCTCACTGCGTGAACACTTAGTTTTCGTAAATATGTATAAATATTTCATGACGGTTAAAACACAGGTACAAGCGCATACAGGTACAACAAATCCGACAGGGAAATTCCACTATTTGAAAATCAGGTATTCATGAATAACGGAGCAACGAATTAACGCATTTTCATCGGGTCTTCAAGCCTCTTTAAGTGAATAAGTGATAGGTGGCTAGATTGTCCTATCTCAGCCCCTTTCGGTTAAACTTTAAAGAATTTGAATCATGTGGACGGAGAAGGTACGAGACACCATTACCTTTCGATGGGTCAGATTTCTACGAACACATTGATACCTTTGTTGTCTTCAAAATCCTCGCGGTAGCAAACGTTATCTACAAATTACTGGAACAAAAAGCAACGTGGCCATTTCTCACTAATTAATCAGTGATCTCCCGTCGGAGGTTAAAAGGGGTACTAAACCTCCGAGAAGATCGAGTGGCGAGCAGGAGGGTTAATACAATTACACTCAGAAAAATTTTCGAAGGGAAAAACCGTTCAGGAACAGAAAAATTTCGGCAACCCGCGTTACAGTACTTCTTCTGTTTGTGCACGGAAAGTTTCTGAAAAAGCGAGCCAAAGCAACTTTGGCCGGTGACGGAAAAATTCCACAATACACTCCGTTCACCAACAGAAGTTTCCCGTATTCGCAATTTTGTGAAAAATAGTATCCACGGAAAGTTTATGCACCCAAGTGTAAACTTTCTGAGGCTGATCATAATATTCCTGTCCCGCTACTGCAATTTTCTGCTGAGCAACTGAAGATTCTCGCACAGAAACGGAAATTTTACTGTACAGGGACGGAAAATCATCGTACCCAAGCATAATAATTCTGGAGCTCAACAAGAATTTCCTGTCCCGCCGCTGCAATATTCTGTTGAGGAACGGAAACATTTCTGATCACGGGCGGAAAGTTCGTGTACTCAAGCATAAACCTTCTGAAGCTCAGCATAAAATTTCTGTCCCGCTGGTGTAATATTCTGTTTAGGAACTGAAGATTCTCGTACTGAGACGGAAAGATTTCTGTTCACGGGCGGAAAGTTCATGTACTCAAGCGTAAACCTTCTGAAGCTCAGCATAAAATTTCTGTTCCGCTGGTGTAATGTTCTGTTTAGGAACTGAAGATTCTCGTACTGAGACGGAAAGATTTCTTTTCACGGGCAGAAAGTTCTTGTACTCAAACATAAACCTTCTGAAACTCAGCATAAAATTTCTGTCCCGCTGGTGTAATATTCTGTTGAGGAACTGCACTGTCAGAAGTTTCATAACAGATTGCGCATAACACTTTCAAGAATAACACCTTTTCACTTAGAAATAAAGTGTTATGACCAGTTAAGTTTACACTATTTCGTACCTAGATCTCCAACAACACCTTCAATCGGTAAAAATACTACACTGTCAGAAGTTACATAACGACAACAGAAGGATGCCCGGTTTCAACAGATAACACTTTGGGATGCCCGGTTTCAACAGATAACACTTTGGGACGTTATCTGTTTATGTTTATTTCGTTCCCGTTAGTATTTTTACCAATTGAAGGTGTTGTTGGAGATCTAGGCACGAACGAAAAAGCACGAAAAAGTGTAAACTTAATTGGTCATACACTTTATTTCTAATTGAAAAGGTGTTATTCTTGAAAGTGTTATGCGCTATCTGTTATGAAACTTCTGACAGTGTGGGGATTCTCGTACTGAGACGGAAAGATTTCCGTTCACGGGCGGAAAGTTCTTGTACTCCAGCATAAACCTTCTGAAGATCAACATAAAATGTCTGTCCCTCTGGTGTAACATTCTGTTGAGGAAGTGAAGATTTTTGTACTGAGACGGCAAGATTTCTGTTCACGGGCGGGAGGTTCTTGTACCCAAGCATAAAAGTTCGATACAAGTTAAATAAAATAAATATTTATATTGATATAGTAATATCACTCAAATAAATCAAATATCACAGTACAAATATCATGAAATAGTTCAAATATCAATCAAAATAAATTCAAAGCATATGTACTTAAAGTCCCGATACAAATTTATGCACCCTTTCAACAGACTTGGTGACGTTTACGCCTTTGCAAGGAGCGGCGTAATTGTCCAGCCCAGCAACATGCCTGAAAACAAAAATCAGAGTTATTTATAAATCTTTTTCTCCTCAATAGCGAGGAAAGCAAACATGATGTATCGATTGCGACACCTCTGACGAGACCAAAATATTATTTTCATTTAGCTGTTATTCATCTTAATTCCTACCAGTAGCCTAATACGAGTATCCAATCAATCAATATCTTCATTACCCAAAATAACACACACGGGTTCAAAATGGAGTAGATGGGACAAAATAAGAAACAAAAAGAACACACTCACAAGAAACTATACTACCACGAATACGATACAAATAATCTAAGGACACATGGCGCAGGATGGAGGCTGTTTGACCTATCCAACTTAGAAATTGGTATAAAGATAAATATGGGAGGTTCACTACATGGCCTGAACAATAAGTAACCACTTCATTAAATAAAATTAACACCGAATTCATTCCTATAGTGGCCGAGAGGAAATCATTTCAGTTCCATTAAAAACACAAACAGTCAAGCAATATGGGTAATGCTCAAGCCGATTTGCGTGCGTTTAGTAAGTCTGGCAAGAGAACCTCACCGAATCAACCGTCCCATCTGCTTTAATCTTTCGTGCTAAAATTATTAAGGCTATATACATTTATTTGTTTATGGTGGGTATAATGCTCTATTCAGAATCTGATTTGTAGTCTGATTCCTATTGAATATTGGATTCGGTCATCTGTACACAAAGATTAACCTATAACGAACGTCACGAATGATTTTAGTCAATTGCTCCAGTTCAGCCAACAGTGTCGAATGAGGGGCAACCGCTTATTTACTGCACTATTCCCTCTGATATGAGCAGCGGCATAAATTCAGAGCCCAGCTAGTACCTTGTAGCTCAACTCAGTTTTGTCTTAGTCGCTACATTTGACCAAGGGCTTAACTTGAACAATTGATCTATACGATATGGCGCTGGTTACACTTGCATCCTATGCAGAGAGCAATTTTAGGACACACATTTTCGATGCTTTCGATATATAGACGAGGCGAATAATCTGTACTTACTTTTGTAGAAATAGCATGCTGAGAAAAGCAGATTTGGGGTAAGGCAGCGCAAACATGTAAAAAGATGCAAGAAGTGCCAGTGCAGCATCTCTTCCCCTGATACATTTGTCCGAGCTCTTAAAAGATTAGAAAAGTTTCTTTGGTACTAGCCTTATACTTGAAGCGCAAGAGTACAATTTGACACCCATTATATTATAAAAAGCTACTAAATTAACGGATAGACCAGGGATAGACAGCAATGATCCTCAGACTAAAACTAAGCGGTCGTAACAGAACAAAAACGTGTTGTTTTGAAGAAAAGTTGTTTCTTTGGCTTCCAACATGCTTCCAACCTTATACGCCGTATTACACCTTATTACACCTATTTGAACAATGCTTACACCTTATAACACCTATTTGAACAATGCGTGGTTTTGTACCAAGCTTCATAACCCCTCTCCATCACACGAGGACTCGAGTATGACGGGGCAAAAAGGCTCAAAAGGGTAGACATAAAATAATTGTAAGTCTGACAATAAATAACAAGAGCTGGAAGCTCATATGGCACTTGCAAGGCTGGGTCAGAGGATTCGTCAATTCGTGGGTTTGTTGTGATCATTTGTAATCAAAAGTCTTGAAGCAGAAATGATGAAGAACTCATCGGATCGGAAGCACGAAAATGTATATTTTACTCAAACTATTGTTTGTACTTTAAGGAAATCAGTTGTAAGCCAAACCCTTGAGGCAGAAATGATCATGGGCTCATAGGGATCATGAGAATGTATAACCTGCTATACCCCCCCCCCCCAACATTCATCGGACTACATCCGGACTTTAAATAGGACATTTGAGACATGAGGTCTTTCCAAATACCAAGTTTCATTAAGATCCGATCTCCCGTTCAAAAGTTAAACATACCTCAAGATTCAGGATTCTCCCTCCCCCCACTCCCTCCACGATGGTCGGATCAGGGAACTGACTATTTCTATGCCAATCCTGTCAAGTCTCTAATTTTCAAGCCAAGTTTAATCGTACGTCTGGAAGTACCTTAACTTGGGATCGTCGGAATTCCGGATCCCCCCCCTCTAACTCCCCCGCAGTGCCCGAATCTTGTCCGGTTCTGTCACTGATGTACATAGGGCTTGTGCTTGTTCTTCCCACCAAGTTTCATTCCGATCCGCTCCAAGCGTGTCACAAGGTTTCCGGTTCCCCCCTCCGACCCCCCCCCACCTTCATCGGATCCGGTCCGGACTTGAGACGGGATATCCGAGACATATGGTATTTCTACATATCAAGTTTCATTATGATCCGATCACCCGTTCGGAAGTTATACATACCTCGAGATTCTGGATTCCCCCTCCCTCCCCTCCCCCACGATGGTCGGATCGGGAAGTTGACTATTTCCAGGTTAATCTGGTCGGGTCCCTGATTTGCCTGCCAAGTTTCATTGTCCTAGCCTGGACCTGGAAGTAACTTAATTGCGTATCACCGTAGTTCCGAACCCCCCTCCAACTCCCCCCACAGTGCACGAATCCGGTCCGGTTCTGTCAGTGATGTACCTAGGGCTTGTGCTTGTTCCTCATTCCAAGTTTCATCCCGATCGCTCCACTCAAAGAGTGTCACATGATTTTCGGTTCCCCCCTCTGACCCCCCCCCCACATTCATTGGATTCGGCCTTGAAATGAGACATCTGAGACATGACATTTTTCCCAATATCAAGTTTCGTTAAGATCCGATCACCCGTTGGAAAGTTATGCATGCCACTAAATTCCGGATTCCGGCTCCTCTCCCTCCCCCCACGATCGCCGGATCGGGCAAGTGACAATTTCCAAGTTAGTTTGATCAGGTCCCTAATATGCCTGCCAAGTTTCATCGTCCTAGCACATCTGGAAGTACCCTAACCCGAAGACACCGGACTGACCATAAGACAGACCGACGGAAAAGTGATCGGTATGTGGCCCTTGGCCGGAAGGCAAGTGCCATAAAAAGAATGTGACAAAATAACCATGTTCGAAATTAGTTTGCTATTTGTTCGTTCTTAATATGTTTTTCCGAATACACTGTTAGCCTACCTTTGTTTTCTTCAAAATCCTAACGGTAGCCAGCGTTATCTTCTGTGACAACGAAGAACTCTTATGATGGTGGAAGACACATGACCTTAAAAAAAAAATACTATTTAGTCTTCCAGACACTTTTGGTATATGCAGTGCTTCAAAAATTAACTTGACCAATCATGAGACGTCGGCCCCGACCGGAAAAACTTGGAACCTCGCCTTTTCTTCCTAATAGGGTACACAAATGTTAAATCGCTCCTTCTCATATAGACTAATTAATTCATCTTTCAAAAGATAGGGCCTTCCTTCCCCGCAGCTGTAATGACATGAGAACAAGAACCTGGAGAGGCAGGACTGGGACCTTTTGTTGTGTCTCCCACCAATTTTGAGACGATTGCGAATTATAGTATAGGTGCCTATTTCACGAATCTGACATGGTTCTTCATACTGTCAGAGCTCATCCGTAAGCCCACAACTGAATTTCCGAAAAGACCATTTGACCGCCAGTCCCACACGAATGCCGTTTGCTGTCATACGCATCCACCCTAGCTCACGGGCTCACTAGTCGAGCCATACAAATTCAGCGGACCCGTTGAGTTTGGAAAGTAAAAGCTTACCTTTATACGTATCTTCTCGTGACTTCGATACACATTCCACCTTCCGATATTCTTAACTTACAGTCGTGAGCCTCACGCCTCGATTTCCAACCGATGCCGTGTTTATGGTTAAATCCATTCTCAGTAACAAAAAGTCTCTCGAGTCTTTACTGCATTTATCACAAGAAAACATTTGTTTGTCAAAACTCTGTTAAGACTCTTCTCGCATGAAATGTTTCCAAGCAATAACCTGACAATACTCGGTGCTGCGTAGCCTAAGGAAATTCGATTACCATAATTGTGTCTGCACATATTCAAACATAAATGTAAAACTGTTCACAAACTGAAGTTTTCTGTTGCTGAACGGCACGGGGAGAACCCACATCTTATTTTTGTTTGGAAAGGAATAATCCTGTCCAGTAGCGTAAATTTTCTAAAAAAATTGCCGTTTCTTCTTAAACTGAAAATTTCTGTGTATCTTTTGTTGCTAAAAAGAAAAGTTCCGTATCCCAGCATAAAAATTAATTTAACTTGTTCAGGAACTGAAGTTTCCTGTTGCTGAACTTAAATTTTCTGAAGCTCAACGGAAAACTTCCTGTTTCTTGCTAAAAAGAAAAGTTCCGTATCCCAGCATAAAAATAAATCTAAAATTGTTCAGGTACTGAAGTTCTCTGTTGCTAAACGGCGCGGGCAGAACCCATATCTTCTTTTTCTTTCAAAACGGAAATATCCTGTACAGTAGCGTAAATTTTCTGAACCTCAACAGAGAAATTATCGTTTCTTGTTAAACTGAAAATTTCTGTGTACCAGCGTACAGATGTCTGAAAAAAACACAGAAAACTTGCTGTTTCTCGCGAAACAGACATTTTCCGCACACCAGCGCGAAAATCTCACTGAACTTTACCGCTAGCGTACAGAAAACTTCTGAAATGGATCTAAATGGAATTTTTTTGCTAGAACAGAAATATTCCTGTTGGCAAACGGAAATTTACAGTAAATTTACAGTAAACGTGTCGCATACGGAAAACTCCCGTCTATGAACGCTTATTTTTGTGAGTGCAGTAGCGTATTTTTTCTGAAGCTCAACAGGAAACTTGCTGTTTCTTGCTAAAAAGAAAAGTCCCGTATCCCACCATAAAAATAAATGTAAATTGTTCAGATACTAAAGTTTTGTGTTGCTGAACGTATTTTTTCTGAAGCTCAACAGGAAACTTGCTGTTTCTTGCTAAAAAGAAAAGTCCCTTATCCCACCATAAAAATAATTATAAATTGTTCAGGTACTGAAGTTTCCTGTTGCTGAACGTAAATTTTCTGAAGATCAACGGAAAACTTCCCGGTTCTTGCCAAAAAGAAAAGTTCCGTATCCCAGCATAAAAATAATTATAAATTGTTCAGGTACTGAAGTTTCCTGTTGCTGAACGGCACTGATAGATGTAAAATCTTACTTTTCTTTCAGAACGGATTAATCCTGTACAGTAACTTAAGTTTTCTGAAGCTTAACAGAAAAATTGCCGTTTCTTGTTAAAGTGAAAATTTCTGTGTACCAGCGTAAAAATGTCTGAAATAAAACAGAAAACTTGCCGTTTCTCGCGAAACAAAAATTTTCCGTACACCAGCGTGAAAATCTCACTGAACTTCACCGCTCGCGTACATAAAACTTCTGAAATGAATCTAAATGAAAAATTTGTCTTGAACAGAAATATTCCTGATGGCAAACGGATATTTACAGTACATGAACAGAAAGATAATGCAGAGTAAAATAACTTGCCGCATACGGAAATAACTTGCCGCATACGGAAAACTCCCGTCTGGGAACGTTTATTTTTGTGAGTGTAGGTATATTAAGAGACATCACCCTGTGAACGTTTAAATCTGTCGGAAGACGAAAACATCGGACAGTTTGACATTTTTTTAGTCTCGGAAGCTGAATATTATTTAGTTTTAGCTAAATTTCAGACCTTCAAGAAATCACTTTAACGAATTTAGTACGATTTACGGCGTTTGTTTATTGTGATCCAGTTTACATCATTTCTTCTTTGGACTTGCGGCAATTAACAAGAAAAAACAGAAAACTGAAACAAACAGAAAGAAATCGATAAAGCTAGTAATTAGTTTGATTTTTCCATACATTTTCCATATACCTGCTAAAAAAAATACATTTTGTTAGATCCATAGTCAAACTATGATCCCAATCCCAGCCTCCCCATGCCGGGTACTTCCCAACCGTGCCACTAGATGACCCAGCGGTCGGATCGAGTCGTCGCTGTACCACGACCACTTGGGGGGGGGGCTAGACGTTGCAACTGCTAGAATGCTTACGATGCAACTTCTTTAAAAATTACTGTCCAGCTCTTTTCTCGGAGTCAGTACAACTAGAACAAGTTTTTCAGAATCAGAAAATTTTCAACTTTTCATTTCTAACCACTTTTCCTGAAGATGAATATACAAGCTGATTAAGAGTATTAGTGACAAGTGAATGGGAACATTTCTATCTCTTAGTAATTAATTCCTTTTCAGCAAAAAAATCCGATAATCGTGAGGAAAATGGAGATGAAAAAATGCTTGAGATTGGTGGCTTATGGAAACGAGCTCCTCAGTGGAAGGGGACGGTGTATTTCGTATTCCAAGAAGTTGAAGGCCTAGAGCTATCGAATTTCGTGTTTAACAATAGACTATTGACCCCTTGCTCACATGGACTGCGTTTATCTGTCAAAGCTTTGCGTCTGTGTTTTGCGTGTAAACGGTAGGTTTCGACGCTGCATTTTTGCATAGAAGCCAACTTATTTTTTAATCTGAATGCGCTGAATTATTTTGACTCTTTGCATAACTGGCCCTCCTAGTGATGACGAGAATATGGACGGCTCCCAACAAGACCAAATTCATACTTAAACCGCGCAATTTGAATGTCATCGAGGATGCAGTTTTTGGGATCCCAAAACGTAAGTGGAGGGATACCTATGACATCGCAAAAGTTGTCCATCTGTCCGTCCGTCCGTCTGTCCGTCCGTCTGTACGCACGATAACTCTCGAAGGGATTGAGATATTTTTATGAAACTTGGTGGGAGGATCCGTTGGGTCAACGTACAAGTCAAGTTCGAAGATGGGCTCTGTAGCTCTATATTTGAGGGTGGGGGAGGGGTTTCAAATTTAGGGGCAATTTTTTTTTTTAAAGCTGTTGAGATATTTGATTTAGGTGTAAGGAGACATGCTGAATCCGAATATGAAAGTTATTTTCTCACCGAACAAGTAGTTCACCCGGAATCTGGCAAAGACCGGACACAAAATCTGTGGACCAATTTTCGGCTACCCCTTTTCTTCAGATTGTATAGATCTGTGCGGGATTAGTATAGCTCTGCGCAGAGCTAACGTAAGAGAGAGAGAGCTAGTGCGATCAAGGTCGAATGGGTTGGTATATGGAAAAAGAGTAGGTGGTTGCGGGCTATCTAACAGTTGGAAAGTTTAGAGGGGTTGACGACTTCAGTAGTAGGGTACACACTGAAACCAAAAATAGGCCGATCCCTATTGTGAGACAAGTAGGGGACTTCTAATGGTCTCGTGGTCTAATAATAGGCAGTTAGACCATAATCATCTTCGGCAATGAGGGGTTAGCAGTTTTGTCTCCTTGGTGTACCTATAATTTAAATACAGTAAAAATCTTCAAGAAGTCTAGCGGACACTGTAAACAAAACCTATTTGTCTGCACCAAATATTCAATTTTTGGGATCCCATCGGAACCTTTGGTCTTGTTCTTTCAGTAAAACCACAAAGGACAGAAAATCAAAGACGCGGTTATTTGCCTGACTACAATCCAAGCTCAAAAGATTAGCCTATAGTTGACTGCGTCAACCGGATACGTCATCTGAATTTACTCTAGCGACATTTCGGCCCTTCTTGGCAATGGTCCTCTTCAGGCCCAAGCTCGAAAACAAACCTATGACAAAATAAATAAAGATTTTAGCAAATTGACGTAATTAAGTAAAGAATCTAGCAAATTGACGAAAATAAATAAGATTCTAGCAAATTGACGAAGTCTCAGCACGTATCCTCTTCCCTATAGCCTACCTGCGTTTCCAGTCCCTTAATCAAGATATCTGCCAAATTTTATTTTTTCTATTGGACTCCAGGTCCGATTAGAAACTACCCTTGTTTGTTGTTATTCGGTCTTTATGCACAAATCGAGAAATTATTCCACTTTGTAGGTACCTTCAGCTCTTTCGTTCCATTCCCTATCCCGAAAGACTATACTACTGACGTCGGAGCTCTGAAAGAATGATGAGATTCAAAAGTGGACGAACATGGCTCTATCTTTCTTGCGGGCCCGTAAGATGTCTGGTAAATTTGTGTATGTTGAATTCCGGATCGATTCTATACACGAGCTGCTTCAAGTCAACGCAAGTCTGCATTATTTAACCAAGTTTGGCAAGATCCAGATCAGCATGGTATTCTTAAATCCGACCTTAAATCATGAAGAACTGGACCCCTCCAAAAATACGAAGCAAAGATGTAAATTCAAGATGTCTTTTCACATAGAAAATCAGCATCTCACTCGTAACTGGAATCAACTTGATCAAGACGTTTCTGGTTCTATCCACAAGATGAAAAAGGTCAAGCCTGACTGCCTGAGTAGCTGTATGGTACAACTTCACAGACGAAGTTCTATGTAGCGATATGTGTAGCAGTGCTGTGCATTTAACTGTGCTTCAAACTGGATGATCTGAAGCACTAGTATCTTGCTATTATCCAATGGCATCCAGTCTTGATATAGCAGCATGAGGTGGCATTAATTACTGCTACGTGCTACGAAAGCTCTGGCGAAAGCTTACAACTCATACAACTAATTTTCGACAGTTTCCATCGGACAGCTTCCAGATTTCGCTGGAATTTTTTTTTTTTTCACCACGAAAAATGCTTAAGCATATCACAAGGACAGGTCTCCCTCTCAGCTGCAAAACTTCGGATGAACAATCCCTTGGTGTCAAGCTAGGTTAGAATTTGATAGCATGTACTAACCTGGCTTTATGCAGGACATTCCACAAATTCCATCGCACAGGCATTTCTTCCTTGGGCTTCGGCAATCCTCGTCGTTAGAACACTTCCGGAGACAATTGCGATCCTGGAAAAACAAGACCAAAGGTTTAGGTGGGTCCTAATCTCGCCTAGCGCCTACCCTACAGTGGAGAGTGCAACGAGTGATCGATCGGTGATGTATATTGCAGAGCGTGTCCGAGTCCGAGGCGAGTAGGCTACGAGACCCGTCACACTCACGAGTTAATATGACGAGTCTATGTCCTGGGCAAGTCCCTGGAGACGAGACAAGACTATCAAAGATGTTCTCGAGACCGGAGTCAAACCCGGGACCTAACAATTTTTTTTTAAATAAATAAATAGAATAATAACATAATATTCAAAATAATTATAGAATTAACATAACCATCGCTTGGCCAATCTCTTTACTTGGTCACTGAAGACATCGGCGTGATTTCAATTTTCCCGGACTGAGACGTTTGCTCGAACTCTGGACTGGGCCGGATTCCGAAACTGGCGGAGCCCGAGTCCTGCTCCATAAGCGACGAGACCAAGGCGAGTTCGAATCCGTGAAAATGGCGCCAGAGTCCGAGTCCACCAGCTCTGGTATACTGTCATGAGTAAATTAGCCAACATTTGTAACTTTATAAATGCTGGACTTCTTAAAAGTGAATTCTAATGGACCTACAATCTTGGAGTTTAGCCAAGGAAGCCCCGCAGCGTGACTTTGAATAGCCTAGAAACTAGCATCAATATACCCACAAATCAGCCGCAATTTCCGGATTTTCACATGTTAGCTTTCTGGATTCAATATATTTCGTTTCACCCAGACACGGAACCGAACTTGACCGCATAGGCTACACGACTGACAAGGGTAGTCTGCAACTATCATAGCCCTCAGCGGTATTACTGGAATTATCGATATACTGGGTTGAATTATCGATACTAAGAAAACAATGGGAAAAGAAGGCGCGGCGTGTCTTCTCCAGTCATACACAGATCCTACACTTTTGAGCACGATGCTCCAACGTCTGGGCATGGTGCTCATACGTTAGGGCACCATGGGCTAAGGGCACGGTACCCTCTTAAAAATCTGTTTGAAAAGCAAATTTCCAATTTAGATTCTCAGTTCAGCAGTTGACAACAGATCTTTATGGGGGTACCATGCCCTTGCTCAGGACATGCTGCCCAGACATATGATCACCATGCCCATACGCTGGGGCATGCCCAGAAGTTGGTGCACCATGCCCTAAATTTGAGGATTTGTGTATGACTGGTCTCCCCCCCCCCCAACAGCAATTTCGACATCTTGATCAAGATGTCTACCAAAGTTCGTCTTTCTTGTCGGATTCCGGTTGAACTCCTGGTCAGATTAGGAGACGAAAGAAAGGTAAAATCACCATGTATCTTCTCACACTAGAGGCTACTGGACCGAGAAGCACGGCAAATCAGTATGTCAACCTTCATCAAGATTTTGTTGGTTCTACACAGTTCTCGCATTTCGCCGGATCTCGATCTCACTACTTACGGTGAAACTGAGGCAGAAATATAGGGCAAGACTGTCTTCTCACAACGCTTTTTGTTCTACAAAATTTTCTGGTTTTCTCCGGATTCCAACAAACTGCTAAAGCGCTACATGTCGTTTCTTTGGATTTTCAGAAAATCGTATCAGGCAAAAATCTAAGTAATTTCAAGGACAGCCAATACTGCTTCCCGCTCCTTCTTTGCTTTTTTTCCGTCAGCAAAAGTTACATTTTCTGTCTGCATTCGTTTTTCTTTCGATTATCTGCGCTTCATATTCTGCAAGAGTTCCGAATTTGCTTATCCAGCAAGATAAACACTTCAAGACCTGTCGTAGGAAGCGGACGTGCTTCCCTTGAAAGTTTCCTGGTCGGGAAATTAACAAACTTTGAAGCGCTTAGACAATTCTCTACAAGAACAAGGTATTTTTTTCGCACGACAGTTAAAATGATTTCCTGTAAAAGCCCAAGAAAAGGAGAGCTTTAAAATGTCGGTAAGACAAGCGTTTTCAGACAAGGAAAAGAAGATCCGACAATCTCAAAGAGGTTTCATGAACTTTTTTGTCTTGTTTTCAATGACGAGAATACACAAAATATTACACCTAGAAGATTACTAAGATTACCAAACCCGACGTCCTCATTTAACGCAAATTCTCAACTTCGATCTTAAAGCACATCTCGCACTATTTACTGTTTACGTTTCCATACTCAAAACTACTTGAATAGGCCTACTGTACTGCTTTTAACAAACTACCGACGGCTTTGGCTGTAATAAGCCTTTTCCCAGGCCCATTGACTTCTAGCAAAAACTCGGCGAAATTCAGATAACTATGCTACGCGAACACACGTCGGGAGCACAATGCGCATGGAAACAGTGAATCGTGGCAGGGCAAATATTAGTGAGGTATCGTTAGCGGGCTCAAAATGTAACATATGAAATCCTGGTCTCCGGGCTTAAGAATTAATGAATTCAATTACGGGAGTAGGTTGCATTGTCATTATGCACGACGGGTCCTTTAAAACCTTGCCAACTTCCAGCATGTCGACCCTAGTTCTTCTATTTGATCGTGAGTCAGGCGATGCGTTGTTGGCTTGGATAAGACGGTCTAGGTCTCTGCTTCAAACGAAGTCTTAGACAGCTCGTTTGAGGAGTTTCTCCGCATGTCTTGAATTTTCAGCTTAGCCAAGCAACCCCACTTGGTTAAATACAAAAACAGCCTTCTTCATCTTCTTAGAAACCATGGAGCTTTCGCCTCTAATTACTAAACAAATCCCGAGAGTCCTTTATGCCGAACTATCCATCTTCCATGGCTCTTCTTTTCTAGAGAGGCGGAAATTTTCCTTTTCATTCCTCGACTGTCGATACTAGTGAACTCCTTTAGTTGACAATAGACTGAAGTCACTGCTGGGACTAAGGACGGCTTTTAGGAAATTGCAACCCAGCCCAAAGAGGACGATAATAGACAGCTTTGCATTTAAAAGCTTTTGGTAAAATTGTCATTCGGTCTGACAGGAACGCAGAATGGCTTGGAAGCCAAATGTTAACGGTGGCGAACCAGACGCCAAGTCTTATTTAATATAACCGTACAATTTTCAGAGCGAATATTCTATTGTTTAATATAACAGTACAATTTTCAGAATAAATATCCCTCACTGGAGACAGAAAATATCGAAAAGAACCCAATGAATAAAAACAAATTTACAGTAACAAAAATAAACATGTGTTTTGGCTCGGAATAGTTTTGATGATGATTACAAGCCCTTTGACGACACCTTCCTAACTACCATCAACCACTAATATAGACCCACTTGACCCCTCTCAACCCAATGAATCTTCTGTTAGTCCCCCATTTTCTCACAATCACAACTTGTGTAGACATAGTAAAAAGTCGGATCCATAAGATAGTGAGCAGTGGGTAGCTTTCACTTTCTACTAGGCATACTGAGACATTTGCAAAACCTCCAATTTGCAAAACCTCCTTGCAGATTTTCTACTCATCAACTTGTGGATCTACATTTTATATTTGACAGTGCAAAAACGGATCCGTCAGCTAAATTTTATTCGAGCTATATTTCGGCCCTTCTTGGCAAGGGTCCTCTTCAGGCTCAAAACCGCTCAAGTTGGAAAAACGAAACTTGTGATAACCAATTAATGATAAAATGAAGAGGACCCTTGCCAAGAAGGGCCGAAATATAGCTCGAATAAAATTTAGCTGACGTATCCGTTTTTGCACTGTCAAATATGATTCGCAGTCAGCTTGGGTTGAAGGAATATGGATCTACATTTACTATGTCGGACCCATTGCTGATGGTTAGGCATAGGGGGATTAACAGAAACTAGTCCACTTGGAAGCGCTGAACTGGAATATGCCAAATTCAGATCGAATCCCAGTTCAGTCCCAGTTCAAACCGGAGTGGGCTATAATAATATATATATATCCTTTATTGTCCAAAACATCATACGATGAACGCTAGACAAAGGTTAGGAGTAGGGTGGAGCTTATTTTAAAAATTTTGGAAATATTATTTTCTTACCCCCCTAAGTTGTTCCATATCACATGAAAACATTATGGAAAAAGTTTGAGCCACTTAAAATAATGTTTAGGGGTAGCTCAAGTACATCAAAGATTAAGAAAAAAAAAGAAAAAAGAAGGACTTCTAGCAACTTGTATTTTGCTTAAAAAACACATAAACAAAACTGTTTAGTTCCTATTTATGGGAAACAGACAGAGTCTGTACCTCTACTGCAGACAGAGTGTTTCCTGATATCGGGATAAACTGTGCGGTGTTCCTGCTATCGGGATAAACTCTGCGGTGTTCATTGACAACTTGCAGCAGAAATTGCAGCTGGGACTCATCTAGGGTTATAAAACCGCTGTACTCTTGAATGAGTGCTACTCCTCGCTCAGCGTGGCCATTGACAACTTTGAGTGACCTCACTGTTTCTGACGCTAGCTTGTAGTCGTGTCTATCCTTCCACAAGTCTGGATCAACTGTGAGAAATCCATCCGGAAGATCCATCATTTGAAAAAGTTTTGCTGACTTTGCTGTAACAAAATGTTCCAGGTTTTTGTTCTTGGCTGAATCAAGATCAACGGTGATCCGCTTGGTATAGTCCTGTTCCTGGTCGTCTTCACTCTGAATGGCACTCACCACCAGTCTCTTCGTCGACGAACTGACGCGACTGTCGAAGAAAGCCAAGCCAACGAGTTCGGGTGACAAATACTACAAGTGACCGGAAATATTGTTTGATGTGGCCTTTGAGATTGCCAAATGGATGCGACTTCAGCAGTAGTAGGTCACTGTACGGAGCACCTGAAGCTAAAGGTGCAGAGATCCAGGCTTTCAGGTACACACGTACTGCAAACACACACACGTCATGCAAACCTCTTTCTTCTGTGAGAGTCAGTCTAAACTGAGCCTTGAACATCCAGATCTTTAAACTGTAGCCTATATCACTTTGCTTATCCATCTGGCATGGTGCATCGCTCCGGGTGACAGGAATCGTACTTCTCTCGCAGGATTAGCACCAAGAAAAATGAGCACAAGTTCCAGGAATTGATCCCTCGGCTGGGTCTGTTCAGGGTTTTGCAGCTACTCACAGTAGCGAAGCTTCCATCCGGAACAGACGAGGCTCAGGCTTCTGCTGTCTTTGGAGCTATTGAAGACTGGGGCATACCAGGCAGCATCCGAGCTATGTGTTTCGATACTACAAGCTCAAACACTGGCAGGATCTCTGGTGCTTGTATTCTTTTGGAGCAAAAGCTTAGATAAGGAACTCTTGTCAGTGGCTTGTAGACTTCATATTATGGAACTCGTCATTGGTACTGCGTTTCGAGTGTGCATGGGATCGACATCTTCTCCTGAGATACTGATAAATATGAAACAGGAATTGCAGCTGATGATGTGGCACATCTAGTGGATGACATCAAACAAACTACCATCGATTTGGCTAACAAGCACCTTGAACAGACCCAGCCGAGGGACGATTAAAAGGAATTCCTGGAACTTGTGCTCATTTTTCTTGGTGCTACTCCTGCGAGAGGAGTACGATTCATGTCACCGGGAGAGATGCACCATGCCAGATGGATGAGCAAAGTGATATGGGCTACAGTTTAAAGATCTGGATGTTCAAGGCTCAGTTTAGACTTACTCTCACAGAAGAAAGAGGTTTTGGATGATGTGTGTGTGTTTGCAGAACGTGTGTACCTGAAAGCCTGGATCTCTGCACCTTTAGCCTCAGGTGCTCCGTACAGTGACCTACTACTACTGAAGTCGCTGCTCGAGTACTCGTCCATCCATTTGGCAATCTCAAAGGCCACATCAAACAAGTTTTCCGGTCACTTGTGGTATTTGTCACCCGAACTTGTTGGCTTGGCTTTCTTCGACAGTCATGTCAGTTCATTAACGAAAAGACTGATGGTGAGGCCCTGCAATTTTTGCTTCAAGTTGTCTATGATCACCGCAGAGTTTATCCCGATAGAAGGAAACAGACTCTGTCCGGTCAACCGTAAATAGGAACTAAACAATTTTTTTAAATGTGTTTTTTAAGCAAAATACAAGTTGCTCGAAATCCTTCTTTTTTTCTTTTTTTCCGAATCTTTGATGTACTTGAGCTACCCCTAAACATTATTATAAATGGCTCAAACTTGTTCTACAATGTTTTCATGTGATATGGAACAACTTACGGGGGTAAGAAAATAATATTTCCAAAATTTTTAAAATAAGCTCCACACTAGTTAGGAGGTTAAAATGAATAAACTGTATCTATGACGCTACCAAACAGATCTGGCATAAGCCATGACAAGTGTTTGGTCAGTAAAAAAAAAATTACCTATCCATCTGATACTCTGAATTAATCCTAGTAAAGCAGAAGACGACGAAAAAATAATATATATTTTATATCTAGTATTTTTGTTATATTTATATTATTTCTTTTTCCGTAATGCAAGTAATGTCAATACAATGAAGAACAAATAAGCCAACAGAACCTTCTTTGGTCCCATGCACCGACTATCGGTAGGCCTACCCCGAAAAAATTGAGCAGAGCTAGAGGTACTTGCTGAGCTTTGATTTGCTGCCCGTCTACTTCCCTCTTCGCCGCTGCTCATATATGAGGGAAACTGTAGCATGCGTGCACGACCCGCTCTGCAGCGCGTCACATGAGACTTCACAAAGGTAGACAACCAATCGGCTGTTACTCTCGGCGTTTCTTCTCCGGGGCTATAGGCTACTGCGATATAGCTGTTTGTAGAGGTAACGAATTGTGATAGTCCGTGTAGCTCCAACCCTCCGATTCGTTTGTATCGGGCACGATATCGGAAATCTAATCGACTCCGCAAGGTCGTATTATATTACAAAGATAGGGAGACATAAAATCTTGTGAATGGATTTTGGGGATCACAAGCCTGCTTGCAAGTCACAAGTTTCGTTTTTTCCATCTTGAGCGGCTCTGAGCCTGAAGAGGACCCTTGCCGAGAAGGGCCGAAATATAGCTCTATAAAATTTCAGCTGACATATCCGTTTTGCACTGTCAAATTTGATTCGCAGTCAGCTTGGGCTGAAGGAATATTTATGCAGAGATTACTGACTGGCAGTGAGCATATCCTATTGGCTGTCGGCTACACCCCAGCTCTCAAAGAGCTCTATCCTTCGTCACATTAGCAGTGTTGTACAATTGGCGTCCGAGGGTTCGTATCGCTCTTGCAAATAACCGGTAAAGGGTCGAGCCAAAAGGATTACGGCGTTGCAGATTTCTGAGTTTCAAGGCACTGTGCTCCCCCACTGCTCCCCTGAATTCCCAGGTAGGGTTCTTGACAGTAACGACAGTAAAACCATCCTGAGTCGCTTGACCCCTACTACCCCAAAAGAGCCAGCGATAAACAAAGGCTCGTAAAGTTTCCAAAAGCTGCACATGCCTGCCATACCTATAGTGAGATGGCGCCTAACTCGAGGGTGAAGTTTTTCACGACATTGTGCGTTACGGCAAGCCTTACTAGCTAACCTAGATTTCTGGGACATTTTACCCTTGGTTCACACTGCTACGTCGTATGCGACACGATTTTTTCTTTGCTGTTCCGACGTGCGACAGAATCGCACGGATGTTCTCACCACCACGCAGACGCAAAAGGAAAATGAAATTTTTCGTCGAGAGTAATCTGCAAACGGGCAAAGGAGCCCTTCGGGAAACGACCTCTGAAGATGTGGGGAGATTACACTTCTAATTACCACCCAGCATTAGGAAATTTTCAGTCAAAACCTATAGGTCATCTTGTTCAAAACAGGTTAATACAAGTTTATTCAGAAGATATTTTGCATTCAGCCATCCTAGGATTACAATCAGAACAAGGTAGAGCAATTTTTAGTCTTGAAAATTAACTAATCTTTGTTCTTTCTTTTCTTTCCCTCAAAAAATCGCATGCGTTACGTCGGATGAGTTGAAATTTTCCAACGCATACGACACTGCGACAAAACGCACAGTTCTGCGTCACTTGTCGTACGATTTGTGTCGTATGTCGGATGACGCAGAATTTTGCGCGAAATCGCAGCAGTGTGAACCATAGGTTACTCTTCCTTAAAAGTCATTTGAAAGTACCGATAACGAAGGCGCCGGATTTCAAAACCTTCCTGCTTTGTGATATTTTTTGGCCGCTAAAAAGGTTTCAAAAGGCCAAATTCAAAACAATGGCTTTACTGTAAGGTACCTGGGAATGGGGCCCAAAATTGACCTGTGCCCCCCCCCCCAAGGTTTGCTGAAATGGCGTGCCACTGACAGAGAACAAGAAGAATTTCCAGGCCCAACAACGTCACTTAGTTTCCTAACATCTAAATGGTCAACCAGACATCTTACCTGAGATTTGATAAGTTCCTCATTCCTTGGACAGAAGTCAGAAGGAGAATTTCTTGGATTCTTGAAGCTTCGTCTTTCGTGTGAAGCATAGTATTCCCTTGGTAGTCTATGATTGATTACACCACCAGTGTCAAAAGGAATCAGAGACACATTTAACTCAGCGAAGCCAGGTCCTAGCTGGCCACTTGCAAGATGCAAGGTCCCAGAAGAATTATTTGGGAAATCAAGGCCATCAGAAGACCAGTAACCTGAAGCATCCCGAGGGACTGCTGTAAAAATAAAAACAGAGGGTGAGATCCTGCTTGACAAGCACTGGATGGTCAAGAAAATTCACATTTTCTCATGCTTTTCAAAAAAAAAACATGGCACTCTTGGCTTGGCCATAAACTTGGGTTTATCTCCTACTGCACTGTTTTTTTTTTCAGTTACGCAGGTCCAGGGTTAGGTACCCCGTTTTTTCTGTGTTTTACTCCAAATCAAGGGCAAAATGGGATTATAGAGAAAACAACCCAACTGCTGTTATGTATTAGTAAAAAACACAGAAAATCCGTCGAAATTATGTTCAAAATTCCTTCAACACTTTCTAAAGGCAAAATGACATTCACAGTTAATTCAGAAAGTCCAGTTAGGCTACTTGGAAATCAGAGCCATTTTTAAAGTTTCACTGAAAAGCCAACTTATTTTTGTGTCATTTAGTTGAATAGCCTACACTAAATTATTTGGATTCTGCAAAGGGATTTTTTTGTTTTCCACTATCTGCTCTAGTTATGACGTTCAGAATATCTGCGGCCGTCCCTACAGCGAAAATTCTACTATGACGTGGGAAATTTTCATCCAAACACAAACTAGGCTTTTCAGTGGGCAGTGGCGATATTGGTGAAGATTGCTTAGTGCCTGAACAAAAAAAAAGTCATAAATCTTTCTTGTAAGGCATACAACAAATTAGAGGTACCACAAATCACACGGAAATTCCACTATTTGAAAATCGATTATTCCTGAATAGCGGAACAACCAAGTAGCGCATTTTCAGCGGGTCTTCAACCCAATTTAAGTGAATAAGTGATTGGTAACTAAATTGTCCTATCCCAGTCCTTTTCGGTTAAACTTTAAGTTACAAAAATGGCACTTTTCACATTTGACACTGTTTCAATAATATTAGGCCTACAGATCGCAGCTTGAGGTCCATAAATTTTTAATATAATTGCCTGGTTTTGGTTATCACGCCAAACCCTAAAGTTTGTTCCACTTTTGACGTAAATCCTGAATCTGGTAGGCTAACCCTAAGGGGCATTAAAATTCAGAGATAGAATTTGTAAATTCAGTGGGGTCCTGAAAAGTCATAACAAATCTTAAAAAAAAGTATACGAGATTGCATTGAACTGAGCAATACAGATCCACTGGACCTTAATCGCTCCAAAGTGCAAATTAAGGTAATTAATTAAGGTAACTTCTGGCCAGACTTCAGGAAGATTTCAGTCCTGAACATTGGTCCGACTTTCAACTTCAGTTCTAAAATTCTAGATGTCATCAAAAGCCTGAAATTTGGCAGCAAGACAAGGTCAGTCAAAAGTCGCAAAATCAGTACAGTTGTAAAATTCATCAGCTTTGAGCTTTCTGCTCAAACTGGCCCAGTTCAGCTAAGAAAGTAGGATCTTCTTTAGATTAAATTTTTTATTTGCTCACCCAATTTGCTGCCTTTGCACTAGTTTGAGCTATCGTTTCACATTTTCTGTAAACATAATGTAATAGCTCATGTCATAAGGTACAGCAGAGGTATACTTATGTGCACAGTTACTTAAATGTGAACGGTTCGGTTTTGGGCTAAATGGTAGAATGAAGATCCAAAATGCCTGTTCAGGTGTTTTCAGAGGCCCTTAGTTACCTACTTTGGCTAACTGGAAATTAACTTCAGTCACAGCAAGGCATGAAAATGGTGAAGATTAAAGTCAACAAACCTTCAAATAAGCATACCTCTACTGTATTCTCATGTTAATGAAACAAGATTTCAAGTACAGGAAATAGTACCATGGTATCTGTTGCCACGATAACTGGATCTGCAATTATTTGTTTTTCAGTTACCGTGGCATGTGACATAAGTTGCTCTGCAAAAACGACAATTGCCGAAAGTGCGCTTTTCGAAGTCATCCCAAAAGAAAAACTGATCTCCAGCCGCAGCACTAAGTGCCAAACTTCTTTCCCACCAATTCGACAAAAATGTATGAAAAAAACGACTGAATCTAGGAGATAACTACTCAGGCAGCTGCCAGCAGCTGCAGCCAAGGAAAGGTTATAAGAGCTAAATGCCGTTAATATGTTGCGACTTTGAACGAAAAGAAGCAAAATTTCAACAAAAATTTCAGTTTGCAGCGATGGTACTACTACAGAAGAGGTATGCTTATGTGCCTTATGTGAACAGTTACTTTAATGTGAACACTGCAGTTCTGGGCTTAAACTGTAGACTGAAGATCCAAAATAGGCCTACCTGTACAGATGACGTTCTCAGCTACCCTTCTTACCTACTTTGGCTAACTGGTAGTTAGATCTAGACACAGCAAGTACATAGAAATGGCAAAGTCCACAAACAAAGTCAACAAACGTTCACATAAGCATACCTCTAGGTACTGTAACTAAAAGCTGCACCGGCGTTCTGATTTGGTCAAATATCCCGCGATAAGGTTTCATCACACAATTTTCATAGAGCTAACATAACTTCCCAAATTTTCGACAGTACAAAAGTCATAATAATAGTTACGTTTTTGCAGATACCATAGTATCTGTTGCCACCTGGTTGCCACGGTAACTGGATCTGCAATTATTCATTTTTGCAGTTACCGTGGCATGTGATATAAGCTGCTCTGCACATACCATGATCGGACCGTGGTATCTGCAATAACGCAACTAATGGCTTATATTATTATATATGACAGCTAGTTAGGGATTGGACAGACCAGGAACAGATCTTGCTCCGGCACTTAACGGAATCATAGTTCTAATTGTCGATAAAATAATCCGAAGGTCGAAATTAAGCAGAAATAAATTGCTTGTAAACCGCGGAGGACACAGAAGCAAAACTTCTCGAATCCTGACATCAACCGGTGCGGATAATTTTTTTTCCAAAAGACCCATTTTAATCCGTGGGCCGTTTTCAGGAAATGAAATGTACAAATCAACATTTATTTTGTCTTTTCCCTAATCCCGAAAGCAAATTAAAATCCAGTTGGTCGTTAAATTAAAGCTAGGGAAAGCAATATAATAGTTCTTGTGAGGAAATAACGTTTAGTGTTGATTTATGCTGGCCGCCGGTCAAAGCTCGTTTTATAACCTGGCAGTCCTAATCTGGATGGTAAAATTGATTTGAAGAACTGGGAGCTTTATGTCAGATGTCTGGTATTACAAAATTAAAGTAGGTACTAAAAACTTGTTTTGAATTTTGGACTTGTTTTGGACGAATAAGTATTATGTATGGTACACAAAATACACGGATAAGTATTACACGTCCAAACCTGGACGTGTTACCCTACTATAATGCTCAGCTTTCGCTTCATACACCTTTACTGTAGTCCACCGTCAAAATGGGACAAGATTTCAGGCAGCGACTATTTTTGTGCTACATTCAACTTATTTCAAGCAAGAAAGAAAATGAAAATCGAAGAAGACATTCAAAATGCTTCCAGTGGCTAACTCTCTGCAAATTGATGCCATTGCTAATTATTCACTGATTCATTAAGCTAAAGGAAGTAATTTTGTAATTCTGGCGACACGAAATCGAAAGAAAATAGTGACGTTCGAAGAGTTAAGGGGTTAGAGACTTTGCAATTAACAACCCAAAAGAAGTGAATGCATATACAGTTTTGTTATCTTTTATGACATGACACTTTGGTGGAAGGGAAAGTTTTCACGTTAAGAAAAAGAAAACAACCACCAAAACGTTTCTAAGTAACTTCTAGTGGCCAAAGTGAGTCATCTGATAGAGCCCATCTCTAATCGTCTAAAGAAAATTCAAATTTTACATCTTTCATTTTCTATCAATAAAATCCAAAGTTCTTGCTTGCTTCTCCTGCAGCAACAAGAAATACTTTCGACACTTCCACTCCCGAAATGCCTCCCCTTGACTTACCTTCAGCCCCAGGGCACAGTAAGATCGTCACTAAGGCACAGTATATTCTGTAACGACTCATCCAGCCCATATCTGTTCCACGCGAAACCTCTGCAAGTCTTTTCCAGAAGCCGCTGAAGCACTGAGGCTATAAGAGAACATCCTAGCTGCCATGCATTCTAGAAGGATCGTAGACGCATGCTGCAATTTTCATAATCAAGACAGATTAGTTCACTTCGAGAACAGGCAACGTGAGCTATGCAAATAGGGCAGCAAACGAATGAGCTGAAGCAATGCTCAGAGGGAGGGGGGATTTCCCTCAGTAAAATTACCCTTGGTCCTGCATCCCTCCATTTACGGTACAAAACGGACACGAGACTTGCCGTTCCTAAGGTTTGGCAGTGGTAGCAGGGACCCATAGATTTTCTTTACAAGGGGGCTTGTCATTTCCTATGCTTTTATGTTGCTATGTTGACCGATCCAAATCTAGTTTCCAAAAATCCCCACTTGGGTCGAATCGGCATTCTTGTTTGCCTCATTGGACGTGCGCGCCAAAGAGACTCCTCCCTCAAGGCGCCAGCAGCCAATCCCATATTTTGTCTATCTGGCCTTGGACGTGACTGGACCGTGGGTATTTCTCGAACTATCTTCCGAGCGGTCAACATAGCATCAGAAATCTCTTATTGACAAGCCCCCTGAATGGCAAGGCTTTAAGGAAATTTATGGGTCCCAGGTGGTAGTGAGAGTTGAAGTGTAACTTTGACAGCTAAACACTGTTTGCGGGTTTCAGGAGGTAAGTATTAACAGACATTAGACGTCTTATATTGCGAATAGACGATCAGAGTCTGGCGGACTGGAATTCCTGCAAGGATTTTTCGCAGCATCATCGATTCCATACGAAAATTTACCTTTTTTTTCTCAACATGGTGAAAGCGCGGAAAATCCGTCTGGGAAATCTTGATCTTGTATTCATTGTCTTGCAGCGGTCAGTTTCAGACCATTTCAGAACAGTCCCGACCTGATAAAAGAAGGCACAAGAAATCCGAAGAAAAACAAACGAAAATGGGTTTTATAAAGGCCAATGAAACAAGAACAAAGTTTTCGATGGGATCCCAAAAATTACAATTTGATCCAGACATCTAGGTCTTGTCTTCGCCAGATCCAGTCTTCGCCAGGCTAATCATCTGAGAAAACCACGTTCAGATATACCTCTATAAGCCATATCTATTTTGACGATACTGATCGAAACTTCCTGCTTTACTTCTGCCAAATTTCCTTTTTCGGCCGAATTCCGAGCGAACTACTTGCCCAGCAAAAAAAAAGATAGTTCAGAATCAAATTCAGCGTATCTGCTTATCCCTATAAAGAACATCTAATCAACTTCAAATAAGACTTTAACTTCAAAAAACAAGAGCTACGAGCTCATATGGCACTTGTTACGAGTAGTGGTACGAGAAAGTAGAAGAGAACTTCACAATAAACACCAAGCCATTCAAAAATGCGGTTCGGACCTAGAATTAGGATATCTAGGTTCATTCAATCTGAAAGCTCTAGACGACATATTTAGAACTTATGCTTGTTCTTCCCACCAAGCTTCATCCCGATCCCTCCACTCTAAGCGATTACAAAGATTTCCGGTTCGCCCCTTCAACTCCTCCCAATGTCACCGGATCTGGTCCGGATTTAAAATGGGATGTCTGAGTTACGAGACACCTTTCTAAATATCAAGTTTCGGTTAAATCCGATAACCCGTTCAATAGCTGAGCTTGCCACTGGATTCCGGATTCCTCTTTTGTACACTCCCCCTCGACGGTCGGATCGGGGAAACGACATTCTCAAGTCAATAGTTCAGGTACCTGACAAGCATGCCAAGTTCATTATCCTTGCACATCAGCTGAAGTACCGAACTCGTGGGATTACTACAAACTCGGATCCCCTCCAACTCCCCCACAGTGACCGGATCCATTTCGGTTATGCTATTCACTTGCTCTTCCCACCTACTTTCATCCCAAACCCTCCACTCTAAGCGTTTCCCAAGATTTCCGGTTCCCCCGTCCGACTCCCCCAATATCACCGGATCCGGTTCGGATTTAAAATGGGGCGTCGGAGACACGAGATCTTTCTATACGTCAAGTTTCATCAAGATCCGATCACCCGTTCGCAAGTTAAAAATACCTCACTTTTCGGATTCCCCCTCTCTCCACCCCCCCCCCGATGGTCGGATCCGGGAAACGACTATTCTCAAGTCAACCTGGTCGGGTCCCATACACGCCTGCCAAGTTTCATCGTCTTAGCGCATCAGGAAGTACCGAACTCGCAGGATCACTAGAAATTCGGATCCCCCCCCCCCCCCCCCCCCCCCCCCACTGTGAACGGATCCGGTCCGGTTATGTCAATGACGTATCTAGGGCTTGTGCTTGTTCTTTCCACCAACTTTCATCCCGATCTCTCTACTCAAAGCGTTTCCCAAGATTTCCGGTTCCCCCCTATAGTTCCCCCCATGTCACCGGATCCGGTCCGCATTTAAACTGGGATGTCTGAGACACAAGGTACTTCTATATATCAAGTTTCATTAAGATCCGATCACCCGTTCATAAGTTAAAAATACCTCATTTTCCGGATTCCCCTCCCTCCAGCCCCCCCCCGGATGGTCGGATCCGGGAAACGGCTATTATCAAGTCAACCTGTTCGGGTCCCTGACATGCCTGGCAATTTTCATCGTCCCAGCACATCAGGAAGCACCGAACTCGCGGGATCACTAGAAATCCGGATCCCCCCCTAACTCCCCCAAAGTGAGCGGATCCGGTCCGGTTATGTCAATCCCGTATCTAGGACTTGTGCTTGTTCTTTCCATCAACTTCCATCCAGATCTCTCCACTCTAAGCGATCTTCAAGATTTCCGGTTTCCCCCTCCAACTACCCCCCATGTCACCGGATCCGGTCTGGATTTAAAATGGGAGGTCTGAGACACGAGGTACTTCTATATATCAAGTTTCATTAAGATCCGATCACCCGTTCGTAAGTTAAAAATACCTCATTTCTCCGGATTCCCCTCCCTCCAGCCCCCCCAGATGGTCGGATTGGGGAAACGGCTATTATCAAGTCAATCTGTTCGTGTCCCTGACATGCCTGACAATTTTCATCGTCCTAGCACATCAGGAAGCACCGAACTCGCGGGATCACTAGAAATCCGGATTCCCCCCCCCAGCTCCCCCAAAGTGAGCGGATCCGGTCCGGTTATGTCAATCCCGTATCTAGGACTTGTGCTTGTTCTTTCCACCAACTTTCATCCAGATCTCTCCACTCTAAGCGATTTTCAAAATTTCCGGTTTCCCCCTCCAACTACCCCCCATGTCACCGGATCCGGTCTGGATTTAAAATGGAAGGTCTGAGACAAGTGGTCCTTCCATGTATCAAGTTTCATTAAGATCCGATCACCCGTTCGTAAGTTAAAAATAAGTCATTTTTCCTATTTTTTCCGGATTCCCCTTCCCACCACTCCCCCTCAGGTGGTCGGATCGGGGAAGCGACTATTTCCAACTTAATCATTTGGGGTCCCTGATATGCCTGCCAAGTTTCATCGTCCTAGCTTATCTGGAAGTACCCGAACTAGCAAAACCCGGACCGACAGACCGACCGACCGACAGACCGACCGACGGACGGACAGAAATTGCGATCGCTATATGGCACTTGGCCGAAGGGCAAGTGCCATAAAAAAGATTCCGGACGATCTATATGTCCGGGTAAAAAATGATTGTCATATACAGATTCAGTGTCTTTTCTTTCCCTTAAACCTATCATCTAATCAACTTCAAATAAAAATTTTGCTTTTAACAAACTTTCCGGTTCTGTCTGGATTCTGGACGAACTACTTGTCCGGCGAGAAAATGGTTTTCACCATCGTGTTCGGCATGTCTTCTTACCCCTAAATCGAACATTTAATCAACTTCAAATAAACATTTTGCTTTTAACAAATTTTCGGGTTTTGGCCGGATTCTGGACGAACTACTTTTCCGGCGAGAAAATGGTCTTCACCATCGTGTTCAGCATGTTTTCTTACCCCTGAATCGAACATCTAATCAACTTCAAATAAACATTTTGCTTTTAACAAATTTTCCGGTTTTCGCCGGATTCCGGGCGAACTACTTGTCCGGCAAGAAAATAGTTTCCACCATCGTGTTCAGCATGTCTTTTTACCCCTAAATCAATCATCTAATCAACTCCAAATAAAACTTTTACTTTTAACAAATTTTCCGGTTTTGGCCGGATTCCGGGCGAACTACTTGTCCGACGAGAAAATAACTTTCATATTCGGATTCAGCGTGTCTCCTCACCCCTAAATCAACTATCTAAATAGCTTTTAAAAAATATTTTTCTTGCCCCTTAATTTGAAACCCCTCCCCCACTCTCAAATATATGGCTACACAGCCCATCTTCGAACTTGACTTGTACTTTGACCCAAAAGATCCTCCCACCAAGTTTCATCAAAATATCTCAATCCCTTCGAGAGTTTTTGCAATGCCATAGGTATTCGTTACTAACGTTTTGGGATCCCAAAAACCGAAAAGCGAAGCGAATATTTCGGGAGGACAACCGCCGATCTTCTTCAGAGGTTCTGAGCAAAACGGAGAACCAACAAACAATTGAAAAACAATCGTTCTCCGTTTTGTTCTGGTTTGTCTCGTTTGATGGTCTTCATCCACTTTTTGGCATTTTTCCTCGACATTTTCCGTCTGCGCTGAAGAAGGGAGGCGGTTGTCCCCCCGAAATATTTGCTTCGCTTTCCCGTTTTTGGGATCCCAAAACGTTAGTGACGGATACCTATGACATCGCAAAAGTTGTCCGTCTGTCCGTCCGTCTGTCCGTCTGTCCGTCTGTAAGCACGATAACTCTCGAAGGGATTGAGATATTTTGATGAAACTTGGTGGGAGGATCCTTTGGGTCAAAGTACAAGTCAAGTTCGAAGATGGGCTGTGTAGCCATATATTTGAGGGTGGGGGAGGGGTTTCAAATTAAGGGGCAAGAAAAATATTTTTTAAAAGCTATTTAGATAGTTGATTTAGGGGTAAGGAGACACGCTGAATCCGAATATGAAAGTTATTTTCTCGTCGGACAAGTAGTTCGGCCGGAATCCGGCCAAAACCGGAAAGTTTGTTAAAAGTAAAAGTTTTATTTGAAGTTGATTAGATGATTGATTTAGAGGTGGGAAGACATGCTGAACACGATGGTGAAAACCATTTTTTGACCGGACAAGTAGTTAGCCCGGAATCCGGCCGAAACCGGAAAATTTGTTCAAAGCAAAAGTTTTATTTGAAGTTGATTAGATGTTCGATTTAGGGGTAAGAAGACATGCTGAACACGATGGTGAAAACCATTTTCTCGACTAACTAGTAGTTAGCCCGGAATCCGGCCCGAACCGGAAAATTTGTTAGAAGCAAAAGTTTTATTTGAAGTTGATTAGATGTTCGATTTAGGGGCAAGAAGACATGCTGAACACGATGGTGAAAACCATTTTCTCGCCGGACAAGTAGTTCGCCCGGAATCCGTCCGAAACCGGAAAATTTGTTAAAAGTAAAATTTGTATTTGAAGTTGATTAGATGATAGATTTAAGGGTAAGAAGATACGCTGAATCTGTATATGACAATCATTTTTTACCCGGACATATAGTTCGTCCGGAATCCGGTTGAAACCGGATTTTTTTTATAAGTTAAAGTTTTATTTGAAGTTGCTTAGACGTTCTTTATAGGGATAAGGAGATGCGCTGAATTCGTTTCTGAACTATCTTTTTTTGGCTGGGCAAGTAGTTCGCTCGGAATTCCGCCGAAAACGGAAATTCGGCAGAAGTAAAGCAGGAAGTTTCGATCAGCATCGTCAAAATAAATATGGCTTATACAGGTATATCTGAAATTAATTTTCTCAGATGATTAGCCTGGCGAAGACTGGATCTGGCGTAGAGAAGACGTAGTTGTCTGGTCAAATATTAAATTTTTGGGATCCCATCGAAACCTTTGGTCTTGTTTCGTTGGCCTTTGAAAACCCCATTTTTTTCAGATTTCTTGTGCTATGTCAGGCCAATGCTGTTTATGAAACCATCTTTGATAAAACAAGTGTTGAGAGAGGTCAATAACAACATCCTGCATAAGAAAAGACTTACGCTCCTACTGGGCGTCGTCACACTGAGAAGAGTTAAAAATCTTATCAACATGACTGGTAATGAAACAAATTTAATAATTCATTAAAATCTGTTTGCAAAACTCTCTTTGTACACATCCTTGTGGAATCGTGATTTTAATCTATGCAAGGTCAAGGCACTCTTATCAGTCACAAGAACACAACACTAGCCTTCTCTAAAGCTACTCAATCAAGAAAGCACAGGCGCTCAGCATTTTTGGGATATCAAAACGTAAGTGGAGGGATACCTATGACATCGCAAAAGTTGTCCGTCTGTTAGTACGATAACTCTCGAAGGGGTTGAGATACTGTATTCGAACTTGGCACGAGGACTCTTTGGAACAAAGTACAGTTCAAGTTCGAGGATGGGCTCTGTTGCCCTAGGGTGGGGGAGGGGGTTCAAATTAAGCGACGAAACAAAATATTTTTAAAAGCTAATGAGATAGTCAATTTAGGGGATAATGAGACATGCTCAATCAGAATATGAAAATCATTTTCTTGCAGGACAAGTAGTTCACCCCGAATCCGGCTAAAACAGAAAAGTTTGTGAAAATAAAAGTTTAATCTTAAGTTGATTAGAAGTTCAATCTAGGAGTAAGGAGACATGCTGAACAAGTATATGAAAATTATTCGCCGGATAAGTAGTTCGCCCGGAATCCGGCTGAAACCGGAAAATGTGTTTAAAGTAAAAGTTTATTTGAACTTGATTAGATGTTCGACTCATGGGTAAGAAGACGTGCTGAATCGTTATATGACAATCACTTTCTACTCGGACACATAGTTCGCCCGGAATCCTGCTGAAACCGGAAAATGTGTATAAGTAAAGCTTTTTCTGAAGTAGATTAGAGAATCCATATATATAAATTGTTTTCGCCGAACCAATAGTCCGGACGGAAATCGGCCCAAACCTGAAAATTGATTAAAAGTTTTATCTGAAGTTGATTAGAGGTTCAATATAGGGGTATCTAGATATGCTGAATTCGTTTTTGGACCTTTTTTTTTACGGACAAGTAGTTCGCATAAGTAAGGCAGCTGGCAGTTTTGACCAATTTCGTCGAAATAGAGATGACGTATAGCGGTAAACACTCTCAGATGATAGCCATTGGCCTTAATCTGTTTTCAAATTTTAACAGTAAAAATTTTGAAGGAGTCTGGCGAAGACCGGATATCTATCTGGATCAAATAAGAAATTTTTGGGATCCCCATCGAAACCTTTAGTCTTGTTAAAATAAACGTCCGGACTATCACCACCGCAATGAAAGAAACAGGCCCACATTTCCGATCCACTGCTATGATGACATAGTGTACGATTCATGTCTTTGTAGCGACAGGCGAGCGACCAACTTGAGTGGACTTTGTGGAAGTGTCATTTCCGTAGTCTCTGTTGAGCCTCTTCATTCGCTGCCGTGATCCAGTAAGTCATATTTTATGTAGCCTACCAGTGTTTCTCAGTGAATATGTGCTAGCTGAATTCAATCCTCCTTTTAGATTATAAATTGTTGCTGTGCATTACCCAGTCTACTTCACTGCCACAATGGCGGCCTTTATCGGGCGAGATCTAAGCATACCATGCCTGAAGCTAAGCACATTTTTTTGTGTTTGCGGATTATTTTTCTTTCTTTTTTCGTTTTAGTCTGTTGTTTTGTTCTGTGTTTTGTCCCCTTAGTTCGTTAAATAAATAAAAATAGAACAAAGAATGTAGTATTTTTTTTTCCCGCAACCAATCCGATGAAATTACACTATAACCTCACACGGATACCAATATCTCTAATACATAAAACAAAGGTCAAATTCAAATCATATTGCAGCGAATACAGAGAACGTTAGTCTCCGCAGTACAGCGCTGTTTAGCCACTGTCAAAGCTAACCGTAGCCTATTCTACGCGTCAATTTGGCAGAATATTGCAAGCTTTGTCAAAAAAATTAAGATAACGTGCCTGCTGAGACAATACTCTATATGACCAAGTCCAAAACAGGCCAGTGATTCTCAGGACGAAGGAGTAAGCGTTTCCGTAATGACTCAAACTCAACGACTCAAATCCTGCGTCAAACAATCACGGAGCAGCTGTGACACCGTTTCTTTCTTTCTTCCGCTGGTACCCAGAAATTTAGCATCGGCAAGGAGAGATAGTCATAAAGAGTATTCTCGACTTTAACTAAACTAGCCTGCGCGGACATGAGTTCAAGCTATTCAGAGTTCAAGCCCAAAAGACATTACTTGCGTTTTTGCAGATACCATGGTATCTGTTACCACGGTAACTGGATCTGCAATTAGTCGTTTTTGCAGTTACCGTGGTATCTGATATGCTGTTGCTCTGCAAAAACGACTATTGCCGAAATTGCACTTGCACAAGTCATCCAAAAGAAAAACTGATATCCATATATAGGGCTGAGCTAAAGACCCTCGTATCCCTGCCGGCCCCCACTGATCGATATTTTTTGTTAAGAAATATTTTTCAAATTAAAGAACCTGAACCTGCACCTGGACCCAGCTACATCAATAAGTGCCTGAACCTGAACCTGAACCCAGCTACATCACTAAGTGCTAAACTTCTTTCTCACCAATTTGACAAAGTTAGACCGTGGTATCAAAGTTAGACCGTGGTATCAGATACCACGGTATCTGCAAAAACGCAACTATTATCACTCTGTAAATACTTAAACACAAGTTTAATCATGCAATTTCACCGTCTTTACAAAATTTAAACAATCCACAATCAGGCGAGATTCTAACCAAATATTGAAATTTACTCATCGGTACAAGTTGCAACTGGGGTTAACCTTTCATCTCTTGGATAAACGGTCGAAACTTCCAAAGCGATCAGCTGAATGCCTGGATTCCCGTGACAGCACGGCCCAAGATCAAAGCGTGAATATCGTGCGTGCCTAAAAGGGAACAATAGTTATCAGACTTTCAAAAGGAACAATAACCCTAAAAAGGAACAGCAGCTATCAAGCACCCAACAAGCATATCCTAGGGGTAATAATAAAAGAGTATCTTTGAGCAAGGTGGACACAGGGAAGAAGAGGGATTCGCTAACGATAGTCCTAATTATTAAGGAGTATCTTCGAGGAAGGTGGACTGCTGACAAAAGAGCGAAGGAGAGGGAGGGGCAGGCTTTCTTCTGGGGTCCAAAACCAGTCGGGGATCCATCATGGTTTCAGAAATATTAAAACTCCACCAAATGGATCCTTTTTTATTTGTTTAAACCCACCTCGCATCTTTTTTAGGGATGGGCAGGCTTTCTTCAGGGGTCCAAAACCAGTCGGGGATCCATCATGGTTTCAAAAATATTCAAACTCCACCAAATGGATCCTTTTTTATTTGTTTAAACCCACCTCGCATCTTTTTTAGTTTCTTTCATATTTCTATTTTTGTGTGGCTCCGACTCTTCTTCCAATCAGTAATATTACATTTTTTTTTTTACTTTCTGAACGTCACCTACTCTTTAAAAGTAATAAAATCTTTCTTAAATAATTTTTCTACAAACAGAACCAGAAAAATTAAGCTCTATAGCCTATTCGATTTCGATTTTAACCCCATTTTTAAAAACAAACAGTTTTTGTTTCAAACTATTCTATACATTATACACTTATTTTAGACATTTTTTTTAATCACTAGGCTTGATACTTGCAATCCTTATTCCCGTATCGCATAGAAAAAGGTATTCATGACAAGGTTTGTGGATACTCAAAAGGTTAATTCTAACACATTTTATATTCTGGAAAACAGTTCATATTATGGGGAAAAAGATGGAGGCAATGGTTAAGAACAGAACCTTTGTCCCCAAATCTGTAATACATAACCTTGAGTATCTGACAAAGGAGTGGCCTAGAAGCGAAGGAAAAGCAAATCTATGACCCTTTCGGGGATATCCAAACTCGCCCGCACTCTTTCACTCTACGAGTACACCTTTTTCGAAATTTATCCAACCCTTTAAGTCGCTTTCTAGAGATACAGCCCCATTCCATTCTGACCTTTCCCTCAGATTCTCTTTATCAGAATTCTCTGCCGAAAGATCACGAATAGGAATAAGCTTTCCGAACTTCCCTCGGCGGACAAAAAAGAGCTTATTCCGAGATAATGCCTGTCGCAGAAATAACCAAGGGAAACTGAACAAAAACAAGAGCTGCAAGCTCATATGGCACTTGCAAGCTTTTTAGCTTGTATTCAAGTTATCGCAGTAGGATGTGAATGGATAGTAGCTTTGTCAGTGTGATGGGTTGATGTTTGGTACTACAGTTACGTGCAAAAGAAATGGTCACTTAGTTATATTTGCTGTTGTATAACATACTTGAACAATTTGTTTTAAATATTTTGACATCTTATGGAAAAATCAGCGAAATTTTCAAGCACTTCCTTTTCGACGGTGACGCTCGGGAGGTTTCGATCGCTCCATTCTAACCGTGTCACGTGATTTTCGGTTCCTCCCTCCGACCCCCCCCCCCACATTCATCGGATCCGGTCTCGACTCGAAATGGTACATCTGAGACATGAGGTCTTTTTATTGTAAACAAAACCCTTGAGGCAAAAATGATCATGGGCTCATAGGGATCACGAAAATGTATATTTTGCTTAAAAGTATTTTTTTGCACTTTGCGGTTAGCATTAGTACTTTAAGGGATGGTCGGATCGGGGAACTAACTATTTCTAAGCCAATCATGTCAAGTCTTTAATTTTCAAGCCAAGTTTCATCGTCCTGGCATGTCTAGAAGGACCTTAACTTGCGATCGCCGGAATTCCGGACCCCCCTTCCTCTAACTCCCCCACAATGCCCGAATCCGGTCCGGTTCTGTCACTGATATACATAGGGCTTGTGCTTGTTCTTCCCACCAAGTTTCATTCCGATCGCTTCACTCCAAGCTTGTCACAAGGTTTCCGGGCCCCCCTCCGATCCCCCCCAGCTTCATCGGATCCGGTCCGGACTTGAAATGGGACATCCGAGACATGTTGTCTTTCTACATATCAAGTTTCTTTATGATCCGATCACCCGTTCGGAAGTTGTACATACCTCAAGATTCCAGATTCCCCCTCCCTCCACTCCCCCCACGATGGTCGGATCGTGAAGCTGACTATTTCTAGGTTAATCCGGTCACGTCCCTGATTTACCTGCCGAGTTTCATTGTCCTAGCCCACCTGGAAGTAAATTAACTCCGTATCACCGGAATTCCGGAACCCAACTCCAACTCCCCCCACAGTGGACGAATCCGGTCCGGTTCTGTCAATGATGTACCTAAGGGTTGTGCTTGTTCTTCCCACCAAGTTTCATCCCGATCCCTCCACTCCAAGCGTTTCCCAAGATTTCCGGCCCCCCCCTCCAGCTCCCCCCAGAGTCACCGGATCCGGTTCAGATTTTAATCGGACCGTCTGGGGCATGAGCTCTTTCCAAATATCAAGTTTCATTAAGATCCGATCACCCGTTCGAAAGTTATAAATTCCAAAATATTCCGGATTCCCCCTCACTCCACTCCCCCCACGATGGTCGGATCGGGAAAGTGACTATTTCCAACTTAATCATTTGGGGTCCCTGATATGCCTGCCAAGTTTCATCGTCCTAGCTTATGTGGAGTACCCGAACTAGCAAAACCCGGACCGACAGACCGACCGGTATTTGATTTAAAGTATTAGCCTAGATGAATTATAAGTTCATGGGCAAGAATGGACGTGTAAGTTGCCGATGTCTTAAGGGGAGGCAAGAAGTACAGGCATCCGAGGGGTTACTCAATCCGAAAATGATTGTACAGTAAGTGTTCGGTGCCCACGACGCCCTGTCGGTGCCAAGAGGCTTGTACAGTGGTGCCCAACAACAAAGTAACCCCCCACAGACACCCTTCCGCTTTTGCATAAGGCGGTTTGGAAACAGCTCAACCTGTGTGAACCGCTCAAACAAAATAACAACATGGAAGATTTGTAAGTTTTACTTTACTTGGGAAAGTTTCTTTGTCGTTTTAACCGTTACGAGTCTAACAGTCGTCATTAATGAATACAATATGCAATGTCTGCTAACAGTCACAAATAATAAAGAAAACAGAATTATAAGTCGGTTTTCTTCCGGGAGAAATTTCTAAGTCTGCCTAGAGTGAGGTTCCTGAAAGCGGCATATTTGGAAATACTGAAAGATTCTAAAATTGACGCATGGCCGGAACAGATGGTCTGTGGAATTTTCCCAGTACACATAATGGAAAACGATCGAAGAGATCACGAAAGTTTCGCCGGAAACTGGTCAAGACCACTCAAACTTCTTTCGAAAATGAACATGAGGTTCAAAATTCCACCATAAATTGTTCAAAATATTCAACAAATTCGGCCTTTCGACATGTTTAGCTTTTCTCCCTTCACTTCTCTCTAATCGCATCTGACTGATGAAAATAGAATTCCCCCCCCCCCTTAGCGCTTGATTTCCATTGTAAACAACTCGTTACGGATTTCATCAGAGCTGCCGTTACGTTCCTTCCGAAGAAAAGAGGGCAATGATTGGAATTCCGGTATTTAATATGATCCTGTACAATAGATCGAAGACGAAATGAAATCGTGAACAGGATGCTGCTATGCAATTATTCGCTGTTGAATACCGGGAAATGATGCTTTTAGTGTCGCGCAATGGGTGTTGACTCCACTCCGCACTACCACAATCAAGAATGGATAATTTCCTGAAGAATGTTCAACTCGTATAGTAGGGATAGTTACTTCGGACGTGGCGCCGAAGATGATGGAATTCAGATCCAACAAATATTTGCAGATTAAGGAGCGAAAAAAAAATTATTTAAGTAAAATAAAATAAACCAAACTTTCAAGGTTCAAGGTTTTAATCTAAACTTCTGTACAAACTGGCCATAGATAAAGGGTCAAAGACGGAGACACGTAGACTGACAGAAACCCGGTACAATTATATAACAAGTTCCAGAGGGGTCATTTGACCCCCCTCCCCCTCCGGTGGGAGCAGTTACATTTGAAAAATCACAAAATCTTGAAGGAAAAGGTGATTGACATCATTATGACAGGCAATCGCGTAAAGTGATTTTAATAAGGTGTTTCACAGTTTGACCTTATCAGATCGAGCTAATGATCCGTAATTACACCGCTGCATTCCGTAGGTTTTCACGGAATGACGCCTCTAGTAACAACCTCTTATAACTAATTATATAAATAAATAAGAATTAATTGTTCTTGGAAATAAAAATAATGTATTATGAATAAATAAAATAATTTATTATATAGTCCACTACAAAGAGTCCACTACACATATTAGAAACACCTCGAGAAACACTCAATGCTTTGCAACTAAGATGCGACCCCTACCATTATTTATTTATTAACCGAAAAAGAGGTTAAGCTGAAGCTTCTCTCCCTACAAACACATAAACTATTGTTTAACAACACTGCACTATATATACTGTTATAACAAGGATACACTAAAAAAGATTTACATGGGCGCTACAACCGAACGGTGTACTAGCACGATGTTGCTTGATACAGGTGTAAAAATAAAATAAAAATGATATAACAAAAATAAATCCTCGTCCAAAAAGTCGAAACCCTGTTCGCTGGGGAATGGTACTAGCGGCTACACGCAGCTGAATATACAGGTGGAGGTGAAACCCATTAAGTATGTGGACGAACTAACTGTTGTGGACGAAAGTATGTGGACGAACTAACCACACTATACAAGTGGAGGTGAAACCCATTAAGTATGTGGACGAACTAACTGTTTTTATGGCACTTGCCCTTCGGCCAAGTGCCATATAGCGATCGCAATTTCTGTCCGTCCGTCGGTCTGTCGGTCCGGGTTTTGCTAGTTCGGGTACTTCCGTCCGTCGGTCCGGGTTTTGCTAGTTCGGGTACTTCCACATAAGCTAGGACGATGAAACTTGGCAGGCATGTCAGGGACCCCAAATGATTAAGTTGGAAATAGTAACTTTCCCGATCCAACCATCGTGGGGGGAGTGGAGTGAGGGGGAATCCGGAATATTTTGGAATTTATAACTTTCGAACGGGTGATCGGATCTTAATGAAACTTGATATTTGGAAAGAGCTCGTGCCCCAGACGGTCCGATTAAAATCTGAACCGGATCCGGCGAATCTGGGGGGAGCTGGAGGGGGGGGCGAAAATCTTGGGAAACGCTTGGAGTGGAGGGATCGGGATGAAACTTGGTGGGAGGAACAAGCACAACCCCTAGGTACATCATTGACAGAACCGGACCGGATTCGTCCACTGTGGAGGGAGTTGGAGTGGGGTTCCGGAATTCCGGTTATAAGGAGTTAAGTTACTTCCAGGTGGGCAAGGACAATGAAACTCGGCATGTAAATCAGGGACGCGACCAGATTAACCTAGAAATAGTCAGCTTCCCGATCCGACCATCGTGGGGGGAGTGGAGGGAGGGGGAATCCGGAATCTTGAGGTATGTACAACTTCCGAACGGGTGATCGGATCATAATGAAACTTGATATGTAAAAATACAACATGTCTCGGATGTCGATCCCATTTCAAGTCCGGACCGGATCCGATGAAGCTGGGGGAGGGGGATCGGAAACCTTGTGACAAGCTTGGAGTGGAGCGATCGGAACGAAACTTGGTGGGAAGAACAAGCACAAGCCTTATGTAGATCAGTGACAGAACCGGACCGGATTCGGGCATAGTGGGGGAGTTAGAGGGGGGGGGTCCAGAATTCCGGCGATCGCAAGTTAAGGTACTTCCAGACATGCTAGGACGATGAAACTTGGCTTGAAAATTAAAGACTTGACATGATTGGCTTAGAAATAGTTAGTTCCCAGATCCGACCATCCCTTAAAGTACTAATGCTAACCGCAAAGTGCAAAAAAATACTTTTAAGCAAAATATACACTTTCGTGATCCCTATGAGCCCATGATCATTTTTGCCTCAAGGGTTTTGCTTACAATAAAATTCCTTAAAGTACAAACAATACTTTTGAGCAAAATATACATTTTCGTGCTCCTGATGATCATCTTTTTTGCTTCAAGAGTTTTGATTACAGATGATTTTCTATAACTTGGAAACAGTCACTTGCCCAATCCGACCATCGTGGGGGTAGGGAGGGGAGCCGGAATCTGGAATTTAGTGACATGCATAATTTTCGAACGGGTGATCGGATCTTAATGAAACTTGATATTTGGAAAGACCAATGTCTCAGATGTCCCGTTTCGAGTCCGGATCGAATCCGATGAATTTGGGGGGGGGGGGGTCGGAGGAGGGAACTGGAAATCATGTGACACGCTTACAGTGGAGCGATCGGGATGAAACTTGTTGGGAGGAACAAAACAATCCCTAGGTTCATCATTGACAGAACCGGACCGGATTCGTGCACTAGGGGGGAGTTGGAGTGGGGTTCCGGAATTCCGGTGTTACGGAGTTAGTTACTTCCAGATGTTCTAGGACGATGAAACTTGGCAGGTGTATAATGGACTCGGCCAAATTAACTTGGAAATAGTCACTTGCCCGATCCGACCATAGTGGGGGGAGGGCGGGGAGCCGGAATCCGGAATTTTATTGACATTCATAATTTTCGAACGGGTGATTGAATCTTTATAAAACTTGGTACTTGGAAAGACCTCATATCTCAGATGTAACATTTCGAGTCGAGACCGCATCCGATGAATGTGGGGGAGGAGGGAGGAACCGAAAATCATGTGACACGGTTAGAATGGAGCGATCGAAACCTCCCGAGCGTCACCGTCGAAAAGGAAGTGCTTGAAAATTTCGCTGATTTTTCCATAAGATGTAAAAAATTAAAACAAATTGTTCAAATATATTATACAACAGCAAATATAGCTAAGTGACCATTTCTTTTGCACGTAACTGTAGTACCAAACAACCCATCACACTGACAAAGCTACTATCCATTCACATCCTACTGCGATAACTTGAATACAAGCTAAAAAGCTTGCAGGTGCCATATGAGCTTGCAGCTCTTGTTAAGACTACTGCTGGATGAAGGAATGAAGCGTATTTTAAATTTGCTATTTAGTAACTCAAGCATATTTGAATATCCTTGTACGGACAGTTGGCGACTCCTTCAATATGCTCGCATTTTCTCAACCCATGTTTCTCAACTTCCCAGAGCAGTGTGTGCTTATGCTTCTGACCAATATGCCAGTCAAGATGTCGAGGCCGTTCTGTTACGATAAGATGTTCGATAGATAGACAGAAGCGCGCACGGAGCGATCAAGAGCAAACCCTCCCTTACTAAACAGCTTGGGACCGATCAGATATGGCTTTCGAGTATTGGCTACTAAAGATATGGCTTTAGTAGCACGACCCACACCTGAAGTACCCTATTTTAGCTTATTTAATAAATTTCTCACTTGAAGCGGGGACTTTCCCAGAAAGACTAAAAGTTGCACGTGTTCTACCGCTTCACAAAGGAAAGTCTAAAAATGACCCAAGCAACTACCGTCCCATATCCATTCTTCCTTTTTTTTCAAAAATTTATGAGAAAGTAGTTCATAAGCGACTATATAATTATCTTCAAGAGCAGGATATACTTTGCAAAACGCAGTTTGGTTTTCGGAAAGGACTTTCAACGGATCTTGCCATTTTAAAATTGGTTGATTGGGTGAATGACGCATTTGATAAAGGTCTGATTCCCGCAGCATTATTTTTAGATATTAAAAAGGCATTTGATACCATTGACCATGATAAGTTGCTCCAGATTCTCAAATCAACTGGGGTAGATAACGTAGCTTTAAAATGGTTTGATTCATATTTAAGTAAAAGGGCGCAAGTCCTGCATAATTCAAATGTAACATCTGAGAGCCATTTTATAATGTGTGGAGTCCCGCAAGGGTCAATATTGGGACCCCTACTTTTCCTTATTTATGTTGACCAAATAAAATATTATTTAACTGAAGCTAATATAATACTATTCGCAGATGATACACTTCTTTTTGTTGCATGTGAAAATCTACCTACTTTGTTTAAAAAAATGGAAATAGCTCTCACTGAATTTGTGTCATGGGCTGATTCGAATTATTTAACACTAAATTACACTAAGACAAATTATATTTTATTTTCTAGAATAGCATCAATCCAAACAGATCTGAGGTTAAGAGTAGGTAATAATACCATAGATAGAGTAAAAACCAGTAGATATCTTGGATTCATAGTTGATGAGAATGTTTCATGGAAAGAACATGCAAAATTAGTTGGCAATAAGCTATCAAGGTCCCTTGGAGTCATCCGCCGCCTTAAATTATGTTTTCCTAAGAAAATACTAAAAATGATTTATCATTCAATTTTTCATCCTCATTTGTCTTATGGGTGTTCCATATGGGCAAGTAACTTCATTTCTTGTTATAAAAGAGTCCAAATCATCCAAAACAAGGCAATTCAAATTATATCACCGGTTCAACACACTGATAACATTAATCTTCATTTCAAATGTACCAAGATATTTGATGTATCGAAGACTCGAGATTTCCAAATTGCAACTTTTTGCTTTAAGTATTTCAATAACCTCCTTCCATCTTCATTCCAAAATATGTTCACACTAAATCAAGACCTGCATTCTTACGACACTCGAAATTCTTGCGACATCGTCCAAGAAGCGCCCTCAACAAAAAGAGCTTCTTTTTTAATTAGATTTTTTGCGCCGACTATTTGGAATCTACTACCGTTAGATATCCGGAATTCTAATAACCTTATTTCATTCAAGCGAGCAGCGAAAGGTCATTTCAGGAAAATTGTTTAGTGTTTTCCTTCGACCCCCCCGTTTTTTCTTTTTTTCTTTATTGTTCATTGATTCTCTTGTTTGTTTGTTTTTTCAAAGTTGAAAACACAGGTTTTTCCTTCTTTTTTTTTTTTTTTTGTATAGGGTATTCAGTTAGTTGATGCAGTTTGTTGAATAATTAATACAGGTTATTTGCCTGCCCTAGCCAAGCACTCCTTTTGTGCTTTCCTGGCAGGAGTGTTAATGATGTATTTTTTTGTGTTTAAATATAGTCAAATGAAACTGAAAAAAAAATGAAACTTGATATACCGTACTAGGACGATGGAAATTAAACTGACTTGAGAATAGTCGTTTCCCCGATCCGACCATCGTAGGGGACTGGATAGGCTACGCTCCGATTCCAGTCGAACCTGCTGGGCGGGAAGAGGAGATGTCAGAGATTCGGATTTTAAGTTTTCAAGTCGTATTCGGCCACAGTAGTGGGAGTCCTGTAAATCTTGTGGCTCGCATAGGGGTCAAACGAGTGCAGCGATTTAAATGCAACTTGGAATGTAGGGTAAGCATGTGTCCTAGATGGCATATTTTATTGTCTGAACCGGATCCGATCACGGTGGGGGGGGGGAACCTACCGAAAAACGCCCAGATTCGAGTGAAACTTGGTAGGTGGTGAGTAAAGATGCTTCAGGTGATCCATTCACGAACCGGAGCCGGATTCGACCGCGGTAGGGGAAGTTGGAGGGAGGTACTGAAAACCGTGGCACGTCTATAGGGATCAAACCAGTGGGTTTATTGGGATGATACTTGGAAATTACAACAGTCATTTGCCCCAGATGATCCGAGGCGATGCCTGAAATGATCAGACTAGAGTGAAACTGCATATTCTATTTCTAAGTCCGAACCGCATTTTGGATGGCGGGTTTAGTTTGTGACGTTCTCGTGTACTTTCTTGTACCGCCTTATACTCGTAACAAGTGCCATATGAGCTCTTAGCTCTTGTTTAATATTGCTATTCGTGTTCTTTTTTTCTTTTGTTTTCTTTTTTTTTATTTGATTACCCCATCTTTCTGTACAGCTTTGCATTATAATATTAATAAGAATGTAAAGAACGAAACTGAGTTATATATTTATTTCTTCGTGAAATCAACGAGCACGGAATAGCACGACCCGCACCTAAAGTATTGGAAAGGCGCGAGGTCTTCGTGAAATCAACGAGAGGCTTGAGCACACAGCTCAGCATGTTTAAACAGTAATCCCACATTTTCGATTAGTCGCAAAATGTAAATGTTATATTATTCCAACCGTAAGGCAAGCCAGTGTTTCTGTCGCCTCGGTATTTGTCTGGCTTTCTAGGGGAAAAGTAAGGCTGTTCCCTCCTGGTCCACATGGCACTTTACTGAATGTTGTTCCCAGTCTAAGGGATTGCGGCTAGGATCTAATTTGCCTTGCATTAAAATCGTAATTGCGAACGAAGCTCTGGGGACCTTATCACATTCAATCGAAAGGTATCAAGTTTCGACTCTCGTTCAACTGCGGAGTTAGGAATTCCCTTGGTAATTCCTGAACGAGCGTTCAATCTAGATCTCGAATCTCCAGGTTTCGAAATCTAAGAAGAAAAAATCACACCTTTCAATTTTGAGAAACCAGGCCACTCACTTTTTGGCCTGCAGAATCAGAGGAATCATTTCAAAACCTGATACTACTCTGGCATATCAAAAGATATGCCAGCCCATGACCTTTTTTTTCCTGAACCCATTTATTGTACATGTCGACGGCCACCAAGGCCGGATGGGACTTAAGTCAAGTAAGTCAATGTGTCAAAAATGTTAAGTGTATTTAGTGTGTTTTTAAAGTGTATGTAAAGAACGCAAACATGTTTATTTATTTTGTTTTGTTTAATATTTGTTTTCTTTTACTCCGCTGTAACCAAAAAGCGGGGCAGAAATAAATAAGTAAATAAGATACAACTTGATACGAGCTGAATGCTTGCTTTCGTCATCAAAATACCGTGGAACACCATCATTTTCGTGGAAATAGCATCCGTAATTCTTGAAACTTAACTTCTGGCTTAACAAGACCAAAGGTTCCGATGGGATCCCAAAAATTGAATATTTGATCCAGTGTCCGCTAGACTTCTTGAAGATTTTTACTGTATTTTGTTTTACAGATTGGTATATTTCCGGTTAAAAAATGACTGTCATATATAGATTCAGCGTTTTTTCTTACCCTTTAATCTATCATCTAATCTACTTCAAATACAAATTTTGCTTTTAACAAATTTTCCGGTTTTGGCCGGATTCCGGACGAACTCTTTGTCCGGCAAGAAAATGGTTTTCACCATCGTGTTCAGCACGTTTTCTTACCCCTAAATTGAACATCTAATCAACTTCAAATACAAATTTTGCTTTTATCAAATTTTCCGGTTTGCGCCGGATTCCGGGCGAACTACTTGTCAGACAAGAAAATGGTATTCACCATCGTATTCAGCATGACTTCTTACCCCTAAATCAAACATCTAATCAACTTCAAATAAAACTTTTACGTTTAACAAACTTTCCGGTTTTGGCCGAATTCCGGGCGAACTACTTGTCCGGCGAGAAAATAACTTTCATATTCGGATTCAGCGTGTCTCCTTACCCCTAAATCAACTATCTAAACAGCTTTCAAAAAATATTTTTTTTGTCCCTTAATTTGAAACCCCTCCCCCACCCTTAAATATAGGGCTACAGAGCCCATCTTCGAACTTGACTTGTACTTTGACCCGAAGGATCCTCCCACCAAGTTTCATCAAAATATCTCAATGCCTTCGAGAGTTATCGCGCGCACAGACGGACAGACGGACGGACGGACAGACGGACGGACGGACAGACGGACAACTTTTGCGATGTCATAGGTATCCCGCCACTTACGTTTTGGGATCCCAAAAACAAGAACTACGAGCCGACGTGGAGCCTGTTAAGGTAAGATTGTGCAAGAAAGGAAACGAGAATGTCGCACAATTTCTGCACATACACCCTAGCTCCCCTTACCTATCCCCGGATAAGGTTTGTACCTATTAAACGAACATCCGTGGCGTCTGCTCGAACAACCAATCAAGTTTCCGAGTCGGATTACCTACTCGGTCTAGACCACAAAAAAAAAACACATTTAGAGCACCTGACCTCTGTATCATCCAAGTTTAGTTCTAACCCCTTTAAGCGTCTGGTCCCTATCTGTGTCCCAAACTTTCGAGGACTTTCCCCTCCAACTCCCACCACCATGGCCGGACTGACACATAAATGGCATATCAAGGGCATTTGCTCCTATAACTTATCGAGACATTCCACAAAATCAGTGGCACGGTTACGTGCCTATAGCGGCGGAATACCTAGCACTAGAATAGAATAGTATAGAATAGAATATTATTTTTTCAAAAGTAGCTGTCACAGCGATACCGCCGAATTTGACCTTTTCGTCATACAAAAATAAATAAAATAACACTCTCTTAGTCTAAGATCTTGTCATAAAATATACAAAAACACTAAAAAAGACCTACTTATCGGTTATTGTACAACTCAACAAATGCTGGAACAAAACTCATTCTATATCTTTCATGGATAGGGGCCACAGGTGCTAGTTTGGGGATTTTCTTTGATTTCTCTCGCTGGGGTCTGATGCGAATAGGAGAATAGGGGGGAGGGAGAATATTGCGTAGTCGGGGAACAGAGAGGGTTTTTACACCGAAATCGATGCACAGGTGGGTTCGTCTCTCTTCCAGGGTAGCCAGCTTGAACCTTTTTAGTAAGTAACTGTAGGGCACTTTACCTTCCCCATTAATAATCATGAGGGCCCTTTTTTGAATGTTCTCAATACGGTATGTGTGCTCTGAAGAGAGCCCGAAGTGCCAAACAGGACAAGCATATTCAAGAATAGGTCTGATAAAACTAACGTAAATTTGGAGGACTAAAAGGGGTACGCCCCCCACCCAAACAGTTCTGTTATTCAAGTGGTGAGGGCGGTGGTCTTTGCAGCGGATCGAAAAGGCCCAAAGTCTTACTTGAATTCAAGCGAAGACTTAAGTCTTCGCTCTGCGACAAAATCAGTGGCGCGGTTACGTGCCTATAGCGGCCGAATACCTAGCACTAAATGGGGTACGCCCCCCACCCAAACAGTTCTGTTATTCAAGTGGTGAGGGCGGTGGTCTTTGCAGCGGATCGAAAAGGGACGGGAATCGTAGGATGGATGGAGGATCAACCACATATTCCACTCATCCGCCAGACAAAGCACCACCGATTCAGCGGCACCTGCACTCTTCACGAAAGGATATCATTCGCGCGGTCAACTTAATGTGTTTCTTCATTCCACATCCAGTTATCTCGAAGGTATTACCAGATTGGTTAACAGGCGGAGATGAGATTCTTAGATTACTTTTTCAGACATACTGACCCTCCACAATAGAGATACAGCTGGGATCCTCTCCAAATCCCAACGTTTGATAAATTGCTTGTCATAATCCGAAAATTAATCTTCACCGTTGCTCCTAGAATTTCCATAGACCGATGTGCTTCCAACATTCAAGGCAGCTCTCGAAACCTTGAGAGTCCAGATCCAAACTGAACGCTCGTTCAGGAATTACCTAGGAGATTCCTAATTTCGCAATTAAACCAGAGTCGAAACTTGATACCTCTCGAATGAACGCGATAAGGTCCCCAGAGTTTCCTGGCAATTAAGATTTTAATACTAGGCAAATTAGATCCTAGCCCTAAACCTTCAGACTGGAAACAACATTCTACAAGAAATAGCTAAGTGAAAGTGCCACTTGGACTAGAAAGGAAACAGCTTTACTCTCGGACTAGAAAGCCTGACAAAATTGAGGCCAAAGAAACATTTGCTATGCTATACGTTCACAATGAACAAAATTCATATCATGCTATCAATGAATGAATGAATGAAGGATTTATGACGCACTGCCTAAGGGCGTAAGTGCAGTAGAAAAGGACAAAGAAATATAAAATAATCGCAAAGCAAAACACTCAAAAAATTTTCCATAGAGGTTCACTAGTTTAGAATCACACTGATGGGGATCGTGAACAGGTAAGTTTCCAGTCGCAGAACACAAATTAGAATTGGAAAATGGGAAACTCGGAGTTTAAAATATGTCGGGCTCTGGGCTTGCAATCGCTCCTGGGAATTCAACGGGGAAAAGCTGAAAGCCTCCGGGGAGAAATAACCTGTTGGTTCTAAATATAAAATGTAGGATATATAAATACAATGACAGTAAAGCTACGTCGAATAAAGCCTAGCCATAAGACAACTAGGAATGATTTCGTTCTTTCTTTTTTTTTTTTTTTTTTTTTTTTTAGGTTGGAGTTTTTATATGGTTGGTGGGTATGGCCGTGTTCATACTATCCTTAACTAATTGTTTGTATCTGTAGTTAGATCAGTAGTTAGTTGCCTTCTGAGGTCCGGCCTTCTCGTGCTCTACGCTCTGCCGGATTTGTGAAATTTTTTAGTGGTTATATCAATAAATGAACCTGAACCTCTTCCACGTTCCAAGATTTTCCAGAATTCTAGAAAATCGATTGCGTTTCCTTCTATCTTACACAGAGATACCGGAGCCCCTTGTTGATTTTTTGAACAATTTGCAAACATGACTCAACTTTGCTTAAGTCGTCTGGTATCTTTCCCCAGCAGCTGGCACTCTGGCAGTTAACTTGTTTGCCCTTTTTTAATAAGAGTGCCCGGGACGCTTTATTTATGATTGAAAATCCTAGCATTTATTTTTGACACAACCATTGTTCCCTTGCACCGTAAAGAATTCACGCGAAAAATTTTAATCGAATTGACCAATTGACATTTTAACACGAGTAAATTGTATATAATATATGTATTGTATCATTGTATTTCGATGAAAGCTTTAGTGAAACTAAACAGTGTACGAATTTGTAATCGATTTGTAAATTTAAAAAAAAAATGATATGTACTCGCATATTAGTGTATATCTGTGACTGTGTGACATTTCCGATGCTATTTTTCTTAAAGAAGAATTTTTGGAAAAAAAGCGAACTGAATTGAAAGCGGGACAACGAATATCAAACTCTAACTCCTGGAGCACACTGTGGGAGCAAGCCATGTAAAAAGCGATATATTTATTTCAGTCGAATTATACTGGATGGCGGTATAACGGTGTATCGCATTGCTTAATAGTGTTTTAACTGAACCCCGCAAGTGAGAACCCCCTAGGCACCTTTTATTGTTCACAGTATGTACTGCAACTACTTTTGTGCTTTACCGGAATTGTGGTTCTACACAATTGTAGTCAGCAGTTTTTGTATCTCCCACAATTGTTCAACAATTGTGGTGCCGAACTACAATTCTAAGATTAAGATATAAGCCAGGGTGTTCGCGCTAGTTGGGCAGTCGTAGTCTAAGTCGAATTCGCAGTCCAAGTCTTAGTCCAAGTGTATATTGTGTTTGACCAAGTACGGTCGTTGGAATGGATTACCGTTCGTGAGTTACATAGGAGATCTATCGTTGTACAGTGTGGTGAGTGAATAAAACTATATATATCTTATACTCTCTAATACTGCGTTGTAGCCTCTAGACTAAAGAGAACCTGACTCGCCTCCTCGCTACCCATATAACCATATACCGGGCTACGGTATAACTGGTGGCAGCTTCGGTCTTTAGTTTTTAGAGGTCTACTGTAATGATAAGATAAAATCATCAAGAAGCAGGGGTTCACGAAAAAATGGGGAAGAAAAAGAAGAAGAAAAAAAAAATCTTTGCCAAAGAGTAATTTTCTATGATTTAGCGATAGAAAATGTGAGTTTCGAGGTGAGTTGAATCGAAAGAAGTAATGTTTCTTAGTTTTTTTTTTAGATCTTTTTAACGTTGATCATAGCACAACGTGAAGTGCCATTAATCTAGTTTGTAAATATTAGTTAATCCAGTGGATTTTAATTTTAGACATTATGAATTTCCCCTTTTAAGGAGTGATGTAAGCCCACTGCTAAGTATCGTCGCAATGTGTGTCTGTCCATATGTTTTGCCTGGCAAGTCCGACGAGGGAGGTACAGTCTGCTGTCTGAACGGTTGCTTTTCCGTATAGGTTGTCCGAGTTCGTGTTGCACGTGGCAACACGAACAGCTCTAATTGAATTTGATAGACGTCAGTTTGGGTGGTGTTGGCAGGATTTGCCCGAATGGTGGCATGGCGTGACCGAAACGGCACGTAGGATACCCTCTACTCGAGGTAGTAGGAAGCTCGGAGTCAGTACTCCTTGATAAATGCCAACCACACGAGACCCAGAAATTGCGCGCACGTTATACGCCATATCCAGTCAGAGATCCGCACCGAGATTGCGGATACTGCTGACGATAGTAATGGAATGGCAGAAGTTGTTAGATTGCGCGCTGGCGGCTCACGCACTGTGAGTACCCGCCTAAATATATTTAGAGACTCAGGGGATAATAGTGGAACAATGATGCGTTGAATTAAGGTATTCCCCACTCTCCCTGAGAATTGTGATGAGGTGTTGTAGTAAGACGCCAAATTCAAGAGTAAATCGCCCTATGACAGGTGACCTAGGCAACTTAAAAGGAAAAAGAAAAAGAAAAAAAACAGCAAAGAAGACTGGAATGTGACTGGAACTTTGACGGGCCACCTGGCCTCAAGTTATCTCTTGTCGAGTGCGACATGCAAGACCAAGTAGAAACGATAAAAGGACTAAAACGGGCAGAATAGAAATGTTGAATAATTTGCGGTTACGTAAAATATGACCGAATAGTGGGCTGAAGTATTATTTAGAAGTATATGTGCAGCCCACGGTCAGCGGAATTTCGCGAAAGAAGTTTAATTAACTTCAGTAATTTTATCTTTCTTGAAGATATTACGTGAAGTCTTAGCAGATGAAATACATGAGGAGCCATCTGCTATGACCGCGCTCGGGTAGTTTTACTCGTATCGGAAGCTCCGCATGCATAAGGCAATGCGACACACCGACTTGTATATATCGTATCATTTCTTTTATATAATATAGCTCAACGTATACATGATTATATTTATTGGAACAGTTCATTAGTAGACAATGATTTGTCGATCTATTAGCCAGTTTTTATTTAATCAGTCCCAAGTTACGCAAAGTTTATGCTTCATTGCAAGCCAGTATACTAGGCAAACTTTTTATGTTGAATAATCGTCGGAAATGATTTCGGGAAACCCGATCCCTTTTTCTCGTGAAAGTGTTACCTTTCGAATTTGATACTGCCGTGAATTTTCCAGGCACGAGGCGTTGGTTACTCTCTTCTGGCTGACGACGCACCCGACCTGCTCCAGAACCTGGCCTGTCTACAGCACTGACCGGCGCGCAAAACATTTCGAGGACGAAAAAATCGGAAAGCGGAGAGGAAAGTCAAGAATATCATCACGTTACTTTTGGACACATGTTTACATGGCAAAAACAAAAACTGCAAAATTTGGACTTATCACCAGTTATGGTGCTATCATCATTAATGGTTTGAACCTATCACCATTCTTCATCAAGAACATTTCAGACCCTTTTTCAGTTATCGTTTTGGACTTATCACCGGTTCTGTGTGACACCTAGTGACATCACCGGAACGGAACTAAAAGTGACAAAAAGAAAGCCTTCGTACACCTACATCACGAATGGCATTTATTTTGGACAGAAGTACGATACTGAACATTTTCTACATTCGAAACATTAAAACTCTCCTACATCAAAGAGTTATGGAACATTAGAAGGATTATAAACCAAAAGTAACTGTGCAGTGTTTAGTGCCGCAAGTAAGCGACTCAGCTCCGTGTTCCGTTTGGACGCCGCATTCCAAAAATAATCGTGTGGTCAGTGCAAATTATGAACAATCGGCAAGTTGGACATGGTGGCCAGTGTATGGGGTGGTTCGGGCGTGGGGGCGTCAGATGCTAGAGGCCGTACGCCAACCTAGCAATAAAAACGTTTTTCGAGTTCCGCGATCGCGATGCTTACGATCATAGTGTAAGTTGCGCTAGGTTGTATATCGTTATACAGTGATCGGTGTAAATACGTGGCATCCCGAGGTTTGCACCTCAAGTTAATTCTGTTTTTGAGTGCAGTTGCGTATAACCGCCGTCTAGAGTTGAAGTATTTGGTTAGGTATTAGGAGTGTCATTTGTCTGTGGCTAGGTATTAGGAGCGTCGCTTGACACAGATCGGGAGATCTGTTTTCTCCCAGGTCGGGCGACTTATAACGGTGTATCGCATTGCTTAATAGTGTTTTAACTGAACCCCGCAAGTGAGAACCCCCTAGGCACCTTTTATTGTTCACAGTATGTACTGCAACTACTTTTGTGCTTTACCGGAATTGTGGTTCTACACAATTGTAGTCAGCAGTTTTTGTATCTCCCACAATTGTTCAACAATTGTGGTGCCGAACTACAATTCTAAGATTAAGATATAAGCCAGGGTGTTCGCGCTAGTTGGGCAGTCGTAGTCTAAGTCGAATTCGCAGTCCAAGTCTTAGTCCAAGTGTATATTGTGTTTGACCAAGTACGGTCGTTGGAATGGATTACCGTTCGTGAGTTACATAGGAGATCTATCGTTGTACAGTGTGGTGAGTGAATAAAACTATATATATCTTATACTCTCTAATACTGCGTTGTAGCCTCTAGACTAAAGAGAACCTGACTCGCCTCCTCGCTACCCATATAACCATATACCGGGCTACGGTATAGCGGTTAATGATCAGGTAGCGAAATTGGACGAGGGTATGCCATGGATCGCTCAGTTCTTCGAGGTGATTTGCTTCAAGATAGAATCAAGCATCCTTTTGTTTTGTTCTTAGTATCTATGTACGAAGTAATGAAGTTTGTAGTAAGGGTGGCCGGGCAGTTTTCACGGATCATTTTTTCAAATATGAGAGTGAAACAAGGATGTTGTCTGCCTCCGAGGCTGTTGGATGCGGATCCCATTATTTTGGATCCCATTATTTGGATGATGATCCATTGGTTAGAAACATCGCACATGCAAGTTCTACGAGCTTCTCATCAAAAACCAGAGTTAAGTGTAGAAAAATAGGAAACAGTCGAAACGGGTTTGTAACCTCCGGAAACTCAGCCGTTTCAAGGGAGTCACGTACGCTCGAATACTGTCACACAAACTGTATCTACTGTGATTTGTGCTTTAACGTAAAAATAGACACCGTACCTTCATAGGTGTTAACCGCCTCCAAATTCATCACATGCCTGATGACATGATATTCGTCAGAGATTCCGTTTCCACCCAACATGTCTCTGGCTGTACGAGCGATATCCAATGCCTTTCCGCACGAATTTCGTTTCAACAGAGAAATCATTTCCGGTGTGGCCCTGAAAAATACAAAAAATTTACTAAAACACCTTTTTCGAACTGGGGTACATCTGTTTCTCAACGGTTCAACGTTCACTCTTCTGAACTAAACTAGATGACTACGTAACTGCTTTTTGGTTGGCTACACTCTCAGAAGTTTGATAACAAATAACACATACTTTCGCATCCTTGGGTTAAATGATACGAGAATATGTCTGTTATGAGCCTTTTAAGTGTTATGTTTCGAGCCAGAGCATTTGTTATGACCGTTTTAAGTGTTAGATAACACTTAACAAGATAACAATCAAAAGGGCCATAACTGATATATTCTCATAACGTTTAACACAAGGATGCGCAAACATGTGTTATTTGTGTTCAAATTTCTGACAGTATGGTATGATAGGAACCGAAAACATATAACCGGATAGGAACCGAAAACATATAACCGGATACTCTTAGGGAACTACTAATTCAGCAATAGCAGACTTATATTACAGTAACTGCACGAGTGTGGAACCGTTCGAGTTTAAATAACGTCTGAAGCAACATAAGTCTACTCTCCCGTGCATGCCAACACCTATTCCATGCCCCGTCCCCTCTTCTCCGCCTCCATCAAAGGGTCAGGGTGTCGGCTTCCAATGAACACCACAGGACGAAGAATAGGTAAAAACCAAAAGATATACACGACTTAAAGTTCCAAGTAAGTTACGAAAGGAGAAATGTGGAGAAGGTAGGATACTGATTCCCAACGAGGTCATCTCTCACGCATGGTGAAAGGGTGGGAGTTTACGGGAAACAGCTGTGGGCAAAATTTCAGCTGAAGAACTTTCCATCGTACCTATGCTCACAGTGTTCTCCTTTCTTTTTCTTTTTTTTTATCTAGCCAAATTGGGTGCAGCTAGAAAAGGAATTGACAATGAAACAGGTGACAACAAATACTGACAGTGCTGTTCTGATTATGCCCCAAATCAGAGAAACGGTAAACAAACAAAACAGTCTTGTAGGGTTTTGTTCTCCTCATCAGTCATAGTGTTGTGCTAGTTAGTCACATTGTTGCACAAGTTAAAATTCGGCTTCCCACTGAACTCCCACTACCTTTTAAAACACCTTAACCTCAAAATACAGCAGGAGCTATAAATATCTTCAGCCCAAGCTGACTGCGAATCATATTTGACAGTGCGAAACGGATAAGTCACAAGTTTGGTTATCACAAGTTTCGTTTTTTCCATCTTGAGCGGCTTTGGCAAGAAGGGCCGAAAGCGCGGACCGACCGAAAGCGGCAAGAAGGGCCGAAATATAACTCTAATCAAATTTCGCTGACGTATCCGTTTTGCACTGTCAAATACGATTCGCAGTTAGCTTGGGCTGAAGGGATATTTATAGAAAGTTTATTTTAAGAATCGACTTTCGTCGTTACACAACCAAATTTGCAATTGTTGGAAAAAACAGAAAAAATAGCAGTATATGTGTCAATACACTTAAAAATCTGTCAAGCTTCGTCAAGAAGTTTCACGAACTCTGGAATAAAACTTTTTGCATATCTGGCGTGTATTGTAGGTACAGAACAGAGTTTGGGTATCCCAGTCCCCAGAACTTGCCGTTCGTTCTGGTCAATTTCTAACGTTTTGATAGGGGGGGGGGAGAATTTGGGAGTGGAGAGGGTGATATACTATGTCTGAATCGACGTCGGTGCTTAGCTCTTTTCTGCGCTCCTGCAGTATTTGACAGTGCGAAACGGATAAGTCCGCTGAAATTTATTGGAGCTATATTTCGGCCCCTTGGCAAGGGTCCTCTTCAGGCTCAAAAACCCTAAAGTTGGAAAAATGAACTTGTGGACAAAACCAATTTTGCCAAAAATTGGTTTTGTCAACAAAACACGATTTTGTCCATAAGTTCGTTTGTCTAACTTGAGCGGTTTTGAGCCTGAAGAGGACACTTGCGAAGAAGGGTCGAAATATAGCTCTAATAAAATTTAGCTGATGTATCCGTTTTGCACTGTCAAATATCAACTCTCTATCTTTCTATCTATCGAACTGTACTGAACTGATTCGACTGCCCTATTAACGCAAGGTCAAGGAAAGCCTTGTTGGCATGATTACGACTCGTCGCGGAATGGCTCCGCAACAAGTATACCAGCTTTCCATACTACACAATCCTAAGAGATGCACTTTCAGGATACCAAAGACCTTCAATCCGACATCGATCAATTCACAAAGGCGGCGACAAACGAAGGGCTAAACCCTTCACCATCCTTTGAGCACTACAGACAAATTTTCCTGCTCCTCACCCTATCTCTAAGCCCTATGATCCCAAAACAAAAAACAATAGACCGAACTAATCCCTCCAATCTCCGCAATCCTTTCCCACTGATACATGATCCAATTCCTGGCAAGTTAACCGGCTTTCGCCCACCCATCAAGGCCCATCCGACAGACCTGACGGCTCTAACCCTATTTTGCTAAGGGTCAAGGGGACTCAATCTGGAACGCTTCCGATTGGATGCAGCGTCAACTCAAGCGAGAACACCACAGTCCATGAAGAGTGGGGTCCCTGAACAAAAGAAAGGAAATTCTACTAGATAGAAAAAAGGTCCGGGATCCAAACAGATAGATACAGCCGTGGAAATTCCGATATGGGAAATGAAAAGTGGACCCGTGCAAGAGAGATAAGCCATCCGACAGGTCACAAAAGATAAGACCCGGAACCGAGACCGAAGTAAAAAGCTTCTGCTCAACTTCCGACAAGCATAAATTTTACCAGATATAATAAATAGTTTAATACCCTCGCGTTGTAGACCACGATGTGACATATAGTCCCGAAAATCAGCTCAAAATATTACATTTTTTCTTTCTTTCATTTTCTTTACTGGGTAACCGAACTCTCGAGTCTGATTCAATTCAATTCAATTCAATTTATTTTCAAAAAATTCCCTCACGGACGAAGCCGAACATAGATTTTTTTCGTCATGTATATTCTCGTCACATAACTTAACAATTAATAACAAGTTCAATTAAACTCACAGCTCTCGCAGCACTTGGATCAGTACAAAGTTCAACAATAATGATCTTATAGTTAACTGAAATACGGAGGTCGAAAATTGCAGTCGTTAAATCATTTCCATAGTTTGTACCCTGTTTGTACCCATTATTCCTGCAACCAGAAAAGAAGTCTCTGTGTTGTAGGATTATGTTTTAAACAATCATTTATTTTTAAGTGTTTTTTCTCTCTTTTTTGTGTTCCTTTTTGTAATCAATCTTTACCATTTTGGGGTTACGATGGGTAATTAAACATTTATATGTATATAGCAGAGAGGTGTTTATAGAAGTTTACTATCTATGGAGTGAGTCACAAACCAGTTTGGCGTAGGGCCGCGTAGGGACTTGGCGTAGTTTCAACGCCACTCTGTTTCTAGAGGATGGTAATAGACCTTCTGTCCCTCTTGGGAGTTGTTTTTTTTTTTACCTTTTTCGTTACAATCTGTATATCCCTTCATACAGGCTGGAACGACGAGAGTAGCTTTTAGTGACTATTTTTGCGAAAAAAATCTGTTGCTTTGCAAGCCGATTTATTTCGACAAGCTAAATCAAAGGGCGACTCTGGTATTCTGAAGGATTCGCTTTCCGAAAATCAAAGCGAAAATCAGCCACGCGTAAGAACTCATAGAAAGCCGATCCGCCAATACAACCTCTACGATAACTATCCGCTTCTCTCGTGGATTGGCTTTCTAAACGACTTGCGCCACTCTCCAAAACAAGCGGGCATAAAAACAGCTCTTGAGAGCGAAGTGAGTACTGGCCGAAGTCGCAAAAACAGCCAACGCAAAACTAGCGGAACTTTCCAGGAGGTTAGATTCGAACTTTATTATTGTTATTATCTCACCGGTCTTGCAAAATGTTTTCTAATTTATGGCTAAAACAACGTTATCCAATTCCGACAAAAAACAGCATACCTTCAGTGATAAATCCAAGATACACCACAAGCTGCACCACAACAACGACGGTCCCACGTGCGAACAAATCCGTAATTACTATCTCCAAGGAATATCTGTCCTCATCTATCTTCTGAGAAGAAAAGACGTTATGTTTTCAAAAACATAAAAGATTTGGTTGGTGGAGCAACACTTTTTTCCCAGTCTCTGCCGATTTCTGCTCAGTGCTGAAAATGGTTAGAGTTTAACTTCTCTGGTCTTCACTGATGACTGGACCTCAGACTAGGCCGGATTAACGAATACGATACTGCACTCTGGAAAGCTTCAAAGAACTCTTGCCTGGGTCCGAAAAGGACAGTGTGTGAAGTGGAGCGGAGTATATCTATGGTGCGTGATTTACTGTATTATCCTTGGACCAAGTCGAAAGAAATGTCTACGTCCCACGCCTAACAGTGAACGGTCGCCGAAGAAAAAACTATAACCTATTCAGGCAACTTTAACTGCAAAATACTTTCCAAAACGTTTAATTCATATCCTGTTTCGTCGTGTTTCACTTTTTTTTGAAAATTTTGCTGTTAAGCCAGTGAACTGACACCTGAGGTGCGTTTTATTTAGGTCCATTCGCCCGCTCGGGTCACTAAAATCGTTTTATTTAGCGAGTGGGTGACAGATGACGTCATAGTGACGCCACGGTTTCGCCGTTTTATTTACCCCAGCGGACAATTCGTCCGCTAGCGGACCATGAGACACCCGCTGGAAATGTGAGCGGGCGATCGTCAGGAAATTACCATTTGGCGCCAAGTTTGAACACGTTTGATAGGATGACCCAGTAATTAAGAGGGGTCTTTAATTCAATCGTCATTCCGTTCAGTCACCATCATTTAGAAAATGGCAACTGTGGTTAGCATTTCGTCTGATGGAAAAGTCATAATGAATTTTCCAGGTTTGTTCTCCTGTTTTCTCATGTTAAAAGCTTGGAGCAGAAACATGTCATTTTCATGATTGCAGGGAGTTGCTCCAGTTGAGGTTGATTCTAGGCATTCTAACCTGTAGAAAAATCTTCTGATAACAGTTAGTGCAGATAATGATTTCTTTGTTTAGTTCAGTTTAGTTGACTTTTGTATTACCACTTCAATAGTAGATGGCAAGGAACAAACACCTGTGTCCAGGCGGATAATGCCTCTTTTCAGGCTAAATTTGAAGACCAAAGTCTTCAAATGGGCCATACACTACCACCAAAAACTCCAAACTACACCTTAAAATGGAGGGAAAAACTGTTTTATGTAATATTTAGTGCTTGGCCTTGGCTATTACATCCAGATTACATCAAGGGACAAACACCTGTTTTCAGGCATACCCCTGTTTTCAGGTGTATGACTCCTGTTTTCAGGCCCTTGTTTGAAATGCTCTAAGAAGGGGCCTCAAAACAGTAGCCTACCAAAAATACCGAACTATACCATAAAATGAAGAGAAAAATTTTTACTACCTAGAAATCAGTGCTTGGGTCTCACCCAGCCACTCAGGATTTACTATGATTTAAACAAATATTTGCCATATTAATAATCTTAAATTCCTTTTCGAAATTTTTTAATCCCTATCTTACTAATGTAAAACCTAAAAATGGTTTTCTAATTCCTGGGGGAGTCACAGAGGGTCGAGCACTGAGTATTAGGAAGCAGGACTTCTCTTCTTTGATTTAAGATATATTTCAGAATATTTGGTTTTGCTTTGAGGCCCCTTAGAGCATTTTTGTGAAAGCCTACTTTCAGGAGCATGACGCCTGTTTTCAGGCGTACACCTGAAAATGGGTGCGGAGGTTGACTTTCATTGCCATGCCTTGACACATTTGAATTCTCCGCCAGAAAATAAGCTGATCGACAAAAATGTCGTTTTATTTACGCTCGCAAGCGCAAATAAAACGGCAAAATGCTGACGTCACAGTGACCCGCTAGCGGACCCTCGGATCGTAAATAAAACGCACCTCTGGTTTCCCTTTCACAATCTGAATCTTTTGCTAAGTGGAACTTACCAAGAAGATGGCGGTCCAAATCAGAAGATATCTCAAACAGAAGGAGCACATTTATAAATCCAAAATAAAATCAAATTGCTAAAATTTCAACTCAAAGTTTGTGCCACGACAACCCTGAAATAGTTGGCTATAGCTGCTATCAAGTTTGTTATTTTTTCTTTTCCGTTTGACTGTTTTATAAGCAAGAAAGAAAACCAGGTTAGTGAAGCAGTTAGAGAAGTGTTCAAATAAGCACGCCTCTACTGTACTTCACAAAGGGGGACTTCTTCTCCCACAACATACGCAACGAGCGAGACAAGCTTCACGTTAAATCTGATATTAATCATGACTAAGCTCTACAAGCAATCGTGTAATCGGCTTCCAAACACAAAGCGCGAACTTCTACGACCCTCACTCCAGTCTCTTTTGGGACACTCCCCCCCCCCGTCCCTAACAGATAAAACGGGGACATGTTTTATCTGAGCAACGGAGATGTATCAATCGAGGATCGGGACACAAAGTCCGGAGGAAATTGAAGCAACGGGACAACAACTGATGCAGCGAAGCGACAACTATCTGTCAAAAGATACTTCCAACAACAAGCGTCAAGAATCATTGCCTTGAGCCGATAGGAAACTAACGAGAAAGGCTTTGGTTTCCTCCGACTGGCATTTATCGTTTCAGGTCTATTTTCTTTAAATTTTAAATCAGTCATCGCCAAAATCGGACAGATTTTCCTTGTTGTGTTTGTTTTGTGTATAATGTAAAATATTGATATCTGCGTTGTCTTTTTTCTTTTTTTGGTTGTTTTTCTTTTTTCTTTCTTGTACTCCGTCACTAGGGCTACACGCCCTCCTCGTTTTTGACGGGTTATAAATAAATTGAATTGAACTGTTTTATTTTAATTACTTTTAATCATACCTCTTTGTATCTTGTTACGTCAGAAGGCAGTTTCGAAAATGAAATTTCCTGGCAGTGAAACTTTTTCCTTCACTTAAAGAAGCCAGAAAACGAAGAAGCTATAAAGAGCATCAATTTCCATACGGTATTTAAAGTTTAACCGAAAAGGGCTGAGATACGACAGTCTAGTTGCCCATCAGTTATCTCTTAATAGGCTTGAAGATCCGAAGAAAATGCGTTACTTCGTTGCTCTGCTATTCAAAGACTCGGTTTTCATCGAATGCATTTTTTCTTTCGGATTTGTGGTGCCTCTATGTGCTTATACCTCTATGCTTGAAATGTGTCGCAACTACAAAAGTAAACGACTGCCAAATAATTGTTTTGTCTGGATCGCATGTCATAGCGGTCCTTCCTCCAAAATGACCTTACAATCTGGAACTGAACATTTCCTGAGCTTTGCTTCATTATCCATTGAAATGCAGGCTATTGTTAAAATTCAAATTCTCCGCGGCGGGCTGAACTTTGTCTCGCCGGCAAGCAGTGCATGTTCTGAACGTCGCTACCAGAGCCCATGGTGAAAAAAAAATAATCCCTTAGCAGAGTCAAGTTCATTAAGGGATGAAATACAAGTTGTAAAAATAAGCTGTTTTTCAGTTAAACTTTAAGAAATTAGCCCATATCGGCCAGCAAACTCTGAAATCTTACTCTTTTTCTCAAGCGAACGGCACACCCAAAAATAGTTGGCTAGGCGGCAGGAAGAAACTCGAAACATATTCCAAGCATTCCAAGACCACGAAGCTGATTTTCTGCTAGGTGACACCGAATTCGTCCAGGCCGTTCGTCCGAATCCATGGCTTCAGTAGATTACTCTTTGATTCCATTATCCATCAATCAATTTATTTAACTAGATAGCTTACAGCTTGAAAAGGTAGTCAAATCACCCGATGTACATTCGACTGACATTAACGGAAGGAACAAGAAATTCACTCACACAATCTATGAACAAGACCAAAGGTTCCGATGGGATCCCAAAAATCTTCGCCAGGCCAAACAGCTGATCATTAAGAAATCCAAGCTCAGATATGGATTCAGCATGTGCGTTTACCTCTATAAGCCGATCGAAATGATCCTGGCTTACTTCTGTGAATTTTGCGGTTTTGGTGAACTTTAAGAACTACTTGTCCGGCGAAAAACTAAAGCTCAACAAGAGCTGGAAGCTCATATGGCACTTGCAAGCCCGTAGGGAAAAAAGGTACCCGGATTCCCGTAAAGGTGTCCGGAATTTTGGAACAACATTCCGGGCACGGAAAACGTAACGGAAATCCCGCCTGGGGAGTCTTGTTTCCTGGAATTCCGCAGTTTAACGCGGAATTCCTGTCAAACCGCGGAATTCCGGGACGTTTTCCGTGCCCGGAATGTTGTTCCAAAATTCCGGACACCTTTACGGGAATCCGGGTACCTTTTTTCCCTACGGGAGGCTGGGTCAGAGGATGAAAGTAGGAATTCGTCAATTCGTGGGTTTGTTTTGATCATTTGTAAGCAAAACCCTTGAGATAAGAATGATCACGGGTCCTTGGAAATCACGAGACTGTATCGTTTGGCAATGCATTTGGCTGTGCGCACTTTAAGGGCGCTAGAAAATCATCTGTAATCGAAACTCTTGAAGCAAAAAAGATGATCACCAGGAGCACGAAAATGTATATTTTACTCAAAAGTATTGTTTGTACTTTAAGGAATTCAGTTGTAAGCAAAACCCTTGAGGCAAAAATGATCATGGGCTCATACGGATAACGAAAATGTATATTTTGCTTAAAAATATTTTTTGTACTTTGCGGTTAGCATTAGTACTTTAAGGGATGGTCGGATCTGGGAACTAACTATTTCTAAGCCATTCATGTCAATTCTCTAATTTTCAAGCCAAGTTTCATCGTCCTAGCATGTCTGGAAGTACCTTAATTTGCGATCACCGGAATTCCGGACCCCCCAAACTCCCCCACAATGCCCGAATCCGTTCCGGTACTGTCACTGATCTACATCGGGCTTGTGCTTGTTCTTCCCACCAAGTTTCATTCCGATCGCTCCACTCCAAGCATGTCACAAGGTTTCCGGACCCCCCCCTCCGACCCCCCCCAGCTTCATCGGATCCGGTCCGGACTTGAAATGGGACATCCGAGACATGTGGTCTTTCTACATATCAAGTTTCATTATGATCCGATCACCCGTTCGGAAGTTCTACATACCTCAAGATTCCGGATTCCCCCTTCCTCCACTCCCCCCACGATGGTCGGATCGGGAAGCTGACTATTTCCAGGTTAATCTGGTCGCATTCCTTATTTGCTTGCCAAGTTTCATTGTCCTAGCCCACCTGGAAGTATCTTAACTCCGTATGACCGGATCTCCGGAAAATCCCTCCAACTCCTCCCACAGTGCACGAATCCGGTCCGGTTCTGTCAATGATGTACCTAGGGGTTGTGCCTGTTCCTCCGACCAAGTTTCATCCCGATCGCTCCACTCTAACCGTTTAACATGATTTCCGGTTCCCCCCTCCGACCCCCCCCCCACATTCATCGGATTCGGTCCAGACTTGATATGGGACATCTGAAGCATGACGTCTTTCTAAATATCAAGTTTCATGAAGATCTGATCACCCGTTCAAAAGTTATGCATGCCACTAAATTTCGGACTCCGGCTCCCCTCCCTCCCCCCACGATGTCCGGATTGGGAAAGTGAATATTTCCAACTTAATCATTTGGGGTCCCCGATATGCCTGCCAAGTTTCATCGTCCTAGCCTATGTGGAAGTGCCCGAACTAGCAAAACCCGGACAGACCGACCGACAGAAATTGCGATCGCTATATGGCACTTGGCCGAAGGGCAAGTGCCATAAAAACGGATTCAGCGTATCTCCTTACCCTATATCCAACATCTAATCAACTTCAAATAAAAATTTAACTTCTAACAAATTTTCCGGTTTCAGCCGGATTCCGGACGAACCATATGTCCGGCTAAAGAGTGATTGTCATATACGGATTCTGCATTTCTTCTTACCCCCAAATCTATCATCTAATCAACTTAAAATAAAACTTTTACTTTTAACAAATTTCCGGTTTTGGCCTGATTCCGGGGGAACTACTTGTCCGGCGATAAAATGGTTTTCGTATTCTTGTTCAGCATGTCTTCTTACCCCTACATCAAACGTCTAATCAACTTCAGATAAAACTTTAACTTCTAACAAACTTTCCGGTTTTGGCCGGATTCCGGGCGAACTACTTGTCCGGCGAGAAAATGGTTTTCATATTCGTGTTCAGCGTGGCTTCTTACCCCTAAATCAAACATCTAGTCAACTTCAAATAAAACTTTTACTTTTAACAAACTTTCCGGTTTCGGCCGGATTCCGGGCGAACTACTTGTCCGGCGCGAAAATGGTTTTCATATTCTTGTTCAGCATGTCTTCTTACCCCATAATCGACTATCACATTAGCTGTTTCAAAATATTTTGCTTGTCCCTTAATTTGAACCCCCTCCCCCACCCCTAAATGTAGGGGTACAGGGCCCATCTACGAACTCGACCTTACTCTTGACCCAAAGAATGCTCACACCAAGTTTCATCAAAATATCTCATTCCCTTCGAGAGTTATCGTGCTCACAGACAGACGGACGGACGGACGGACAGACGGACAACTTTTGCGATGTCATAGGTATCCGTCACTAACGTTTTGGGATCCCAAAAACGCCGTGAAATGTATTTAAAGCCCTTAGACCAACGCACGGACGACGAGAGGGGAGAAGGGAATACAAGATCCATCTGGGGAAAACTTCATCTTCCTTCCTAAGTGTCTTCTGTCGGTCGCTGGATTTACTGACAGCCTCTCCATGTGTGATGTCGTATTTTCTGAGGAAAGATTTGAGGAGGATTCCGAAGATGAAACGAACCATCACACGTGAAGAGCCTATCACAACCGCAATGTGAGACTCGTCCCGGGAAACAACCCTTTTCTGGAACGGCCAGTCAAGAAATATCCATCACAAGCGAGACATCAAAGGGGCTCAAAAAGCGGCTTAACGAATACTGACGCGCGCAACTTGAGAGAAGACTGGAGCTCCTTTGAAGCTGCAACCCGGAAACGGTCACCATCAAGCTATTCACCAGGACACGACATCCTTACTCCTTGCAAGTGATAAGAAAGTTATATTACTGAGACACTTGGCGGTAGGGTTTTCCCCGCCCAGTCTAGTTGCAATGAAGCATGAAAGAACACAAATAAAGAGGAGCTTTATTTATTCCGAAACATAGCCAACGGGGGACTACAAATTAGCTAAACAAGAAATGAAAAAGAAAGAAAAAATTAAAGTGGAAGGCATTTGTTAATACATTTAGCGTTAGGACACCTGAATGAAGAGTACCAAGTATCATCCCTATCTGTATGACTTCCGTTAATATTGCCTGCAGAAAACCCAATCCAAATACGAAATAGTGTTTCCAAGCTATGATTTTTGCTCCATTTTGCATCTGTCCTTATTTCAGTACCGAGCAATTTTAGAAATGAACAAATATCTCCAATCAACCCTTTGGAATATTTTTTAACCAGTTAAGCCCAAACGTATATCTAGAAGAAATTCCAATATGATCCGGCCAGCGCTGTACAAGATTTGAATGAATTGCGCTTTTTGTCTTGGAGTCTGCATGTGCAAACCTCTAGAAACGAACATCCCTATTTTGAAAACGTCACGCTCAGGAGAAGAATGATCTCCGTGGCCATGTCTGTAAATGCATTCTCCATGGTGTGTTCAAGTATAGTTTCATTGTTCAGCTGTCCTTTAAGCATCGCTTGTCGTTTGCCTTGAATCTCGTCTTTATGGCAAAAATCGTCTATAACGAGTACTATTTGTTTTCTTCTTAGTTTATTTGTTGCTGCTTGGTCTTGTGAGCTTTTGCAATAAAATACCAACATTCCGTATATTGCGTTTTAGGCCTGAACAGATATCAGGCGAAGTTTCGCTTGTTTGCTTTACGCACCGCTAAAGGCGAAAGCAAAATTTGTTGCTCGACGTATAATTTCTTTCGAGTGGGGTCAGACGAGCGTTTCCCCTCTATCCATTCATTATCAGTATCAAAATAAGCAAAATGACTTACAGTCCTTTATCCTTGAGCCGTCCAACGTGCAAGCATCCCTGGAGAGCCAAAGAAATTTCAGTGACCATATCCGCCATCTTTTTCTGCATCAGCTGATTCGCCGCTAGAGGCTTTCCAAACTGATGCCGGTCCAAAGTGTACTGACGTGCTGTTGTTAGGCAAGCTTCGGCGGCACCCAAAGTGCCCCAGGAGATGCCGTAGCGAGCGTTGTTCAAGCAACCGAACGGACCCTAAATTAGAATGTTTGAAATAGACCTGAACCGTTTTCTTTACCAATAACCATTAAACCAACTGTTTGTCTAGTTTAATCCAGAATCTTTTTAACAAGTAGTTTCGAGGTCATAAGCATCTTGAATTAACTAAGTTACTTCTAGCAGTTTTTTTTTTAAAGGTGAGTGAATTCAGATGCTCGGCTGCCGGGTAATCAAACCGATAATGTGCCTGCTGATACATTTCGCAGGTCAACAAAAATAGTTTTCGGGACGTGACCATAAAGGAACAGAAAACTTGACTCGGGGAGCTAGCTGACATATCAAGAATGTACCCTGAGTCGATATTGAGAGTTAGAAAAATTCTCGTTACGACCATCGAAGTTTCAGGGCAGTTTCCGAGAATTCGACTTTTGAGTTAGTAGACAAAAAAAAGGAGCAAAAGGTTTGTGTGCCGGGAGTAGGACTCGAACCCACAACCTTTTGAACTCACGACCATTTTGATACCAGTATGTTAGCAGGATTGCGGCCGGTAGTACAGTTGTGCTCATCATAGGACTTTCTTTTTACTTTTGCAGCAGATTTTAAGAAGAAAAAAAGTAGTTGTCAGGTAGTTGCACCCTTTATTTCCAAGGTGACTATGGCCCAGCATCACGATCTGAGTACTTTTCTTCTTTGGTAGTACTATTTTCTTTTTGGCCAGTGCATTCATTTTCGTAAAGTGGCAACCCTGTACGTTGTCAACACAGAAAAAGCCGAACTTTTACAGTGTATGAGTGCATAATTACAGTGCATAAGGGGCAAGGCCCTGCCAGCTAGCTCTGGGAACAATAAGGAGGGGTTTCGAGATAACAAAGAAGGGGGTCCTGTCGACAATAAGTCCCTGTACATTTATCTAAGCCCCCCAGGTCGGTCTGATGGCCGAAAGTTGCGTAGTCAAGTTTTCTGTGCCTTTAAGCTGAGTAGCTGGCGAATTCAATTCAATTCAATTTATTTTATCACCAACATACATGAGCTATTAGTAATAGTTACAGTAATAGTAATAGTAATATTACTTTTTTGCAGTAATAGTAATAGTAATAGTTTTCGCTATTATTTTTTTACTAAGTAATAGTAATAGTAATAGTTTTACTATTATCTATGAAGTAATAGTAATAGTTTTACTATTACTTTACTATTACTTTGCCCTAATTCCCATTGCTCTGGTCTGGCTTTAGTTTAGTATCGTTAGTTAATTCCCCACCTCAGAGAACCGATTGTATGCAAATTTAATCCCCATGCAATGTGATGCAATAATGCAAAATACGGGATTGTTAGGCTAAGTTGAATAAAAGCCGAGGTCTCCTCGTGAGTCGTGCGTGACGTGAGTAAGGATATTGAACGAAAGTTATGGCTGAAACAAGTGAAGTTATTATGAAGTTATCATTACAAATGGGCAATATGGGTTCAAATCATATACACACAAAAGTAATAGTAATAGTAATAGTATTACTTTTTCGGTCAGTACTAGTAATAGTAATAGCTTTGCTATTACACTACAGTAATAGTAATAGTAATAGCACGCTATTATTTTTCCGAGTAATAGCTCATGTATGATCACCAATTACGGACAAGCCGAATAGCAGGTAGTAACGTCAGACATAAATCAGAAACAACAAAATGTGTCAACATAGAATAGAACACATTGTGGTCAATTTACATATAAAATATTGAAAACAAACAATGTACAAAATAACGAATAACCTAACTAATAATAACCTACTAACTTCCATTACGTTTCTCAATCCAATCGCCAATCACAAACGACAGGATGTTGGATCTCTAAATATTCCTTCAGTCACAGCTGACTGCGAATCATATTTGACACTACAAAACGGATACGTCAACTACATTTTATTCGAGCTATTTTCCGGCCCTTCTTGGCAAGGGTCCTCTTCAGGCTCAAGCCGCTCAGGCTGGAAAATGAACTTGTCAAACAGGGGCCGAAATATAGCTCTAACACAATGTATCCGTTCTGCAGTGTCAGATATGATGGACCTCCCCTTCCATCTCAGTATGGAACGAGTAATTCTATCAATGCTTTGTAGAAGTCCTTGGACAATCTGTACACCGAAAGAATCTTCCAGGAACAGTAATTTAGACGAACCTTGTAGAGGCCAGTGGCCATTTTTTAATTTTTTTTTTGCATTGTGCTACTATTATTAGTATGAGCAGGGACCCATAAATTTCCTGTAACGACTCGCTATTCAGGGGGCTTGTCAATAAGAGATTTCTGATGCGCTCTTGACCGAGCGTCACATAGTTCGAGAAATACCCATGGGGATAAAATACTGCCTTGAGGGAGGAGTCTCTTTGGTCTGACGTCCAAGGAGGCCCGGGATTGGCTCTATCTGAGCAAGAACGCCGATTCGACCCAAGTGGAATTTTTGGAAACTAGGTGAGGCTCGGGCAACATAGCAACATTGAAGCAAAGGAAATGACAAGCCCCCTGAATGGCGAGTCTTTACAGGAAATTTATGGGTCCCTGGTATGAGGCGATTACGTTACCAAACTCTTAAAATACGACCCTCAGGTAACAGTCAAGTGGGAAGCATGTCTACCGTGCAAGAAGAGCGGTTGACTCCAGTTCTCGAGGTTGGTAAAACGGTCTGAAAATGAGGTGTTATATGGTGCTGAATTCGCCCTCGAATTCGAAACCGAATTCGATCATTCGGTTTTACGTTTTGGTCCTTGAAGGCTTCGCACGTGCTTACTAGTTAGTCTACTTTGCCTTGGTGGCACATAAAGGGAACTGGTCTCTCTATCCTATTCTATCCTCCTAAAGTAACATACCCAGAAAACCGACGAATGAACTTCTGACGAGACATAAAAGCGATTCATCGCCAATAGCAGCTACGTCAGCGAACTTTTTCTACCTAGTCTAGGGGCACCGAGAACTTCCCTTAAAACAAAAATCCTTACCTTCAATCCTGCCACATTTGGTAGCATGTTCTCTTCTGGCACGACCACATCCTCGAGAATGATCATCCCAGTGTCCGAAGCTCGAAGAGAGAATTTCCCTTGGATTTTAGGGGTTGAGAGACCCTTCATATGCCTCTCTACAATAAAGCCTCTGATCTGGTTGTCATCGCATCTGGCCCAGACTACGCACACGTCGGCGATTGGGGAGTTGGTAATCCTAAGAGGTAAAGACGATGAAGCAAAAGTTACAAATGAAGTTATGGTAAACGTGCATTTTTGTGGGGCTGAACCGGCTTGCAAACAGCGGGAAAGACGTTATGCTATTTCTTCCAAGTAATTTTAATAGCAACGGATAAAACAGAAAACTTGGCACACTACACAAATTTGCTTGCCGCTTTTCCTGCCAGTTCTTTGAAGAAGAAAGGTACAGGCATCTGGCCCAGACCAAATGCTGTACAGCTCTTGTTGATGCCCAAATTTTCGATTCTACCATTTATACTGTACCACTTAATCGCGCTGGGACATACCGAGTAGCCGGGACAACTCATCAATCGGGAAATACCGATCGTCCCAGAATGGTGTCGTATAAAGTACGGCGGAACACCATACAGTCGTGACGTCAATGGTGACGTCCGACTGACTGTGGACCTAACATAGGGTTTGATTGTCTCTAGGACGGTTTATAAACTGTAAACGCGACCGGCGCCTCGCTGGCTTCTCAACTCTCTACATATAAATTCAAACATATATTCACCGATAGGAATAAACTACAAATTTTCGTGTTTTGAGGTGAAATGGATCAGATAATTGTGACGTCACGATTGTATGGAATTCCGCACTGATTTACATCAGACACCCAGAATTTCACGTTCCAAGACTTTTGGTTCCAAAAAGCAGTAACACCAGTCTAACACCTAAGCAAATCATATGGGGAGCCGAAACGGGGTCCGGAACCCAGCGACGTATTCCGGTCTTAACGCTGGGGATAACAGCCCACCCCCCTCTAATTCACCCAGAAGAAAAAGTACACAAACGCTAGGATTCAACACTGGGGATGACAGCCTTCCGTAACAGGAGGGGAGAAGGTCCCACTTCTCCCCCCGAAAGGAACAGAACTACCTAGGAACGAAGGAGTAGTTTGCGACTTACCAAGTTTTGCTACCATTCATAATGTACACTTTGTCCTTAGCATTGTACTCGGCTTTCGTTTCCATTCCTGCAGGATCACTTCCATGGTTCGGTTCGGTCAAACCAAAGCAGCCTACCAACTCTCCTTTCGCTGAAAGACAAAGAAAATCAATACAGAACTTCTTCAAACTGGCCAACATCCGAAAACTTTGCAATCGACTGATATTCTAAACCTCAGCGACCGTCGCCGTAGGAGATTCCGTTGTAAAAGCGAATTCTGGAGACAGTGCTACTGGCTCTTAGAACAGCCTCATTATAGACATTCAGCCTCATAAGGTGAAAGCCTTTTTGCAATATAATAGTTCCGTTTTTGCAGGTACCATGCTTCTGATACCACTGTAACTGGATTTGAATCTTGTCGTTTTTGTAGTTACCGTGGTATCTGATATGGTTGCTTTGCAAAAACGAAAGTTGCCAAATTTGCGCTTTTAGAAGCCATCCCAAAAGAAATCCTAATATCCACTCGCATTACAAGTGCCAAACTTCTTTCCCACCAATTTGACAAAAACCCAGGCTCCTGTGTTGGTAATGATGAAAGTGAGATGAATTTCCCATATACGACGATCAGTTACGACGGTTGGGACCGTGGTATCTGAATATCAGTTACCACGGTAACTGGCCAAATAACACGGTAACTTCAAAAACGCCTTTTGAACGCGGTATCGGATCTCACAGTAACTGCGAAAACGACTTTAGACCGTGGTATCAGATTCAGGTTCAGGTTCTTTTTAATAATAAATTAAATAACAAAATGTCCAGAGCCCGGCTGAGAAGACAAATTCGCAATGCACGGGATGGAAAGATTTCTTTAACTAAATACAACATTTATGATTCACTACATGCCATTCATACTAATGGAAACCATGGTATCTGCAAAAACGCAACTATTGTTTGACTGTAAAATACGGGGGTCATGTGAGAGACTACTATTTTATTTACCACACAGAGCCATGGTCAGCAGTTCATGAAAACTAACGCTTTTGTCGCTTGTACAGATGTAAGCTGGTTCCATTGACAGAGATGGTATGGTCGACTATTTATGTTAGTTGAGAACTAGACGCTACTCGACCTTTCCTCTCCTGACAAAGAATCAAAGTCCTTTCTGGAAGTTTTGACGTCAAATTTCAAGACCATCAGTTCGAAAACGAAAACAAGGTCAAATAGACGCAGGACTCGACCCTGATTCCAAATTAGGAATCAAGGCGATTTAAAGTTCGGCCACGAATTCGATTTCATCTCTCGGGGAGGTACTGGACCATTCTGTCTCTTAAGGCGTAATCTACCCGTTCCCGGAGGAGTCCTCTGGGAATCAAGGGGAACGGCAGGAACAGAGGGAGTCACTCCACGCGGACTCCGTGTGCGGAAAACAACGGGAACACAAAGAATGCTTCCAAAATGGATTTTCTTCAGGAAAAAAAAACATCTAGTTGACGGAATCAGTCTGGATCCACTTTATTTTTGGTTTTCTTTATTCTGATGGTTTTGAATTAATTTAATTTACAAATCGTAACAACAATGAAATCAGTTTTAAATCACAAACAAACTCAATATTGATCTCAGAAATTCTTATTAACCATATCTAATATCTGTTTTTTTTTTTCACAAAACTAAAACTCCAGCAACTCCCAAAGATGATTCCCCTCCGAATCTGTAAAGGAGTCATTCTTGATGACGGTGATGATAATTGGAGCATTCCTCGTCCGTGGGGATTCGCGAGGGACTGACAAACAAAAACGCGTGGAGTCCTTGGGAAACGGCAAGAATACGCCTTTAGCGATTTTTCCTTTTTGGACTACTTTTTACTTATTGTTTAAATAAATAAATATGTAAACAAAAAATAAAATACGATAAATAAATAAACATATGTGGTAACCTGGCCTAAGGGACAAAAACAACTCACCTAATTTAGGCAGGAATTTTTCTTTCTGGGCTTCAGTGCCGTAGGCATAAATGGGCCACATAACAAGGGACGATTGAACAGAGAAAGCGCTTCGATAGGAGCTATCAACTCGTTCAACTTCACGGGCAAGGAGTCCATAAGCAACTGAAGAAGCACCGGCGCAGCCGTAGCCGGATATCGTTGGACCAAGGATACCAAGGGCACCCATCTCGTAGAAAATATCCCGATGAAAAACTGCAAAAAACATGATTTAGACAGAAATATCGTAGGCCAAATCACGAAGGTACAGGCTAATGCCTAGTACGATTAGAACTGCGAAGGTCCCAATGTGGCTTCGTAACTCGCATATCGTTTACACAGGCACTGGTGGTTACACTGGTTTACAGATGACACTGACACAGGGCTGAGAGACTGAGAAAAACACAACTAATATAAAATTCAGAGTTTGAACTATTTTCGGCGGTGGCATAGACACATCCGTTTCCGTCGGGCAGGCTGCAATCTATTTCGCGATCGGCGCGTCATAGAGATTGATGTCAGCATGAATGCAGTAACTGGATCCAACCAATTTTAAAAATAACTGCATGGGAAATATGACGAAAAAGCTAGGAGACCAACGTCCTACAAACTAGCACGAAAATTCCACTGTGGCAGCTCCATTGACGTCACATGCCCGAGTTCTTTCACAACATCCCCTGCTGGAGAACAAGGGTGATTTTTTGAAGATGCGGGCCTAAAGCTGCACAACAGACTTCTCGCCCAAAAACTTTCAAACCAACAATTACTAACCTTCATTTCTGTTAGCAAGGAGAATTCTTGGCATTAACTTGCTGGTGCAGTAGTCCCTGAATGTGTCTCTAATCATGATTTCTTCGTCAGTCAAGGCTGATTCCAAGTTGAGCGCATCCCTCCAATCGAATTTGGCTAAAAATAAAAATGTCATAGTAAATCTTTATAACGCGCTCTGAGAAACTTCAGTTTTCACTATGCTGAAGTCACTTAGTATGGTACCCTAGTTGGTCAGCCATATTACCCTAGTTAGTCAGCCATATGAGTTACCCCTACCACCCCAAGCCATTCCTCGCCAGACCATTGACCAAGGCAAGGTTTTCAAATTAGACTACCATAGCCCTTATCTCTTGCTACTTGCAGTAGAACTTTCTAAAACATGGCTAGCCTATACGGATTGACAGATTTATCCTAACAGCGTAAATTGTCAATTAACAGAAAAGCTCTGTCCGGCTGTACTTTCTCTTGCTGATTTAGAGAACACTGACCTTTAGTTGCCTTCTTCGTGGCTTCAACTTCTTTTGGTTTTGCTGCTGCATCTTTGCTTCCTGAAAGGTAAAACATTGTGGTTGATTAGATCAGTACAGAAAGACCAGATGATCGTTTTACTCCTACAGGAGTAGCCCATCCAAGTTGGATCTCTAGTTGTTGTTCTTCCCTGGTAAGACTGATTTTGCACTCTTTGCAGATGCTGCGCTTAAAGTGAGACATCTTAGTCATGCACTATGAGCGTGTTCAACTCTACTTACCATAGACACTAAGGTATGTCTATCATCAGCTATCATAATTTGCTAAGATTTTTGAACGGTTAAGATGCACAGCATTTTACACAGGGTAACCCGCGTTTGGCATAGGCTTTTCCCAACTATGGGTATATGCAAAATCGGCATAGCCTATTCCAAAATCCGGCATAGCCCTTCCTGCAAGTACCTAAGCAACAGAAGTGTTGCTGCTGTTTGATAAAGTCTACAACAAATGCCAATTTTCTAAATAGTATACGCCTATTTTACATCAAACACTGGCTTGACGTGTGATTGATGTCTACAAAAATAATATCCTATTATTTTTAGTGACATTCAGAAAATAATCATCGAGCATTATTTTCTAGTGGAAGAGGCTAGGCTGCAATAAAAAAAAACAGCCAACAACGGACTACAAGGAGAATTAAGCTGTATGCAAATCCCAGGTGAATACAGCTGACTCAACCAGCACTGATTAGACTACTTCTATAGTAAACCTAGGCTATTCTAGATTATATTTAATTTTTAATAGCCAAGCATATAACCCAAGCAAATTATCTGCAAGGCTACCATTCAATAAATCCAAGTATAAAGTGTGAGGGAACAGAAAAGCAAGTTGCATTATTGGCTATAGGCTAACTCGACAGCTGGCCCACTAGATATTCAGTGATGGTTTCTAGGCTGGTACTGAATACGGTTAATCTTTTTCTTGTCCTAGTTGTTTCTTTTTTATTTTGAAAACTCAGTCTTGTGCCCAGGGGCGTCGCAAGGGGGGGGTGCAGCACCCCCCCAACTGTTTGAGATTCGGTAAAATTTGGGCCGGAGGCCCAAAATTTTACTAAAACTGTTTGGTATTTTTTCGATAGCGGAACTATTCGGTATATTTACGGAGATTCGGTAGTTATACAGAATCCCAAATAGGCTATCGGTACAAATCTATTTGGTATAATGATCGGGATTCGGTATAATTCCCAGTATTCGGTAGTTATCACGAATTAGGGGAGAGAATTTACGGAAATTATTTGGTAATTGTTCGATGCCAGAACTATTCGGTATATTTATGGAGATTCGGTAGTTACACAGAATCCCGAATAAGGTATCGGTCTAGAATTATTCGTTATCATAATTGGGATTCGGTAATTTATTCGGTATAATTTTCAGGATCCGGTAGTTACCGCAAATCCCTACTTTTGTTCCAGTTTCGACGAAATTATATCGAATACGAAAATTATTCGGTACTGTTTCGATATCAAAACAATTCGGTATAATAACCGAGATACGGTAGTTATACAGAATCTTGAACATGCTATCGGTCTAAACTTATTTGGTATAATAACTGGGATTCTGTACAATTGCCATTTGGAGTTACCACGAACCTCGAAACTCGGAAGAGGTCGAGTGAAGCACTGGTTGCAGACAAAAGGACTGATTTATGATCTCATCGATAGTCCTTACTTTTACTTTGGATCCCAAAAAGAAGATTTAATCATGAATCTTAATATTCTATATTTTGCGGAAGGGTGCGTCATTTGATTGGGGTTTTAAGACAGTTTTAGGATTGGGATTTCGAAACATTAAAAGCTAAAATCTGGATGGAAATAGTTAAATTTGGCAGGAACAAGCTAACTTAAATAAAATTTCGCCTGCGGCGCCCACTTTATGTGATCATGGGTAGTATTGACTATGGTAGAGTAGCTGCTGCTGCAGGAACGTCGCTCCATCCGGTTTCTGGAACTTCTTAGAGCATCGGTATTTAATCCACGGTTAATGATAGAATTTGTAAGATAAGCAGTTAAATTTTAGCCTACAGGAAAAAAAAATCTCGCCTGCGGAGCTCACTTTCTGTGATCATGGGTAGTATTGACTATACTACAGTAGCTGCTGCTGTCGGAACGTCGCTCCATTCGGTTTCTGGAACTTCTTAGAACATCGGTATTTAATCCACGGTAAATGATAGAATTTGTAATAACTTATTACAAATTAATAAGCAGTTAAATTTTAGCCTAGGCTACAGGAAAAAAAAAGATTCTGAAAATTCGCCTGCGGCGCTAGATTTATTTTTCTCTTGGGTATAATAGATAGAAACTGTTACTGCAATCGTGCCCGGCAATATATTCTCCAAGTGGCCTTCGCCAAAACGCCACTTAATTAAGTTGGCTTATCGTCTTTCATGCTGCCCTTTAATGTTACTTTTCCTACGTAATCCTTTCTGTTCCATAATTTAAAGCTCGAATTTTCAGTTTCTAGGATTCGGTAAAATTTTTGAGAGATTCGGTAAAATTTTGGCTCTGCACCCCCCCAACGAAAATGCACTTGCGACGCCCCTGCTTGTGCCAGCATAGACTATTAAAAACCATAATCATAGCACGTGTGCAACATAAATCTGCAATCATCTTTAAAAAAAAAATTCCGGAGAAAAAGTCACCAAAGGTCTTTTGATGCATGCATTAAATCATTTCTTTCTGATTTTTTCTCAACAAACCCAAATTCAGGAGAGCTTTCGAGGATCATCATGCATGACCTTCCGAGGATCATCATGCATGACCTTCTGATCTGTCAAAGATGAAAGATAATAAATAGTCAACAGATCTTTTTTATCTGTCAAAGATCTGGAAGCTGACGAAAAATTGTAGTTTATACCTGTCGGTGAATATATATTTGAATATATATACAGAGCCAAGCGGCCAGTGAGGCGGGTATACATTCATAAACCGGTCTAGGGACAATCAAATCCTATTTTGGGTCCTCAATCACATGACATCACTATGTACATCACAACTGTATGGAATTCCGGAACAAATTAAATAACATCCTCATTATTTTTCCTTGGCTTTGCTTTCTTCTTTTTTTCATGAGTGTCTCATATAGGATATAGGCTGTCTGATGTTCCACATGTAATCCTTGTTAATTACCACTTTTAGTAACAATTTTACTAAAGGTGGTGCAAATAGCAAGGTACAGGTACCATATCCTGTCCTTCAGACTCTGAGAATCCTATAAGAAAGTGTTTTTTCCCCTATTCAAACAATAATAATCATTTCGACAACAACGACGGTATATCATGGTATCTGCAAAACAAAACTATTGTTTATTTTCCTTTGTCAAGTGAAAACAAAAAAAATATTCCTTCACCCCAAGCTGACTGAGAATCTTATTTGATGATGCCAAATGGATACATCACCTACATTTTATTAGAGCTATATTTTGGCCCTTCTTGGCAATGGTCCTCTTCAGGCTTAAGCCACTTACCTTCATTATCTTAATTCGCACTTCGGAGCGATAAGGTCCAATGGATCTGTGTTGCTCCGTGAGTGATGATGGCTGACATCTGTTACTGATCTGGATCATGCCAGCAGTATTTCCAGTTCTTGCATGACCACTCATTATCCAGTGGCTTCTTGAAAGTTAAAGGTGAAGTTGCTGACACTGTAGACTCTGAGAGGGAATTCAAGTCGTTGACAACTCTTTCGGAGTAGAAGTTTTGATGCATTCTTGTGTTCACATGGCATTTAGAAAGTTTCTTTGAGTGGCCTCTTGTATGGGATTGGTGAGACTTGTTCAGGCTGAGGAGACTAGATGTGTCCTTGGAGAGTTTGTGGGTAAGCAGCATGTCACCTCGTCTGCGGCCGTACACCAGTGTAGATAGTCTGAATTTTTTTAGTCTTTCTTCGTAGGGGAGGTCTTTAAGCCCATCTATAACCTTGGTGGCACTTCTCTGTATGCACTCACAAAGTCTCGTGTCGCCTTTGTATTGGGGTGCAGCTATGCAGTTTCCAAAGTCAAGGTTGGGTCTTACGATGGCTTTATAAAGTCTAAGAAAGACTTTGGGGGATCTGATCGTAATAGATCTCTTGAGTAGGCCAAGTCCTGCGTTAGATTTGGAAACCACGTTCCTTGTGTGGGAGTGAAACTTGAGCTGATTGTCTACGAGTACACCCAAGTCCCTTTCTTCGTTGTGGGTTTGAAGATCAATCTGTTTCCGCTTGTCAGGATCCCACATTGAGTACACTGCGTTTTCATTCTTTGGTCCAAACTCCAAAGTGTAAGACCCAGCATTTGCTGATGTTGAATGACAGTAGCCACTCTTCAGCCCACTCTTGGGTATGGTTGAGATCGTCTTGGAGGCTTGCGCTGTCTGCTGGACCGAAGAACTTGGCATCATCGGGAAATAGTGCGATATTGTTGCTGACCCTGGCTGGTGACTAAATCGTTGGCGTAATTCAAGAAGAGGGTTGGGCCAAGGACTGAACCTTGTGGGACACCACTGATGACATCGCAAGGTTTGAAGCAGGTTTGGATTATAAATTCTGGCCACCTGATACGAACTTAAAAGCTGGAAAATAAACTTGTACTTTGTAGAAAACCAATTCAAGATCCTTCCTTAAATTTGGTTGGAGTTAAAGCAAGATGGGCCGAAAACTCTAATAAAATGTAGCTGACATGTCAATTTTGCATCGTCAAACAGAAAGCAAAAATTAATAATAATAACAGTAAAAATATAGTGTTAAATATTTCCGGGGTACAGTACAGTAGCATCTGACATTAGTTTTATCGCAGACGCATTACCTGAAGAGCCAGTTACCAGTGATCTGGAAAATGAATTAAGCAACGGTAAGGTTTTTCTTCCAAAGGATTGACAGCATCTAAAGGATGGTTCCATTTTGGTTTATAATGCTTATATAATCATTAATCAACAATCAGTAATGACATTCTATCTGACTCCGGCCGGAGGCGAAAATCTCTATCCCAAAGGTGACGAAACCGTTAGATGTCAGCATCGGTTTTCTTCGATGTGACAATACCATAAGATGGCATGACCGAAAAGAATTCAGGGGAAGGGAAAAAAGAACTTGCGGTATTTCTTTTTACCTGAACATCCGTGTCAAACTGTCTGTCTTAAGGGGGAAACGGTCTGAACAGTCTAGCTGAGAATACATTTTCGCGGCTGATGCGCCTTGGTTTGAACATACAACAAAGCAAATCGATACGATTCATCTTTAGCGCACTTTTCAAACCCTTCAGTCCCTTTACAAGATTCCATCGACTGGATTTTATGTGCTATATGGCTTCGACTTTAATTAGATTTGGCATTTTTGTTAGCTTGGCTACCAGGTTTCCTAGTTTGACTTCTGAAATCGTTTTCGAAGAAACAGGAATCGGCTATCAACCTTTGGATCAGAACGCTAAGGTAAAGGTCCAACAAATAACTGAGTTCAGCAGCATGCAAGTTTGCTGATGCGGATTGGTTTATTGAGAGGAGCACGGGATTATACGAAAAGAAAAAATCCCAACGCCGAAGGATGGGCAGTCACCTTTATTAATTTTCCCGTCAGTTAGCCCCATTGCATTTTGGCGATGTAAGTTTTTTGCAAATCAAGCACGACCTGCAGATCCACTGTTGCAAAATCTTCCAAAGTTATTTGTCAATTAATGTTGTTATCCTTTGCAGATATTGGCATCTGAAAATTACGGCGATGGAGCTGCTACATGGAGTAAAAAGATTCCTGATCTATTTCTCCCTTATCACATTGGGCTATAGCTTTAGCGAAGATGGTGAACTTGAAAAACTTACTTCTGACGAGGAGCCGGCGACGACTGAAGAGCTGGAGCTCTATTACTTGGACAACTCTCTTGTTTGTCAGATTGTTTTCTACGTCTGCAAATACCTAGTTGAGAAGCTTTATCTCTTGCTACAAGCTATCTTTCACCGTGGCCAAGAGGAGAGGAGGGATCTATCCATCGATCTTGATGAGAGTGAAACTGAAGACGAAAGATTTTTTAGTAGTGACTCGGACAGTGACGATGATGTTTGTGAAGCTCATGGCGATGAAGAAAAAAGTGTCGAAGATGAAACAGACGCCAAGAGAAGCGACGAACAGTCAGAGCTAAAATATGTGATGGAAGCCTATCCGGTGGAAACTCCGGGGGGCAACCAAAATTCATTTATGATAAATGCGTTGAATTCTCTATCTGCTGCTGCGACCTTCATTAAAAATAAGTTCTGGGACGAGACAGGAGCAAATAACTGTATGGCAGATGGCAGTCAGAGTAATGGACAGTCACCAGAATGTTCGATAATCTCTATGTTCGAAAGCCTTCAAAAAACAGAAAGTGACGAACAAATGTACATTTTATCCCTCAAATCTTGTGCGATTCTACGAGGGGCAAACTCGGACTGTGCTATGGTATGTTCCCGAACGACAAAGCCCTGGACATTTCCCGTTCGCACAGCCGGCACCGTCTCAGCTAGTACATCCACTTACAACAGTTACGAAGCAAACCGTCGCGTGAAACGAGACAAAGGTGGACGGTTATATGTCCTTCCAGATAAACGACAGCCTCCCCGTTCCCCCCAAAACGCATTGGATAATTTCGCCATCAGAAGTAGTACAATTAGTGACTACTCTGGCAGTCTTGGCAGTGACCCTAAATGTTCGGGCCATGTCTTTTACTGCAGAAAGTCTTTCAGCAGAACGTCGGAGTTCATCGGTCCTACAAGTGGCAAAGCACACGTGGGTGACGCAGGAAGGGAGAGTGAAATGAGCATTACTGAGACTACGTACAAGAGGAACGGCTACCCTTCTTCTAGCTACTTTTTCCATGAACAGCATCATGCCGGGGATGGTACTGATTTTCATCCTTACGACGAGAAAACCTCACTTTATGGAGGATCACAGAGTTACACGGCTGACACCTTCTTGTCGGAAAGGGTCGAGCCAATTACTTCTACAGATAGAACAGACGCTACGAAACCTCTAGATAAGGGAGAAAGGTTGTGTGACGTGCAAGCTGTTAGTGTTACCCTCCAGTGCGAATGTGATCCAGAACTGAAGTATTCTCAGACCGGTCAGTCTAATAGTGAACTTTTTGTCGGGAAAGAATTAATAATTGCAGCAAGACCGTCGGATACAGTGAAGGAGCTTCTTCAGTCCGATTCCAAGCCGGAGACCACCAAGCAAAACGAATTCCAAGATTTCACTGAACACGCAGAAGACCCGATCGTTCACGTCGAGGACCAGACTTTTGAAGATACCTGTACTTTAGAAAGTAAAGGTTCTCCTCAGCCAAGTTGCGAACTATCAAGTGAAGAAGACTCACTACACTTACCTGAAATTGTGCAGAAGTCAACCGAACGTCAAAGTTTTAAAGACACAAAACTGACAACTGAAACAGAACAAGGTGAGACAGAGGTGAACGATCTTCAAGTAGTAACGAGCAAATTTGGAACCGGTCTCAATCTGAGAGAGTTGAACAATTGCCAAATCGGAAAAAAGGAAAACCCGAGTTATATCAACCCGACAATGGCAAACAACGAAGAACCGACAAGCGAAGAAACAAATGCACAGTTTGAAAAATCCGGCGCAAGCATCGTAACAGTTGAGAGGGACATTCTTTTCGAAAAACCATCACCTACCAATCCAGAGAAGCTCTCATCTCTAATATTTAAAAGGCCTATTTCAAAAGAACAAATTACGTACGCAAAAGCAGAAGAAAAGGCCACACTTGCAGAATTCGAAGCATCCGCTACTGAAGGATCCGCCAGCTCAGTACAGAAGGAAGGATCCACCGAGAAGAATGTCGGGAAAATATTAGAAGCTGCTGAAAGCCTGCTTCAGCGTTGTCCAGTTTCATATGATTCTGAAACTAAGAAAAGGGATACGCCAGATAGAGGTGTGTACCATCAAGTGACTAACGGAAGTGCACATACAGAGCCTAAAGACCACATACAAGCAATTGATAAACTTCTTTTCCAGGAAAGCAATTGTCAGAGCTCTGAAGCTTCTGTGGCATCAATAAAGGATTACGAGTGTATTCCTTTAACGTTAGCGAACTCGGCAGACGGTGTGGAGCAAGGTTTTGAACAATGTGAGCCCCAACACGACCTTTGCAACATCATAGAAAGTGAAAGTGGAGCCTCTGCTCATCCTCATGACCAAGAAGTACGTGGTAAATTAAAAAATGACTATCAGTTCAAAAGTGACTCGCTTCATTTGCTTAACTCAACCGAGGATCGGGGTCTTGAAGACATGGATTTGACTGCTGAAACACAACATGCAGAGACAGACTCGGTTATTGATCTCCAACAAAGAACCAGCAAATTCCAAACCGATGTCAAACTGACAGAACTGAACAACTGCCAAAATGGAAAAAAGGAAGAGCCGAACCATGTCAACCTGACAATGACAAACAATGAAGAAGCGAGCAGCGAAGAAACAGTTAAACAGGTCGAAACACCCAGCGGAAATATCGTAATAGTTGATATGGACATTCAATTCGAAAGACCGTCACCAACCAAGCCAGATCAGCTCTTTTCTCTCATATCTCAAAAGCCTATTTCAAAAGATCAATACACTTCCGAAGAAGGTGAGAATGTCAAACCTGCAGAGTTCGAAACCTCCACTGCGGAACGTTCCGCCAGCTCGGTAGAGAAAGCACAATTTAAAGAGGAACATGTGGGGAAAATATTTGAAGTTCATACAAGTCTGTTTCGTGATTGTCCAGTATCATCTGATTCCGAACGTACGAAATCGAATACGCCGGATAGAGGTATGTGCCATCACGTGATTGACAGAAGTGCAGATTCTGCAGAGCCTGAAGACCGCATACAAGTAAACGAGAAACTTCTTTGTCTGGAAAGCAATTGTCAGATCTCCGAAGAACATCTCAGAACTTCTATGGCATGCATTATCGAACACCAATGCATTCCTTTAACGTCTGTCGCTAGTTCCCTTGATAGTACAACGAGCTTGGCAGAGCCAGCTTGTGAGCAACATGAACATCAGCAAGACCTGAGCAAACTCATAGAAAGTGAGAGTGGGGCCTCGGCTCATCCTCGTAACGAAGGAGTAAGTGTTAAATTTGAAAATGACTATCAAGCTTTGGAATATATGAACAGAAAAATGCAGGAGCTGATGAGACCCCTTCTGACGAGCGATCAATCAATCCTATTAGAACTAGGTACAAAAACAGATCCTATCTATCCTTGTTTTGCCACGAATTCTGAACTGAGTTCAGATGTTGGGCCTAGAGAGGAACTGTGTGGAGACCCGAAGATTGATGATAATCTCAATGGGAAGTTGAGTGGACACCACGTAAGCTCAACACAGAAAACCACTGGATCAAGCCACAGTGACGAGGATGTCGATGATATGACAGTAAAAGATAGTTCCATTCTTAAAGAATTCCAAGACACTGCCATCTTCATACCTACTGAAGCTGGACAGTATCTAGCCCTGGAAACAGAAACACCGGATCGTAGTCCAGAGTCCACAGGGCCCTGGCATGACTTGATCACCAAAGAAAAAGAACCAAATTACCAGGAAACAGAAACGGCTCAACCAAGCAGAACTGAAGACCCGGTTACCTGCAACGATACAGGTAGGGCGACGCATATGCTACCGGATTCGAAAATTAGAAGCGACACAAATAACTTCCTTGCTAGCGTCAAATTGAAGAAAAGCTCTGGGGAATGCGAACAGCCCATCCCCTTAAAACACTGGGAACAGCCCGTCCCCCAGAACTTGAGGGAGGGTCATCCTCCAAAAAACAGGCAGGATTGGAAGCTAGAAGACAGTACAGTTGATCCTAACATGAACGCGGTTGCAGTAGGCCAGCCTCTCCTCCCTAGCGTGAACAAAACGAGCGAAGTAATGGCAAACGGTGCACCGGAACCCAAGAAAGCTTCGCACAGTCCTGTATGCGTCGTCAACAGCACTGGTGAAGAGCCAGCGGAAGGCGAACTCAAAGCCGCTTCGGAACAAGACCGTGTTATGATCGACGAACAGCGAGATCACACTGGAGATCTAGGAGTATCCGAACAGGTTGCAGGCACCACATCGGAAGAAAACGTGCTGCCTGAAGTCAAGCACTTGAAAAACAACGTCACAGCTTTATCTGAAGACCCGCATTCAACAATGGGCAGCGAAGAACAGGTCGCACCACTCGTCAGCATATCCAGACTACTAACAGGAGACACTCTTACAAACGAAGAACCATACTTTGTCGTTCCGCTTTTTGAACATACACCTGTTATGAGTGGCGCAGAATCAAATGTGACATCCTTGAAAGAGTCAAATTTGGAACATAAAGGAACTGACGACAAAGCCGCGAGAGAATGTTCAAATCCACTTCCAGTTCAGACCGACATCACAGACAACATCAATGATTTATTCTTTCATTTTGACTCCATTTTGGAAGACGCTGAATTATGCGGCTTACCCAAGACGGCTCCAGATTGTCATCTCTATATCGACACTGCTGACTTATGTGCTGAAAAAAGCACTTCAGCAGCTGACACAGAAGGTCCACAGAATTATCTAGGCACAAATAAACTAGACATAACAACAGCTGAAGGTGACGTGGAGACGAAAGGAGAATACAGAGAACTAGCAGAAAATAGCTTTTTCGGGTTAATTAAACTGTCAGAAGCAGTCGCTCCTGTAAATCCTTCAACCCAGCTGGTCCAACTGGAAGCAATAAATGACAGTGCACTTGCATTCGAGCACACGAGCGACGACACCGAGAGCTCAGTTCTCGAAGAGTGTCTATCTGAGTACCCAGCGGAATCCAGCAGACGAAAATTAGAAGCTGAAAGTTTGTTGAGTTTGCACACACCAGATTTAAGCGTAGGCAATGATCTGATTGGAGCAGTCTCGGCTACAGTTCCAACAGAGAATATCTCTGTTGAGGAACACAATGAAAGGGGCATCTCAACTTTGTCACCTATCAACATAGAAAGCAAACCTGGTTACAATTCCAATGCACTTCAGGCCAATTCTGACATCGGGGACCTGGCTGATGGTTTTGACAACGAGGACAGACTGGGAAGTTTGTTAATGGAACTATGTGCTGATGATAGTCAAGCTAGCATGGAGACTGGCATTAAGTTGTTCCAGATTCATGAGCAACCTGGCACGACCGTCATAGTGGGAGAGTTTAGTCAAGAAACAGTTTGCGACAACAACATGAGTAATGGAAGACATTTGGACTTCTTCTGTGAAAGCATGACTAAGTTCGCAGATGCCAAAAATGGGCCACCAGCGGAGTCAGATGTTCTTAACGACAGAAACGGACCTTTAGTTCCGAATTTCAACAACAGCACGTGTCAGACAACGTTACTAAACCCACAAACTCACTTCATCTCCGATGATCAGGCGACGGAGGATGCACAAGAACAAAGCATTATATCGAGCTTCGCCACAACCGAAAAAACAGCAAACGTTGCTACTGCTGAAACATGCGAGAGCGTAACACCTGACTTCTGGTTGGTGACTCCCGTGAATAATGAAGATGTCAGAAGTGCTGATGAGGTGCCGAAATCAAATAAAACTGATATCTTCCAAGAGCGGCTACACATACTTCCTCCAGCCCATGACGACGTTCAGCATACAGTAACAAACTCGAGAGATGAAGATTTTATGACCGGAACAACATCGGCACTACCAACTATACCAGAAGGCCTCTCACCAGAGGATCTAATAGAAGACACTGAACGAACACTGCTTTGCCTGTTCGATGAAATGATGAGACTAGAAAGCTTGATTCTCCCAGCCAGGGTGGAAGAGAACTTGAATTCGAGTCCCCATATTCATTTATCTTTTCCTGACACAGTTAGTGTACGGCCTAGGGCTATGTGCACTAGCTACCAATCTGAGATCGTCAACGCTAAAGACGAAGTCGATGAGGAAATCAGTTCTCTTGACGAGAGTTTCCAACAACTGAGCCTCCAACTCACAGAGATAATCGATTCCTCGTCAAAAGCGCTGTCTATGGCAGACGAGCCACCCTGGCTCGATGAGGATCCCACTATTGAAATGCAACAAGTTAATGAGCCAGATTGTGACAAGCAGGAGATTCCCGCTGGCATTTTCACTGCATCGATGGTGTACTGTCATACGGAAAGCCCTGAGCATTCTCTCACAGTCTCTGAACTACTCGAACAGCTTATTGACGAGACATCGGGTGATGCCAACAGACTTGCTGGTATGATCTTTTTTACAGACACTAGTTCATCGGCAGAAGAGGAAGCCCGTTTCGCAACTACGAAAGACGGTTTTAAGGAGAGTGACGCAAACGTCAGCCTGTTGTTGTCATGTTACACTGACGAACAAGCAACTGACAGTTCAAGTGAAGTAAATACTGAGGACCAAGGAGATTACAGAGTGAAGTCTGACGGCTTGCATCTTTTTTCAGAAAACGTTTCGACAACTTCTGATTCTACTGACATAGACGACAGATTGAGACGTACTGCAGACAACATTTCAACAGCCTCTGAATGCGGCTACAACGTACTGGTACAAAAACTTTTCTCGACAGATCTCTCAAATATAACTGAGGCAACGACAACAAAACACCAAACCATCTCTTTGCTTGTCGAGGAGGTCCCTTCTGGAATGGTAAAAGGTCTAAAGCAGATGTTTGAAGACGACTGCAAAATCCTCCAAACTCATCCTGCCAAAGAAAGCCGACTGCCAGTACCAAAGCCTCGATCTGTGTTCCCAGGAAGCCCAAAGAGATCGGCAGAAGCTCTTCAAAGCGAACACAGACTGCCCGACCTACTCTCCTCAGCATGTGGCGTTGACGACTACCAATCGGTATTTTCAGAAGAATGGAACAAAACCGTTGCAGATAAACAAAAAATCACGAGTGTGCCTGAAGTTCAACCAAATGCCCCGCTTAATAATAAGAACATAAGTTCTACTAGTCACATGATTCCACCTCGACTGTCAATCCAGCAGCCTCAAGAAGACTCAGACGTCACTACTAAGTTCTTAACAATCAAAGAACGTAGACAAAAGTATATGCAGAAGCTTTCTGAAGAAAAGAAAGTTGAAGCTCCGAAACTTCAACGACATCTTGAGTCCATCATCGAGGAAGACACAGGAAAACCAGTAGAAAGTGTTCCAACAATAGAAGAGAGAAAGAAGATTTTCTTGGCAGAACTAGACTCCAGAGGTCCGTATCGAAGCACGAAGAAGCCAAAATTGAGCACTGGACTGAGCAGACGGCAGGTCGTTGATAAGCTTGAAAGACTGACCGATGTTGCTACTAGTGACCACGCTGAAGCAAGTGTAGCCACTCCCTCAGTCTGGAACGCCATAGCACTGTTCGACAAGACAAAGGCGGAAACATTAAGCCGTTCGCGGGAATTTTCAGTGCAGACAGATCCTCTACCAAAGAGAAGCCGCTCATCGATGTCACTCCCGGGATCTCTCTGTGGTTCTGACTGTGGGAGCGACGTTGGCTCTGAAACTGACAGCTCTTCGTTCCCAGCCATCTACAGGACGACCTCTTCGCGCGGAAGAGGACGCCTCTGGCTCAACACGAAGATGATGGCACCAGGAACACTGTCTTTACCGTCTTCACCTTGCAGGGTTAATCGAAGTTTTACGAATGTTTAATTATTATTCTTTATTAACATATAAAAAGCTCGAGATCACTATCGCACTGGTATGTGTTTAGAATGCATAGCACACTTATACAAATAATTAAGGAGAGATAGGAACAAATGTCCAGTACGTCCTGAAGCCTTTGACGATGGTCGCTCTGAAAGAAAAAAAAAATGGTGAATTGCTTAGTTCTGAGAACAGTATCAGTGAATACCACACGAAAATCAATTGATCTCCCAGCTAACCGTGTAGGAGACTACCATTTTCCTACTACCTCCACGCAACTAGGCTGTGAACCGACTATTCCGACAGCAAACAGTGTACCAAGAATCCCTACACCTTCCATCCACGCAACGTCCTTACACTGACCATACTCTTCTGAGCATACAAAGCGAACACGAGCTAGCACGAACTCGGATTCGTTAACTGCTTATAAAAATAATTATGGCATCCCTCACGCCGGAGAAGAAAAGACTGCTACAGAGGTTCTCGGCTAATATTATAATTACCAAGAAGTCAGTTCCGATTACGGCAGGCTAGCTACATTTTCCTTTCTGGATCGTCATCGTACACGGTGAACCCCTGTTGAATGACTTCTAGTCGTAAATTCAATCTCACCCTAAGTGTAATCGGAAGAAGATGGCTGTTTTAGACGATAGGTAGTGTAACCTTCTGACTAAAAAAGTTACGAACTACTATATATTATGGGCCTTTGCTCGAACTGTTGCGGTGGTGCCATCTGCACCCCGCACTGTTCACTTCTGCTGCTGCTAGGCAGCGCCACTCCCCTTCCGTTGACTGTGTTGTATTCTTTATACTGTCGGTGCTTGAATTATCTTTTTACCCTGGGTTGATCCCGTTCATCATAAAACACTTCTTTCCGGGCTTCGACCGGCCAACAACTCTTTAACTGTAAAGGTTGATAATATTGTAAGAACGCAGTGAATAAAATCTTTTGTTTATATACGGACCATGGGTCATTTTTGATAGCCTATTGTGAGTTCGGTCTGCAAACCTTGGTGTGAATTGACCTGGGGTATCCATAACGAACCCGTGAAGTTTTATATGTGTAGTGAGCCATCCTGACTCCGATGACTGTAAACTTGGACATTTACCATCTTCTGTCCAGCCTACTACGCCCCTCCCATGAGATCCGGTTGAGAATGTATATTCACATACAAATACAGTCGTCGTAACGTAATGTAACTTACCTCATTTGAACCAGTCCTTCGGTGGAGTCAGCAGGCGGCAACCACGTCAATGTAACTTCCGACTTGGCTTTTCCATTGGAGTGGGAGATTGCGCCTGGGCATTTCGGCAAACGCTTGGCACCAGCGGATTCTACCCAATCACCAACCAAATCCCCTTCGTCGTCGAAGGCAGCAACAACAAATCCCTTAAACTTCGTCTCATCATCTGGAGCACTGATTGTGACTATGAAAAAGAAGCATGTTATTACTTAATTGGGGATAACAGATTTGACCCCAAGCGAAAACAATTTTGTCAAGAAAGCCGCTGCCATCGGAAATCATTATAGCTGGCAACGATCTGAATCTACAAAACGTCTATACAAAACTGAAACTTGGTGACGACCACGCCACTGAGTGGACAAAATCCGACGCTACATGGACAAATTTCCCGACACTACGTCGACAAGAAAAAGCCGACACTACGTGGACACGACGGTACATCGAACGACACTACGGAGACACGACGGTACGTCGAACGACACTACGTCGACACGTCACTCAGAGGACAAAATCCGTCACTACGTCGAAAATCAAAGAATTTCGATGTAGCGTCGTGTCTCTGTAGTGTCTGTCGATGTAGCGTCGTGTCTATGTAGTGACTGTCCATGTAGCGTCGTGTCTACGTAGTGACTGTCCAGATAGTGACGTGTCCATGTACTGACGGTTTTTTCGTTTCGATGTAGTGTCGTGTCTCGGTAGTGTCGCCTGCGTGTTTTGTCTCTGTAGTGTCGCCTGCGTGTTTTGTCTCTGTAGTGTCGCCAGTCTGTTAAAATTCTCCAGCGCATCTATTTAAACGAGCTTCGGCTGGTTCTAATTCTTGGTTAGTCCGCCCATGTTTGTAGTCATGTTCTGCCTACGGACATTAGATGGTGCTATAGGTTTGTGGAAACCGTTTCTACGGAAACACGACGCGGTACGTCGAACGACACTACGTCGACACGTCACTCAGAGGACAAAATCAGTCACTACGTCGAAAATCAACCAGCGCCTCTATTTTGTGTGCTGCGTACGGGCACTAGATGGTGCTATAGGTTTGCGGAAGCCGTTTCGTATAATGGCAAACTTGGTGGTGGGAATCGGATTGCATGGCTTGACTTTAAATAAAGTGTTGACGTATACAAAGGGATACCGATGCGGAAACTTCATTGTTAGTTTGTACTTCAACATGTCAAAAATAAATCCTGGACAATATCTTAAGCTGGAATTTCCATGGAATAGACACTAATGTCCGACACAACAGAGACACGACGCTACATGGACACGTCAGAACGGAGAAAAACGAAGGCCCGACACTACGAAGACACGTCACAGCGTCGAAAACGAAAAGGCGTCACTACATAGACACGACGGTATGTCGAACGACACTACGTAGACACGACGGTACATCGAACGACACTACGGAGACACGACGGTACGTCGAACGACACTACGTCGACACGTCACTCAGAGGACAAAATCCGTCACTACGTCGAAAATCAAATAATTTCGATGTAGCGTCGTGTCTCTGTAGTGTCTGTCGATGTAGCGTCGTGTCTATGTAGTGACTGTCCATGTAGCGTCGTGTCTACGTAGTGACTGTCCATGTAGTGACGTGTCCATGTACTGATGGTTTTTTCGTTTCGATGTAGTGTCGTGTCGTCGTAGTGTCGTGTCGACGTAGGGACATCATCCCGCAGCAACCTTTGCTCGGCTTCGCCGACAAAAGTGATGCGAGAGCAACGGTTCTTGCCGATCGATCACCCGGCGACGCGTTATTTTTTTCCAGATAAAAACAAAAGGTCAATACTCAATGGACAAAAGAGAAATTCTCTTTCTAACGTAACGAGCAGAGCGTCCAAAATTTGCAACCGCAAATTTGTTGTTGGAATCGAAATCGGATGAGGGATCCGAATGTTTGTATCTGAAAACCTCATCGCATTAGCTTGAGCGGTATGACGATCAGGTTTTGGCGGCCACGGACTGGAATTCTTAACACAATTTTCAGCACAACCGTGAATTCTATAAGAAAATTTGTTCAACTATTGCGGATGGAACTCACGACAATTGAGGAAACATGGAGCAGTAAACCTGATGGTCTGTCAGCAGCATAAGCCGGTTTTTCAGTGAGCTTCGGGCACTATCAAATTTCCGGTAGAATCCAGCGGTTCACCTAAGCAGGAGCAGGACGCAATCGGGGGTCAAAGAACGGCAGTTATTTTCCAATGTCGAAAAAGTTATACAATTGGTATGTCAGGCTGAACAAAATCGTGAGTTTTTTTTTTTTTTTTAGCATAATTGGCTGCGGAAGTTATTTTCTTTGGGGAAAAAATAATCAGACAACCACTTACCAGTAATATTCGTGATTCCCTTGGAAGTGTCATATGTCTCAGAGCTCATTGACATGATGTATGGGATGGTGTCTTCTTCTTGTGCTGATGTTCCAGTATGGCGTGGGTTCCAAGCATTGCAAACGGATGCTGGGGCGCCGTTTGGAAAACCATAGCAAGCAACCTGGAAAAGTGCAATTTGATAGCATTTTTGCAGCGTTGAAACCACTCGAAACTAAGGAAGTAGGCTTACGAACAAGACCCTAGACTCGAAGGAATATTGACGCAATACGCCTAGTGGACGAGTAGAAACGAAGGAAGTCCTCGCAATCGCTCAGCTTAACCTCAGGGATCAGCCTTATGGCACTGATCCCTGCGGGAAGTCTTCTAGCCGAAAGATTCGAATCACCGCGATCCATCTTGACGTCCTTATTCTCCGTGTGTGTGTTCTGTGGTTTTTGTGCTATGTGGACTCACAGGGTAAATTAGTATAACACAGAGATAATACAGTAGATGTATAACTTAAAGCACCTGCAATGAGCAGAAAAGAGAAGCTTAAAGTTTAACCGAAAAGGGCTAGGATAGGGCAATCTAGTTACCCATCGCTTATTCACTTAAATTGGCTTGAAGACCCGCTGAAAATGAGTTACTTCGTTGTTCTGCTATTCACGAATAATCGATTATCAAATAGTGGAATTTCCGTGTGATTTGTGGTGCCGCTATGCGCTTGTATTTTTGTTGTATGCCTTACGAGAAAGATTTAACAATCTTTTTTGTTCAGGCACCAAGCAATCTTCACCAATCTCACCATTGCCTACTGAAAAGCCGCATTTGTGTTGAGATACAAATTTCCCGCGTCATAGTAGAATTTACGCTGTGGGGACAGCCGGAGATATTCTGAGCCTCATAACTAGAGCAGATAGTGGAGATTCAAAAAATACCTTTGTAGAATCCAAATTATTCAGTGTATCCAATTAAATGACACACAAATAAGTTGGCTTTTCAGTTAAACTTTAAGAGTCTTAAGTGCACTTTAGCTTCTTACGTGATACGTAACGTAAGAAATTTTTTAGCTCAACGTTGATGATGATCACTATGGGGCTACACGGAAAAAGTTTATCCGAGTAAGGATTACAGTTAACTGCAGTATTTGCTACTGGGATTAATCTTAACTGTACTGGGATAAGATTAATCCGAATTATGGGAAAGATTATTTCAGTGGAGACAAGATTAATCCCAGTAGCAAAATACTGTTTTTTTTTTTCAGCGTAATATGAACTAAACCGCATGCGCATGGCGGCTCTGAACTGGAATATGGAGAGTGTCATACCCTATGTCTGACCAGAGCAAAATAACACTAGAGAGTAGCGACAAAACATATGCTTTCCATGCTTCGCAAACGGGTCATATTCGTAGTGGCGCCCGCTACGCTTGCGGCATTTAGAGCGAGATAAACTTGCAAGTTTAGAAATTTCTAGTGAAGCTAAGGTGCGGTCTGTACACATCGAGGAAACAGAGGAGGTTGCATACATTTTTTTTTTTCCATGTTCAGAATATGAAACTATCAGAGCCAACGCTGGGGCACGGCTGAATGAGTTTTACTAGGGACGTTCTTTATCGCTAGTGGTGCTGTTATCGCTGCTATTCGAGTGTGGGTAACTTTTTCAAGTCTTTGCGCTACTCCTAGTGTTGTCTATTCCACAGTCTGAGTCTGACTGTGTTTTGCAAACTGCGTTCGAGATTGTGGTGTCAATACTGATATAGGGACAAGGAGGATACATCAAACTGAACACATCTTAACCAGTCTCAATTGGTATTTACTGCTAGCTGAAAATACTCACTATGCACATGAATCCTGCTACAGCGAACTTCCACATGTTAGCTGTTTGCTATGCTTCCAATGTCACGGCTAAAAAATAACTAAATCGAAACAACTCAGAGGACAAGTTTTCGTATTAAGGCCAAGGTATCCGCAACAGCTCCGTTCGTTAGTGATTGCTCGACTCGAGATGATCGGGACCCGTCTAAAAGATTCAAAGGCATCCACCTTGACCAGTTTTTGTTGGCAATTACCATTGTAACTTTACTGTGCAGAAACCCGGTACGTCATATACACTAAAGCATCGTTATTGTTCGTAGGGATTTTATTGGCAGTAGACACCATACTATAGAACTGGGTCAGATCGGTGGCTTTTCCAGTTATGATGGAGACGTTAAGTAGGCTAATGCCCATATCGAGGCCTTAAATTTTAACCGAAAAGGGCTATAAAATAGGACAATCTAGTTACCCATCACTTATTCACTTAAATTGGCTTGAAGACCCGATGAAAATGAGTTACTTCGTTGTTCCTCTTTTGTGGTGCCTCTATGCGCTTGTATTTTTGTTGCATGCCTTACAAGGAAGATCCATCATTTTTTTATTTTTTTTTTCAGGCACTAAGCAATCGTCACCAATCTCACCACTGCCCACTTAAAAGCCGCATTTGTGTTGAGATTAAAATTTCCCGGGTCATAGTAGAATTTACGCTGTGGGGTCGGCCGGAGATATTCTGAGCCTCATAACTAGAGCAGAGAGTGGAAAATCAAAAAATCTCTTTGCAGAATCCAAATAATTCAGTGTATCCAATTAAATGACGGACAAATAAGTTGGCTTTTCAGTTAAAATTTAAAGTCCGTACCAAAACTTAGACAGACGTCCTAACCGAATCTTCTGCTTGACTCACCTACTATCTCTCGTGGGCCACCGTCAATATTAGTCAAGACTCCAGCTGTGAACCCTTCTCCTACATAGCAACCAATTTCTAGCAAGAACAGAAATAAAAATGAAAGGAAACGCTGAAAATACTAGCAATTATGAACTTTTTACATGCTGATATTTAAATATCACATGGAACTTTCGTTAAAGAAAAGGTTGATGGTTTCGCGATAAGGTGATGGTGTAATGTAAGGCCTATCACGCTCCATTCTTTAGTCAATCATACGAATGTTTTGTTACTGATTGGCTTCAAATGAAGATTAAAGTCGACAATATGGAAATCGAAAATGTACATTCACCTCACAGAATCTTGTCAGTCTTCTTTATTTTATTTAAGCATGTCGGTGAGCCGGGAGACCGTTAAACTGATTTAAAAAAAAGGTTTGATCTTATTGAACTGCGAAATTTTAATTTCCTAATTTTTTTATGTTTTCGTCTTAACACCAGAGTCTTGAAAAGAATTAAAAGTTTTTAACAGATAGGTCCCAGATTTTAAATTACTGGAATGTTTACTGTGAACCAGAGGCGGTACTTTGTGGTTTGCCCCATAGGGGACGATCCTAGGCCTAATTTTAATTTTAGTTATGTAGTGGATGATTTTGAAAATTGTTGAAAGTAAGCTGATGATCTTCCTTCAACCCTACTTTTTTTCCTGAAATTTCACATTTCTCGAGAATGGAAAAAGATAAAATTCTTAGAAAAAACACTTAAAATGGGAAGCGCAGGCAAGGCACGGGGCAGCTACTTAACACTGCATTTACTTTTCAACTATCCGGGCAAATTCAGACTGTGTCGTGTCCCTCCCTGAGTGTCATTTCGGCCTTACGGTCGAACAGACGATCCGACTCAATAAAGAGCCAATTCAAAAAAAATCGTAGCAAGGTCATCTGAAGAGCTGCTATATCAATTTGACATCGTACCCTTAAGTGGTTCCTCCACTGGCAATCGTAAGTCCGTCGTAACCGTGCTCGTCCGGACCCGGCATGCTCTCATTGGCTGAAAACCGCCAAAATGGCCGCTTACGACAGGTTACGATCGCTTCCGACAGCTTACGATTGCCAGTGGAGTACCCGCTTTATATAAAACGAATACATTACGAAGGTGGAGCTGAGGCCTGAGAGTATACTCTTGACTCTTTGCGCCGACGAAGAATCGCCGTGCACCCAGCGAAGAGCCAGAAACGTCACGAAACAACGTTGTTAATTGGTTTACAGAGGATTTGAATAAATTTAGAGGTTCTTTGGGTGACGTTTCTTGTTCTTCCCGAGGTTCACTGGCGTGTTTCGGACTTCTTCATATAGAGTATTGACCTGTCAGTTCTTTGTAGAGCGTGTCCGAAAGCTTTCAGGACTGTAAATGCTGCATTTAATGCTGTATTTTTATTTTCTTTTTCGTCCGAAAGCTCTAACCTTATATGCAGCATTAAATGCAGCATTTACAGCACTAAAAGCTTTCGGACACGTTCTTTATTTCTACTCTGACACTTCTAATTCCGAAATTTAGCCTTAATCGCCAGCTCCCCAGTTTCTTCTTGAAAATTCAGCGTAAAATTTAGCATTTTCGAGGGAATTTTTCGATGAATTTTATGCTGAATTAATGCTGCATTAACTGAGCGAAAATTTAAGTCCGAAAGCGAAATGCTGCATAAAATGCTGAAGTAATTCAGCATTTTCGTTCTTTTCCGAGCTTTCGGACACGCTCGTATTCTCTGTGAGTATTTGGCGTTACCAAGCAAATTTGGCATGACAAGTTTTTGGTGAATCTATCTATCTAGTTATAATATACAGAGAAGAGTCTATTTCAAGAAGAAGCAGCGTATTATGAGGTTTAGTATCTGGGGGGCGTATTCAAGGCAGTATCCCCGGGGGGTTAGAGGTTTCGACCCCCCCCCCGAAACCAACAAAATTAATCGTTTTTTGTAGGCTTTAAAATCTGATCTATACCTTTTTTTACTTTTTGGTCCAACCCGCGGGAACCCCCCCCCCCCCGCCTGGCGTATTATGTTAGACGTATGAGGTTCTACTCTGTAATCTGTCATGATTACCCTTGTGGTCGACGCTGCAGACAATTAACCGACTGCAAACCAGGATTGACAAAGTGTATTGAAAAATTAGTCTTGCAAGTTTGGAGTTTTACTGAAAAGCAATCCTCTTTGTTTAATCTACTTTCTCAGTAAACCATTTCGTCTTCAGTCCCCTCCGAAATCTGTAGGTTTCTTAGTAAAATCTCTATGTCCTCGCAAAAATTTAACCAAAGTTCTTGCCTAAAGGATGCCCTGTGTTTGATTGCATGGAGAGGGCGCAGTTGACCTATATCCGCGTCAACCCCAGCTTCAGAAATCCCCGCTCTTGGCCATTGTTTCAACTTTCACCTATAAGGTTTTCTCGCCCGAGTTGGTCCCAGGTCAGAATAGTAATATATTCCGACCCGAGACCAGCTCGTATGGGGAGAAGGAAGCCCCTGAGAACCCCTTCCTTGTACTCCCTCCCACTCTTTATCACCGTCCTTCTGGCATCCATTTCCTTCCTACTCTGCCTTTTCGCCATACCCATACCCAAAACAGATATTTCTGAACCACTTTACCGTGAAAAAATCACTTCTAATAAGAGCTGTAGTTAACCACTTGGCCGTTCAGCTATTCATATTTCCACCCCTTTCCTGCCCCTTTCTATTTCAAAACATTCGTTTTTGAAAACCCTGACGAGTTCCGACTCCGCGATGGTGCACGTCATGTCTATTTCCTTTCCGCTTCTGCGTTCGACTTCGCGTTCTGAGAACTTGGTTTCTAGCAAAGAAAGAGGCGCAACAGCCTTATTTGAATTATTTGGCTAATGTATTTATTTAGATTTGACCATGCAAAACTGATACGTCAGCTACATTTTATTAGAGCTACATTTCGGCCCTTCTTGGCAAGGGTTCTCTTCAGGCTCAAGCCGCTCAAAATATGATTTGCAGTCAACTTTGGCTGATTAGTTTTCCATTTATTTCGTCGCAAGGTCTTTTTCTAGCTTGAGCCTGAAGAGGGCCCTTGCCAAGAAGGGCCGAGTTACCACTAAAATAAATCTCAACCGACTTATTCGTTAAGCATCGTCAAATATGATTCGCAGTCAGCAGCTCCTTGTCTGAGGATACTATTAATGCAGAAACAGTAGATTCCTTCAAAGCTAAGTTGGACAAGGAGTGGTCGTCGAAAGCCTGGGATGCAGCAGAGTCAGTGACCAGACAGTGACCAGACAGTCCACAAACAATGGAGAGAAACCAAAAGAATAATCACACTACCAGTGACCCTACAGGACCATTGGCACCTTCGTCGCTGAACAATGCGATTTAATGTAATTACCTATCAACACATTGGTCGGTCTTAGCTTTCACGTACGAACAATTCGTTTTATTACGAACACGGAGTTACTCTTTGACTATCCAAAACATGTGTTCTGCTACACAAAAACGAAACGCTTTGGAGAAATCACACCAATGGCAGTAATAGCGGTACATGAAGAAACCAGAAGGCAGAACGCTCGGATTTTCTACAAGTTCCTCAGAGGATAAGCAGTACAGACACCCTACTATTTATCTCCCATTTAATATGTTGTCTTCCTTTCTAAACATTATCGAACTTCAATAAAAATAACACACCCCTTCTTATCGTATTTCTCACATTTACGTTTGAATCGCTACTGTACGAACAGAGGGGTCTAAAGAAGGTCACCCCCTCTTATCGTCGTCCAATAGATGTGACGATCCAGGTGTTACAGAAAACTGAAAAATCTCAATAAGCTTTGATATTGGGGGTGTGGACAGAATCAATCTACCACATATTCCTGATTTTTGGATCGTCTATGGCAAACGCCGGTGACTTTATGTCAAATGCTGGGTAACACAATACTGATTATTTGAGGGAATTTCAGAAAGCAACCAATCAGAACCAAGAAGGAAATCCTTACTGAGTTAGGTCAGGGTTAGTTTGCCGAACGTTTGGCATAGGCTGTACCGAACTTTGGGTATACCCATCGCTGGGCATACCTCACCCAAGAATAAGGGATTTATGGTAGACTAGATTATATACAATATTCGAATTTTAAATTACGTGGATCAGTATCGCAGGTCTTGCATTTCCTTTTAGATCACTAATCCAGTATAGATGAGCATAGGGTAACGGCCGGAAATGTGAGCTAATCTGACTCGTGCGAGGTTACCTTCACCAAACAGAAGTTTGTTGTCACCTGAACCACAGATGTCTGCAGGAACGGGAACGGGTTTACTTGTCTATTGCCCTGGAATCTCGCCAAGGTACCAGAAACAGAATATAATATCAGGAGAGTTACCAGTAAACCTTGTTTCTCAGTACACTGACTTACAGACGAACAGTCGTATGGCTTTAGAAAACGAAGTCTGATGTACCTAGTATAGTTGACACGAGTAATTTTAACCATTTAAAAAGCAAGCACTTTGAACGCTTCACCAGGTCATGCATAGGACTCATTCAATGTTTCCAACTTCTGCAGCTTTTCTGGGTCCAGGTCAAAACTCAAATTTCTACCTAGTTCACTGTCATCTTTCGACTGATTTAAATCTGACTGAGATTCAGAAGAGTCAACTATTATTGCTGATTCGCTCCCGGCCTTGTCGACTTCCACCTTCGCTATGTCGATGTCCTCTTTGCGTTCGACTACAGGGTGTTCTGCCCGTATCGGTTCTGTCGTAGCCGGATGTGTCACTATCGGGTCCGATGGACCGGATTCCGCAATGCCTGGCTCTACGAAATCCGTTTCTGAGGTAATCCGCGCCGTTGAGTTTCCCTGTTCGCTGGTTGGCTCCGGTGCCGAGTATTCGATTTCCCACGATTCGTCAGTGGGCCCTTCTAAAGAGGGCGTCGCTGCAGTTATTAAGATGCTGGCGGAGTTTACGGGGAGATCGGCCTCGGCGATTTCTTCCTGCAAAATTTCTGAGTTGACACGTGGACAAGAACCGACTGTGAGTAACAGAAAGTGAAAGGGACATCAAATTACTCCAAGAGGGGGGACGAACGCAAATCTCCTCTTGAGATATTCATTTCGTCTCTCCAACGGGTTCTCCGCTTAAACGCTCGGCAAAGCGCTAGGTTGACCAAGGGTCCTTGTTCTTTCAGAGCCGCAGAAGAATGAGCTACGAAAAGGGGAGAGAAGAAAGTTTATAGGGAAAGTTAAGCTATGTTCTGGTCCTTACTTTTGCCCTATGTGTGGTTCACTTGGGGAAGATATTTTTCATTTGGTTGGTAGTTGCGTTGAATTAAAAGAGCTGCGAATAGAGATGTTTGGGAAAGAAAGGATGGAGGAAGAGGATTTGGTCAAGATTATGGGGAAGAAAAATTCTGGGGACCTTCATCGGCTGGGGAGGTTCCTCAAGCAGTCTATGGAGCATCGGGAGCGTTTTTTGGGGTAAGGTGTTCTATCTTCTTGGTGTATATATTGAGTTTTCGTGTTATTTTGTGTTTATTTTTTTTTCCCGCCATGGCCCCACGGGCTTTTTTGGGATTAAATAAATTCACTCATAGACAAAGCAAGATAAAAGGTAGGAAAGCGCGGAACGACATGCCAGGCCATCGGCAAGATACCGGGTTAAGCGCGTGTGGGCAACGCAAGGTTAACTTGTACACACGGATATTCCGCAAGCGTGATTCAATAAGGAAGCTCGACATCTTCGAGGTCAGGTTGATGCTATAAAATCATCACTATAAAACTATTATGAAGTCACAACCATTACTGGCATTTTCTTCTTCTTCTATTTTTTTATGTTCTATCGGTCTTGGGTTGATTAAGAAGAAACTGATTGCGATGGTTTAGCGCGATTTTAGTGTGACTGTCTGTGCAAGCCCGAGAAAACGCTTTAAAGATTAGCAATCGGCCACAGTCCCATCCAGCGTCTAAAGCTTCAAACTGTTGGTTTCATACCCCCCAACCAACAACCAACCCCCATCCCGAACACAAACTTTTGAGTTCGTTGTCCTCATCAGGATCGAACACTGATCTGATCAGGAGGATTTATTGTAGATGCCATATTCATGGAGTGACAATTTAATTTTATTGCTTTTCGGACGTTAAAAAAGCAGACGAAAGGGTAGCAGTGTTTTAACGCCACCGCGGTTTCCCGCCACCGTATGTTTTTCGCCAACTTTTAATTCAGGTAGCGCCGGTAGCCTGTGTAGGTAGTTTAAGATTATAATCTTTAAATCTGAAAAGGGTGTTTACCGCCACCCAGGAAATCTTACGTCATTAGTTCCTCCAGAGGGTAGGGTCAAATCTTGTCAGAGCTAATATTCTGATGGGGTGTCGAGCGCCAACCGGATTAAGTATCACAGCGATTAAGGGATTATCAGTTAGTAACTGGTCTAAAAGTATTTATAAGAGCAACTTTAACTGCAGAACCCGAACTAAGTGATAAGATAAATAATCATGGAAATAGTTAAAACAAAGAGTGTGAAAGAAAATGACATTTACATTGTTGACGGTCTTCAAGAGACGTATTTCTAGGGGCGATTTCTCACCTTTTGAAATTTGAATAGTTTGGGGGCCTTGAATTGTTCAAGTTGTACAGTTTCTTTAGTTGGACTTAAAATAAATAATTGTGTGAAACATTAAGCTCAGTCTTCGTCTTAAATAGGATCAACGTAGAGTTAGTGTTGGTGGCGGTAAACACCCTCATCGCATTTAAGGATTTGGATCTGGAATTACATGAACCAGCTACCTGCACTAATGAGTTGGCGGAAAGCATACGGTGGCGAAGAACTTGCCAAAATATTTGACCCTTTCGTCTGACCCAACTAATCCTCTTGATGATGCAAGATTTCCTGGGTGGCGGAAAACATACGGTGGCGCTAAACCGCGGTGGCGTTAAGACACCCGTTTCGACGAAAGAAGTGCAAAAGAATTATGACAATTCAACTAGCCGATTCTGGAACATAAGCCATCCCAAACTTTGGTTGCTAAAAATGTTGTTGGTCGAGTTTGAATGAATGAATGATTTTATTACGCGAAGCCTGGTAGTTAGTCATTTGAATGAGTGGGCATGCCGAGACTACAATGGCCTGTTGCAGAGCAACATAACACTAGAGAGTAGCGCCAAGACTTGAAAAAAGTGACACAGACTCGACTCGAATAGCAGCGACATTAGCACCACTAGTGATAGTGAACGTCCCTACTGAAACTCATTCAGCCGTTTACCAGCGCTGGCTCCGATAACTTCGTATTCTGAACATAGCAAACAAATGATACAACCTTCATTGTTTCCTTGGTATGTGCAGACCACACCATTTGCTTTACTAGAAATGTCCAAGCCCGCAAGTGTGTCTCACTTTAAATGCCGCAAGCGTACTGGGCGGTGCTACGAATCTGGCCCGTTTGCAAAGCATGGAAAGCATAGGTCATAGGTCTTGGCGCTACTCCTTAGCGTTATTTTGCTCTGGCCTGTTGTAACCTTGAACCATCGCGCTCGGAAATCGTAATTTTGTGTGTACATCGTTTCATACCCCAAAACGAATCTGTCATTACGAATCCAAAATCAAATTCGACTTTTCAAGTTCCTAGCACACTCCGTTTCAAGGCGAGGATGTGCTTCTGTTTTCAGTTTCCACGATGGTTAAATGTCTACCGATCCAGTTCGAGCAAAGTCTGGAGAATGAGGTAACGGGACGGGCCTTCGATTGGTTCAAGTCAGTGATTAAGGAATTTCCAAGAAACCTGTGCGGATGCAACACTCCGGTTCGAGACCGAGAGGTTAAAGGCGTATATTCTCGCCGTTCCCCGAGGACTCCGGTCGAGGAGTCCCCGCGTTTTTGTTTGTCCCGGGGACTCACTCCCCGTATTCTCGCGAGTCCCCACGGACGGGGAATGCTCCAATTATCATCACCATCATCAAAAAGGACTCCCTTTCAGATTCGGAGGGGAATCAATTTTTGCTGGTATTGTGCAATGTAAAAGTAATTAAAAATAATCAGAATAAACAAAACCAAAAATAAAGGAGATCCAGACTAATTTTGTCAATTGCATATTTGTTTTAAGAACAAAATCCGTTTTGGAAGCATTCCCCGTGTTCTCACTGTTATCTGTACGCCAAGTCCGCGTGGAGTGAGTCCCTGTATTCTCGCCGTTCCCTTCGCTTCCCCGAGGAGTCCTCGGTGAACAGCGAGAATACGCCTTAAGAAATACTAGGTGGTTTGGCTTTGATGGCGGCGCTGGTTACTGAAAAATAAACCGAACGAAACAGTCAATGCCCAACTGCAACCACCAATCTTCGTGTTCTGAAACCGGGTCGTGTCACATAAAAAATAACGATCACATGACTCTGACCCTTGGACAACCATGTAGACACGTACGATGGCAATTGAAAGAAAGAGCTTGATAATTATGCTAAACCTGTAGAAACGCCAAGTCATTGCGTTGCGTCACTGAAATCCACAATATCGACAAAAACAGATTCCGGTTTTCATAACCGTGATCTGTCCTTAACCACATTTTCGATTTACCACACTCGTCAATCGAAGATGCGGTTCAGTTCAGCGATTAAAAACAAAAGAAGAAGAACCTAACGGTTTTTATATTGGAAAATAATTTTAATGACAACAGATGGGAAAGACTCGGGGAAAGAATAGCGGCAATTAAAATAAGTAGTTGAGAACGGATACATGACGCTCCTGGAACTGCTCCCTAGGTCCAGTACTACAGCATGATCAATTTTCCTGTCAGAAGCCCACCCCCATCATCCCACAAGCCATCCTTCGAATGACTCCCTGAATGTTAGCATTTCATGCAGTGTGCCTAGTTCCCGCGTCTCCTCTTTCAGTTAAAAACTTCAGTGCTGTAACACTTTAGTTCGACACAGAATGTTGAACACCACACGAGTTCTCGATTACAACATATGCAATCTAAAATAACCTTGACCATCAGTGATGTAACCATTTAACCACCAGATTATTTGTCACTTCAGTCGCCTGACAATAAATACTTATTTTAAGTGCAAACCGGTTTCAATGTCGCCTGCTTAAAGGCATGATATATTACAATGACAAGGCAAAGAAGAGTAACAAACGACTAAACAGTCACTTGTGCAAACAGAGCATCTTTATGTTGGATTCGCGGAAGAATTACAGCTTGACATTTCTTACTCTCAAGACTTTTTAAAGTCTTTACCAGAACCTGGACATTCCAGTCCCCAACCTTTGTTTGACACAAACCTGTCCTCGTCAAAACTTTCATAACAGATAACACAAGGATGCGCAGTTTCAACAGACAACACTTTGAATGTAATATGTTGTGATTTTGAAAACGGAAGCCTACTGCATTAGATGTTATGCATAACAAGCATTGCCAGGAAGAGCCGAACAATGTCTAGAAAAGCATCTGCTGACTATTTTATACGAAGAACATTCTGATATTTACAAGTAACAGACATTCCGTAGTTAACTATTCATTTATGATTCATAATGCTCATAGAAGGAAATTAAGAATCCCGGCGTCGCCGAACCACGTCCAGGTGACAAGTAAAGTGTTTTTTGGGGAGCAGATCAAATCTGAAGTCATTCAGAATGAACACAGCTGGCAAAAAAGGGACATTTCTCTTACCTTTTTTATCTCATCCTCGTCTCCATCATCTTTCTTGTCATCCTCATTCGCGTATTGGTTGGAAAAATGTTCGCCTGAAACGTTAATGGTATCAAGACAAAACAACATAATTTATCATTTTTACATTCATAAACATCCGCCTCTAGGTGGATTAATTCGAATACGGAATGCAGTCAAAACTAACAAAGTCGAACAATAGATGTGGAGCTTTGACGAAAAAAAGTTAAACCGTTTGCAGTATTTCTTACTATAGCCGCTTTCGTCGGGCTCGTCCCGTGGGAGACCTGCCTTGAACAGACTTGTGAGACTTGACAAAGAGAACTGCCGAATTCAGTTTACCAACAGATAGCTCCCACCCTCTGTATTATATTTCCTCAGTTATTATTTTCGGACCAAGCTGGCCCTAGCTTCACGGTCGAGAAGCTTTTAAATTAACAACGACCCTAGCGTCACTTTCCGGTTAGTTCTCTATGTTTCCGACAAGGCCGTATCCGGGGGGGGGGGGTAGGGGGTTCGACCCCCCCCCCCGAAACCCACAAAATTAATCTTTTTTTGTAGGCTTTAAGATATGATCTATGTATTTTTTATGCTTTTTGGTCCGACCCGCCGGCAAACCCCTCCCCCGAAAGAAATTCCTGGATATGGGCCTGGTTTCCGATATCCTCACTGCTTCCCCAAATGACTTTTCCAACGAGTTTTCCCGTAAGGGAAAGTGTTCAAAACAGCAACTTGTAGGTCCCAGGGCACTTTTTTTTACGTGGATGTTAATTTAAGTTCCAAATATTCTTGAGCCTCGCAAAAAGAAAATCTGTAAAGAAATAAAATCAAAGTGTTAAATTGCTCTCGCAACACTTTGGTCGGTGACGGAATCGTTCGGGAATGCCCGAAGAAAGCATTTATTGACTGAATAGCAGACGATTGCTCAAAACTTTATTTACTTATAAGCTTGTCTGAGATACAAACAACGAGCCTCTGGGATAGTATGATTATAGCTGCTATTATAGCTGCTATTGACAAGACCAGCTATTTTAATGAAAAATAGATGGTAATTAACCTAAATTCGAATGCGTTGGCTTATCAAATTCGAGCAGGACTTCAGACAGCTTAGAGTCCTTGTTACGTGGATGAACTGTAGAATTCTGCATCAATATGAACAGGGGCGTTATTTTATGTGCTGTGCGTTTACAGGGTAGTCATGTCTTGCACAAATTCTATATTTGGTCTCCCTATCACGCAAACTGCATACGCAATGATCGACTCGCGATATCAGTTTGCAAGTTTTCCTCCAGCAAGCCAATTTCGGCAATTCCCAGTCGGCAAGTCACATAGGGCAAGTGAGTGAAATACAAGCCATCACGGGGACAAGCGCCGTTTTAGACGATATTACAAACAGCAAGTAGGAAAGTCAGCTTTAGAAGATTAGGCAATGGACCATTGGCCACAAGGTCTGTGATATTGAAACTGATTTGATCTGGCAATGGAAGACCTGACGTTCGAGTACTGTCCATATAGGGGATCTAAGTTCGTTTTCCTGACATCGTCCGGCAACGTTACAATCTACAGATGTAGTAAGAACTCTTGCTCCGGACGTCGAAAGATATACGGAAGAACCCTCACAATGACGAAGAACATAAACATATCCCCCCACCCTCCAACGGTTGTCAACGATTAAATACGATAGGGTGCAAAGCGGAAGTTTGGCCGTCTCATCCAAAAGGCATACAGAGAAGCAGTTCTTCACATTGTTAGAATCTTGATAACAGACAACACAAGCATCCTTGAGTTAAACTTTTTGAGAAAGGTGTTACGTTTCAACACAAAACTTCTGTTATGACCCTTTTAAGTGTTATGTTTCGCAAAAAGATAACACTTAACACATCATTACGTTGTTCTCATCTGTTCTCAAACTTCTGACAGGTCAGATAGCTAGTAGATCAGGCCAGGCAGCTGCTTCTTATCTATGGCTAGAAAACCTCCGTGTCGATGAGCTCATCCCTCGGTCGCAATGCTGCCAAGAAAAGGCCAGCTCTTCCAAAGTCTAAGCAGGAACCCATAAATTTCCTTTACAGGGGGATTGTCATTTCCTATGCTTCTATATCCAGATTGGACCGATCCAAATCTAGTTTCGAAAAATCCCCACTTGAGTCGAATCGGCATTCTTGTTTGCCTTATTGGACGTGCGCGCCAAAGAGACTCCTCCCTCAAGGCGCCAGCAGCCAATCCCAAATTCTATCTATCTGGCCTTTGACGTGATTGGACCGTGGGTATTCCTTGAACTATCTTCCGACCGGTCAAGAGCGCATCAGAAATCTCTTATTGACAAGCCCCCTGTAAAGGAAATTTATGGGTCCCTGGTCTAAGTAAGAAATCCAACTGATCTAAGGATACACGACACCGTAAGATGGGGTTTCGTTCCTGTTAGCTGACGACGGGACCACGGACAGGCTTACGATCTTCCTACTAGCCAATCTGCTATTCTGTATGTTAATAAATATCTTACATGACTTAAGTGTGCTTAACTTGTCAACCGGAAACTTGTCTTTTATTAGACTCCCATTAACTTGTCTAATGATAAGCTTGTCTAACGCGATCTTGCCAGCACAAATTTTCTAATGATGGACTTGTCCCATGAAAGCTTGTCAGACGATCTGTAGCCGGGTAAACGATGGTTCTTGACTGTACAGAGCAAGATTACTTAACCCACTGTTTACAAAACTTCTATTCGAAAGATTCGGAAAAATGTGACCATTGATATATAAAGTTTGGGCATGGTTTAGAGAGTCTAGAGTCCTTGGTTAAGTGGATAGATAGATATTATTTTTATAAATAAACCCGGATCATGGAAAAATGCAATTTCTACCTTTGTGCTTTGGTCACGAAAAAAGTCGAAGTCAGACGCAGTTCTTTGCATAATATGTCAGAGCCATAAATAGACTTGTCCAAATTCATTTGGGTCCGACAGCAAAAATAATAGATCGTTCGAGAAGATAAGAAGACTCGTGTGACTGCTCTAGGAAACATGAAAAGACGACGCAGAGCATCCAAAAAATCCTGTCACTTTACTTTTACTTTCCGGGGTTTTTGACCGATGGCACAAAGATTCGAAAAACTGGATTATTCAGGAAGCCAAGGAAGTATAGACACAATACCATATAAGGCAGAAGCCGAGAACTGCCATCTTGGTTGGGACAGAAACTAAAAACTAGCTCTGCCAATGCAAGTCAAGTCTCAGGCCGACTCACAAAAAGCGAAAAAAAAATTCCTGCGTGACGTGGACAAATATTATGCCACATGGCATGAGGATGGGCACCTTGTGTTTAAGATGTTAAGAAAATCTGAAAACTGACAAAATTACTGCTACAGGTACTCTGGTTCTTTAATAGTGTGCTCGTATGTAGAGTTAATGTAACAGAAACCGATTTGCTGCACGAGGGGCTGTCCGAGTCTGCAATTTCAAACCTTGAGCCTTTTCATGGTCTTCTCCAATGTTTTTCTCGTAGTTAAGTTGTTTTTCGTCATCTTTGGTTTCTTTTTGTTTCTAGTTCATTACTCCACTTTTTCTTGTTTGTTGTAGTGGGTTACAAATAAATTATTATTATTATTATTATAGCAATAGGTCAACAAACTCAAAGATATGCAGGGAGTGGACGAGGACAAAATATTATGCCAGACAACATGAGGATGAACATTGTTTTATGTGATGAGCCTTTTGTTAGATGTTAAGAAAATTCGCATACTGTTTTAAGTTCGCGAAATTACGCTACAGGAACTCTGGTTCTTTAACCATGTGCTTGTATGTCAATTTAATGTAACAGATCCGACTATGGTAACAGGTCAACAAATTCAAAGATATGCAGGAACTTAGAACCCCTCTGCCAACTTATAATGTAATTAGCCCCATGGGCTATAGACAGGGGCGTCGCAACTGCATTTTCGCTGGGGGGGGGATGCAGAGCCAAAAGTTTACCGAATCTCTCGAAAATTTTTACCGAATCCTAGAAACTGTGAATTCGGGCTTTAAATCATGGAACATGAAAGGATTACGTAGGAAGAGTAAAATACTATTAGGCGACATTTTGGCGAAGCCCACTTGTAGAATGTATTGGCGGGCACGATTGCAGTAACATCTTCTATCTATTATACCCAAGAGAAAATAAAATCGAGCACCGCAGGTGAAAATTTTCGAAATCCTATTTATTTTCTGGATGTTAAAATTTAACTGCTTCTCTTACAAATTCTGTCATTTACCTTGGATTGAATACCGAGACTCTTAAGAAGTTCCGACGTTGCGCCAGCAGCAGCTACTGTAGTCTAGTCAATAGCGCAGCAGGCGAGATTTTTTTTAAGTTAGCTTTTTCCTGCTAAATTTAACTATTTCCATCCAAATTCTGGCTTTTAATGTTTCGAAATCCCAATCCTAAAACTGGCTTAAAACCCCAGTCAGATGACGCGCCCTTCCACGAAATAGAGAATATTAAAAAAAGCGCCGCAGGCGGAATTTTCGAAACATTTATGATTAGATCTTCTTTTTGGGATCCAAAATAAAAGTAAGGACTGTCGAAGAAATCATAGATCATTCCTTTTTGTCTGCGACCAGTGCTTCACTCGACCTCTTCCGAGTTTCGAGGTTCGTGGTAACTCCCGAATCCTGGCAGTTATACCAAATAAATTACCGAATCTCAGTTATTATACCGGATAAGTTTAGATCGATAGCATGTTCGGGATTCTGTATAACTACCGTATCCCGGTTATTATACCGAATTGTTTCGAGATCGAAAGACTACCGAATAATATTCGGATTCGGTATAATTTCGTCGACACTGGAACAAGAGTCGTGATTCGTGGTAACTATCGAATCTTGGAAATTATACCGAATAAACTACCGAATCCCAATCATGATACCGAATAATTTTGGACCGATAGCCTATTCGGGATTCTGTGTAACTACCGATTCTCCATAAATATACCGAATAGTTGTATAGTTCTGGCATCGAAAAATTACCAAATAATTTCAGTAAATTATCTCACCTAATTCGTGATAACTACCGAATACTGGTAATTATACCGAACCCCGATCATTATACCGAATAGATTTGTACCGATAGCCTATTTGGGATTCTGTGTAACTACCGAATCCCCGTAAATATACCAAATAGTTCTGCTATCAAAAAAATGCCGATCAATTTTAGTATTGATCGGTATTTTTATTGATCCGGTGCTGCACCCCCCCCCCCCCGGCTATAGAGTATATCGTACATGTCTTTATTTTTTCTTTCTTTGCTTATACTCCATCGTTAATGTATTTAGATTATTTATTATGGGCAATAAAGGCTTATAATAATAAAGACGTGCAGAACATTTTCTCTTGCAAATGATCCTTTTTTTCTGAAATATGATACAATGGTTTGCGTGTCATTTTTTATGAAAAATTAACAGGACCCCGACAACTTTTAACACAAGGACATCCTTGTTTTAGGGGATCCGAAGAGTTTCAATTCAACCTGCATACTGGTACGCCGTGTGACCTTGAACTGGTCAAACTGCTGCATGACACCATAGACACCGTTCTCACTACGGCAACAGCAAATTTTGCAATAGGAGACACGACTATTCCACGCAAAATTCTCCGGTTTCTGACCGGCTAATTTTTCATATTAGAATATGAAAAATTACACCTAACCACTCGGAAATAAATAGCAGATTGTTAGGATCGTTCTTAAGCTTCCAGCTTCGACCGGATTCCGGCCCGACTCCCATCCGCGGCGATAACAAACCTTATTTCCCGACTCACAGTGCCTTTTTCCATTATACCAGCATTCCAACCAGTCTTGAAGCAGAACTTTCTACATCTCAACATTTTTTAAGCCCTCTCCCCTAAAGGTCAAGGTAAAAACTAAGAACACATGTGGATTCAGCATACATTCTTCCCCCAAACGAAGTTCTAATCGACTTCAGAATTAACTTTCAATTCTACCAATTTTCCATTTTTACCGGATTCCGGACAAATTGCTTGTCTGGCTAGGAAATAAAGTTCGGACTGGATTCATCACAGATTTTTACCCCTATGCTGAATCTCTAATCAACTCCGGAAAAAACCTTTTACTTCAACCAAATTTCCAGTTTTGGCCAGATTCCGGGCGAACTACTTGTATAGCAAGGAAATTAAGTTCGGATATATAGACTCAGCATGTCTAGTTACTCATAATCTCAATATCTTGAATTATTTTTTTTTTAAACCTATACTTTGAAAATACGGGGTCCACCTACAAGCTTGAACTGTACTTTGACTCGAAGGATCCTCGTACTAAGTTTGAACACACTCTCTGAACCCCTTGGTGAGTTGTCGTGCTAACAGACGGATGGACGGTCGGACGACAAAATTTACGAAGTCAGATAGGTATCCTGAAGTTATATAGCTTCTCACCGTGTGTCAAATTCTGGGACCCCTATACTGATAGGCTACAATATCGATGATTTGAGTGAAAATCAGGCACAGGCATTGCCTATCAAGAATCGAGTATTTGTTGTGGACTGGGGGCACTCTACGATGATGATTAGAGACAAATACAGAAAACAACCAAACAAAATTCTGTTTTAGTGTGTAGAGTGCAGTCAAGCACAAATCCTCAATTTTTGGGCATGGTGCCCCAACGTCAGGGCATGCCCCAAGGTATGGGCATGGTGCCCATACGTTGGGCCACCATGCCCTGGAGCATGGGCATGGTACTAGCATGGCACCCCCATGATATTTGGTTGAACTGAGATTGATTACATACCTAAATAGGGCTTTCTTCCTCTCCTAGACCACAAGATACTTGATCTTATGTTCTATCTAACCTCTTTTTCCAATTTTAAAAATATTATAGAGCTTCCAAGAAATGAATGAATTCCCCTTTTTCCCTTGAAATGGATAGGTAAACCATGGTAAACCAATAGGAAAAAGTGGTCTTCATTAAAGGCTAAATTTCTTGGAAGTTCTCTAGTATTTTTGAAATTGGAAAAAGAGGTTAGATAGAACATAAGATCAAGTATCTTGTGGTCTAGGAGAGGAAGAAGGCCCTATTTAGGTATGTAATCAATCTCAGTTCAACCAAATATCATGGGGGTGCCATGCTAGTACCATGCCCATGCTCCAGGGCATGGTGCCCCAACGTATGGGCACCATGCCCATACCTTGGGGCATGCCCTGACGTTGGGGCACCATGCCCATACCTTGGGGCATGCCCTGACGTTGGGGCACCATGCCCAAAAATTGAGGATTTGTGCATGACTGGTAGAGTGCCCGTCATTTGGCATAGGTTAACCAAGGTTTAGCATAGGCCGTTCAAAACTATGGGTACAACCAACGTTTGACTTAGCAAAGCATATTCAAAAGTCAAGGAGTCGTGGTATAAGACTACATGGGCCCTTGCCTGGACTCAGTTTACCACATTTAGTATAAGTATCATCAATTTACCAGAAATATAACTTTAAGTAGACCCCGACGCCGCGCCGGTTCGAAGGACCAGCGGCGGCGGGGGGTAAAAACGTCGGCGGCGGCGTATCGCCGCGAAGCGGCGCGCCTCCGATTGATCGGCGTTTCCCGCATTTTAGCACCTCAGATCCGGTCTTTCTTCAGTTATTTTGACTTCATGAAATTTCAATAGTTGTAAAACTTGTACATAACGGATGACAAGTTAGCAAAGTTAAGATTTCAACGTTGGAATAATTATTCTTCATTTTAAAATGAACACATGGCACGTCAAGGAACCTGAAAAGTTATATGAAATCCACCAAAATAGGGGTAGGTCTACAGCACTTATTTTCTCCTAAAACTTAGTACTGTTCTTGCGGAAGCAACTGCCAAATGACGGATGGACTATTAGATTTCTTTTACATTACATTACTCCATGTAAAATCGACTTTTACAAAAGCGTACACAGGCGCAAAACATACTGATCAAAAACAAACCAGAGCTGCCTCAACAGCCTGACTATAGTGGCTACTACTGTCTTGCTGGCAAAAAATAGGTTATGGAACTTGATTGGTATTTCGACTTTGAGTTGGATCAAATTATCTTATTTGAAAACTGGTGGTAGCAGGGGTGTCGCAAGTGCATTTTCGTTGGGGGGGTTGCGGAGCCAAACTGAGAATTTGAACTTTAAATTTTAGAATAGAAATAATTAGGTAGGAGGAGTAACATTAAAGGACAGCATGAAAGACGATAAGACAACTATTAGGCGGCGTTTGGCGTAGCCCACTTGGAGAATATATTGCCGGGCACGATTGCAGTAACAGCTTCTATCTATCATATCCAAGAGAAAATTAAATCGAGCGCCGAAGGCGAAAATTTTCAAAATCCATTTTTTTTCTGAAGGCAAAAATTCAACTTTTTCTCTCCAATAACTCGGCATTCGTGGTAACTACCGAATCTTGAAAATTATGCCGAATATATTACCGAATCCCAATCATCATACCGAATAATTTTGAACTGGTAGCTTATTCGGGATATTGTGTAACTACCGAATCTCCACAAATATACCGATTACCGAACAGTTCTGGCATCGAGAAATTACCAAATAATTTCAGTACTGAATCCCGACCATTATACCGAATGGATTTGTACCGATAGCCTATTTTGGATTCTGTATAACTATACCGAATCCCCGTAAATATACCGAATAGTTCTGCCATCGAACAAATACAGAAACAATTATAGTAGAATTTTGGGCCTCCTGCCCTAAATTTTACCGAATACGCCCCTGGGTGGTAGGCTAGCTTGGGAAAAGGGCAACACAAGCGCCGCCGTTTCATGGGTGCGTTTTAGCTGTTTCAATTTCAGCGTAACGCCGCCGATATTCGGCGCGGCGTCGGGGTCTAACTTTAAGTATCTTACCCATATATTGCTCTGTTTCCGGAGTTGGCTGGGTTACAATGACCTTGTCTGGAGGTAGCAAAAATGTTGGGATTTCAGGCGGTGTATAGCAGGGAGGCACGCCGTCGTCGTAAACTTCCGGCTCGTCCAAAACCTGAAACAGAAGCTGGTGAATGGAAGTTAATGTGAATTCTTTTTTTGCTACTTCGGTAACTCACTGTCTGATAGCAAGATGAGATTTACTATCGTCCCACAATACCATGGAGGAGGCTCGAATAAATGACGAATGGAAAACAGAAGGAACTTCCAGGAACTAGAAGTTCACTGTAGTGTAAGGAAGGTTTTTGGTGACCTGGTTGCAGTGGTTGGGTGGCTATAGGAACATTTCCTCGGTTTTAGCTCAGTGTCTTTTAGGACTCTGTAGTGCTGGTAACCGTTCGATCTTACTGCACGAGCGCCATTTTTTTTCAAAAAACCTGCACTTTTCAACGCTTGCTTACTTACTGATCTTGTGTGCTGTCAATTGTTCGAATTTAAGACAGGACAAGATGTCCCGATCCAGTGCGACTGAACACCGCCTTGCTAAGAACGGCGTAATTAAAAAAAAAAAATATGCTTTACGTGCGATTCTCCTACTACTGATGTCTAGCTAGTTTAGAACTGGTCCAAGCGATCCGGGTTCCTGCACTGTCCGTTAACTTTCCCAAGAAGCTCAAGTAACAAATTTTTCTCTGCAATGGCTCAGTTGAGTTGACTTTTGGAGGTCATTCTGATTTCGCGCTTTAGCTTTCCGCTCCTCTATAGAAGGTCTAATAAGCAGACACGCTAATCCCCAACCATCCAGCCCAGAAAATAGGCTAAAAAGACATGCAAGTTAAAAAAAAAATAAACAGGGAAAAATAAGAGGGATGTAACGAGTGGCCCGTACACTCTTGCACCGCCCAATCTAGCGCCAATCCATCCAAAGTCAAGGTTCCTTTTTCTTGTCGAAAAAATAATTTCCTTCCATTCTTTCCTCTTTTTTTTTTGGGGGGGGGGGGGCAAGGACACTTTGTTGACGAAAGATCGTCCGTTAGCGGATTTCTTGACAGTTTGTTATGTCTTTATTCTTTTTTCTATCATTCTTTTTGTAGACTTGTTTGGTTCGTTTCCCTTAAGATTATATGAATAAAGAATAAGCCCCGCCCATTGCCAGGCCTTATATTAGGCCTTCTGGTGGGGTCATAAAGAGTTAATGGTGCTTATTATTTTTATGAATAAAACTGAACTGAACTAAGAGACCACGGGCCTGAGATAACCTTTATTAAGAACAAATAATCTGATAGAACATCTGTCTTTAGTCCCATGCAGCGACTATGAATACCCCGACAAAACTGAGCGGGCCTAGAGGTATTTACTCTAGCTTTGAGCTAATGTTGATACCCGTTTACTCATCTTCCATCTTCGCCGTTGCTTATGGCAGAAAATATAGTGAAGGGGGCTGACAGGAGGCGTACTCCGCGCGCTGACCCACTCTGGAGCGCGTCCATAGAACCAATCAGCTTTGACTTCTAGTTTTCCTCACCGGCGGTTTCACAGCGATTTAGGTATTTGCAGAGGTAACGAAACGTGATGTGGCACGAAGCTACTAAGCTAACCTCCGCTCGTTCGTAGCGGACAGGGTATGGGAAATATTCCACTCCGCATAGTCATATTACAGAGATAGGGAAACGGAGGTTCTGTCAGATTATTTGTTCTTGTCTTTATGCAGCAATGACAAGGAGAGAAGACTGACGTCGTTGATAAAGGTCGGGTTTCCCTTTTAGCGAAACAGCTGCCGAAACTATAAGCAATAGGCTCCCACTTTGAAAATCTTCCTACCGGATTCAGGGGTTCGCCATTTTCATCACACTCCTCAACCATAAGTGAGGGAAAGATTCCAGTGGTGCCATCTTCCGGCAACCTCCCCTCCCACCAGCCATCATCTACATCGTGCACTTGTTTACGCAGAACATGGATAACTTGGCCTTCAAAAAATGACATTTCTTCCGGGGAGCTGGCTTCAAAATCATAGAGAGCTCGACAGTAGATGGGGCCCGTGTCTGTGTCGTGAGCTGGAAAAGAAAGACTATCAGCACCAACAGAAAAGGAGCAACAGATATCAAGGCTTGCGGAACGACTACACCGTAAAAAAAAAATCTTGCAGTATTTGCTACTGGGATTAATCTTGTCTCTACTGAGATAAGATTATCTCTAATTCGGATTATCCTTATCCCAGTAGAGATAAGATTATCCCAGTAGCAAATAATGCAGTTAACTTTAATCCTTACTCGGAGAAACTTTTTACAGTGTATAGATAGTAAAGCGGAATTCCACTGGCAATCGTAAGGCCGTCGCAACCGTGCTCATCAAGACTAGGTGTGGTGTTGACTGAAAATGTCTGAAATGGCTATTATGACACGTTACGATGGCTTCCGACAGCTTACGATTGCAAGTGGAGACGTTACTTCAAGTCCAAAGGGCACTGGATCGGCCAGATTTGTAAAGAAGACGTTCACCATAAACGGCTTATTTGCCGGCAGCGCACAAAGATTCTAAATATTATTAAAGTTTAACTGAACAGCCAACTTATTTTTGTGTCATTTAGTTGAATACACTGAATTATTTGGATTCTGCAAAGGGATTTTTTTGTTTTCCACTATCTGCTCTAGCTATGACGTTCAGAATATCTGCGGCTGTCCCCACAGCGAAAATTCTACTATGACGCGGGAAATTTTTATCTAAACACAAACAAGGCTTTTCAGTTGGCAGTGGCGATACTTGTGAAGATTGCTTAGTGCCTGAACAAAAAAAAGTCATAAATCTTTCTTGTAAGGCATACAACAAATTAGAGGTACTACAAATCACACGGAAATTCCACTATTTGAAAATCGATTATTCCTGAATAGCGGAACAACCAAGTAACGCAATTTCAACGGGTCTTCAAGCCAATTTAAGTGAATAAGTGGTGGGTAACTAGATTGTCCTATCCCAGTCCTTTTCGGTTAAACTTTAAGGTTCTTAAATCGACCTTCGCGAACACAATACCTGACCGGTAGAAATCGCATTTGTTTGCGGTCTGCACTGTCCACAATACGAAGTAAAACAGTCGCTACAGTTTCAGATAACACTTGACATGTGCATCCTTGTGTTAAGCGTTGTAAGAAATGACAGGAAAACATATGTTGTTACAGTTTCACGTGTTACCTTTTCGTTAAACATAACAGGGAAGGCGGTTTCAAATTTTATAGAACCGTTTACGTCTTGGTTTTGATGAAAAGACCGCAGAAGTTCGAGTAAGATCTAACACAAGGATGCGTATCAAACTTCTGACATTGTACATTCCAATTTTCCCTAATACAGATTCGTTCCAGCTAGTATTTCTTACTTATTTCTAAGTCGTGAATAAGACATCTTTAACCAGAAGGGGGGAAAAAGTCAACCGACTTACGAAGAGGTTTATCTTCAACCAACGGAGTAGGTTCGACCACGGCTGGCACCGCAATTTCTGCCAAGGGTACCGCCGTCACATTGTACACCGTATCTGCGCCACTTTCGCTGTATGTATAATCGACTGAGGAGAACGATACTTGTTGCTGGAGGGTGTCGGGTGGCTGTAGAGGTTCGCTGTCCAGCGCTATGTAATTTTGCGGGACGAACCCTTCCTCGCCTCGGTAGTTTCTAGCACGTATCCAGCCATCACCGTCTCCGTCGCTTACGGCCTCCAGTTCTTCATTTTCTGTGATACTGAGTTCATCCGGATTTTGTGCCTGGATAGGAAATGGATATTAACAAACTAATTACATTGAAACAGATCTGAAACATAATACTATTCCATTATTTCCCATTCAACAAGAAGCACCATCACCGGTACCATACGTCTATTTTCGATTTCCCTTTCACAGTTGTTTTGATCCTTTGCTCTCTAGCGAAATCTTATCTTCCCACGGAGAATCTTTTCACTATTAAGCCCCGCCTCTCGCGTCGTTGTGCTGGGTCAGTTACATTACATAGTGTACAAACCGATCAGCGACAACGTTTGTTGGCAATGCGAATGAAGGTTGAGCGTAATAAGTACTGTGCTTTCAAAGTGGTGAGACACTGCGGGAGCTAATGCATAGGAGCTGATCTGTTTTTATGGCAAATGAGCTTACTCAAGTAGCCATATACCGATCGCAATTCCGTCGGTCGGTCTGTCCGAGTTTTTTGTCACACTTTTTCGAGTTCGGGTACTTCCAGATGTGCTAGGACGATGAAACTTGGCAGGCGTATCAGGGACCCGACCAAACTAACCTGGAAATAATCAGTTTCAAGATCCGACCATCTGGGAGGAGTGGAGGGCGGGGGAATCCGGAAAATTGAGTAGTGTGTAACTTTTGAACGGTTTATCAGATTGGAATGAAAATTAATACCTGAATAAATGACGTATCCCTGATGTCCCATTTGAAGTCCGAACCGGATTCGACAGCTATGGAGGAGTTGGGGGGGAACTGGAAATCTCGGGAAACGGTTAGAATGGAGGGATCGGAGTGAAACTTGCGAAAATTTTGCATCGATTGGGTTTCGTCGACCCCCCCCCCCCCCCACACACACACACAGTGTTAATAAAATGCAATATATTTTTATGGAAAAGTAGATGTAGAGGAAAGCGGCCAGTGAGCCGCCGTGACGCGTTTACATTTAACTCGCGTGTCTAGTGAAAATCCTTACGTAAAATCCCTTGTTGCCCTCGCTGGGACTCGCACCTTCTTCTCGGATCTCGCAGTCTACACGATAATGGAAGCTGGCGATCTCTCAACCTTCGTAAATCATGGGTAGGACTCTCCGAGTCTGAAGCTGATTCACGTCAATACTCTGATTACTGCAGTACTGTAACTTACGACTTCGAGCTCAGTCATGGCTGGCGATTTTCCAAAGACATTTGTAGTTGGCCTTTGGTGTCTTTTGGCCTTTCAGTGGTGGACTGATGGAACAAACTACCATCTGAAGTAGTTTTAAGTGACATTAGGTGCGTTTTCAACAGTTACAGTCTGTAGCTAATAACTGAAAAAGTCGTTTTCGCTTTGGTGCTCTGTAACTCCGTAGCTGAAAATGTTGTTTTCGCCAGCTATCGGTTACGCTCAATCGGTGCTCTGTACCTGCTACGCAGTTACCGAGCTTCCAGCTCTGTAGCAAGGCTCTGTAACTGTGTAACAGTGAGAGTGAGTGAAATAAGCCTCGAGTCAGAGGCATTCAAGGGAAAGAGACTCCCACCTATGAGAGGCACAAAGAAAAGAAGCTTAATAAATGAAAATCTTCAGGAAACAAAAGGTTTGAAAAAGAAGGATGAACAGTGGGTGACCAATGCAAAGGCTTCCAGGATAAGATCCTGGAAGAACTTAAAGAACAGACGAAATTGAAAGAGCAGACTAGCTCCAAGTATCTGTCATTGATGGATAGGCTTGTGAATGGGAATTTGTTGTTTTCGCTCCAGTTACGCCGTAGCTGGTAAAATAGCTAGCGAAAACGACTTCTTGAGTTACAGAGATACTCACCAGCTATTGAGCGTAACTGTCTAAAACGCACCTATTATCAGAGCCTTCAAAAATCTCTGGACAACCTACACGCTGATAAAATCTATGATGAAAAGGGTTTTAGACGTACACTGTAGAAGCCAATGGCCTATTGTTTTGCATTATCTTATTATTACCATTATTATTACGTCCGACAAATCGCATGCGCTAGATGATACGGAGTTTTGACGACAGAACAGAACATTACCTCATAGGTGTACAGGGCAATGCATCGAACTGGGAAATTCGATGGTATGAGACTAGCTGGCTCCAACGCTGCATCTTCAACTGACCCTTCTTTTTCACTTAGCACGACTTCCGCGGGGTTGGAAGGCTCTTCTCCCCAGTCAACTGCAAGTGGATCACTCCACGAGGTCAAAGTCACAGGAACGACGGCAGGCTCAACGCATTTATTGGCTGAAAAGAAAAAAAGTATTCAACTAACGCCTGCAGGCGATGGCAATGAGTCCCGGCACTCACAGCTGACGGTTCCATCTTTCAAGTTTAACCGAAAAGGACTGGGTATAGGACAATCTAGTTACCCATCACTTATTCACTTAAATTGGCTTGAAGACCCGCTGAAAACGTGTTACTTGGTTGTTCCGCTATTCAGGAATAATCGATTTTCAAATAGTGGAATTTCCGTGTGATTTGTGGTACCTCTATGCGCTTTTATTTTTGTTGTATGCCTTACAAGAAAGATTTCTGGCTTTTTTTTTGTTCAGGCACTAAGCAATCTTCACCAATATCACCACTGCCCACTGAAAAGCCGCGTTTGTGTTTAGATAAAAAATTTCCCGCGTCATAGTAGAATTTTCGCTGTGGGGACGGCCGCAGATATTCTGAACGTCATAACTAGATCAGATAGGCTACTGGAAAACAAAAAAAAATCCCTTTGCAGAATCCAAATAATTCAGTGTATTCAACTAAATGACACAAAAATAAGTTGGTTTTTCAGTTAAACTTTAAAGCACAGGCTTGTCAACTACAAGAATATCATTTTCCTACCAGTAGTGAGTATCCTTAGTATTCTTGCTTTTACCGAAGACGAGCTTTCCCACTATACTTTTCTGCTTATACAAGCAAATGAGATTCATAAGAAATTTCCATCTGTAGTTCCCTTCAAGCTGACGTCACGCAATATGTCTGAGATGCCGAAAACTTATCGTGGCTTGACCTAATTTACACGATCCAGCTAAGAAATGAGCGACTGTCTACTGCTGAGATTAGAAGAAATGTGCAACTGTCATTGCTCAAGCTCAATCGAACTTTCAGCAGTAAAGGTAAAGGTTAGCAAGAGCTTATGAAGTTCATTTCCTGGCTGTCAAAGTCTAAGCTCAAAAGAAGTCTCGTTTGCATCGGGTAAGGTATCAGAATATATTCGACTCTGCATGGTCGTATCAAAGAGATAGGGGGACGGAGGTTCTTTCAGATTATTTGTTCTTGGTGTTAGCTAAGAGTCCTGAAGGCTACCAGAGATAGGGAGACGGAGGTTCTATCCGATTATCTGTTCTTGGTGTTGGCTAAGAGTCCTGAAGACTCAAATTCGACGAGCTTACCAATGTCTTCCTCATCATCAGAATCTTTGTACTCAAAACCTCCATTATCCGCTGCTGTACTAGCTGAGCGCGATCTTATAACGTCGGGGTCACTTTCAAATGGATCACTTTGTTCGCTCTCGGTGAGATCCTGAAATAAAAAGAACACTTGATCAGTTTCGAAAATGCTAAACAGAGTCTTCATCACCCAGTCAGGGCCTTAACAGAATTTAATTGAGACCATACACTTTACTTACTTACTTAAATCAGATCAGGCCTCGAGGGCAGTCTTGGGCCTCTCTCCTCGCCATCGCGGGGTTGTACTGCCTGACTGCTCTCTCTCTCTGTCCCAAGCCAGTCTAAGAAGACTAGGGATGATGGTTGGTAATGTTGTCGTTCCAACGTTTAGGAGAACGACCACGTAGGCGAGAGCCGTGTATACGCAACCGTCTAACCAAATGAGTCCTACCAAAGGTTCAGAGGTTGCCGAGGCCTGAGGAAACGGCAAGATTTAACGAAGGGAATAAAGAGTTTCCGACGGTCGAGATTCGCAAGGTGTAGACAGCAAGGGGACGAGTATTTGTAGTCCTTATGACAAAACAGGGTTTCATTTGGGGGTAAACCTCGAAATGTGCCCAATAACTTGTTACCACACCAAGAAATCGTATCTGCTTTTCCTACCTCGTCTGACAAAAGGGCGATTCTGGCGGTCTGGAAAGCTCCGCGAGCTTATGCGCCGGCTATTTTTGCGACTTCAGCTAAAAGTCGCTTCGCTTTCCAGAGCTCTTGGAAAGCCGAAGCTACTTCGCGAGTGGAAAGTGGTTTCGGCAAGTCGGCGAGAAGTTGTAAAGGTGCAACTGAGGCGCAACGACTTTTTGCTTGTTCTTGCGTTCGGCGGATTCTCGCTTTGCTTTTCGGAATGCGAATCCAAGAGATCGCCAGAATCGCCCTTTAAGCTAAATTCCGACCAAGGGACTCGAACTTTTAATCATATGACAAGAATAGTGTGTTGGTTCATTTAGTGTGTGAGTCACTTAAATGGGCGACTGGAGAAGGGAGGTGCATGTGAATGGATGTTCAGTGAAATATAAATGGCAAAGATGATGGAGATGAACGTTGTAAGACTGCGAGAAATTTGGGTAGTGGCTTGTGGTTTGAAATGGACCAACAAAAGGTTCTTAGATTAGAGAGTGTTATTATGCTATGGCCCTCGACCTTTCTTGTAAAGTGAATTCGTTCATTCACCGTTCGGGTTCAGCGTACGAGTACTTCAATATGACTTTACCTTAAGGGCTTAAATCTAAATGGCTCCGTATTTAACGGCAGAAGAGGCGTTCAAGTCAAAACGTTTAGGAAGGAGCTGACTCGAAATCCAAAACATCCCATGCTTTGAATCATGTAGACACTATTTAATCATGCAGATCAGATAAAATACTCACACTGAATTTGGCAGGTGAAGCAGCAGGGCTTAAAGAGAGCTGGCTGTTCGACCGTGGCATGTCCAAGGAGTCTTTGGTATTGAACTTCTCATAAAATTCTTCGACGTTTACTGAAAAGGAAGTTTATCAGCCGCAAAGCTACTTAAAAATACACTAAAAATCTAAGGCATACAAGCTCTCGAGAAATCTTCAACTCTTCATACGGAAGTTGTCATCGTATCATGTGGCTACTGAGAAAGACAACATCTCCAACCACTAGTTGCGTTTTTTATCTTAACTCTCCGTTCACAATTCTCGGTTCTCTTACAAATTATTGTTTTTGCTCTTCTCGCTTTTAAAGGGCACCTGAATAAAGAAACCATACTTGAACACACCAAGGAGAATGCATTTACAGACATGGCCACGGAGAGCATTCTTCTCCTGAGCGTGACGTTTTCAAAATAGGGATGCTCGTTTCTGGAGGTTTGCACATGCAGACTCCAAGACAAAAAGCGCAATTCATTCAAATCTTGTACAGCGCTGGCCGGATCGTATTGGAATTTCTTCTAGATATACGTTTGGGCTTAACTGGTTAAAAAATATTCCAGAAGAAGGGTTGATTGGAGACATTTGTTCATTTCTAAAATTGTTCGGTACTGAAATAAGGACAGATGCAAAATGGAGCAAAAATCATAGCTTGGAAACACTATTTCGTATTTGGATTGGGATTTCTGCAGGCAATGTTAACGGAAGTCATACAGATAGGGATGATACTTGGTACTCTTCATTCAGGTGTCCTTTAACAAAAACATTAATTTAGCCACCAGTTAATACCTGCTTATGCAGGTTGAACATCCGCCCTTTTCTGGCCCATCACGAAGGAGACGGAGAACGACAATCAAGAATTGACTATCGAAGCAACTTCTCGATTCTGCAGATTCGCGAAGCTTTCCCCGTTCTTGCTTCTGACAAAAACGCAAAAAAGGAGAATTAGAAAAGGAGAAAACTGAGGTAAAAAACGCAAGTATACTACAACTGCTTCCGATCACGATTTTAACGGGGGAGGGGGGCTGTTCTTTCAAAGGCCTCTTCCTCTCTCCTCGAATCCGACTTTTGGACTAAAAAGTTGGACTTAAAAGGACTTGCGGTGGACTCATAGTTGGACTCCCAAAGGACAATACGCGACAATTAAACAAACCTTACCTCCTCCCTCACGAAGGCACTCGATTCTTGCTTCTGCCTTTATCTTTGAAGTCTGAAAACAGAAAGCCAATAAGCAAAATGAAAGAGATAGCCCCCAGCAACACTAACCTTCCCCTCAATCCGGAAAAAAAACGGACCCTGGAAATGTCTATATATAACGGGGAGGGGGGGGGGAGACCAGAAAGGTCAAGATTATCTTTTAGAAACAGCGTTAAAAAATCATCGAACAAACATCAATCCAATCTAGACACATAACTTCTCAATGATATTAACTTCTCAATAAAATATCTCATAATGTTTTACAAAGGCAAGTCATGGAAGTCGTGGAAAACAAGACCAAAGGTTTCGACGGGATCCCAAAGGCGAACATCATACTACACTGTCAGAAGTTTCATAACAGATAGCGCATAACACTTTCAAGAATAACACCTTTTCAATTAGAAATAAAGTGTATGACCAATTAAGTTTACACTTTTTCGTGCTTTTTCGTTCGTGCCTAGATCTCCAACAACACCTTCAATTGGTAAAAATACTAACGGGAACGAAATAAACATAAACAGATAACGTCCCAAAGTGTTATCTGTTGAAACCGGGCATCCCAAAGTGTTATCTGTTGAAACCGGGCATCCTTCTGTTGTCGTTATGTAACTTCTGACAGTGTAGTATTTTTACCGATTGAAGGTGTTGTTGGAGATCTAGACACGAAATAGTGTAAACTTAACTGGTCATAACACTTTATTTCTAAGTGAAAAGGTGTTATTCTTGAAAGTGTTATGCGCGATCTGTTATGGAACTTCTGACAGTGTAGACTTCTTAATCCAGACTTTCGGGTCTTACGTACTTCCCGTCTTGGTCTGCACGCTTAAACATGTTATTTGTACGTAACCAAACCCTTAATCAAATCAAGTAAAATTCGTCTTCAATCTCCCGTCCAGCATAGATTATGACCGGAACAGCAACACTGTTTGAAAACTAATCAAACATCATGGTCTGAAATCATTTCTTTCGAAATATACCACCTTATAAATATTACTTTTACCTTTCCAAAATTACCGGTTCACATTAGATTCTGGTCGTGTCGTTTACCGACTGCAAAGTACAAACGATGTAGTTGGATCAATCTTTTCATCATGTCTCTAGATATTATTAGAAATAACGAATTTACGATTTTCGCCAAAATTCCACGAGTCCGGCCTAACCATCGCCTTGATGGGAAAACCCCTGGATCGATAGTCGAATCAACCGACAAAGACACAACACCAGTCCTATCGGCCAAGTAGAAAAACAAGGAAGATCGATATAGAATCTAACGACTTTATCAAAAAATTAATAGTACTATCGAAATTCCGTTTTTCGCCGGATATCGGCCGTGTATCAGTCTGGCAGGAAAAAAAATGAAGATATCAATCCAGCCTGTTTTCTACCCTTATTTGGACACTCGAACCACTTCAGTCACAAATTCTACTTCTCCAGAATATCTGGTTTCAAGGCTTAAGAACAACAGGAAGACAATCGATATTCGTCGTAAAGAAGGACCTATACTAAGAATATCAACCTACTTACCAAAGCTTTCCTAATTTCCTGCCTAGCCTCATCGATCTTTGTATCCAGGTCTGTGCCATTCTGGTCGTTAGGATCCACCTGTAATGAATGACAAGAGCTGAAGGCTCATATGACACTTGCAAGGGCAATAATTAGCATATATCAGCTAAAGTTCGCGTTTTCAGTAGTGAATGGCTCTCCCTCGACCTTTCCAACTCCCTGCAGTGGCCGGATCCATACCGGATGTCTTAACTGCAGGTCTAGAGCTTAAGGAATGACCACCAAGTTTTGTCCAGATCCCTCCACCCTAAGCGTGCCACAAGATCTCTGGGTACTTCTACACCTCCTCCCACAGTGGCCTAGTCCGGTCCTGTAGCCTAAGTATAAAAGTTAGGACTTGTGCTCTTGTCAACTATCAAATTCCACCCAAATCAAGTAAGGGTGGAAAGATGTAAACGTTGTAGTTACAAATAAAAAAGGAAATAGCAAAGCGAGCACAAAAGCGGTGTAATAGTAGGCAGGAAGCCTTCGGACAATTCAGCGAAATAAATATGAAAGTATAGGCTGGCTAACAAATGGGCAAAAAATTCCGAATCAGGAAAAATCCCAAATTCCAAACCCCAAGACTGTGAAGGAGATTTGTGTATTTACCTGTTGCCATGGCCCGTGGCTTAGCAATAAATCTATCCAAGTATCTATCTATAATCGATCAGTTATGTAAGAATAGTCAAACGATCAAAAGAAAAAGAATCCTCCTAATAGGGCATTTAGCAGTAACACTAGCAATAGCTCTATCGAGCTGTGTTGTGAAGGGACACCATAAATATTTCCATGGCGATGTCTTTTCGAGGGGGTGATAATACATGATCAAAACCATGCAATGTGGGATAGTACAACGACCGCCAGAGCCCAATTGTAGAACGGTCATTACTATACAGGACAACAGTGATTTTATTTGTGTGATTATGTTTGATTACATTAGAGTAGTGGTTCCCAACCATTTCCATACCGCGTACCCCTAATCAAGGTTTGTTTTTACCTTTTTTGACAAATCGTTTTTTACTATTTTTGATCACGATTAGAATGTCAGAAGATATTTATAGTCATCAATGATAAGGCATGTAAATATGACATTGCGTACGACGGGGTATCTGATCTTGAGAACAATACTGAAACTCTGTTAGAAGAATTAAAACGACTGAAGCGATATATCATAGCTATAGACTAACTTGATTTTGGGACCTTCGCATACCGCTAGCGAGAGTCTATCGTACCCCTTGGGTACGCGTACCACCGGTTGGGAACCACTGTATTAGAGGATGGTCAGTTGTAAGGGGTTTTAACTTGATCTTACTTCCCGTGGACAGCATGATTGACGCGAAAACACGGCAATAGCATAGCGCGAACATACGATAAGGATTTCCCGGCTGGATTGCCTGGACTTTCATCATCAAACTGAAAAAATTTCAACTTTTTCATCTGGAAGCAATAATTGCGTTTTTTGCTTTCATCCAGTTAACCGACCTAAAAGATTTCCCACTATAAGTCGTTTTCTTCCTTCGGTTAACCGTCCTAAGTTTTTATAAGCCGTTTTTTTGGCTCCGTTCGCCAGTCGGTTAACCGACCTGTGGACTGAGGCGGGAGCTCCATCCAACCGACCTACACTCTTGGCACGGCGCGAAATTCAAAATTCTCATTGGAGAGATAGGCGCCGGCGACGGGAAGACGCCATATTTTCTTACAAGCCGTTTTTTAGAGCTCAGTCGAACCGACCGCCGAGACGACAAAACGGTCAATAGCATGGCAAATAGGTAGGTCAACCAACCTACGGAGAAAAGGCAAAAAACGCAACTAGTTAGTTGCGTTTTTTAGGTCGGTTAACTGGATGACTGCAAAATTTCGCAACTAATAGTTGCGTTTTTTGCAGTCATCCAGTTAACCGACCTACAAGATTTCCCACTATAAGTTGTTTTCTTCCTTCGGTTAACCGACCTAAGTTTTTATAAGCTGTTTTTTGGCTCCGTTCGCCGGTCGGTTAACCGACCTGTGGACTGAGGTGGCAGCTCCATCCAACCGACCTACGCTCTTGGCACGGCGCGAAATTCAAAATTCTCATTGGAGAGATAGGCGACGGAAAGACGCCATTTTTTCCTATAAGCCGTTTTTTAGAGCTCAGTCGAACCGACCGGCGAGAGGAAAAACGGTCAATAGTGGCAAATAGGTAGGTTAACCGACCTATGGAGAAAAGGCAAAAACCGCAACTAATGATGTTGCCGAAAATCCGGTTAGGAATTCTAGTTCAGGAGCTCCCGATCCTAATCGTGCGTTCGCACTATAATTAAGAGAACCTGCAGGAAAGCAGTAACACTAGTATTGGGAAAAAAGTAACTGTGCTTACCTTTCTAGAGAGGATTGAAAAAAGTTGAAGGTACGGATGCGAACCTAATTAGTTGCGTTTTTGCAGATACCATGGTATTTGGTACAAAGGTCTGGAGACACCACATACCATGGTATCTGATACCACGGTCTAAAGTCGGTTTTGCAGTTATCGTGGTATCTGGCCAGTTACCGTGGTATCTGATATTCAGATATCACGGTCCGACCGTGGTAACTGATCGTGATATCTGAAAAAGTCATATCACTTTTATCAGTTTTCGTCAAATTAGTGGGAAAGAAGTATGGCACTTATTGCTGTGACTGGATATCAGATTTTCTGCACAGCAACCGTATATCAGATACCACGGTAACTGCAAAAACGACTAACTGCAGATCCAGTTACCGTGGTAACAGATATCGTGGTGTCTGCAAAAACACAACTATTTTTGTAGTTACCGTGGTATCGAAATGCAGTTACTGAGTATCTGGCCAGTTACTGTGGTATCTGATGTTCAAATACCACGGCCCCGACCGTCGTAACTGCCCGTTGGTATCTGAAAAAGCCACCTCACTTTCATCATCACCAAAAAAAGAGCCTGTGTTTTTGTCAAAGTTGTGGGAAAGAAGTTTGGCACTTGTGATGTGAGTGGATTTAGGTATTTCTTTTGGGGTGACTTGGCGATTTCGGTAATTATTTTGCAAAGCAACCGTAGTATCAAACGCCATGATAACTACAAAAGCGACAAAATGCAGATCCAGTTACAATGGTATCTGCATAAACGCAACAATTGTATTCATTCGAAAGGTACAATGGTATCTGCATAAACACAACTACTGTATTCATTCTTGCAGGCTTGCGTGAGATAAGCACATTAAATTTATTACCTTATTTCCAGCTTCTTTCAGGACCATATAAGTCTCTAGTCGCTGCTGGAACTTCGCCACTTTTCTCTTCTCCTTTACTTGACAAGCGACCCACTTCTCTGCTTCCTTCCAAACGTCCATAGTTCCAGAATCCTTGAGGATCGTTCGCACTGGATCGTCTTCGTAGGCATCGAAGTCGTAGGTGACATGCTGCTTCAGGACGGGATAACATGTCATGTAGCAATTGATGTTGTGGTCACGGTTCATCTGCGATGGAAATAATAAATCAAGGGGGTTAAGTACAGAATTAAGTGATAATAACAATGGTTATAGTCTATCTGGACCCCTTGATACATGCTTCCTGACGGTTCTTTCCTGAACAGATTTAGAAATCAATTTTTGGCGATGTCGCACTTGCATATTGAGCGACAAACTCACCCGATTTTTTTAAAACTGGTCTGCCTCGGTGTCTCATGTTCTATCGACGCTGAGAGATTCCCGGGAAAGTGCCGCGTCTTTTCCTCTCAGGACGTACTTCAGAACTTCAACGAAACAAATAAAAACAATAGCTCAAAACGGAAAGTCAGCTACGATGTTTGTCAGCGGTCCTTGGCAAGCGTCCTCCACTGGTCGGTCCTTGCAGAGCAAAATAACACTAGGGAGTGGCGGCGCCAGGCTTGAAATAACTGACACACGGTCGAATAGTAGCGACACTAGCACCACTAGCGATAGTGAACGTCCCTACTGAAGCTCAAACAGTCGTGCACGAGTGCTGGCTTCAATAAGTTATTAAATATTTTGATCAAACCAAAAAAAGTTACAACATCCTTTGTTTCCTCGATGTGTGCAGACCGCATCTTAGCTTTACTAGAAATGTCTGAATCCACAAATTTGTTTCGCTTTTAATGCTGCAGGCTTAGTGAGAGGCGCTATGAGTATGGCCCGTTTGCGAAGCAAGGACGCTTGACGCTACTCGCTAGTGTTATTTTGCTCTGGGTCCTTGACTGGAAGAAACGAACCTGTATGTAAATAAATGAAGCTTCTACCAGAGAAAAATAACACTAGGGAGTAGCGTCAAGACCTATGTTTTCCTTGCTTCGCAAACGGGCCATACCCATGGCGCCGGCCACTACATTTGCGGTATTTAAAGCGAGACAAACTTGCGAGTTTAGAAATTTCTAGTAAAGCTAAGATCATACATCGAGGAAACAGGGTAGGTTGTATCTTTCTTTTGTTGTGTTCAGAATATGAAGTTAATGGAGTGAGCACTGATGCACGTCCGATTGAGTTTCAGTAGGGACGTTCACTATCGCTAGTAGTGCTAGTGTCGCTACTATTCAAATGTGTGTCACTTCTTTCAAGTCTTGGCCTAGTGTTATTTTGCTCTGGCTTCTAAATTAGTGTTTTTGTCAAAAGCGAGAACTGAGAATCGAGAAGAGAAAAAACGCTAGTGCGTACGAGAATTGACAAATGAGAAGCGAGAACTGGAGTATTGAGATAAAAAACACAATATGCTCTTTTAGCTTTAAAGCAGGCTTGCCACTTCCCGTGGTCCGCGTTCTATAGCCTTGGTACCCTGACTGGAATATCTGCACTGCGTCACTGAAACTCCCTGGAATCCTATTCCCGTCCATTTTGAACTGTTAACACTCACTTTTTGTGTTGAGAGACGCTTTGGTTTTGTCGTATTTTTTCCTAGTCCTCCGATTTCAGCTTATTGCTAGAAAGTGGTAAGGGTCTAACCTGTGCAGTTTTGAGGAAAGTGTGGACCTTAGACCGGATTGATGAATATGACATAACATTTTGTAAAGCTCCGTAGAACTCTTGCCTGGGGCCAAAAATGATGGTTTTTGCTTGTAATGGAGCCAGAGCCTGCTGTGTGTGAAGTGAAGCGGAGTTGTATAGCCTATGTCAGAGAGGACTATCTGAAGTTACGCAGCCAAGCTTTCATCTAATCAAATCATGTTTCTGCTTTCAAGTGGAAAGCTCCGTTCTTAGCAGGCAAGCAGACAGGCACCAGTTTCAAATTGAAGATGGACTAAAATCTATAAGTTTAAATATGTGAGGCAGTTACCCGGCCCAACAGCCAATATATTTCCTTGCGTATGCTGACAATATTTTTCTTTAGAGTCGTCCTAAGGCTGGTTTTACATCTGATTTTAAACACTAACAATGATCTACATATTTCTATAGAAGTTACATGTTCCTTCGATAATGAATCCTGACCCATTAGCTGTGGGCAGCAGGAGAGAAAAGGGAGTGTCAAAGAGGATTGTCTTGTAACTTTCCGGACGATTTCACGTCTCTTGCATCCTTTCTTCGTTAAAGGGAAAATCTCTAAAATGGACTCACCAGTGACGTTTGGTCTCGGATCTTCGTATAAGAGGCGTTGGCAGCGGTCCAAGTAATTAGTTCCGTTCTTGAAAGGAGGGAGAAGTATTCTCCAATTTTGTCGTAAACGTTTAATTCCAGATGCTGAAAAGAGATGGGCGTCCGGGTATTGATTTGTTACTTTTGTGGTTTCCACAGTAGACGACAAAACACACTACATCGCCAATAAGGTTTTGCCTCTATATCGCCTCTGGACAGCCAAAAGGTCGTATCTGACATATTTTCGGAAATACGTTTTATTGCATTTCTGTATATCCAAAGGAAAGATGCATCTTTTGGTCTAATTGTCGTATCTGTACGACACCTAGAAGCTGAGATACGAGTATTGCAGAGTCGTCGTTTATGCAGTTGCAATTCAAACTTGGGACCCGTTTTTTCGCTCTCCTGAAAAATTTTGAAAACTGCAGATACGACCTTTTGGCTGTTCAGAGGCGATATGGTGAAGGACACCTCTTGCTCATTCTGCCTTTTATACGGAATGTCGGAATTATAAGCTTTTGAAATGTCCGCCTTTCCCATTGTTCCGTTTTGTACCGCCACTACTTTCTGCCAGTCCCGCACCGCAGAATTCGCCGAAAGCTTCAAGGTCAGCCGACTGCTCTTATATTTCACACATAAGGATGTGAGAAGCTTCAAAGTAATTGTTTTCATTTTGGACAAGGTTGACCATCAAATCTTCTTTTTTCTTATTTTGTTTGCTTGGTTTTCCCATTTTTAACCACGGGTCATCCGTTTTCAAATATCTTGCGCCCAGCCGCCGCGTCGAAGAGAGCGAAGGCTGGATAGAGTCGTCAAGCGCTAACAAGAAAATCGCTAATTTCCCGCGGAAGGTAATGGTATTTTTGAAAAACGATATTCTAGTAAGAGTTGTGCTTGAAGGGCGATTCTGGGGATCTGGAAAGCTCCTCGAGTTTTGCGCCGGCTGTTCTTGCGACTTCGGCTAACAACTCGTTTCGCTTCCCAGAGATACTTTTACACTCTGATAGTTTCGGAACGTAACGTGGGAAGTGAATCCACACTACGTGAGTGGAGAGTGATCTCGGCAAGTCAGAAAGAGGTTGTAAAACCCCTTAGTTCTTGCGCTCAGTGGATACTCTATATGACTAAGTCCAAAACACGCCGGTGATCCTCAGGAAGAAGGAGTAAACGTCTCACTAACGACTCAAATCAACAACTCAAATCCTGTGTCAACCAATTAGCACGATCTTTGGGAGCAGCTGTGACACCGCTTCCGGCTAGGTACCCGGCGATTTTGCATCGGCAAGGGGAGATAGTCATCAAGAGAATTCTCGCCTTTCTTTTTGGAAAGCAAATCCGTGAGAACGCCAGAAATGCCACTGAGAAATACTGAGCAGAGTAGAAAACCAGATCGAGCTGAAACTATAATAGTGATCGATTCAACACAAACTCCGTCAGGCTTTTCTAACGACTGGCCGCTAACGTGGCTAGGAGGGGCCGCAGGGGCGGACACATCGGAACTTTAAAGCCTCAGGGAAAGGATGTATTGCGTAACTATTGGAGATGGTCAGCAACGCCGAGGAAGTACTGCGACGCTCGTTTGGCAGAAACATCAAATTTCTTCCTAGAAAATGGTCGCATCGCTATCAATCTTTGTTCTTCGAAAAGATTTGTTGAAATGTTGTCTTCGAAAAAAAAAAATGTATCTTCTTGTCAGGCAATTATATTGCTGTATTTATTTAATATGACCAAAATTGGTAAGTCTTTAAGATTTGCCACTAGGTTATTCTACATAGTCACACAAATCAACGAGTAAACTAAACAAACATTTTAGCGTTAGACTTAGTAATTTAAAATCGGAAAATGATTTTTTATTATTTTAACTTTGCTTCCTTACTACTTATTTTTAATTTTGTTTACTTACTTGTAAGGCGTCGTGTAGGTCCGAGTAGAAGTATCGATTCTGATGTGCATTTGTGGCAGCGAGGCTCAAGATATATTCGTTTCTTGCAAGGGCAGATTTCTCATCGCACAGATTCCGCCTACTTCCGAGCTGAAAACGACAAAAATTTGCTAATTATACCGTATTATGTTAAGCTAAAATGTGGCTTACAACAGCCCCAGTCCAAACCCAGACCTAGCGCGATGGTTAAGAGGCACCTGCAGCTTTAAGAGCTTCTGAAGCCGAAAACACTGTAAATACATTGAGGGGCACCATTACAGACACTTTGGGGGTGTCTGGTTATGGTGCGGCTGATGACCTAGACGCCTTTATATATATTTATATTGATAGTTCTTTTTTTCTGTTAGTCCGGGATCCAGGCACCTCTATCGTTCAAGGGGGGTAGCAGGAGAGCTGCAGAAGGTTTGAAGAACTTTTCTAGACCAACTTTTAGTGCTGGTAACGAAAATCGTACCGCACCACTTCGCACCGATGTACGTCACCGACTTTTTAGCCTATAAAGGCCAATTTGTCCTATAGAGACCAACTCTATAAAAACAATTTTCCTAGCAGGACCGCATAAGCTAAATCAAACAAACTACACATATTCTGAATCCTCATTCGATGGTCCATCGAATGGTGTATTTCTTATTTTATTAAACTTGCACATTTTTCTTAGAAACGTCTTAGAAACCGAGAAAAAGTGAAATTTGTTTTACTTTTTTAACTAAATTGTCATTTTTCTCGGAAAAACTTCCAACAAACTACATATTTTTATTATCTCATTGGAAAGACAAGCTCCTTACCAATCGTTTGAGCTATTAAAACTTCAAAAATATTTGATTTTAAGAATGTCTAGATTTTTTTAAAGCAGAGCATCCACGTTTTCATCAATGAGTGACGGTAGAAATTTTAAAGGAAATATATTAGTTTGACGGTAAGTTTAAGGTTCGTTTCTTACGTAGAATTTAACTATGACATAATTTTTGCTCTTGAGATTCATATTGGTCATATAGGCTATATAACATAAAGACTGAGTAGCCTATAATGAGCAAACCCGTCGTATCTCTCAAAATATATTATTACAAAATATTATTAGTTTGACGGTAAGTTTAGGGTTAGTTTTTGACATAGAGTCCAGTCATGACATTAGTTTTTTTCTTAGCATACGTATAGGTCACGTAGGCTATATAGCCTATAGGTTGAATAGCCTATAAGTCCTATAAAGATTTTTTGTTGTTGAAAATATAAGTTTTGAACAATCTTTATAGACCTGCTTTTTGAGCCGGGAACGTAAATCGCGTCGGATAAGACAGCATCTGTGACATTTTGGCCTATGAGGGGAAATTAGGCCTATAAAGACCAGCCCGATGAAAATATTATAGACAAAATTTAACATCCTGTATTCCCTGCAGGCCAAAGTGATGCGTTTTCTAAGTACGAATTATGTTAGGTATCTTGTCGCCAACCCCCTTTGATGGGCCGGACGCTGACGAAATCTTGCTGCGAAATCTGCTTGACAAAAATCTTGGCCGGACGCTGTTCTCAACTATTGACCCGCACTCACCCGCTTGCAACGGAGTTTTCTTTCACGACCAAACTAGATTGCACTTCGTGGCAACCACCAAGCGACGCCACTCATGGCGTTCATGCACAACTGGCTTAGTCATCAAGGCTAGCTATTGGGTCTCCCATATTCTCTGGCCCTTCCTAAAGGCTACAGTCGGTTCGAGGTCCGTGTTGACCGTCAGAACTGATGTCTTTTGAATATCCCTTAGCCTCTGACCCTTCCTAAAGGCTACAATCGGTTCGAGGCCCGTGTTCGCCGTAGAACCAATGTCTTTCGTTGTACCCCTGTTCGCTTCTTCCACCCTTTGGGCCGGGAGGGAGGTTGCGGCGCAATCTGGACAGAGCAACACGGGCATAAACCGGCTTAGTCCTCTGGTTCTGACTTGGTTCGAGAAAGCAGTCGGTGTGATCTGCCGTTGTTATCATTTCCTCATTACCCGTAATCATCAGGTTTAATTTTCAGTATGGATCGCAGGCACCTTTGGTAGAACAAGGTGATTTTGCGTGCTTCTGCGGTTTTCATCGACGAAGTTTGGGGGACATTTAAAAGTTTCTACAAGACAGGACCTTCGTAGTCTGGGGCAGCATTCAGTATGTTCTGTGCCCTTTTGACTTAATCGGCCATCAGTCTGTTTCAGGGGAAAACGATGGAAAGTCATAGACTTCCACCAGTAGCAGACTTCCATCCCCGGTGCTTATCCATGATCATTAAGAACCGAATCAGTGAGGAACTTGAAAAGAGCTAGCGAGAGGATGAAACCTTGGCAAACGCCTCCTTTTGTCAAGAACTGTGTTGACTGCTCTGTTTCACCTCTCACTAGAGCCTCCGTCTGGTCATAGAATACCTGAGCAACGCGGATTATCTTGGGCCCCTGTCTATCCTGCATTCCCAGCTAGTTGTGTCTTTCTTTACTGAGTCGAATGCAAGAACAAAGTCAACGCAGAATTTCGTGGTTTCCTGTTGATGCTTGAACGATTGATGGCTGCACATCCGTGCTGCCAATGCTCAAGTATGCGGCAGAGAGAGAAGAGCCATGCAGCACACGCTCGTTGTGAAGCCCGCTTTGGTTAGACCGTGTGCGTCTGTCCCTTCAATCTCTGGAGCTTTGGAGTAGTAGGATAGTTGCGGAGACTTAAGCTGCACGTATTATCAGAAAAATTCTAGCATATTTTTTACAATCACCCTTGTCACCTTTTCTATTGGGGGAGGGGGGCTATGATGAACTTGTTCCAGATGCCAACGTTGATGTTGTGAAGGTACAGCTAGACAGGCAATTCTAACGGTTCGTCTGTGGATGCGTTACCATTGTTTGAGGGATAGTCATAGATTTTCTTCATATTGAGCGGACTGATGGTTCGAGTGTTCCTCTGGTAACGTCATCAGTTATGTCGCGACCCTCCCGTTCTTGTTTCTGTAGGCCCTTACTGTAACGCATACGGCGCAGTCGTCACGGCTTAAAAGTTAGAGCAAGCAGATTTATATGTGAAACGCGACTAACTTATGAGATGCTGGAATTGATGACAAACCTGGATTCAGCACAAAAAACTGACCTATGGGCGTGCGAAAGCTTGGTTTCCGGAGATTTGTTCATTATAGGCTATTGATCCTTTATGCTATATAGTCCATATGACCTATAGCCTACTATCTTACAAGAGAAACTAGTGAAATTACCATATCCCACGTCAAAAACCAACGCTGAACCTAGCGTCGAACCAATATATTTAGTATAAAGTTTCTACTGCACCTCATAGTAAAAAATTTGAATTTCCTGCTTACAAAAATTCCAGACATCCTAAAAAAAAAAATTAATTTTAATACTTCAAACGATCGAGAAAGAGCTTCTCTTTTTAGTACAGTAATAATAAAAAACAGTTTTCTGGAAATTTTTCCAATAAAAATGTCAATTTATTTGAGAGATCTGACGGGTTTGTTCATTTTAGATTATTTAGCCTATATGTTATAAAGCCTATATGACCTATATGCGTCCCAAGAAAGAAACTTATGTCATAATTAGATTAACTAGTACTACATTAGATTCTAGATTCTAGTACTCCTCTCTAATAAGTTAAATTTTGTGTAGAATGATTTCATTGAGCGAGTCTTTAGGGGCCTAAATTCCCCTTATAGGCCAAAATCTCGGTTGCCTACACAGGTAACACAGGTGCTGTATTATCCGACGCGATTTTCCTTCTCGGCTCAAAAAGCAGGTCTGTAAAGATTATTCAAAAGTTGTGTTTTCAAAACAAAAATTTCATTATAGGATTTATAGGCTATTCAGCCTATAGGCCATATAGCCTACATGACCTATACATATGCTAAGGGAAAATCTACTGTCATAATTGGATTCCACGCCAAAAACTAACCCTAAACTTACCGTCAAACTAATATATTTCCTTTAAAATTTCTACCGTCACTCACTGAAGAAAACGGGGATGCTCTGCTTTAAAAAAATCTTGACATTCTTAAAACCGAATGTTTTTTAAGTTTTAATAGCTCAAACGATTGGCAAGGAGCTTATCTTTCTAACTGAATAATAAAAATATGTAGTTTGCTAGAAAATTTTCCGAGATAGATGACAATTTAGCTAAAAAAGTTAAATAATTTTCGCTTTTTCTTGGTTTCTAACGCGTTTCTAAGAAAAATACGTGAGTTAAAAAAAATAAAAAATATACCATTCGATAGACGATAAAAAGAGGATTCAGAATATGTATAGTTTGTTTGATTTAGCTAATGCGGTCTTGCTAGGAAAATTATTTTAATAGTGTTGGTCGTTATAGGCCAAATCTGCCTTTATAGGCTAAAAAGTCGGTGACGTACATCGGTGCGGAGTGGTGCGGTAGGATTTTCGTTCTCAGCACAAAAAGTTGTACTAGAAAAGTTCTTCAAACCTTCTGCAGCTCGTTTGCTACCCCCCCCCCCCCCCTGTTTTTGAACGATATCGCGGTCTGGATCCCGGACTATGTTATCTTTACTCCGCTTTCTTTTGTTGTAAAACATTTTGCGGGTCACTTACCTACTTACTATAGGACAAAGAAAGGCAATAAGATTGGCGACTGTGAGAGCCCAGCGGGAAGTGATCGGCGAACGAGGCCGAGAGGCTACCCAGTCCCGGCACTTGGTGTACCCCCTGTCCCGGCACCGACCTATCAACAATCTGAAATTCTCGTCGGTAAAAATATTGTGTCGCGTAAAGGACCTCTAAAGAAACACTAAATATTTTTGTCACAAGAAGCGGGGGTTTGCAGAAGGGTCTCGAACGGCATGCCATGAAGCTCAAAGGATTCGTGATAGTATTTTTGCCAATTAATTATTTTGCTCAGCACCCGTTGGTCACCATCAGATTATCAGTTTCGCAGAATTTTCTTTCTTACCAGAATCGCAATCAATATTTCCTAGACCATGCACGTGGTTCAGCAAAACATAAGGGAATTCGGTAGCAAATAACGTCAAGACTCAAGGGTTTTCTTGTAAAAGCCATACGATTTCTTTGGCAATATTATTTTATGTTGTTCCGGACATTAAAAACGAAAGGAAATAAGTGTGAAATCATTCTGACGATTCAAGTCGCCAGTTTGAACACTAACTTCCCGATTTTTTTTTGCCAAATAAACAGAAGCGGTCATGTTTCGGTCAGCTGCTTCTCGCGTAACCCAAGGAGTTTCAAGAACCTCTTCTTAGTCCAAAGTTTTGAATTTTTTGCCACAGGAAAACGTAAGAGTTTTCAGAGATTAACTGGGATAAGCGTGTTATTCTCGCATTCTCCTCGATTCCCCGAGGAGTCATAGTGGAACGGCGAGAATACGCCTCAGGACTGTGTCAAACGTGATTAATACCCGGCAGGTGCGGGGGGGGGGGAGTGGGAATAGCTTTTGCACTATGGCATGACATTCTAGGTAGAGCATTTTCGGAGGAGATTTAAATACGCTTGGAATAATAATTCGGAAAAGTTAACCGAAATAAACAATGAACTCAATGTCATTGATGCTAAAACATTAACCATCATCGTTAAGGCACTGTTAAGCTACGTGCACACATACGTGCACACATTCGACAATGTTAAGAGAGATCTATTGATGGAGGAGTTATTGAAGATTGGTTTACCGAATGCGTTTGTACTAATTTTGGTTTCGATGTATGAAATGACTAAGTTTGTAGTGAAGGTGGCAGGTAAATTTTCTAGATCATTTTTTCTAAGCGTAGGGGTTAAACAAGGGTGTTGCCTATCTCCTAAATTGTTCTCGCTTTACATTAATGATTTTCATGAGTATTTGTTACATTCTGGTGCGGCGGTGGTAAGTCTGGATATTTGTCAGTTATGTGCCTTGTTGTTTGCGGACGATATGGTGCTATTTGCGGATTCGCCCGAAAAGTTGCAGTTTCTGTTGGATAGGACCCACGAATACCTCCGAATGAAAGACTTGTGTTTGAATGTGAGTAAGTCTGTAATGATGGTGTTTAGAAAGGGTGGAAGAGTGAGTGAAAGTGAGAGTGTGAAGTTTAATGGAGAGAAAATAGGGATAACGGATGATTTTGTTTATTTAGGTGTTCGGTTTTCGTATAATGGTAAGTTTGGTAAACAAATAGAAGCTAGCGAGAGAAAAGGGAAGCGTTGTGCGTATGCGCTTGCTGGAAGCCATTTAGGGGATATTAAGGATATTAAAATGCATAAGCAGTTATTTTCAACTAAAGTAGTATCAGCTATGCATTATGGATCCGAGATTTGGGGCTTCCATAAGGGGGATAAGCTAGAGAGTGTACAGTTACAATATTTTAAGAGGGTATTAGGGGTTAGCGTGAGAACAAATAGCCTAGTAATTACAGGGGACTTAGGTTTAGGGTTGCTCCGGAATAGTAGGTTGGTAGCAATGATAAGATATTGGGAGAAAGTGACGAGTTTGCCAAGGGTGAGAGTTTTGAAAGCGGCGTATTTGGAAATACTTGGGGCAAGAAAAGGGATTCTTCGCCTCAGCAAATTAAAAAAATATTGGATGATTGTGGTTATGGTGGTTTGTGGTGTGATGGAGTGGGACCAGGTTACCCCCTAGGTAAGGTAGCTAAGTTAGTGAAAGATAGGCTAAGAGATCAGGAGATCCAGAGGTGGCATGGGGGCGTATCAGAGCACCACTCTCTGAAGTTGTATGGTATGGCTAAAGAGACATGGGGAGAAGAATTATATTTTAAGTTGGGATTGGGGGGGCAGAATTGAGGTGGATGGTGAGTCTTAGGGCGGACGCTCTTCCAGTGGGGATGCGGAGAAAGTATATTGGTCGAGAGAGGAAAGGTAGTGGTCCTTATTTTTGTCCGATGTGTGGTGTTGAGGGGGAGGATGCGGTACATTTGATGTGTTATTGCGAGGAGTTGAAAGGATTAAGAAAGGAAGTGTTTGGCCGGGAGGTTTGGGATGAAAGGGAATTGACTTCGATTATGGGAAGTAAGTGTTTTGGTGATCTCCGAAGGCTGGGTAGATTCCTGAAGATAGCTATGACCCACCGCGAACTATTTTTATAGAAGTTGATTTTTGGTTTGTTTCGGAGTGTCTGATATTTTGTTTGTTGTTATTTTTTTTATGTTTTCCGCCATGGCCCTTGGGCTTTTTTGGAATTAAATTCATTCATTCATTCATTCATTCATTCATTCATTCATTCATTCATAGAGCTTGTTCCACCCTACTTACCGTAGTTATACTAAGCATGATATCGTGCCACGGGCTAATAGGGTTACCATGCTTACTATAGTTCCGAGCGTGATAAGCAAACAGTTACTGTTTCAAGAAGGTTGGGACGGTCAGCGTAGTAAGTTTCATGGAGTTGCAACGAAAATAGTAACTAATAGTTACGATTGCTAGCCGGGTGGAACACGCTCATGGGCCAACATGATTTCGCACGCGAAATTCGTGTCACTATAAGGAAACCCGCATCCAATGCGTCAAAAGTTAGTAGCGAAGGAAGAAATATGAAAATGGGACTGTGCGTGCACGTACTTTTACGCCTACTAATTGCGTGTGCTTCCTAGTCTGGATCTTTGCCGAGGCAGTGGCTTGTCGGCAGCACCAGTTGCGTGGTTCTGTGAGACAAGTCGCAGAAGAGCCAACTGTGAAACAGGAACCTAGGGAAATTCAGAGAAAAGGAAGAACTAAAAGCGCCGGACGATCTGCCCGCGGACTGCACACACTGGATACGACATTGAAACGAGGGAAGATAATAAACAAATAAACTAATCTTCGTCGGATACCAAGTCGTTAAAAACTTTGACTTGACTTTTCTCTAAAGAAAAATGAACTCACTTTTTGGCTAGTTTTCTGTAGGGATGATACCGAGGTGAAAATGCCGCCTTTTTTCTTTTTGAGCTTTTCCTCTGCATCTCTCGCCTTGTCCCGTATCCCGTGGGCCTCTTGTTCTTCTTCAATATATGATTTCTTGCTTCGCTCCAGCAACTGAACTTGCTCCTGAAGTTCGGTTTGAACACCTTTAAGTTGGTCCAAGTGCTAAAAATGCAAGAGCTTCATTAAAGTACAATGGACACTAACCATGCTTTGATTTTTGTAAAATATTTCACACATACACATTTCTGACTTCCACTAGAGAGCGAAGAGGTCGCGGACTGGAAGAGTGACCGTGATCAGAAACAAAATGGATTTAAATCCACCAAACTACTTTTCCTTCTTTACTTTCCTCTCCTTTCTCTTTTTTTTATTTTCACTTTCACTTCTTTCTCTTTGACTCCCAACTCTCAGCCATTCTTGTTATCACTTGTCATTGACTCGTCGGCGTATCGGCGAAGACGATTTCAGAGCATGGTGCTGCAAGGCGCGGAAATTCAAAAACTTTCGGCCATGTACGGCCATACCACAGGTACAGGGTCAGTATTTCCTACGCGTAGAGAATGTGCACACAGCAGAGGTGTCGTTGCCATGTTCAACTTCAAAATGTATATTTTTGTATGGCACTTGCAGCCTTCAGCCCGAACGCCTCAATGCATGACAAGGATGTAGCTAGCAAAACGAGCCTTCGTTTTTATTGCAGTTCCGATTGCAGATCTGTTTTTTTTTGTTTTTTTTTTTATCCAGAACGTAAGTGGAGGGATACCTATGACTTCGTAAAAGCTGTCCGTTTGTCCGTCCGTCTTACGTCCGTCTGTCAGCACGATAACTCTCGTAACTCTCGAAGGGAATAAGATATTTTTATGAAGCTTCGTGTGAGGATTCTTTGGGTCAAGAGACAGGTCGAGTTCGTAGAGGGGCTCTGTAGCCTTACATTTAGGGATGGGGAGGGGGTTCAAATTAAAGAGGGACAAAATATTTTTTAACATCTAATGAGATGGTCGATTTAGGGGTTAGAAGACATGCTGAACACGTATATGGAAATCGTTTTCTTGCCGGACAAGTAGTTCGCCCGGAATCCGGCCAAAACCGGAAAATGTTGTAAAAGTTTTATTTGAAGTTGACTAGATGTTCGATTTAGCGGCAGGAAGACATGCTGAATCCTTCCTTATATGACAATAATTTTCTACCCGGACATATACAGACAGTTCACCCGAAATTCGGCTGAAACCGGAAAATATGTTATGAGTAACTTAAGTTGATTACAGGTTCGTAGTAGTAAGGTGGGATGCTGAATCCGGGTATGAATATTATTTTCTCGCCGGGCAAATAGTTCGCCTTGTTTTTCCAGCTGCAGACTGAGGAGGACCCTTGCCAAGAAGGGCCGAAATACTGCTGGAGCAAATCTCAGGAAGTTTAGCGCAATCGAGTATGCTCTGAAACAAATCGCGTCGTAAGGCGAGAAGTCACTAAAGGATTTGTCCATGGCAACAGACCGGAAGCAATATCACATTTCCCAAGACGGACGTATTCATTGGATGGATTATTCTGTATTTATTTTACCCATCCCAGGAACCCACCTCACAACGAAAGAGGACGAAAGCATCATGCGGACAAAAGAAATAAAAGACCGCATTCAGACACAAATCGGGATTCCAGACTCCGGTGAAAGTCAATACGTTTCAGTTCAGAAAGTCAATATGTTTTTCATCGACAACTGGGCCCAGCTAGCGCATGACGTTCTCTACTGTTTTCTGGTCAAAGAGTGAAAAACTGGTGAACGGGGGTTCAAGGAGCTCAGGCGTGTCTTGTTTATGTGTTTTATTTCTTTTCGTTCAATCCAATTTTAAAAATGGCGGGTTAAAAATAAATTACTTACTTGCTTGCTTGTAGTTGGATGATGTAGCCTTATGTAAAAATGTATGCATTGATATTACTTTGTTCACGCTTTTTACGAAAAAAAAGTCCTGTTGATCTTTATCTGTGTTAATTCGGTTCTAGTTCAAAAAAATGGGTAAATGTCTTTGGTTAGGGTTCTTTAAAAAGTTAATTCGGAAGTCTCACACTCGATTATCTAGTGTAGGGTTTTGCGAGCTGGAGTTCCAAAGGGTATTCGCAAAGTTGCCAAGCTTTCCGCGCTGGTTTTCGCGTTTTGAAAACGGAAGCAGCTTTCTCAGAAAGTGATTCCAAAAAGTTAGTGGAAAGGTCCGCGGAAAGTTTAATGATTCGGCAGAAATTCTAAAAGTGTGGTAAAACAAGGCAAGCGTCATCAAGGATGACTTCATTGGAACATGTGAGATTAGAAAGAATGTCCAATGAACCATATCGCGATTTATTTATTCTTTCACAAGTGAATAATGTATGACATTAATAATCTTAATTTAATTTGTTTCAACCTTGCGTATTTTTGTTCACGGTAATAGTGTCATTGAAAGGATCAGTTGATTTAGGTACAGTTTTGTTTATATATTATATTATGTTACTCTTCAGTTTTCAGGGAAATGAAGGAAAAAAAAAACAAACGAAAAGTTTCGAATTCAATAATCTCGGCGGTTTCAGCTTTCCATGTGTTTTCGCGATCAATCTAGCGGGAAAATCGAAAAAAAAAATCCAGGATCTGGATTGTCGCCATTTTCAAACCGAGATTGGACAAAATTCTAGCTAACAAAGCAGCCTCAAGTGAGCCTCATTGATTTTGTTTTATATTTCTGTACACGTATGTCTTATCATTTATGATAATAAATATCGTCTTTTTCACGTTCTGAAAAGGGGTACGCAACCTTTTCGAACCTTGATTAGGGGTACGCGGTACGGAAAAGGTTGGGAACCACTGGATTAGAGGTAAGAATACATCTGCATCCATATTTTTACTTTATGTTCCCGCCGGACAAGTAGACTGACCGGAATCTGGCGAAAACCGGAAATTTGGTTGGGTTTTTTCTGAAGTCGATCGGTACACCTTATAGACGATAATTAGCTCATCCGGAAGAATCCGGAAATTTGATAGAAGTAAGAAAATGTATAAGTTGATCGGAGCATCAAATTCATCAAGAAGGGTCTAACAATACATGTTTAATCCAAATATGAACTTTATTTTCTCACCGGAAAAGTAGTTTGACCTGAGTCCGGCCAAAACCGGAATTTTCGAAGAAGTAAAATAAAATTCTGACGTCCATAATAAGTAGTTGGATGAGGTTGGTGTACCCGAAAAAGACACGGTGAATCAAGTAACACTGTTTATTCTCGCCTCGGATGGATAGTCCTGTCGGAATCTAATCAAAACAGGATTTTTTCGAATGAGCCTGATTGTTTGATATGCTTTTAGCTGGAAAGTATGATTTAGTAGCTGTTGTTCAGTGGTCTGTTAGAATGATATTAAATGCGTGCCGGTTCGGCAAAGACTGAACATTTACAAGACCTGATTATCTGTATTAAAAAGATAGATAAATATTCCCATCTGGTATCCCATCGAGGTTTCGAAAATAAATCTCTGAATAAAAACAAAGGAATAGTTACTGCTTTTGACCTGCTCTTTCATATATTCTCTCCGGAGCATGATACGTATCAAAAAGAGCAAAACACGGCAAGTGTAAAAATCAATGTGGTTTCGACAGCGGTTAAAATCAACAGCACGAAATTCGAGTCTGAGAGCTTAAGAATGCATGTTTCGGGGGATTGCGGAAGTAGGTAGCATTAGTATCACAGGTACGACAGTTCCTTTAAGGTTGTATTCAAGCTTTTCATGGGCTGCAGCACTGTCAGAAGTTTCATAACACATCGCGCATAACACTTTCAAGAATAACATTTTCACTAAAGTGTTATGACCAATTAAGTTTACACTATTTCGTGCCTAGACCCTTCAATTGGTAAAAATGTCAGAAGTTACATAACAAAAGGATGCGCGATTTCAACAGATAACACTTTGGGATGTTATCTGTCGAGTTTCTTTCGTTCCCGTTAGTATTTTTACCAATTGAAGGTGTTGTTGGAGATCTAGGCGCGAAATAATGTAAACTTAATTGGTCGTAACACTTTATTTCTAAGTGAAAAGGCGTTATTCTTGAAAGTGTTATGCGCTATTTGTTATGAAACTTCTGACAGTGAGGTAATTATGTTATGGATTGCTCCGCCGCAGGGCTTTTCTTTTACACCTAAGACGATTCTTCCCAGGACAAACGTTCTTGGTTGTCAGAACTATTTCAAGGAATCATTCAATCACGAAATCCAGGAACTCTTACCTTTTTCGAATGTTGGACCTTCGACGCCCGAACACATTTCGCGTCTTCTGAAATCTGCTGCTGAAAAACTTCGCAAGCGGCTAATCGCGCTTTGGCAATCTTTTCCGTTTCGTCAAGGATACTCCTCCACACTTGCCAGACCGAGCTGAAAAGGCGAATCAATATTTCAAGGGCCCATGTTACTTTCTATTGGAAATTCGAAGGAGTAGGAGAAATGCGCCAACATAAACGTAACAAGAAATGTAGCAAGGAGGGATAGCTGCTGAATGGTTGTGTAGCTTCTTGAAGTTCATACGAAAAGGGCTTGGATAGGACAATCTAGTTACCCATCACTTATCCACTTAAATTGGCTTGAAGACCCGCTGAAAATGCGTTACTTCATAGTTCCGCTATTCACGAATAACCGATTTTTAAATAGTGGAATTTCTGTCTGATTTGTGGTACTCTATGCGCTTGTATTTTTGTTGTGTGCGTTACGAGAAAGATTTATGATTTTTTTTTTGTTCAGCAATCTCACACTGCCCACTGAAAAGCCGCGTTTGTGTTGAGATTAAAATTTCCAGCGCCATAGTAGAATTTACGCTGTATTAGGCCGCGGATATTCTGAATGTCATAACTAGAGCAGATAGTGGAAAATAAAAAAAATCACTTTGCAGAATCCAAATAATTCAGTGTATTCAATGGAATGACACAAAAACAAGTCGGCTTTTCAGTTAAACTTTAAAGCTAAAAGTCCATATCCTACTAATTTGAAACAAAAATGCAATCCGTTACAAAATGAATACCACCGTTCCTAACAACCACCGTTCTTACTTGGTTTCTAAATTTACTGAAACAGGACAAAGATGGCATTTCGTTGAAAATGGCAAAATCACTCAAATTACTTCGGGTAATCGCCTGAAGAGGAGCCTGGTAGAGGTATATTACTTGTAGCCAGGGGCGTCACGACGGGGGGGGGGGGCAATGTTGTCGGCCAGTCGGTGAAAAATAACCGAGTCGGCGAGAAGCACCGCGATTTTTTGTCAAAACAGTCGGTTTTTCCAAAAACCAGTCAATTTTTTTCGAAACTATCGTTTTTTTCTTAAAAACAATCGTTTCTTCTGCAAAAACAGTCGGTAAAAATTACCAGCCAGTCGGTAAATACCTCCCCCCCCAAACATTTTAGGTAGTAACGCCTCTGCTTGTCGCGTAACTTTGAACGTCGCCGAAAAATATTTGAATACTCTATAACTTTTTTCGAACAGGCGTGTAATGCATATCTTCCTATGACCCACGGTCAGTTATATTACGATAACCTTCACAATGAAAACGCCACGGAAAATCCAGCCAATCACGTTTCAGAATTAGTAATAACAGCCTCTGGAGAGGATGTTATTTTGTCATATCATCCTCCCCGGAGGCTGTTATGACTAATTCTGAAACGTGATCGGCTGGATTATTTTCAGCCCCGAAAGCGGAAATTCTGTTCGAAAAAGTTATGATAGTTAACATACCTCCATCTCGACTGATATCGGAATCACAAGCTCGACGGCCATTTCAAAATATCAACCTCGCCTTCGGCTCGGCTGATATTTTCCATAACCTGCCTCGCCTTCGGCTCGAACAGGTTATTTTCAATGTCCATCTCGCTGTTATTTTCCGATATCAGCCTCGACGTCTGAAGTTAACCTTTAATATGTCGAAGTCCAAAACACGCCGGTGAGACTCGGGAAGAAAGAGAAACGTCAGCCGAACGATGATTAAATCTTATGTCAATCAGTCAACAGCGTTTGGTGGGGACAGCTGTGATGACGTTTCCTGCTCTTCGATAGGCACACGGCGATTCTTCATCGGCACGAAGAGTATTCAAAGAGTATTCAAAACTTACCAAATGTCTATAGGTAGTCAAATTAAGACCTGGATCGACCAAAAAGAGGCGCGGCAGAACACGACATAAGGCCTATTCTCGCCGTTCCCCGAAGAGTCCTCGGGGAATCGAAAGGAACGGCGAGAATAGAGGGAGTCACTCCACGCGGACTCCGCGTACAGGAAATAGCGAGAACACGGGGACTGCTTCCAAGACGGATTTTATTCTTTAAAAAAATATGCAGTTGACAAAATTAGTCTGGATCTACTTTATTTTTGGTTTTGTTCATTCTGATTATTTTTAATTAATTTTACATTGCACCAGCACCACCAAAAATTGATTCCCTCCGAATCTGAAAGGGAGTCCTTTTTGATGATGGTGATGATAATCCGAGCATTCCCCGTCTGTGGGGACTTGCGAGAATACGAGGAGTGAGTCCCCGGGACAAATGAAAACGCGGGGACTCCTCAAGTGGAGTCCTCGGGGGACGGCGAGAATACGCCTATAGTTTAGGAAGCAAGAGTACTAAAAAGAGGCACGAAAACTAAACGGACCCTTTCAGGCTTTAGAGTGAAGGTCAGGACAATGTTCTACCGTGGCTTCTTTTAGGCTCTGGAGTTAAGAAGTCTCACTTACTTGTCTACTTCTACTACTTGCTATCTCTTTTTATTACTCGTGCCTCCTGCGCCTTGCGTGCCGTGCCTCTTTTTGGTCGATTCCGTCAAATTAAAGCCAAACACTGTATTTTTTTTTTAACATTTGACCTGTTTTTCTTAGCTGCTTTTGCACTCTCTAGCGGCAAATTCACGGAGTCTGACGTAAGTATTACAATAGTTATGCATTAGTTTGGGGATAGAAGTGTCCCAACAGGATACACACAGAAGAAAAAACGGCGAAAGGAAAAAAATTAATCTGAGTTCATTGTTTACGTTAAAAGAAAGCTGAAACACATGGTTTTTTCTGGCATATATTAGGGACCCGTCGTGCTTGAGATAGTAATCCATTCCACTTTAGCGGTATTTCGATCCATTCTCGTTCCCGCGATTCTTCACTTCATAAGTTATCCCATCTTCTATATTGGCATTCCACTGATTGTCACGCTTGCCAAGTTTGTTCTCTTTCTGTGACGCATCGTGCGCCGTTCATCGTTTCCGAGGAGCTTATTCGTCCGTCCGGAGACCAGTTATGCAAATTTTGCCAAGATTGTCATCCAAGGGAAGTAGGCCAAGAGCAGCCGAAGCCGTGTGAATTTTCTGTAAACATAGCTTATAAAGTGGTCAACTATTTCATAAAGTCTAATCAAAAACACTGTACAATGCGACCTGTCCTTTAAGGTTTTGATTTGTGATCACATTTGAGAGCTATAAAGGGGAAAACATAATGATGGTTGTCAAAAATACAGAAGTGTTTAAAGAGGCATTCCTCTACTTTGGGAGACGGTCGAAGGTCCTTGGGGGGGGGGTGCAGTCTTCATCACACACCACACAAATACAGTCATTGCGCCGTATCAGGGGGGTAACAGCTCCTTCGAAACAAGGTACTGCTTTGACCAGTATCTGTTATTTATCGTACCGAGAGCTTGGGCACGATCACAGTTTATTACTACATACACAGCTCCAATCTGATTTTATACCAGACCCATCAAGACAAAAAAGAAAAAAGCCTCAACATTGTTTTCCTATTCCCATAAGCCCGCCTAATCTTAACGAATCCCTTATTTCTCACAGAAAGCTCCGCCATTCCTTTGTGGAATCAGAATCAACCCACCTGGAAAATAGCTAGATAATTCTAGCAAAAGCACGTATTGTAAACAGAGGAAGATCCATTAATAATACGGGAAGGCTACCACCACGGCGAGTTTCTACAGGAGGGCCCCTAAGGGAAGAATAACATCTCAGCAAGCGTCAAAAAACAGGCTATTTTCCAAAGACAAGTGCTATTTAAACCGCGCTATAAATAATGGTGAAATCCCGGCTACTGATGTACTTTCACCAAGAACAAGACCAAAGGTTTCGATGGGATCCCAAAAACCTAACATTTGATCCAAACAATTGGGTCTTGTCTTCGCCATTCAGTCTTCGTCAGATTCCTTGAAGATTTTTACTGTTTAAATAAAGTTGAAAAATGTATTCAGCATGTCTCCTTGCCCCGATACCGAATCTCTAATCGACTTCAGAAACAACTTTGAGCTTCAACCAAATTTCCGGTTTCGGCCGAATTTGTGATGAACCATTTCTCCAGCAAGAAAACTAAGTTCAGATATGGATTCAACCCTTCATGGATTCCTTACGCCTTCAATGAATATCTTATTACCTTATAAAACATACATGTTTTTACCGTAAATTCGACCCCCCCCCCCCTAAATATAGGATTAACCCATCTGCGAACTTGACCTGTACTTTGCCAATGAATCCTCATACTAAGCTTGAACAACCTATATCAACCCCTACTAAACCTGAACAACATATATCAACCCCTACTAAGCTTGAACAACATATATCAACCCCTACTAAGCTTGAACAACATATACCAAGGTACCAACAGGGGTACACCCTTCGATCTTCGATTACACTAGGTCTCTCTGACGTTCATAGATTAAGCAATGAATGTCGTCATCCACGCGCAGGGCTATACTAGTGTGACGAAAAGGGTAGGGACTGCTACAGCCGAAAACTAGTCGACAAATTTTGTGTCCGGTTTTTGCCGGATTCCGGGTGAAATACTTGTCCGGTGAGAAAATAACTTTCATATTCGGATTCAGCATGTCCCCTTACACCTAAAACGACTATCTCAATAGCTTTAAAAAAAAATTATTCATGAAAACAGTCGATTTTTCGTCAAAGCAGTCGTTTTTCGTCAGAACAGTTGTTTTTTCTGAAAATCAGTCGATTTTGTTTCAAAACTGTCGTTAAAAATCGCCGTTTTTCTGCAAAAAGACAGTTCGGTAAATAACTTACCCCCCACCCAACATTTTGGCTAGTGGAGGGGACCAAAGGACGCTCACCAATCTCAGCGCGTGACATCATGCTTAATTACTACGGTAAGTAGGGTGGAACACGACCGCAAATTTGTTGACTCAAGAAGCAAGGATCGACTAGCAGGATCCCGTACTTTCGGTGCAATCATCCAATTGCCAACTTTTCCTCAAGTCGGGTGGAAAAATTAGAGCTCCAGTCATAAAGAAGATATGAGCTTTTCCAACTTCCGTTACGAGCTCTTTAGCAGTGCAGAAAAAGTTAGGAAGGAAACTTTCGAAAAGCGATTCAATTTTCACTGTCAACAAATTCATAACGGAACGAAGTTGGGAATTTAAAGCCGGACACTAAAATTATAACATTTTGCGACCCAACCGTGTACGGCACCTCGCACAGATGAGTGTTTCTGCTCAGTATGTTCTGATAAAGCTGTACAAGTAGCTATGTTTACGGAAAATTACACTCGGCTACGCTGTTCTTAGCCCCTTTCCATGACCCTTCCCTTAGATGACAATCTTGGCAAAATGTGCATAACCGGTCTTCGGACGGAAACAGCTCTCCGAGTACAGTGATCGTGCGACTGATCCGTTGCGTAAAGAGAAGAAATCGTGGCAAGCGTGATAATCAGTGTATGGCTAATAGAGCAGATGGACACTTATGAAGTGAAGAATCTCGGGAACAATAATGGATGAAAATACTACTGAAGTAGAATGAATTACTATTATAAATACGACATGTCTTTTAAGACTTTCCTGTCTCCCTACCCCGAAGCACTAAACTTAATTTCTTTATAACTCTCCTAATAACTCCAGGTGGTGTGACTGAAAATGAGGCGAGCGCATTAGTTTCAAGTAGAGGTACATTTCTTTGGATGTCAGTTAACTGTCATTTATCCTTTTCTTTAATTAAGAGCTACTAGTGAGTCAAAATAGTTCCTTAAAGGAGCCCTCGGGCTAATTACTGTTTCTATTCCAATATTTTTAATTAGTTGAAACTAATAGGCTCTACTATTGACTGAGCCCAATGACCTCTAACCAAACAATGGTAAAATTGATGTCAATTCTTGTTTCGACGGAGGTTCTCGCAGGTCAACGTACACTCAGAAAAATTTTCGACTAGAAAACCGTTCGGGAACAGAAAAATGTCGGCAACAGGCATCCCAGGGATGTTTCTGTTCACGGCCAAATAGTTTTCGAAACAGCGAGCAAAAGCAACTTTGGTCAGGGACGGAAAACTTCAGTAACCACCTCTCCGTTCACTAGCAGAAAGTTTACTGTTTTCCGAACATAGCATTCCTGTCCCGCTGCAGTAGTATTCTGTTCAGAAAATGAATGGTTCCAGTACAGGGACGGAAACTTTTCCGTTTTCGGACGGAAACTTTTCCGTTTTCGGACGGAAACTTTTCTGTACACAATCGGAATATCTGTTTCCCCATGATTCAGAATCTAGTACTGGGACGGAAACTTTTCTGTACACGACTAGAATATTTGATTCTGTCAAAACGAAAATATTCCACTTAAGTTCAGAAAAATGTCGGCAACAGGCATCCCAGGGTTACTTCTGTTCATGTACAGAAAGCTTTCCGTAACGACCGTAAACAGAAGTTTTCTGTTTTCGTGAAGGCTATCGATTTCATTAAAATCATTGATTTATTTCTCGCAATTATTAAAATGAGATCGTGACAAAATGACTTCACACCCTTTCACGGGAACACTTCATAAGCAAAACACTTCGCTGGTCAGTCCAGCTGAAACTCAAAGAACGATTTGAACGGGAAAACTCAAAGGCCGGAGAATAGGCGTTGAACCCTCTCGGTCGCCTTCGTAATGTTGACTCCCTTTGATGGCACAGCGTAATCAGCCAGACCAACAACGTGCCTAGAAAAGAAAGGATTTTTATATTTTTTTTATTATTTATTTTCTTTTTTAGCTGACAAAAGAGGACAGACGAGCTAGCAAGCTATGTGCCGAAGACACACTTTCAGGTTTTGACGTAATGCTTCCACGAATCTACAGACACAAGATTAGAAGATTTATGCAGATCCTTATCCCAACCTTTGCTTTGAATAATGACTTATTGAACATTATGACGATTTTACTCGATTGCTCGTAGGCAAAGAGCACACTAAGCACTCCTTAACGGGTAACCGGAAACAAACTATGAAAGAGTGGCGAACCAGTGGAAAGCCACTATCTTCGCTATGGCACAAAAATACGTCCGACATAGTTTCATGGTATCTGAATTGATTTCTATACACATCTGAAATCGGGGATTAGCGCCTCACTTCTCCGTGCCCTGCTTCTTACAAGTACCATATTATAGCGAAAATACACTTTTACTGCCGAAAAGGGGGTTGGCCTCGCAAGTAGGCTACGTATGTAGGCCTACACAGGAACTAAAAAAAAAGAGATAAAAGCTCATATGGCACTTGTTCATGCCGATGACCTCTCGGGATTAGGCCATTGTTTGCTCCTCCCCCGGCCATAAAGCCCTCAAAGGGCATAACTAGGACCCTAGCTCTTACTTCTCACCAAGTGTGGTTGTGATCCGCCGACTCCTTCTGTTAGATGTGCTGTTAACAATAATTCGGGGACCCCCATCCCCCCCTAGAGTGGTCGGATCGGGTTCGGACCTCAAAAAGCATAACTAGGACTCTAGGTCTTACTTCCCAACAAGTTTGGTTGAGATCCACCAACTTCTTCTGGTAGATGTGCTGTTAAGAAGATTCCGATCCCCCACCTGTGTGTGGGATCGCGACCGAACCTATTTCAGTCTTGTCCAGAGCCGGACCTTGATATGCGTACCAAATTTCATCGTCCCAGCTTGCCTGGAAGAGGCCGAACTAGGAACTCGTGGGACGGAATGACAGATAGACTTTTTGCGATCGGTATATGGCCCGAAGGTACTTTCGAAGGTAAACCTTTATACATGGGGCAAATAACTTATTTCTACTTACTTTTGCAGAAACAGCAAGCTGTGGAATGCGGACTTTGGATAAGGCACAGCCAATATTTAGAATGATGCGATCAGGGCAATTGCCGCTTCTCTCCCCTTTGTTATGTCTCACATACTTCCGCATACTCGGCAAAGTCTGTTCCTTGAACATACTCGTTCAATACGCCAATCACTCTATTCGCCATTGTTGCCTCTTCTTCTTGCTTGATTTCACTAATTTTTTTTATTCCCGCGTCGCTTCTTTTTCTTCGATTTCACTATTGCTCATTAGCAGTAGTCCTCAGCAATATTCTTCACCACTCATTAGCAGTGCAATCTCCGTCATCCTCGTCGCCAATGCAATATACTCATTAATAATATTGTTCAATATCTTTGTTGGACTGAATCAAGAACAACACCAGAAGTCCAGACCGAACGATACTGACTACTGACTAAATAAAACACACAGGGCAGGGAGGGCGAATAGACACCGGCCGGTACAACCGTCTACATCGATCGATAATCGAATGATTTGGCGGTACAACCGTTTAGAAGTATCTCGTGTACTTACGGAAAACTTCTGTAAAAATCTTGGCTGATACCGTAACGAAACAGAAAAACTTCGGTCACTCGCGAAACAGAAAAAATTATGTTTACCAACGAACAAACCTCAAGAAATAGATCGTTCATATACAGAAAACTTCTGAAATCCACCGCGCTGGAAAAATTTGTCGTGAACGGAAAACTTTCTGTTGGAAAGCGGTAATCATTCCGCCAGCGCGAAAAAAAGGTCTGTAAATTGGGATCTGGAAAATCACTCGATTTCTCGCGTCCCAGACGGAAGTTTTCCGTACGGGAACGGTTATTTTTGTGAGTGTATGAAATCAGGTGTCCGCGTTAAGATGTAGGGAGCGATTCCACAGGTAGGTTGCATTAGTTCTACATTATAAAAATATAGTATATATGTAGATATATATCTATATATAAGTATACTATATATATATATATATATATATTAGTTATAAGAACGACAGGTCCTTGAACGATTTCCTAAGAATGTCAGAGAAGTTGCCTTAGGTTTTCACCTTACCATTGCCAAAAAACTGCATCGTCGTAAGTTATAAGACCATCCGAAGAATATACCTATGTACTGTAAACTCTTACCCTTGAGCTCATGCCGAGCCTTAGCAAAAAAAAAAACACCTTCATTTCCGTTTCTACGTCAGTGACAGTCGCAGCTTAGAACACGGCTTTAACAGCAGAACAGAGGCTTACCACGATTCTAAACTGCTATCCTTCGGCACCTCTGCCGCAGGAGGGACTTTCTTGCACAGATAGGCTCCGGAGATCTTGATCAGAGATTCCGCGTACGATTTTTCAACGGACGAACGCTGTTTCATAAAGTTCCTGAAAGAGAACACATTTTAGAAAGGTGATTGGATTCTAACGAGAAACTGTAAGAAACGTGAGTGGAGTTTCACGAGCAATCCTCTGCCCCCGCTTGTAGAAGACAATATCGCTGAAATGTGATAAGAATGTGCATAAGGCGTCGCCAGGGAAAAACGATAGGAGGATGGGCTAATCAAGTTAATGGAGAATAAATGTTTCGGGGTGATTAAAAATTTAGCGAGGTTCATTCGGATGGTAGCGATCAAGTATCTAGAAGGCTTTGTGTAATAGATACGTCTGTCTTAATGGGTATGTGGCTTGTTTTTCTTCTGTTTATAGTATTTGTCGTTGCTATGGTCTGTTGGTTTTGCAATAAATATCATATCATATTTTGGAATTTCGTAGGGAGGTTTTCGGTGGGGATATCCCTATACTTCCTAGTATTCTGAAGTGTACTTCTGCCCAATCGATAAGTAAGATTTGTGAACCGTTAACGGATAGTAGTTTCCTACGTCTAACTACACCACTGCATCATTCTTCTGGGTCAGAACTATGATGGGTCTGAACTAAAGGTTCCAAAACATAGATATGCTAGCCCTAGTCAAATCTCCAGCTTTTGCATGACACATTCTGCCTTCTCTTCTACATCAACATTAGTACCAGCCAAGATTTTAGGCATGAAATATTCTTGAGAGAGAGAGAGAGATCAGTATATTTAGAAACTATCATAGCATAACTAAATTCAGTTTCTTACAAAACAAACAGACACAGAGCTAGAACAGAATACTGATACTGAGATATTATAAACATTGCCAATTTGTTACGGTCCAAGGTCGCCGAAGACGGGCAACGTTAGTCGTCACTGGACGTCACTATATAAGAAGTCCCTAGCCTGGCTGGCGTACTTGGCCCCGTCCCGTATAGAGACTTCAAAAATCAGGCCAACGGGTTAAATGCCTAGCGGACCTTACAGAGTAAGAGTTAATAGAAAATGAGTAGTCTACCTATCATTGTCTCTCTTCAATCTCAAACAAATTAGTATGTAAGCATAGGCTGTGTTCGGAATCCAGTTTCCAACTGCGAGAGTGTCTGGCTTTGACGCAGCGCCAATTAATGTCGCGACGATAGCTATGTGTTGCTTTTGAAAAATGTTTGCGCAACTGGTGAGTATATAGGCTGTGTATGTAAGGGTTAATAGAAAATGAGTAGCCTATTTTTAAATAATAAAATTTATCTAAACGTAACCATTTAATTATTATTCTCATCTTTTTGTATTTTTCCAACTTTCTAGACACTGTCTTACGAACCAGCTCACGGCTTATTGCAATGGCCGTGACAGAATATTGTGTCATAGATTCATTATGCCCAGGAAGGAAATTAAGAGCAGGAGGCTTAGCCCAGTGGTGCTGCCGACAGAAATTTTTTAATCGATCTACTAAAAAAATATCACCTAGTAGCCTAAACAAAAATCCAATCTGGTAAATTTTTACGATGTGGGAATTTAACGAAATCTAGGTAGAAAACATATTTAGTTTAAAAAAGTGGTCCAAGCTGTATACTGTGTCATCTTTCATGAAGTCGGGGAAAAACATACATCTTAGGATCCGCTGTTCTTTCTTGTTCTCTATAGCCTTTCAAGTGAAGTGGCGGAGAGGCATTGTCAATTTATTGCATATCAAAAGCAAGGGTCGGAATATTTTTGAAATTAGTAAATTTTAGTAAAACATTTCTCCAGAGTTTCGTAAAACTCAATTTTGTTCGGGTGGCAGCACTGGGTTAGCCGCTTGCCAGTAGCAAACTGAAGGAAATGAATGTGTGAGGTTTCGTCTGTTTATGGCACTGTCTTGGAGGGAAAGTGTTGCTGGTATAGACGAGCGTATAGAGGCAAGAGTCAGTTTTGGAAACTGCATATTTTGAGGTCCTCTTTACGAAAGTTTTGGTTCGAATGGAGTGCGGTACTACAAGGTTCGCCACGGAAACTTCATTTGTTTTTACTTTCCTGAGTATAGAGGCACGTATCGAATTTTAGTGTTATTTTTCACAAAAACATAACTCACTCATGACACAGATAAGCCTATGTTCAGAAAGCACCCAGAATATTTTCCGTTCTTCTGTCAAATCTTATCGAGCTTCTGACTTCTTACACAGTCCCTTTACTACTATAATTATTTAAGTTTGCTCGCATCACTAACCTGATGTCCTCTAGTAGCTCACATTCCTGCTGATTCTTTGCTTGAAGCTTAGCCAACTGATCGCTATGGACGGTCTTCAGAGTCTTCACATAGCCGGCCGGCTGAAAAAGATCAGAACGGATGATGGTAATAACATGTATTGACACGTTGAACCGTTTCCTTTTCTCAACAAGGTAGTTTAAAAAAATCTATTGCGATTTGTTTGGGATCAAACGACTGTAATATATTAGATTCACGGCATGTGAAAACACTTCCGGTTGATTGTATCTTAAATCTGATGTGATATTCTAGTTCAGCACATAAAACTACATAGGAAATGTGTTTCTCATGAATTAAACAATGAGCCTTAAGAAAACCAAAAATTTCAGCAGAAAAGTAAAAATTAAATATAAAACGCTAAAAAACATGAATTTTGCACCCCGCTTTAGGTTTCTCAACTTTTGATATGTTGCACAGTTTTGTCTTTTCTCTCTACAAGATGGTGTAACAATCATTTCTGTTGCAATTTGTTTGCGGTCAGGTCATATTTGACGCTAGATTGACTGTACTAACAGACGATCTTCGAGTTTTGTAGCGGATCTGGCGTGGACGACAATCAATCACCAAGCAACCCAAATCGATCAGTAGGCTACGTACAAGTGGCGAATCCCTAGGACCCCAATCTCGGAAGGGGCCGGGTATTTTGTTTTGAGAAAAATAATACTTATTCTTTCAGAAAATTACCTCCGCTTTAAGCAACGCCCTAGTGGACATAGTCGGAAGGTGTATATTATTTACACACACTAAACATAAATTCTAAAACTTTTACAACGAATCGAGTTATCAAATTGCTTGCGTAAGCGTTTAGAGCTCTTGCTCGAGCACTTCATTCATACGTTTTTTTTTGTAGAATTTTTCATTTACTAAAGTACAATTGGTGCTTGTCTGTTTCAAGTCTGGTCTAGTCTCTAAAGTCAACTTACGGGAACAAAAATAATGTTTTTGAAACATCACCAAAAAGAGAGTCCCTTAACTGCATAGGGGCCCTAGTTCTGTATGTCCGGGCACGCCGGACACTACGTCAGATCAAACGTACAGTCCACCCCAGCGAAGTTTCGACACATCTTCCGAGCGTTCACTGCATCACAAAAGGCTTTCGCCTCCACTGAAGTCCAAGAAATTGGAAGTTTACTGAGTTAAAAGGCTTATCTATAAACCGCTGAAACTACTAATCGATATATAACATCACAGCTAGGAGCAGATAGAACACATTTCATTATTATTATTTAATTAAAAGCAGAAACGATGTCAGTCACTGTACAATCTGGGGCCGAGCTAATGGGCCTGTATCCATGCCCCCCGCTGATAGATTTATATTGTTATAAAATTTTGTAAATTAAAGAACCTAAACCTAAGTTCCCGACTGTGCAAGGAATAATTGTTCGCACTAACAAGGATTTCATATGAAGAAAGCATGTATAGTGGTGTGGTGTGTTCCAAAACACTCCTGGAGAGGAATAGGCTCGAAGTATATCTATCTGAAAATTCACCCTCGACTAAGGTTCAGAATGACTGTCATATAACCGACACTGCAATAGTAATATTCCGAAACGTTCCAGCCACGCAAGGCCCTTGGTGGATGAAACCTAGAACGTGTCCTATTTTTACCTTTTTTATAGATCCCTGGGAGTTCATTCCACCTTCTTAAAGTATCCCACTGCTATAATTAATGCTTCCTAACATCCCAGCTAGGAACAAGCTATCCACTCCACATTAGACGTTCCCGACACAAATCTCCAACAGTTCGGAGAGAGGGCCATCCTTCCAGGCGCAAACTCATTGGGAAGTGAGGGAGACCAGTCAATAGTTTGAAAAGGGACAAAGTAGGAGAAGATGCAAACAAGAATTTTGGAGTTCGCTAAAGAAAAATACGAATTTTGGGGCACTGAAAGACCGAGAAAAGGCTATCTACTCAACTGAGTGCTACCCGAGTTTTCAAACCCTCGAGCAGGATTCTGTTATCTTATAAGGTCTGCTTCTAGTCTTACAACTGGAAGGGACAAATCATAAGAAGTACATAAAAGTTGACAGACTGGCAATAGACCTGTGTCCTAGATTTATTTGTTTGCAACCGGTGCCAGTAGTGCTTGGTCGGTCCTATCCGGTTGTGCAATCGGTCAGTGCCCGGGAAAACCAAACCCCTAAGACTGTAAAACAGAACAATCTCCATGCACTATAGGAGCAGGTGGTTTTATGGCACTTGCGGCATTCGGCCCAAGTGCCATTTACCAATCGCTTTTCCGTCGGTCTGTCGGTCCGCTTCCAAATGAGCTGGGACGTTGGATATAGTCAGGCGTGCACATGACCAGACTGGTTTAGATATTGTCACTTCCCGGATTCGACCATCCAGGGGGGGGGGGCCTTCCCGAATACGGAATCTTATGTAACTCTCGAACGAGTGACGCGATCCGGATGAAACTTGATAGCTGAAAGAGCACAAGTTCCAGATATCTCATGTCAAGTCTGGACTGGATCCGGTAACTGTCGGGGGTTGAGTTGTGGTCCAACCAAGAAGCCTATGGAACGATTAGGCTTTGTTGACGGGGATGGAACATGGCGGAATGGAAGGTCGTTTCACTGGGAGAGCAGTTGACAGACTGGTTCTATGGCTGCGCACTAGATTTGTTGTTGGTTTTGGGATCCCAAAACGTAAGTGGAGGGATACACAGAAAAGTTTTCCGTCTGTCAGTCCGTCTGTAAGCACGATAACTCTCGAAGGGAACGAGATATTTTGTTTAAACTTGATGTGAAGGTTCTGTGGGTCAAAGGGCAGGTCAATTTTGTAGATGAGCTCCGTAGCTCCATATTTGGGGTAGGAGTTCAAATTGAGGGGCCAACAAAATGTTTTTTTAAAAGCTAATGAGATAGTCGATTTAGGGGTAAGCAAATCCAAATATGATAATTATTTTCTCACCGGATAATTAGTTCACCCGGAATCCGGCCAAAACCGGAAGATTTGTTAACAGTGAAAGTTTTACTTGAAGTTGATTAGAGGTTCGATACAGGGATGAGGAGACATGCTGAATCCGTATATGCAAATTTCCCCCCCCCCGGACACAGTGTTAAGGAGACATGCTGAATTGAATACATATATACAAATTATTTTCTCCCCAAACGTTCAGTTCGCTCAGTTTCCGGCCAAAACCGGAAATTTGTTAAAAGTAAAGGTTTTACTTCGAGTTTATTAGAGGGTTTGATACAGGAGTAAGGATACATGCTGAACCAGTAATATACAAATCCGGCCAAAACCGGAACATTTGTTGAAAGTTAAAGTTCCATCTAAAGTTGATTAGAGGTCGATGTAGGGGTAAAGAGACATCCTGAATCCGTGTACTAAAACTATTTTGTCGCAGGACAAATAGTTCGCCCGGAATCCGACCAAAACCGGAACATTCGCTAAAAGTGACAGTTTAGTCTGAAGTTGAGCTGTTTGGCCGTAATTTTTCAAGAAAACACCACTACGGTGTGCTGATTATTGATAAAAATACTAAAATGTTCAAGCAGTCTGACGAAGACCAGACTTCTAAATGCCCCGATTGTCTGGACAAAATAGTCCTAACGATATTAAAAGTTCTGGGATCCCATCGAAACCTTTGGTCTTGTTTCCGGTTGTTTCCTTTTATCCGGTTGTTTGCTCGGTCGGTGCTCGTAACCCTTCAGACTACAAAAAAGAACAACTTCCATGCAATAGGAGCCTATGGAACGGTTAGGCTACAGCGATGGGGGCAGAACACGGGGGACTGAAATGTCGTAAGCCTGAAATGTACCAGGCCCGAACTGCATGGGTCCGGGCACTGTAGTTGGAGCGGGTCCCGGAAATCTTACCTCGTGCTTAGATGTTGGTATGAGAATGGAGCTTTGCGGACAGGACGAACATAAGCTCCAGATGTACCATTACAGATCCACACTGAGTTCGGAGAATCCGGAGTTGAAGGGGGGGATGTAAGACTTGGTGGGCGGGACATGCCATAGTGCCTAGATATGCTAAATGCGCATCGGGACCAGCCACAGCTGGCGTGTCGGAGGGGGGGGGCAGAGGAGCCATCCAACCATGATAGTGAGAACCTTAGATACACATTAGAGCCACCCTTGCAAAGTGTAATATGAGCTTTTAGCTCTTGTCAAAATTCTGGCAATTATTTTTTCTCTAATATGAATGAATGATCCATCCCATAATGTATAAAAAAAAAAGGTTATTTCACAAATGAGGACTATACTGATCGACCGTGAAGCTTAAAGGTAAACAACCGGAAGTTACAAAATAATGCGAGGACAAGTTTTCCGGTGTAAACACTGGGGCAGGAAGTGACAAACTGCGGACAACAGGGATGTGAGACTACATCCCCTGAACTCGCTAGTTCACTGAAAGAAGGCGGAATACTCAATTCAATGCACATTCGGGTTCAGCAGCCTTACAGATATAGTATTGTCTTGGTAAGGGTTCAACAAGTAGGGGAATTTTCAGTGAGCGTTATTGGCTATACAAGCGCATGTACAGTAGAGGTGTGCTTATGTGAACGTTTGTTGACTTCGGATTTGGCCATTTCAATGCACTTGCTGTGAATAAAGTCAACTATGAGTTAACCAAAGTAGGTAATTGAGGGCCCCTGAAAACACCTGAATAGGTATTTCGAATGTTCGTTCTACCATTCAGCACAAAACTGGACTGTTCACATTTAAGTGACTGTTCAAATTAACATACCTCTACTATAGGGTAGTAGAGCTACTTACCACTGAGAAGTTGAGAACTCCAAAGCTCATTTTACGATTAACTACAAAACTAGATAATAATGCCTTACAAAAATTACCATATCGAAACAAACTAACGACTGTCGGTCGAGTAGACTAGCTAAAGTCGAAGCCACACAAAATGCGTTCCTTCTCTCTATTATTGCATGTAACCCTACCTCTACGGCGAAAGGAATGATGTCACGGAGACAAGTGGAAGCAGTTGTATTGATTCAACAGAGATCGATGCTGGTGACAGTAAGATCACGCTATGGATCCCCGAGTGTCTCTCGCAACGGACGACATCTGCCAAGACGAGACAATGGGAGTTTGTAGGTTGATCCCCTCCCTACGGGACGTTTGACCGTTAAAGCACACCTCACACTAGAAATGATTTTTCACTATGAAACTGCTCAGATTTATTGTTTTTCGAAATACCATTACTTTCCACGTGAAATTAGCGATTTTCTTGTTAGCGCTTGTCAACTACCTTCCCGCTTTGGCTGCAAAATATTTTAAAACTTAACGCGCCATCAAAACAGAAGATAGACACGATGACCTAGCATGTCTTCAAAAATGAAAAACAGAACTTTTAAGCTTCTCACGTCATTATGTGTGAAAGAGTCGGCGGACCATAAAGATTTCGGCGAAGTTTACGTTGCATGACTGGCAAAACTCGGCTCGGCCTAAAAAGCACTAAAAAGTCGTAGGCACAAAACAAAACAGTCCGGGGATTTCAGAAGTTTGTAATTCCATAAGGGAATTAGGGACAATATAAAAGGCAGTATAAGCAAGAGGGCTCCTTTGAATTCCACTATTTTAGCATTGTATTTTCTAGATTCAAGTAAGTATATATGAAACCTGTCAAGTGTAGATGCGTCCTTTAAACTAGCACTGACATGACATTAGGTGAAAACTTCATGCTATATTCTACACTGGCAACAAGGCAAAAGGTTTCCCTTGGATCTAGCTTGGATCTTGAAAATGCTCGAAAAATTTGTTTCACCGGGGAAAGAAACGCTGTTGCCTGCATGCATTATTAAAACACATATAGACTTCAGGTGCCGATCGCTGACAACAAAGACCGCGACATTATGGAGAATATGTTCCATCCGCTAATTAGCCTCTTAGTAAATTTGCTGGGTCAATTCTGCCGTTACCCGAAATTTCCGGTTTTATGAATTTCGGCAGAAGTTCCATCCCATCCGAAAAATAACGCAGCATACGAGTTGAAAAAATTTCATTAGGCGGCTTCCGAAAATCAGACAATTGACAATCAGATTAGCTTCTGAGACGGTTGCAATGGCCTCGGGCTTTGTGTGGTCATGCCATATGAATTACTTATTATACTACAGTGTCTGAGATAAAGTGTATACTGATTTGACCTAACCAGGGAAGACCTTTTGTTCGAGTATGTGAGCACAATAGTTGCGTTTTTTATCTCAATTCTCCTATTTCGCGTTTCTTGACTATTGAGATGAAGCCAATTCTCCTTTTTTTGCGTTTTTGTCAGAATCGAGAACACGGGACAGCTTCGCGGTTCTGCCGAATCAAGAAGTTGCTCCGATAGTCAATTCCCGTTCTCCTCCCTGATTGGTCAACAAAGGTTCAGTCCGTATAAGCAAGTATATTTGTATAAAGTATATTTCTAAAAGTCGAGAACGGAGAAGTGAGAATATCAAAAAAAGTAATTTGCACGAGAATTGAGAAGCGAGAACTAATGAGAGGACGGAAAGCCATACGCTACATACATGAGGATTTAATTTCCTGTTCATGACAACGAATTCCCGCGCGTTCCGTTCTACAGATCTATGAAAGTCTTGTGCAGCACGAGGAAAAGAGAACGAAAGGAGCTTCATGATGAATGGACACAGGCATATTCCCGAGCATGCAGCGTGTCAGCTGCTAATCGGACATCGGGACTGGAATTTCGCTCTGATCCCCTTCCGTATTAAGCCAATACGAAAGCAACGAATTCTCATAATCGTGGGAGCTGGTGTGTCTGACTGTAGGATTGTGTCTGGTGGCGTTTCGGATTCGGTTCTAGTGTGGCAGTTGCGTTTATGAGTGCTAGGGAGGTGAGGTTTTCAGACTTATTTTTGAGTCTGTTCTTCTTTTTTTTTAGGTTAAAGGACTCGTTTACTTACATTAATGCTTACTCTACGTCACTAATCGTTCTAGTCATTCTCATTTCCAAGATTTACAACCTCCTCTGTCATTTTCATCCACCCCAATCTCATCACGCTGGTTTGGCATTTTCGTGTCTCTTTTCGAGGAACAGAAACACCAGTTGTGGAACTTTTTCGTGTTTCTCATCAAAACCAGGGAGCCAAGCGAGACTGAAAACGGCCAAAACGGGTTTTTAGTCTTTGAGAAACCCCAGCAGAGTTTTAAAGGAGTCAGATATGTTAGTTAGAACATGGGATACAAACTGTACCTGCAGTGACTTCTGCTTTAAGGTATTATTCACGCATCGCGGCTAAAAATCCCTCTTGTTACGGGCAACGGAGCCTTGAACGGACGATTTTTTTTTTAATTATTTTTTTTTGGTGCAACTTGTTAATATACAAACTGCGCAGTCGGGAAGGCAGATGAACTCGCCGTCTCCTCAAACTTGGTCCAGAGAAGAACAGAACGAAAAACTTACCAATCGCTCCCGGTCTATACGGCTTCCGAAGAGCGTGTATGGAGCATAGATCATTCCACTGAACCGATCTTCTTGACTACCACCAACTCCATATTGACTGCCATTGGACTAATTAACTCGCCGGAAGCTCAACGGCTACTGAACCGTTAAGTCTGCTAATCACTGTAAATATAACCGTCGCCAACCTGCGGCAGGCGCATGCTCAGGAAGAATTAAACATTTGAACTGTAAACTTGAGCCCCGAAACTCAACGGAAACTGAACCGTTGAGTTTAATTCTCGGCCTAATATAGAGCTTGTTCCACCCTTCTAACAACAGTAACTATTAGTTACAATTTCCGTTCCAACCTCACGAAAAGTTACTACACAGTTCCAACCTTCTCGAAATAGTAACTAACAGTAACTATTTGCTTACCATGCTTGGGAGCGTAGTAAGCGTCGTAACGAAGGATCCCTGTGACGTGATTGGCAGGATCACCCCGTGGAGAAGCCGTGGAGTAACGTTTTACCGAAAATTTAAATAGCGTTCCAGCTCACGCAAAATAGCCAAAATGCGCGTCATGCGTAGAAACTACGGTAAGTAGGGTGGAACACGCTCATAACCGTCGCGGACTAGAGACAGAAATATTCTACCAGGTAGATAATAAGCGTTAGATGACCAAAGCGAATTTGAGCCTGATGGGAACTTCCGGGAAGTTCTGCCCTACCGTGAAGGTTTCGAAAGGGTGCATACAATGTAAGGAATTATGGAAAACTTCGCTGAATCGCAAAAAGATTTTACTTAAAGTATGTGTTGGTACCTGACAGGTTGTATATGCAATTCAGAAATTAAAATAATGTAACGAAAACAAATTTCTAAAACTTGGTTTTGTTACAGATGTTGTGAAATTTCACTGCGTAGAGTCGAGCGTTCCCTGCGATAGGGCGGCACTTCATTTGAGACTGATTCTTCGCGGTAAAGACAAGTAAAACAAGACCAAAGGTTTCGATGGGACCAAAAATTTAATATTTGATCCAGAGAACTAGGTCTTGTCTTCGCCAGATCCAGTCTTCGCCAGGCTAACCATCTGAGAAAACCAAGTTCAGATATACCTCTATAAGCCATATCTATTTTGACGATACTGACCGAAACTTCATGCTTTACTTCTGCCAAATTTCCGGTTTCGGCCGAATTCCAAGCGAACTACTTGTCCAGCAAAAAAAAGAAAGTTCAGAAACGAATTCAGCGTATCTCCTTATCCCTATAAAGAACATCTGATCAACTTCAAATAAAACATAAACTTATAAAAAAAAATCCGGTTTTAACCGGATTCCGGACGAACTATAAGTCCATGTAAAAACTGATTGTCATACACAGATTCAGCGTCTCTTCTTCTGTCATCTAATCAACTTCAAATAAAACTTTGCTTGTTTCAAATTTTCCGGTTTTGGCCGGATTCCAGGCGAAATACTTGTCCGGCGAGAAAATGGTTTTCACCATCGTGTTCAGCATGTCTTCTTACCCCCAAATCGAACATCTAATCAACTTCGAATAAAACTTTTACTTTCAACAAACTTACCGGTTTTGGCCGGATTCCGGACGAACACTGTTTTCACCATCGTGTTCAGCATATCTTCTTACCCCATAATCCACTATCAAATTAGCTGTTAAAAAATAGTTAGTTTGCCCCTTAATTTAAACCCCCTCCCCCACCCCTAAATATAGGGCTACAGAACCCATCTAGGAACTTGACCTTACTCTTGACCCAACGAATCCTCACACCAAGTTTCATGAAAATATCTCATTCCCTTCGAGAGTTACAGAGCGTACAGACGGACGGACAGACGGACGGACGGACGGATGGACAGACGGACGGATGGACAGACGGACGGATGGACAGACGGACGGACAACTTTTAAGATGTCATAGGTATCCTTCACTTACGTTTTGGGATCCCAAAAAACACACTCAAGAATGAATTTGTCGCCTCAAATCGTTCTCAAATAAAGCACAGCCTTATCGCATCGAACGTTCGACTCTACTCTTTGTTCCCTGTTTGTAAAGTATTTTAACGGTTCCGAATTTCCAATTTTAAGAAGATTTATTATGTTCGGTATGTTTGTTACCGTATTTTACTTTAAGCTGTAACATATTTGTGGCTATGTGACCATGTCTGACTAATTCACCACTATTTTTGTAAAAAGATAATTAAACGAATTATTATTATTCCGCAGTGAAAAGTCCAAAACCAAACCCAATATTCAGAAATGTCTCTTTGTTATATTCTTTCAGTCCAAGGGATTACAGATGCAACCTGTCAGTGGCACCCTCTATGCCACGAGAACCAAATACTTCCTAACATCTACGAACTCGAAAGGAAATCGATGGCTTGGTACATTTATTTTCCGGTAGCACTTAATCCAGCATAAATATGTAATGAAATAGCAATTTCAAAGTCCCTTTACCCTTCGCGTTATTTCCTCAACCATTTTCTCCCTTGGGACTTCCGCCTCCTCTCTCGTTTCTATACTACGGATTTTAACAACCCCTTTTTCTATCTCTGATTCGCCTATTACAATAGCAAGGGGTATACCGTTGGTTTCGCAATACTGCAGCTGAACGAGCAGTTTTGGGTTTGCCTTGTAGACGATCTCAGCCTTGAAGAAGAGAAAGAGGTTAGAACAAAGGTTAAAGGCGGTCTCAAAAATAAAAATAAAATACGCTGTTTCTGCTTGAATTTAACTTGAAGTAATGAATTTGGCCCCACCCCACAGGCTGACTAATCTTGGTAGCGTCGAGTGGTGGGGAAGTCTTTCGCTTAATGGTTCGATTTAACTTACTATTTTAATCCTTCGGCTCACAAAATATCGAAGGTATTCCAATTGGTTTGGCTTGGCTCCACTCTAAGTGTCGTCTCTATCTCGTCTCTACACCGCCTACTTCAAATGCGCTGTCCGCTACCACTGTCTCCTTTGGTTTTGCACACATCTGTTAAAGGCGGATATTCCAAAACCTCAGCATACAGGATGCTTCACCGAAGTCTATGTTTCCAAGGGGAAATGGGAATTCTTTTACGCATATTACATTTTCCGAAGAATAAAATCACTTCTGATTTCTTATCGATAATTAATTAGACCAACCAAATGTCACAAACTTTAATCTCTATTTCCTGACACTTGTACCGTTTCCGTCCAGCAAAAACATAGCAATGTCTTGGGGAAGTTGCTGTTTTGCAACTTTTCCCTGGACTGTGCGTGATGTTTAATAGTCTGTTGTTGTTAATTTGCTCTTTGTTGTTGTTCGTAGATTCATATGGCCCTTCAGAAAATAAATAAATAAAAATAAATAAATAAATAGCAATGTTATGGATCAAACTGGGACTGACGTGGCTGCGCCGTGAGGATAAAACCATTTGGAGCAATAAGTACAAGTGAAGAAACCGAAGCCACTTTTGATGCACTCATCCAATCAATATTCCAGTTCAACATCCAGAATTCCTTGAACAATCTGTAAGCCGGAAGAATCTACAACGGTCAGTGTTTTAGACAAACTGTGTGGAGGATAATGGCCTATTTCGTGCATTCTGCTGTTATCAACAGAACCAAAGTCTCATGGCAGAATGGGTAGTCTCCCTCATCTTTAAGATCTTGGAGTGGAACAAATCCGCGAAGGGGCCATTTACACATATTTTAGTTAGGTGTATCTTACCCCTTGTGAGTAAAGGGTTTAGGCCCTTAGCCACTTACGTAGGATGTGAATGTTGGGGTGTTTCGGTGTCTATGTCACTCTGTGGGAGGAAAACGTTGCTGATTACAAGATGTAAAGTGCTGAGCGGGTTAGGCAGAAACAGCGTATTCTGAGGCCCTCTTTGAACAAAATTTACGTTACGCTGTCACACATAGAGGGCAACGCGCACAGCTTCATATGAAACAAACAACTTAGTACTATCTTGCTCCCAAAAACACTCTTATCTGTATATTTTATTATCGATGATAAGCTCAAACTTCAAGGATCAGATAGCACTCTGCTTCAATACAGTTTGACACCATACGACGTAAATACGTGAAAGACAAACTACATTGTAAAAAGTTCATCCGAGTAAGGATTAAAGTTAACTGCAATATTTACTACTGGAATTAATCTTATCTCTACTGGGATATGATTAATCCGAATTAGGGATAATCTTATCTCAGTAGAGAGTCAGTAGAGAGTGGGCCATATAACGTCTGTGCTAAAGAGAGGTAAATCTGCAGATATTTGTGAATCTTATATGCCAATCACAGTTGCTTGTAATGTGAGCAAAGTGTTCGAGTATGTAATATTGCCCATCACCACTGTTGAAGATTGTGGTGCAAATCGGTTTCCCGAAGGGCCTGGGTTGTCAACATGCACATCGAATCCTGTCTAAGATCCTTGTTGACGCGCAATCTAAGAATGATTCAGTGTTCCTTTGTACAGCTGATATTTCGAAGGCTTTCGATTCTGTGAACCATTATCAAGCAGTTGCTTCTTTGATTAAAGCGGGAATTAATAAAAGTATTTGTGCGACGTTACTTTATTGGTACCGCAATTCTGTTGTTTTTGCTAAATGGGATTCGAGGCTGAGTGCTCCGATTCATATAAAAAGTGGGGTCCGCCAAGGGAGCGTGCTATCGCCCAGTATATTTAAGTCGGCAATCGCTGGTGTTCTTGATGGCCTATAACGTATCTCGCGTACGCTGACGATGTGTTGCTGATTAGTAGAACACGCGAAGCTCTTCAATCGAATCTTGATAGGCTCCTGCACGGTTTTTCTAGTATTGGTCTGCGAATTAATAGTTCGAAGTGTGAATTTTTTGCGTTTAATTGCAGTTACCCAGTTTCTGTTTCTATCGGTACTTCTGCTATTTCTTGCGTTGATTCATTTATGTATATGGGAGCACGGTTCGCTTGTACGTTACGTCAGACAAGAGAGGCAATATGTTGTCAAATAGTGGAAAGTTTCCGGTCTAGTTATGGTTCGATTGTACCAAATCGGGGTAGATTTTGCCGAAAAGATCTTGGGAAGATCTTCTCGTCTTGTGTCGCGCCCCATGTTACTTGTTTGTCGGGAGTACTCCTCCTCCTCACAGGAAGAGATGTGTCGCGTCTTAGAAAAAATTACTTTAAGTTTTGCAAATATTTCCTTTATCTTCCTTCTAGGCATAGTAATTCAAAAATAGTTCAGAATTTCCATGTCCGCGATCCTTTCCGTCATTTAGATAGTATTGAGCTCCGTGCTAAGCGTAAATCAGCATTGCGTAAGTCGCGCCTTGTGCCTCTTTTTTGTGAATAGTGTTTTAAGTGAACTCTAGTGTCTTACTTTCTTTTTTCTTATATACTCCACTTCTTCCTTTGTGTTTTTATAGTGGGTTTGTAATTAAAAAAAAAAAAAAAAAATCAGCTTTCTGTGAGGAAGTTTTCAAATCTAGGACTGGACAAAAAATCAGAGAGCCGTTTAGTCTTCAGACTTTCTTCGAAAACCAAGGAAATGATCTCTAATATTTCTCTGGGTGCCAAAGATCAGATTAAGTTCTACCTGACGGAAGGTCAGGGAGCTTGCACAGTCAAAATACCCCATTCTGCGGACAGCTGTCCAAATGTCAGAATATGATCCAAGGCACGTTTACAATGCTTCAGTGCTTAGACATTGGTGTGAATTGACATTTGGTTAAACTGCGTAATAGGCTTTAGTTTCATGGCTGGGATTATCCAATTTTATAAGTAGCTCATGGCTTAGTTACTGTTACATCCTGGAATCCTTATATTGAAATCCTATTTCAAATTTTCCAAATTTCTCCTTGGGTTCCCGATTTCTTTTAGTAATTCGCAGTTAATTTTTTATTTTAAAGTAAAAGACCCAGTTTTAATTTTGAAGAAAAAGCCGACAAACTTTTATAAAAAAGCATCGGAAGCCCTCATAACCCACAACCTGTACCCATTCTTTAACAAGTGATTTATGTGATACGTAAGTAATTGTAAGTTATTTGCTGAAATAATGTGTACTTTTTATAGTATTTCACAGTATTTTACTGAAAGGATTATAGTTGATTTAGGAATGGTTTTGTTTTATAATTTATATATTGTACTCCTCAGTACTGAGGGAAACAAATGAAAATAAATAAATAAATATTTTGTTTGTACCTACCAGTCGGCGAACATGATCAAAGAAATTGGCACACGCAAGTCCACGAATTTGATTAAAGAGAGGGGTACAGCCGAGGCCAAAACCAGGAATGGGTGCAACTCCGAATGAATCCGTCTTTTTCTGCCGAGGGCTCTAACTGCATCCTATTTCTACCTTCTAAATAAAGGGATAGTCACATCGGATTTAAGCCTGATTCCCGATACGGACTAAGGTTCATCCATCTGTGCTTGCGCAAAAAAACGCCGAACCGCCACCCCACCCGTAGCAGACGAAAGGATTACCTTGACTTTGGCTTTCCTCAACTCCGTTACGATCTTCATTCTTTCTTCAAGCAAGTTCTTCTGAGCGGAAATAACCAACACGTCGGTTTCTGTGGTTCGTAGTTTTGTTGCTGCCTTGGCATGCTGTGACTCAATGAAGGCAAATAACCGTTCAACGCCAATGCTCACGCCAACGCAGGGTACAGGACGGCCTAAGACGATAGAATTTTGTGAATGACCAGAGGTGCGTGATTCTGCGGAGCAGTTCTTCCAAGCCAAAAGTCCACATTTCGAGAGGTAAAGTAAGGTAGGCTACATTAAATAAGAAAATGTGGACCTCACGAAGACGTGATATGGACACCTGCTTCACAATCCGAAATTAATGGTAAAAATGATATACAGTGCGAATTTCTTTTCGTGTTTCTTTTCTCTGTTTTCCTTACTGGAGGGCAAATGCCACAGCGGAAGCATAGCATCCAGGAATCTATTTAGCCCTAATGCCTGCAAAACTACGACATTACAGCAAGGTAGGGTCGTTTATTCAATAATTTATTACTGACTTACAGAAAAAATTGTTAAGTAGCTCCCTCAAACTGATGGTGGACTGATAGGCTATAGCTTTATTATTATAATTGTTATCTAATTCAGTAGGCAGTCGGAGGTTCCTCCGAGTTCCAGTCTTACCTTACACAGAATTGTATGGATTTTTTATCTTTACTTCTAGGGGAGCTCGAGAAGGCTACTGGAGAAAACCCTTGCGGTACAAAAGATAACAAAAATCGTATGGCAAAACTATAACGTACTTCTCAGCTTCTACATACCTTTAGGGTCGAACATTCCAACGAGGTTGTCATATCGCCCACCTCCTGCCACGCTACCAACCCCGACATGCTCACCATTCTCCTCTACCGTCCCTGCAAGGAATGGAATTACATAAGTTATATATCCAGATTATATAGGGAACCGATATTCCGCGGCTGGACTAGGGAAGGGGGTGAATGAGATGCTTATCTCATGGTAGTCTCTGTAGAAGCTTCCAGGAAAGAGGGCGGTTCCTCCGGTCTCTCTCGGATGGCAGTTTGTGTAACGACACAGGTCGTGCTTCCCGGAGATTTCTTCGATTCCATGAGCAGAAACCACATGCCATGACGATTCACAAGGCACTTCGCATACTCGCTATCATCGTGAGCTGGCTTCGGCTCAAGAGGATAGGAGGATTGTAAGACAGCAAGACTGCGACAGCAATAATAAGACAGCGAATCTTTGTTGATAAGGATTATTGTCCATGTATCATGAGTTTAATCGAGCATTCGTGAAGTAGACTGTTACTCATGAACCTCAGTAGGGGTGTGTAAGTTTGAATAGTTACTCAACTTTACACAGTGCAGTCTTTTGCTAAACGAAAATTCTGAATTTAACGGAACTAAACGAATTCTGAATTTAAATTGACATGCTTTGTAACTATGTTCGTTATTGGATTGTATTTTAAAATTGTAACATATATGTGATTATTTATGATTATGTTGACCACGTATGACGATCCACCACTACTTTTGTAAAAAGATAAGATGGAATTAAACGAATTTGAATTGAATTTGAAAAACGCAATACGTGCACTCAGAAGTTTACTGATAGTATTTGAATCATAAGAACTGAGACTAAATATTTTATCTACCATCTGGCCTTGCACTAGAGATTTTTGTATTTATTTATTTTATTTCTGTCCGCCAAAATCGGCGAGTACATGACAAATAAAAAAAAAACAGGAATATTCAAACACTTCCAACAATAATTAGCCTACGCATATTCATATGTATCGACAACAAACCTCATAAGAAAACACTATAATCCTAAATATTTCATAACGATGACAACTATTTCAATATAACGGACTCTTTTCTCTTGCAAGCTCCTCGTTTTCCGCTAGATGACAGCAGCTAAGTGTGATAATATTCTGCGCACTTTACTTTGCCCGATAGGACAAATGTAAAACATAGCAAAGTGGACTTTCATGAATAACGCACTTCATTTATCTGACTCAGAAAAGGCGCCCTCCAGCACCATACCAGTCGGTTGACGCAAGTGACACAAATTAAGGATATAGCCTACAAGGGCGAAATTCCGGGCGAACCTATTTACTTCCACCAAAGCTAACGGGCCCTTTGCATTAACCCCCCCACCACCACCACTACCACCACTCCAGCCCCGAGTTAAAACACCAGAGAAAACCGCGCCACAATGGCAATACTGTTAGACTGTGTGCACCACCACATACAGTTTGGGAGTGGCTAGTTTGGTTGGACTAGAGGACTTAGAAGCTTCGCACAGCACTCCAAAGCAAAGGCCCATTATTTCCCGCTGACTGTTTAGGGTTATTCGGCACTGAACGGCTGCTTTTTTTATTGCAAGACATAATACTCTTTTCCTGGAGGCTCATTTCGTGTTGTCCACTGTCAAAAACAAGCAAATTTTATTTCTGTCCGGAGCAGAGCGAACGAGTAAACCTACAAAGCGAGAAAACGACCGCCGCGCCCTCATGTTGTGAAAGCCCTTGTGAACGAACTAGGTAAACGCAAAATCCATGTTACACAAGGTTGCCATTTAAAAAAAAAAAAAAATATATATGCCTGCACCGTCTAGCTACGCTTGAGTGTTCCAGTGTACAAAGCCGATATCGGTCACATGCAGGGTTCCCGGGTGGACAAAATACCTGCCGGTTAATAAAGCAAGTGGCATGGATAAAATCAAATAACTGGCTAAAATCAAATTTCTGACTGCTACTATGTGATTTTGGTAGCACTCCGCTATTCTAAGACTGTCATACTTCTTTCAGGTATTAAAGAAACCTAGAAGAACTCAAACAAGCTTAATTAACTGATCCCAGCGATCTCGTATATAGAGTACTTCTTAATTCGAAAATAATCTGTAAAACTTTTTTGTTGCAATTCTCAAAGAAAAAATTGCCTCATTGCACTGTTATCACTGAAACGAACTCAGCTTCGCTAAAACGAAATCAACCCTGGTTGAAAAATAGTCTGAAAACAACGAAGAAACAACAGTAAAGTGTGCGATTTGATTTTAGCCTTTTTTAGCCGGCAAAAATTGTTTTTTATTAATACAAGCCGATTAAAACCGCCGGTATGGTAAAAAACAATTTTAGCCGGCAAAAACGGAACCCTGGTCACATGGGGTTCCAAATCTAGCGGGGTTTTCTATTCACCGCTCTGAGCTAACGAGGCCCCTACAGGCTAAGAACCAAATTTTTACCAAACCAAATTCCAAAGACAAAGGGTAGAACGTTAAAGGTACAAAACCCTCCCAGCGGCTTCTAGAAGATCATTAAATTTCACGACCAACGCAACATATGACACAGAGGGACTAATGTCACTCACCTTTTAAGACAGCCTCATAAATCACACCGGTGTAGTAGTCTAAGCCTCTTGCAAGGCTCAGGTCAAACAGGACGTTCTGCGATACGTCAAGGCAATCACAGTAATGGAGGAGGGTCCTCATTTCCTCCAGTCCCTGCTTGGCGCTCTGAAAAAGCAGTAGGATCAATGGCATATCTCACAAGTGCGCTCCCTGCATCCCCCCATAATCTTAGACCGTCAGCCAAGTCGTTCGAAAGGCAGCAAACATAACTGGCTTTTGCCTCGGCTAGTAAAACCCTTAAAGTTTAACCGAAAAGGGCTAGGATAGGACAATCTAGTTACCCATCACTTATTCAATTAAACTGGCTTGAAGAACCGCTGAAAATGAGTTATTTCCTTGTTCCGCTATTCACAAATAATCGATTTTCAAATAGTGGAATTTTCGTGTGATTTATGGTGCCTCTATGCGCTTGTAATTTTTTTGTATGCCTTACGAGAAAGATTTATCATTTTTTTTTTGTTCAGGCACTAAGCAATCTTCACCAATCTCATCACTGCCCACTTAAAAGCCGCATTTGTGTTGAGATTAAAATTTCCCGAGTCATGGTAGAATTTACGCTGTTGGGAGGGCCGGAGATATTCTGAGCCTCATAACTAGAGCAGATAGTGGAAAAACAAAAAATCTCTTTGCAGAATCCAAATAATTCAGTGTATCCAATTAAATGACACACAAATAAGTTGGCTTTTCAGTTAAACTTTAATAACTTTCTATTAGCTTCAAGAACGATGGTGGACAATGCAGTAGCATGGGTCAGGTATCCTCTAAGGACGGTTGCGGGACTTCACTCTCACGTAGCCGTAATCCCGAACGTGAGCCTAACGTGTCCCAATAAATCCTAACAGTCGAATATCCCCCCAAAAACATCTCATCAAAACAGATCAAACGTGACACTCCATACTTATCTTTGTAAATACCAATAGATTACATCCCAAGGCCAAGCCGGTCGAAACCTTACCACATGTACTCGCGTGTCGGCAGGAACACTAAATCGAAACAAAACAACATACCTTGGACTTGATAAGCTCCTCATTTTCTAATAGCTTGTCGACTAGATCCTTTCCTCCATTGAGTTTCACAAATTCTCCTATTTTATCTGCTACTTCACCGGAAATGCCTTTCTGTTCAACAATTTCATGTCGCACTTCTTCCCAGGGGCTCTGAAATAAGAAATGTAAGAAACAACCCCCAATCAAATTTGTGAACCCTTCCTCCTAAACAATCCCTCTCTTAGTCCCCCCCCCCTCACCACATTCACATATAAAATGTAAAAGATTATCATCAATTTCACCACACACAAGGCAGAAGTAAGGGCCATCACGTATTCTTTTTTTCCCTGGATACTTCCCCTTTTCCCCCAGCGGAAGTGCGTTCCCCCTTATACAAACTAGAGCCTCTAAACTTTTCCCACCCAACCCAGTCCTGAAATATGGTTCCTGCCCCCATCCCTCCTTAGTTTCTGCATAAACTTTCAGAACATCCCCAAAAGCAAAAGGACTTATTACCGAAATCCGGGCACAGACTTGAGGAACTAAGGGCCTTTTAGCCTTGGTGGATTCTGCTCTCCATGTGCTTTAGTTTATGATGTAGTTTAAGTCGGCAATGGAGAGCCCAGCTTCAGGAAGTGAAAGAGTTACTATACTCTGCAATTGCTCAGTGATGTACTGTTGGGGACATCTGTTTTCTTCCTTCTTTCTTTCTTCTTTTTTTGATTTCTCCTTTACTTAATTACTCCGCCTTGGTGTACATTTGTCCAACATGATGGAAAACAAATCAATAACAATAAAACTCTCTTTTCCCTTCTGCCCTTTTGCTAACATTCAACAAATGTTTCATATAGGCTACTTACTTTATCCAATTTATCTACTGAGGAACAAACTGTTCTGAATTTGTCGGCAGGAACGCCACACACTTCGAAAATACCGTCAAGGATAAGTCTGTGATTCAGTTTAACGGTGAAGTCTTCAAAGCCGAGGGCCGACAGGATTTCAACTACTATAGCTACGCACTCGGAGTCAGGAATCATGGTGTCGTACTGACCAGCAATGTCGAAGTCCTGAAAATTATAATACTTACATTAGGCTACTAGCCTAGGAATATGGCTACTGTTACTAATGAAACTAAAGTAAAACCGCGTTCAATTCACCTACAGTCATTCATATATACTTCATAAGATTGTCTTTCACGAATAATGACGTCATAGCCGAGGATTATTTTCTTTTTGTAGAGCGAATCGAACAACAAGAACAAAAGAGTTACCTTTTACAAAGTTTCTTCGTCTCTACCGAAAATCATAGGCAGCTGGGCCCAACCAGCGCATGACCTTCTACCCTGTCTCCTGGCCGAAGATTGAAAACAAAAATTGTTTTCTTATGTGTTTTGCATTTGTTTGTATTTCTTTCTTTTTTTTTCCTATACTCCGCTTTTCATTCCGCTCGCTCTACCTCGACAGAAATCCCAAAACAAAAGAAAAAGTTCCGTCGGGAGTTAGAAATATTATCCGACGGGTTTAGCGGATAACCTACGACTGTAACTGCATCTTTAAAATAAAAGGCAACATAACTACCGACTTGGCCGAAGCGCGTCAACGAAGGGTTGCTGGTTCGAGTCTCGATGGTACCGATTGTTTGGATTAGGGCGACGCTTAGTGGCGTTTCGCCGTAAGACAAGCCAACAGTCCGCCCAGTTTCAAATTGGTACCTAGAGAAATCCAGGGAAAAGCACGGGAAGCGTCGGATGATTTGCTCCCTACCACGCATCGCACTCCCGGCCGAGAACAGAGTACCAGCAGATCGACACCGGCACTACGCGACCCTTCACCAGTTTGCATGCAAAAGTTTGCTTTTTGTTTGCTTACTACGTAGTGGTTGAATAAAACGGCATCTAGGGCTGGTCAGTAATTAACACTCGTTGATGAATCGAACGCGGCTTAGAACTGTTCACTACGCGACGTGAAAAAAAAACGACGCGGGCCTGAAGCTGCTCATTACGAATTATTTCAGCGTTAGATTGCCGGCGGATTTACGGTTTTTCTTCGCACGCGTAGCACTGGTTGCAAAAAACTGCCAACGCCGAAAAACGGTGCCAGCAATATGCCAGTGAGGATTGGCATAATTCAAGCAGCTGGCTTGTCATCAGGCTGATCGATTATAAGCACTCCTTGCGCTGAAGTTTATGATCCTAAATTTGTTCCGGCTTGAAGAGGTCCCCTGCCAAGACAGGTTTTTCTTCGTCCGCGTTTACTGTTTTTCTTCGTGGCGTAGCGCTGGTTGCAATAAACTGCCGACGCCGAAAAACGATGCCAGCGATAAGTCAGTGACACCATTTTAGCGCCTACTAAAGAAGCAGTGCCGAAGTTGACCGCCGGCAGCGACTGGCATAATTCAATCAGGTGACTTGTCACCAGGCTATTCGATTATAAGCAATCCTTCCGCCCAAGTTTATGATCCTAAGTTTGTTCCCGCCTGAAGAGGGCCCTTGCCAAGGAAAATACTCACCGAGTCCAATTTGACTTTATCCATTATATGAATATACATGGCCAAGACGGGGAGAAAAATCAATGAATCTAATTTCAGCTGAGTAAACCGTTTGACGCCATAACTTAGCTGAATGCCAACGACTATCCTCCACCATCGACAGACTTCGGTTGCTTTGACTGTGAATGTGAACAATGCAACTAACACTACAACCTAGGCAAGGTAATGGTGCTTCTTCATACTTACACATTGAAAAAATTCCCTAAACCTTCCTCTGGTCATTGCAGGATTGTCCCTCCTGTAAACCTTGGAAATCTGGTATCTCTTGAAGTTTGTAATCTTGTTCATGGCTAAAAATCTGGCGAAAGGTACTGTCAGATCATATCTGAGACTGAGGATTTCTCCACCCTGATCTTGGAGATCATAGATTAATTTGGAGTCATCACCGTATTTTCCTGTCAGAACTTCCTGAAAGAGAAAAGCTATGGTTAAGAATAGTATTTTTTTAACGGGAAGACGCAGACCTAAAACTTTGGACACACAGATCAGATATCCCTGCCTGGATTTTAAATCCTCCCCGAATGTCCAGTACTTCTACCCAACAACTTAATTACGAAATAGCTCAAAGCTAGAATAGGTCGTCGAAGCAGCTAACGATATGCGCAATAACCAAAAAAAAAAAAACCCACTAAAACAACAAACAACAAATTGACTTATCTTAGCTTTGTCGGCAGATTAAGATCCCTCATTTCGTTTGCTGGTGACTTTCGGGTGCGGTCACCAGAATTTTTGTTTTTGTTTTTTCGTTCCGTATCTGGTACCAACAAAAGCCTTCTCGGAAAATTAAGCCGATAATTGGCAAAATCCGTGTCGGCTCCTGTCGTTTTTTTTATTTTTTTTGGCGCTGACTGGGAAAAGTCTTGTCGTTAAACGGGAAACACTTTCCGTTTTCTTCTGGATTCCACTTACAACTTATTGGTACATCAGTAAATGTGAAGCGTATGTCAAAACGTAAAACTTTTTTGTGGTGACAGGAAACCTCGCCCTGTAAGTCGGTAAACCTTTAGGTAAAAGCACCGACAAACACTTTCTCGTTCCGTTCCTTGTCGGTAAGTCGACCGCACCGGCAAACTTTTCTTGAATCATTTGTCTGTTTCCACCCACTACCCGTCCTTTTTGGTTGTGCCTTAAAGGATACCTGAATGAAGAGTACCAAGTATCATCCCTATCTGTATGACTTCCGTTAACATTGCCAGCAGAAAACCCAATCCAAATACGAAATAGTGTTTCCAAGCTATGATTTTCGCTCCATTTTGCATCTGTCCTTATTTCAGTACCGAACAATTTTAGAAATGAACAAATGTCTCCAATCAACCCTTCTTCTGGAATATTTTTTAACCGGTTACGCCCAAACGTATATCTAGAAGAAATTTCAATACGATCCGGCCAGCGCTGTACAAGATTTGAATGAATTGCGCTTTTTGTCTTGGAGTCTGCATGTGCAAACCTCCAGAAACGAACATCCCTATTTTGAAAACGTCACGATCAGGAGAAAAATGCTCTCCGTGGCCATGTCTGTAAATACATTCTCCATGGTGTGTTCAAGTATGGTTTCATTGTTCAGGTGTCCTTTAACACCATGCGATCAGAAAAAGCTTTGTCGGCAAATCGGGAACCTTGTTTCGTTTTTTGGACTTTTCGGTGTGGTAAATAAACTCGGTAAGCAATCAATCCGGGATCGACTGTTTCAATCCTTTAATCAGTGACTTGTGGCTTTCAAATTTCCATCATTGGTACTTCCGTCCCCCACTCAACTCCGCAGACAGAAAATTGTACCGGGCCCCGGTCTCAAAATTGCATAACTAGGGCACATCACCTTTGTATTGTCCAAGTGTTATCCCTATCGGAACTGCCCCCACCGTTGTCGATGCGGATAAATAGCAACATCTCTGGGCCCCTGAATGGCACATCTTAGTCGAATCGGAGCACTTTCTAGGGCTCCAAGTTTCACGTCAGTCATTCTGTCCGTTTGGTTTGGTAATGCCTGTAGCCTGTCATGGAACTTCCGTGACCCCTCCCACCCCCTTCAAATTCCCTTCACCGTTGTTCGACGTGGTTCGGACGCATAAGTATTATATTAAGGCATTTGCATCAATCGGATTGCCATTTCGCAGTTTACGCATATCATAGTATCCCGGATTCCTCCTCACCCCATCCCCCACAAATGTTTTGATAATATTTAGGCGGGTCATCTATACTATACGCCTGTCAAGTTTCAACGTCCTAGCTTATGTTCTAGTCTTTGCTTACGAATCAGACGAATTTGTTCAGACCAGCAGGAGTCAGAGACCGACAGCGGAAAGACATTACGATCGCTATATGGCAGCCGAAGGCTACACGCTCCATAAGAAATTCAGGTAAGTTTGCAAGTGAAAAAGACGTTAGTTAAGTAGGTTTTAAGGTTGTGCAGTGCTACTGGTGCAGTTTCTATCACGACTTTTCTGGTTTGCTCGACTTTCGACTGCATGACATGTTTGGGCCTCTGTGGCAACCATTGATGCCAAGGAGCAAATGAAAAATTCACAAACATTCCTGACAAAAAACATCTCAACTGATATATCACAATTGATTATTTTAATGGTTCTATGATGCGTTATGCGAAATGTATCGGAAAATTATCAAATCATGTCGGTAAAATCTGGGCTTGCCCCGCCCCCTCCCCCAAGAAAGCGGGCTAGTTTCGCCACTGAGCCTACCATATACGCAAAACAAAATTTGTACCTTTGTTTGGTTATTATCAAATTGTTTTAAGGTGGGTGAATTGGAACTGTTCTTTGAAGAATAAATGATTGATTTAAATGCCATCAATTTAAAGGCTCATTAGTAGAGCGTAAGAATTCAGAAGCTTTTCGTTGATTTGTCAGGCTTTTTAAAATACACTTCTTATTATTATTGTAAGATCTTTGACCCAGTACCCCAAACTACAAACGATTGTAAACAACCACTTAACAGCGCCTTTGAGTACCATAACTACAACATGGGCTATCTTACCTTCAATTCAAAGACTGGGGTGTCAATCGACGCACCTCCATAGCGCTTGAATACTTCAACTATTTTGCTGAACAAGGTCTCACGAACTGTCATCTGCTGCGGGGTAAAGTCTCTGGTTCCTTTTGCTGTTTTCAAAACAAACTTCTCTTCCTTCTTCCCTCGTTTCTGAGGGCCATTCTCACTAGCATTTCCATTTTTGGCTGGCTTGTCTACCTTTTTGGCTTGGTCTTTTGCTTTCTTCTCCTGTTCAACAGGAATCACAGGCTCTGCAGTTGACTGTAAGATGAATAGTAAATTATAAAGAACTCATGGCATCCTTTTTTCTTCTTCAAGTCCCTCTTTGACAACCTTCGTGGGGAAGGCGAGAGCCAACACAGATACCCCATTTTTTGGTAAACAATATGGAGGTCTCTCATTCACTCTGAAGGTTTTCTCAGCCTTTCACCAACATATTGCGGTATATTGTACAAGATGTGAAATCCACTCAAACCTTCCTGCTATTACTTATGTTGCCGGATAAGTAACTATCAAAAACAATATGATTAGCCTACTCTTTCCTAGTTGAAATTTCTTTAGGAACTTAGTCAGACCTCAGGTTGCATACAGCTCTGGAATTGTTGTACTTGTATAATTAATGATAGGGAAGAATACATCAGCATAATTACTGACAGGGGTCCTTGAGCTAAAGAGGAAATTGTGTCAACTCTAAACAGCAGGTGCCAGCCTGTATTTTTTCCAGCCTCAACATACTAGCAACCGACAGTCACTTTTCCCACTCACTTTTCATCCCTACTTCTAAGAACCTTCTTAGAATCACTGTTCTGATATCCATCTTTGCACGGACAGCTGAAGGCTAGAATCTGCAATTGACTACAGAATTGGGAAGCGGTTCACATGCAGGAGACGACAGGTCTTGCAGAACCAGAAAGAGCTTCTCATTCAGGAAAGGGGAAGCCTTGAACCCACTTTCTGTGCCATTCTACCAAAAATCCCTGATTTCTGAGAACTGACACACATTGGGTATACACATTGATACACTAACAAACATTGGGTATACACATAGTTTGGAATAGCCTATGCTAAACACCAGCTAACCAATGCCAAATGCTGGGCACCTTAACCCACTAAAAATAATTCTGATAGGCTGTCTGGAAATTTCAATCAAATCATCAATATTCTGCAGAATTAGATTCCCCAGCATTTTGCGTACACGAGGGGTTGATAGTCGTTGACCTTGCCTACGTAGCCTCAAAAATGGCACAACAATGTTAAAACAAAAACTGCATTTAGTCTCAACAGTCGAGAAGTAAAATCTTACTACTTTAACAGTCCGAGTCTATTCAGATTATTTGTCTTTTCTTTTGTTTGAATGTGGTGTCTGTTCAGGGACAGGAATTCCAAGCTCAAGTGGGAACAAGGTGATTCTGTATGACATTAAACAAAAGATCATCCAAAAGACTGAAGAAGAATTTGATCTTCCAACATGTCACTTTTCAATTTAGTTTTAAGCCAGAACTTTTGCCTGGAAATTTGAAATTTGGTTGGAGGATCAATCAATCAATCAATCACATTTATTTCCAAATAGCTCAAAAATAAAGCTAGAGTAGGAAAAAACAACAACAATATTTACAAAACACAAAGGCGGAACAATTTAATAAGACACTTAAAAGGTGGATGGCTTGGGTCATTTCAAATTATGGGAATGCCAGGGGAATACACAAGGGTTATTCACATGTTAAACCCCCTCTAGACCCTTCAAAAAAATACTACTATAATTCCGGATAAATTTATTAAACACCCAAAAAGCTGTTCAGACATCATCATGATCACACCTACTGATTAAACATTCATTACCAATTATAACTTGATGTATCAATACATTTAACTGTTGTTAATAACAAATGGACAATCTCATTTTTTTAATCTCTGGTGAAGCTCTGGTGGATGATTCCTTGGATGGCAAATATGTCATTTGACAGTATGAGTGTATTTTTGGATCCCAAAACGTAAGTGGAGGGATACCTATGACATCGCAAAAGTTGTCCGTCTGTCCGTCCGTCCGTCTGTCCGTCCGTCCGTCCGTCCGTCTGTCCGTCCGTCTGTCTGTCTGTGAGCACGATAACTCTCGAAGGGAATGAGATATTTTGATGAAACTTGGTGTGAGCATTCTTGGGGTCAAGAGTAAGGTCGAGTTCGTAGATGGGCCCTGTAGCCCTACATTTAGGGGTGGGGGAGGGTGTTCAAATTAAGGGGCAAGCAAAATATTTTTAAACAGCTAATGTGATAGTCGATTGTGGGGTAAGAAGACACGCTGAACACGAATATGAAAACCATTTTCTCGCCGGACAAGTAGTTCGTCCGGAATCCGGCCAAAACCGGAAAGTTTTTTGAAAGTAAAAGCTTTGTTTGAAGTTGATTAGATGTTTGATTTAGGGGTAAGAAGGCATGCTGAACACGAATATGAAAACCATTTTCTTGCCGGACAAGTAGTTCGCCCGGAATCCGGCCAAAACCGGAAAGTTTGTTAAAAGTGGAAGTCTTATTTGAAGTTGATTAGACGTTCGATATAGGGGTAAGAAGGCATGCTGAACACGAATATCAAAACCGTTTTTTCGCCAGACAAGTAGTTCGCCCGGAATCCGGCCAAAATCAGAAAGTTTGTTAAAATTAAAAATTTTATTTGAAGTTGATTAGATGTCCGATTTAGGGGTAAGACGAGATGCTGAATCCGTAGGCTATATAACAATAATTTTTTTGCCTAGCATATAGTTCGTTCGGAATCCGGTTGAAACCGGAAAATTTGTGATATGTTAAATTTTTATTTAAAGTTGATTAGATGTTGGAAATAGGGGTAACTAGATACGCTGAATTCGTTTTTGAGCTTTAGTTTTTCGTCGGACAAGTAGTTCTGGAATTCCGCCAGAAACCAGAAAATTCGCAGAAGTAAGCCAGGATCGTTTCAATCGACTTTTAAGGGGTAAACACACAAGCTGAATCTTGGTTTTCTTAATGATTAGCTGTATGGCCTTAATCTGTTTCTAAATTTTAAGAGTATAAATGTTCATGGAGTCTGGCGAAGACCGGATCTGACGAAGACAAAACCTAATTGTCTGGATCAGATATCGAAGTTTTGGGATCCCATCGGAACCTTTGGTCTTGTTTCTGAAGATCTGAAAGAGTAAAGAGTTTTTAAGTTGTACTGAATTTTTGCACTGGCCTCACTCTACTTTTGCAATCCAAAAAAGTATTGTTTTTCATATTTTTATTTTTATTTTGTTGAAACTTATTATTTTGTACAGTAGAGGTATGCTTCTTTGAATGTTACTTAACGCATCTATGCCAGTAGCCAGAGGCGTTACTAGCCAAAATGTTTGGGGGGGCAAGGTATTTACCAACTGGTTGGTCATCTTTACTGCCTGTTTTTGCCTAAAAAAAATACTGTTTTAGGGCTAAAGAAAGAAAAAGGTCTTGAAAAAAAATCGACTGATTTTCAGAAAAAAAAGACTGTTTCAAGAAAAAACCTACTGTTTTGATGAATAACTGTTTTATTAATGAAAAATTGTGGCGCTTCGCACCGACTCAGTCTCAGTTATTTTTTCACAGACTGAACAACATTGGGGGAGGGCTATGCCCCAGTAGCTATGCCCATTCATTCAGTTTTTCATCTCTCATTGTATAATTTCAGTCACTAAAATCCAATTATCATACAATTCCTTTTGTACCCAGAACTGAAATAATAGGCCTTTTCTGGTCGGCCATGCATCTGGTTCAGCAAAACAACTGTGAATTAAATGAAAATTTAATTCACATTAAATTAAATGTAAATTAGATTTGGGTCTAGCGTTAATACTCTAGGCCCAGAGCTGGCCCAGAGTAGCCTAGGCCTTGCTGAAGCCTTGGGCTTGGCCAGGGCTTGGCAGGGCCTTGGAGTTGGAAGATAGGTGACAAAAAATGGGCCTAGGCTACTCTACTTAAAGTAAATATCAGTCTAGCCTACCATGGCTGTTCTTATGTTTCTCTGCAATCCAAAGACACTCTGAGATGCAGCTGAACAACGAATTAGACCTAAATCTAATAAATGTACACAAGATGAATTTCTGATGCAAAACATCAGATTTTATCTTCTATTTCTTCTAAAGATATCAACTGGAGCAGAATGTGCGAGGGTAATGATACCTATTGGCAAAATTGTACTGATGTCTGGAAAAGTCTGAGAGTACGTTCAGACGGGTGGGAAAAACAGGGAAAAACCGATCGGTTTTACGTTTTATCCCATCGGGTTTTGAGCTTGGATTAAGAGTACGTTCAGACGGGTGGGAAAAACAGGGAAAAACCGATCGGTTTTACGTTTTATCCCATCGGGTTTTGAGCTTGGATTATTTTCAAGCACGTAAAACCCATCGGTTTTCCCTTGGTACCGATCGGGTTTTTATAATTTTCCGATGCGTCTGAACGCACTCTAATTTTCAAGCACGTAAAACCCATCGGTTTTCCCTTGGTACCGATCGGGTTTTTATAATTTTCCGATGCGTCTGAACGCACTCTGACTCAGAAGATGGCATAAGCTTGATAAGCTCTTTTATCCAACGAACTGTCAGAAAATCAGCTCAACTCTGGCACAATCATAACAAATCGGTTTATTTTTGCTATTTAAGTGTGAGGGATGAGGGCACCAAGTGGAGGGCACCAAGCGGCACCCGGCACCCAAGTGTCGGCAACGTGCTCGCGAAACTTTGACAACAGCTACGACTCAACTAGAACGAGCAAAAGTCGTTTAACCGGTGGCGCCAACTACTGCATTGGAAGCTAGATCACGCTAGATGCTTCTAATGTTTGCGCGCTCCACTCGTGGTTCACACAGACTGAGTGTCTCGACTACTCTCGACACTATTATTTATTATATGCGTTGAAAAACTGCGTCTGTGGTAAAATCATCGCAATCGATGCACTCGGTTTGAATCAGGGGTCAAGGAGTAACAGTAGCAAGCGATCCACTAGACGCCAGTACTAAAATCCGTCAAATTCTATTAGTTTCATTTTCGAGTAAGCCGACGTCAAAGTACTTCCAGGATGTGCTAGGATAAAATAACTTGGCAAACCTATCAGGAACCCAACTAGGTTGACGTGGAAGTAATCACTTCCCCGATCTGGCCATTGTGGGGTGAGTGGGGGGGGGGGCGGAATCTGCAACATTGTGGCATTCATAACTTTCTACCGGAAATCTCGTGACATGCTTGATACACCATTCATTTACAGAATACATTTTATAGACATTGTCACTTTCCGGATCTGGCGAGAAAGGAGGGGGGAGGGAATCTGAAAACTTGTGACGAGAACAACTTTCGAACGAGTCTTCCAATCTGAATGTGATAACCGACCAGCACATATCCCAGATGCTCCATTTCGGGTCCGAACTGGGTCACAATATATTTTCGTGTTCCAAAAAGGCTCAGGCTTATTTGCACCTCAGGGTTTTCGTAAAAACGAACTCCTAGCCCGTGTGCATCTTCACCGCACGCTGAAACAAGAGCAAAAGTTTCGATGGGATCCCAAAAATTTAATATCTGATCCAGAAAATTGCGTCTTGTTAACCCGGTCTTTGCCAGACTCCTTGAATATTTTTACTATTACAATTTAACTAATGACTAGTCTTCTGAGAAAATGTGTTTACCCTATACGTCATTAGTGTTTACCTTATACGTCATATCTACTTTGACGAAGTTGATCAAAACTTCCTGCCTTACTTCTGCCAAATATCCGGTTACGGCCGGATTCCCGGTGAACTACTTGTCCAGAAAAACTAAAGCTTTAAATGAACTAAGCACGTCCCTTTACCCCTACACCGAACCTCTAATCAACTTCAGATAGACTTTAACTTTTAAAAGAATTTCAGCTTTTGGCCGGATTCCGGGCGAACTATTTGCCCGGCGAGAAAATAATTTTCGTCTTTGTCTTCCCGCTCAGTGCAAAATTATTTTTGTGACTCGAAGAAAAAGTTTTTGTAAGGCCAAAAAAGCATGTGATGTTCAATTACAAGGTCAATATCGGACTCGGCCGCAGTGAAGCAGTTTAAGTTGGGGGGTACCTGGAAATCTTCTGATACACTTAGGTTAGAGACATCTGGAAAAGACTATCACATGTTTCGGGACCTGGAGCTGGAGCGGGGTATCGGATTGCTCTGAGATTCCTCCACGACATTCGAGAGATCGAACCTTAGGTGTACATGCTACCTACCATCTTACAATTGCCACATCAGCTTCCAGCTCTTTCTGCTTTTGTTACTAATTTGCCGCAGACCCCGGTGTCCATCCGACGAACTTTTGCCATAATAAAGCTAGTTGCCCACAGAACGTGAATTCGCGTTCGCCTGGGCGAATTTGACGTCGCGAGCGGAAAAAATTCGCGCCGTTTCAACTCCAAGTCGAATTTTTATAGCGCCGCGTGGCGGAAAAGATTCGCGTTCTGTGGGCACCTAACTTAACGTGATAATAATAGGCATATGAGGTGAGAAACACCAACCTTTTCCCCAACTGAACACGGACGAACCAAACATGGCTTAAAATTGTCGGTAATGAAGTGCTAATATTCGACAAATACTTTAATCCGCAATACAAGTAAATAAAAGACACTGAATTTTGTAGAAATCTCAACAATAATCGCGCAATAATACAGCATTGTACAGAGCCGCAAAATTTATTTCTGCATTTTGGCATTAATAACAACTACATGCTCATTGCTTCTGCGAACCTCACAATTCATCTGTATCAGAGCGAGTGTAGCATATAAAATGGCCATAAATAAACGCCTATATATACATCGGCCTTAAATAAATAAAATCTCACAACTGTGAACATAGCGTCACAAAAACTAGAAAAACTAGACAAACATTACTCCTTCACTACGCGATTCGCAATGATTTTCAAGACCGTCTAAAAAAATCCAAGAGTGAAAATAATCAGGTTAGGCGCAGAAAACACGAAACAACATGCGTTATTGCAACTATACTTCGCCACCAGACACCGAAAATAACGAACGATTCCCACATTTCCAGTCTTAAAAGTTCAGTAATGATTCAGGAAAGTAAACTATGCAAGACACTGCGCCGCATTCTTTGGCTGTTCCTGAGCGCGGAACTCCAGCAAGGCCTTTGAAGCAGAGGTGACAAATCTGACAAAATTCAGATCGGGATTCTAATCCGCCTTTTACATAAAAGAAGGTAATATAACCTGCTAACCTTTTACTTTCCGGCGGAATGGATGGAGGCGCAATGATGCTCATCTTATAAATCATTTCTGATTCAAAAAAGATTCGGAGGATAAAAGAGAATCCGGAAAAAAATTCGACATCGACCCGAAAAATTTGTTGGTCTAAAAACTCTTAAACACCCAATCCTTCGTAAAATCCTCCCCCCTAATTTTGAAACTGAACGGCTAAGACTAGTTGCGAACCCAATACCAAAACTGCAACCTGTCCAATGCACCCACGTAAGATACAGTACAATTTTTTTTTTTTTTTATATACTGATGTGTATTTATATGTTGAAGCTGGAACCAGTTAGTCGGCACACGCCGTGAGTAAGATTCTTAATGAATAAAGGATTTGATTTGAAGGATTCTCAGTTTACAAATGTTATCGGATTTAAAAAGGATTCTGGAAGGATAAAAGGGAATCTGGAAGAAATGTCGACGAGCGACAAGAATTAAATCCCACCCGATGAACTGAATCCGCCCATCTCTGCTTTGAAGACAATCTGGATGTTCCGGCTCTACACATTAGGGCGACACACTATATCACTGCATGAGACGACAAAGCGTACGAGTACTAGGTTTGTCGCTCATCACCGCACCTCGCAATCACCTGGAAGTGGAAGTGGTGGTACGCCGCTCGGCGGATCAGGTGCACATGTCGGAGGTTCACTCGGCTCTCTTTTCGTCACGAAACCGTCCTGACAGCGGGCAAGTTTCAACTTTAGCGGTACCATTTTAGGAGCATCTACGATACTGCGGGAATTAAACTCAGATTTAGGGATCTCACTGGGAGCAGACTGAGGTTCAGTGTTTCCTCGCGGTTCAGAAGGCAGCGATGGTTCTTCTCGTTTGCCAAATCGAATTAGTAACTTGGGGGCAACACTCTCACTACCAACGCAAACAATCTCCGACTCCCGTTCTCGCTTCTCCTTTTTATGCTTTTTATGTTTTTTCTCTTTCTTCTTAGCTCTGGGGCTTCCCTCTTCACTTTCCAGTCTCTTCCTCTTTTCTTTTTTGTGTTTCTTTTTCTCTTTCCGTATTGCGAAGTCCGCTTCAATTTCCTCCCTGAACTTCATACTTTCCCGCCACAAGTCCTCCATGCTCGGTCCGGCGGCATCCCGCTGAACGGGACTTCCAGAAAGTCTTCGCTTTTTCGGTGGTTTGATCTTCGATGTTTTCATCGATGCCTCTAACTGGGCATCTGTGGTAACGGAGACACTCAAGTTGATACCAAGTCCGGATACGGTCTTGAGCGACATTGGAATATCGTTACCTGATGAAACAGCAATAAGCTCGGACCGTGCAGAGTTCTCGCGGATTCGGATTTTGAGCTTTGGTGGTCTCGGAAGGTTCACAGGTTGTTCCGTAGGAGCTTGAGTAGTGACAACATTGGGAGAAGGAGTGGGGGCTGGTGTAGGAAGAGAGGGTGGAATAATGGGCATTAGTGCTGGTGCCGCAGTGGCTGGCTTTTTCTCGCCAGGTAGTGGCATGGTACAAGCGAGATTTTTCAACTCACGAGCCATTCCGCTACCCCGTGGTTTCCGCTTCTTCTTCTCTGGTCTGGGCGGCGTCGGAGGAGGCGCTGGCTCTTCTGGGGTAGGGGGCTGCATCAAGTCTTCCTTAGGTAGAATGCCCATAGAGGCTACTGCCTTTGGTATCATGATACCCCTGTTAAAGGGACGGAAAGGAGTAATGGGCGGTGGAGGTTGGGGAGGAGGCTCCTGGGGCTGGCTAACGGGGTCATCATTCTGGTTCCAATACTGTCGTATTAGTTCCTTCTTACGCATTCGCCTGTAGGCAGAGCTGTCTGTTGTCGTCACCTTGCTAGGCGGTAACGCTGGAGTCCCAGACTCGGAGATAGGAGATGCGGACGGAAGAGGGCCACGGATTTTGAATTTGAGCTGGTTCAACTTCTCTCGATCGGGGGAGGCTTGTTGTTCCTCGATTTGTTCCTGTTCCAACGGTTCTGGTTCGACCGGGACAACTTCTGGAGCCTGCAAAGCCGACTTCAACACCTTATCTAGCTCTTGCAGCTCCAAAATGGTTTGCGAGCGCTCGGCCGGTACGGCAGGTGATGTAGGCATTTCGACGAGCTTGGGAGCCTCAGGCTCATTACGCGGTGTAGCTGGGGCCCTCCTTGGAGTAGGCGGGGCCCTCTTTGGCGTAGCCGAGGCTCTGCTAGGAGTCGATGGAGTTCTAGCTGGCGTTCTGTTGGGCGTCAAGTAAGGTCTACTCGGCGTTGGGGGAGCCATTCGCGGCGACTTTCCAGCGACTGGTTCAAGGATGGGTGGAAGATCGTCGACCTTATCGGAATCGAACGCATCGCAAGTGACTTCTGGTTCCGTTGCTTTGTAGTTCTTGAACCGATCCTGCGTAGGTGCGGTTACGAGTGGTTTCTTTGCCTGTCTTAGAAGCGGCATGTCTTTGAAGGATTCTGCGGCTTCGAAATCATCGTCAAACTCGTCAAAGTCATACACTGTACCAGTCAACGCACCACTGGAGCTAGATATCTTCGGCTGAAATACTGGCTTGTTCCCTTGTTTCGCCTTTGCCTTGGGCTTAGGCTTGCTCGAAGTCTCTTTCCTCTGTCTTGACTGAGGCGGAGCTCGAGCCTTACTTTTTCGTTTTATCACACTTACATCTACCCCAGGCTCACTGAAGATATCACTACGAGTATCTTCACTATCATTTCCAACTGATGATAAAATGGTAGGGGTCGGAGTCTCCACTTTGACTGCAGCGGAGACCGGCCTCTCGGTGTCCTTCGGAACGGGAGTAGGTGGAAGGGGGGTACAGAGGGAGGGTATGACCAAGCTTTCAACTTCTTCCGCAAGCGCTTGCAGGGCCATTGGGTTGACTAGATCCGTCTGCTCCGACGGTGGACGTAGTACTTCTTTAGTGTCAGGAAGGAGTTCTGGAGCGAACTGCAGAGTGGCAGAGGCAACTGGAAGACTACTGGACAATGGCAGGTCAGTTTTCTCTGAGGGAGGAGGAGGTGAAGCTGGCTTAGGAGCAGCTTTGGCAGGAGGGCCTGTCGGTAATGGTAACGGCGGCTTTTCCACGGGCGGCATTGAGAGGGGCTGGTTTTCAGCCGAAGCAGCACGGGAAATGTGCCGTTTCTTGTCCAGTATTTCTCTTTTGGTAGGGAAGACTTCCGTCTGGTGGCCAGCTGGCGGGAGTTCAGCGGCGGGATAGTGCGCTCTCGCGGAATCCCGGTACGCAGGGTGGAACTGTTCGACTCGAGAATCGGCTGACTGAGGTAGAAGTCTCGAAACTTCGGACTTAACTTCCGACTCTACATAGCTCGTCGAAACCCTAGTCAACGATTGCTGGTCATCGACAACATAAGGGCTGACGATCGGCTCTTTGGTCCTACGCTCTTCTAGCGGCAGAGTATTTTCAACTGACGGCTGAGACTTCCGTCCGCCATCACCCCTTCCTGATGGGTGTCGTTCGTGCCTCAGCTCAGCTTCATGAGAGGGGTGAGATTTTCTTCCAGATTCTCCATGTCCAGAAGGATGCCTACTTCCAGCCGCGCTCACAGGAGATACTTGTGGCTTTCGGCTCCCATGGGGGTACTCCCCCTGCTGAAACATGTGAGCCGGCGGCTGCATGCAGGAAGGGGACACGGGGGGAAGATAGCCTCTGGTCATATGCGGGTGGAAAGTTCCTCCAGGGGAAGGTAGCATGGGGGCGCTCTCCTTGGCCATTTGCATATAATACATCTGTTGCATCATATCATTAGACATCCAAGGATATCTCGCCCCGTACGCCGAATTTCCAAACATGGGAAACATAGACGGATGACCATACTGAGGGGGGAAGCCGGGCGGGTAATTCATCACGTGGTGCTGCATAAGTTTCGGGTCCTGCATACACATAGAAAGGAACCTTGGGTCGTACCCGCTGGCTGCGTAAAGCCGCATGAGCTCCTGTTGGTACTTTTCCGTCTCACTAGCTGGAGTAAACTCCTCATGCTTGATTGGTTCAGAGACGGGGGGAGGAGCGATGTCACTCGCGGAAGCTCTAGATGCTGCTTCAGCTTCCACCTGGCACGAAAACTGTGCAGGTCGCGATTCTGCGCTCGTCTCAATTTTCCCCATCACAGGCAGGTTTGCCGAAGTATCCAGCTCTTTCTCTTCTAGACTCTCAGCGACACTACCAGCAGCGGATGAACAGCTTAGAAGTCTCGCATCATAACTCTCAGAAAGTCCAACGGAAGATTTCGATCTGTCCATTGATGGCAAAGCACAACTCTCGGAAGTAAAGCTGTTGCAACCTGACAACATTGAATCATCAACGGAATGAGCTGATTGCTGAAATTCCATCGGTTTTAGCTCGACATTTGGCTCACTGGCAATCCGTCGAAGCTCAACCGGGCTCGACACAGCGGCTGGAACAACAACTGTCTGAAGACCTGTTGGACCGGGCTTCTCTGCTTGATCTGAGAGCTCAGGCCGCTTCTCTTCAATTTTCTCGAAGCTAGAAGAATCCGCAAAACCTGACTTCTGGGCATACTGCTGCCGCAGCTTTTCAACAAGATTGGCCGTTTCTTGCGCGTTGTCTTCCTTGTTTCCTGTTCTGGAGAAGAGAGCTGTGGTGAAACTCAGAGACAAGTTCGAGCTAAGTTCTTCATCACTACCCAAGTCCTGACCGAAAAGCGGTTCGTTCGCAACTGATTTCGTTATATCGAACAGATTTTTCTCCATAACCTGCCTCTCGTCTGCCTTTCTGTCAAGTTCACAATTGAGAAAGCCTGAGAGCGAACCGAAAGATGAGTCCAACCTCGCTCGCTTAACTTGCGGCTCAGCCACGTCACTCACATCAGCCCGATCGTCAACATCCTGCCGCTGGTTTATTTCCGGTCTTCCAAGAGAAACTTCCGTTTTCTGCAACGTCGCTTCGGGTTTTGCCTGATCAATCTCTGGATTCCCTGACAGAATTGCCTGCTTTTCGGAAATAGTTTCTGATATTTCGGAAGGAGCCACCTCAGTTTTGGGGATATCTTCCAAACTTCGTGGGGAGAGAAGTCCGAGGGCTTTTTTCTTGCTGGCGGGCATAGGCCGGTTCACTCGTGGCGTTTCCTTAGAGAAAGTCTTCTCAGACTTAGCACCGGATTCAGACTCACTTTCTGCTTTTTTGGCGACGGCTGCGCTAGGACGATGAGCTTCACTTCGGTCCTCTCCGTCAGAGTCAGAGAGTCGAACTTCTTTGCCATTCCTCTCGTCTGGACATTCTCTCTCTCGGGGGAAAGTAGGCGTCTTTTCAGTGGGAGCGGCGACCGCAACTGTCTTATCAACGGGAGTGGCGACCGGACGGGAGAGCGGTTCCACTCTTTTAGTGGCTTTGTTCTGCTTCTCGTCCTCAGAGTCGCTGCTGCTACTAGAGGAAGATCCGCTACTGCTGGAGGAGCTACCGCTACTACTAGAGCCGGAACTACTCGAACCGCTTCCTGAGCTGGAGCTCGAGCTGCTTCCGCTGCTCGAGCTCGAAGATTTGGCGCCAGTGGATTTCGCTGGGGCACCTCGGCTGGGTGGGCAGGTGTCAGCGGTCCTCCCAGGCCCGGGTGTGTGCCGAGGGCCCCTGCTACGAAAGGGCTTTTCGGCACCACCCGAGCTCGGTCGAGCCGGCTGCTTCTTCGGGGATTCATCCTCCGAGCTACTATCCAGCTTCCCGGGTCTACCTTTCACTGGCGGCAGGGACTTTTTGGCCAAGGGCACCACTGATGCGGGAGGGATAGGTTTGTCATTCTCAACAAACCCAGTAATTTTAATTGTCTCGGCGGCTTTGCGCGCTGCCTGACGCTGCGGAACGTAGGGTATGAAATCCTTCAAGTCGATTTTGTCACTTGCTTTCTCTTGTACTTTAGACACGCGCTTCTTAGGACTAGTATTCACTTTAGTGGAGGCAACTACTTTAGATTTCACGGATGTCGCTCCTTTCTTCCCCACCTTGCGCTGAGCGATCGTCTCTGATTCGAGATTATCATTTTCATCCGAATCAGCGTCAACTGGCGGCCGTGCGGTTGGTTTCTTCCTTACTGAAGTTTTGGAAGAGTTTTCAAATTCCTTCATTGCCGCCTTGGTCTTGAAGGCGCCATTTTTCGAAAGACTTTTGTTCTGGTTTTCTTTCAGTTCTTCTTCCGAGTCTGTATAGATATTGTTCGGTTTTGCGGCCGTTTTCTTCGGAGGATCATTATCTGCTTCCGTCGAGCTTTCGTCAATAAACATCTTAGACTGCTCCTTTCTCTGCTTTGCATTCTTGGCAGTTTTCGGTTTCACTAAGGGACTACGTGCTCTTTTCACCTCACGGTCGGAATCTGAGGTCATCGAGGTAATAGAACTGAGAGATGCACTAAGAGGATGTTTTCCGTTCACTTGCTTACGCAGTGTCTTAAAGTCACTATGAACTGAGGAGAGACGTTCGAGCATCGATTCGAACTCTGGCGTGTCAAAACTGCAGGCGTAAGGGGCTGAGTACATTTTATCGAACACGTTCGGCGCGTGATTCATTTCACTGATGTCCAGAGCGTCACTGGTGCTCAGATTGGGGTTTGAAAGGATGTCAGCCTGTTTCGTGAATGTCTGCTCCCGCATTCGTATGTAGCTCCGCGACAGCTTCTCCCGGCGGTTTACCATATAGCAGAGATTCCGCACCTGAAAGAAAACTTAATTAGGATACGGAGTCGGATAACAGCTTGACCTGTAACTCATCAAGCTTCAGGCACTTTCATCGCCCCCCCCCCTTCCTTGTTTGGGACTTGATTCAGCGTCTTCGCCGTATGTTTTCACCTTACTCCCCGAAGATCGAAGATGCGGTTAACGCTGAATCGGTCAATAGTTGGTGCATTAGTGATCGGATTTTTAACTCTGATCAGCTCGACTACTCAAAATTTCTCAGAGTTATTTAGAGGCGAAAGCCATTTCTGTTGCTTTGTATTATTATTATTAACCCAATAAAAAAAATACCCAACGATGTTCAGTGGAAAGTGGATGATATTTTGGCATGTCTTAGTGCAACTACACCAAATTTCAGGAAAAGCAAAGGCGTTTCATTTTGCAGTGCATCATGAAGTTTACGAGTTAGCTGCTAAAAAGCCGATGCTTACAGTGAGCCCATATTTAAAGGACTTATCATACTTATTCTGCCTTTTCATATTATCCCTAGCTCCACTATGGAACTACCGGCTTCAGAAATTCCCGCCCTTCGCCATTGTTTATCGTTTCCAACTAAGGCGTGGACGAGGACTGGCGAAATGCTGAATGTCGGCTGCACTGGGATTCCAGTGAGCCGATGTGACAACAACATCTACCAACTTAGGAATGTCGGCTACACTGGAGTGCCAGTGAGCCGATGTGTCAACAACCATCTTACAACCAAGCCGCCAACAGCGAGAGACTCTACAGGAGGATCACACCACCTTATCTCGCTGGAAGTGCAATTTAAAGGCACAGTAAACTTGACTAGGCAACTTTCGGCCATCAAACCGGCCTGGGGGGCTTAGATAAAAGGCTTTTCCCATTTTTTAACCACGGTGCGCACAGTCTTCAAATATTCTGTGTCAAATCTCTACCTCGTGGAGCGGAAAGCCCCGAAAGAGTCGATAAGCGCCAAACAATGTCTAATTTCACGGGGCAAGCTCTGGTTTTTCGAAAAACCGACATTTCCGACTCGTTGAAAGATCATTTCTAGTAAGAGTTGTAGCTTAAAAGATTCCTGGTCTTGAAATCAGGCTGTATTCTTAGTTAGACAATCCCGATTTTCATTTTTAACGGTTTCAAATTAGCTATGATAAAAGTTATGTGAACAAAATATGGCGGTTCGCCCCCCCCCCTCCGACGGAAATCATTTGAAGCCTGTCTTACCCTTTCCAAATCCTGACGAAGCTGTAAGAACATCTTCATTCTCTCCACGTCTTGTTGCTGCTGTTGCGTCAACACCTCAGTTTCTTCAACTCGGTGAGGTAACAGTGGCTTGTCTCCACCCGACTAGAATGAGAACGAAGGATAAGATTCTAGATATAAGTCCTGGTCGGAATGGTTAGCACGCTTTAATCGTAATTGAAGATCCACTGGTTCGAGTCTAGGTGGTGCCTACCGTTTGGCTTGGGGTTGGGGTTAGTGGCGTACCCTGTAAGCAGGGCCGTATCCAGGGGCGGTTCTAGGGGGTTCGACCCCCCCCCCGAAACCCACAAAAATAATCGTTTATAGGCTTTAACCTCTGATTTATGTCTTTTTTGTACTTTCTGGTTCGTCCCGCGTGCACCCCCCCCCCCCCCCGAAATAAATTCCTGGATACGGACCTGCCTGTAAGATAAGTCAAAGTCTATCCAGATAAAAATAGGTACCCAGACAAATCTGGGTAGGGTGACAGGAAGGTGGGCCAGGAGGGCTAGCCCCTAAACCTGCAAGATAAGTAAAAGTCCATCCAGCTTCATGTGGGTACCCAGAGAAATCTGGGTAAGGTGACAGGAAGGGTGTAGGCCAGGATGGCGAGCCCCCAAGCGCAAATTGCATTTCCTGGCCGAGGGCAGATTATCGAAGACCAGAACCGTCCGCTAGTTATATTCCCCGCCCATTGCCAGGCCTTATGTTATGCATTATGGTGGGGTCATAATGAGTTAATGGTGCTTATTATTTTTATGAATAAAACTGAACTGAACTGAATATTTTGATTTTTTTTTTTTTCTATTCTTATACTCCCCTGTCGCGCATTTGGCAGGTTATAAATAAAACTCATTCACACACCTTCCGTTTGAGGACCCAGTAGCTAAAAATCCAGCTGCAGACGTCATAGTCGATGTTCACGACTTTCGATGCCTCACTGATGCTGGCATGTTTGAAGAACTCAGCTTCTAGTTCACACATCTTTTCGGCCTTCGCCTGTTTCCTCTCCTCGGGCGTCATGTCCTTCTTCGCTTTTCTCGGGGAAGGATCGTGGCCAGGGCCATCAACCTGCGGCTTCTTGTTGACCGAGTGTTTGAGACAGTAGGACTAAAATACGAAATGAATGTCAAATATGCTGAAAAAGCTATGGCAGAGCTGGCATTATATTGCATCACAAAAGACTCAAGCCTGTATATACTTGAAGCTGTTCATCGATTCAGCATTAAATGAATCTTCGGGAAGGTAGTTTCAGGGTCTGACAAGTCTGTTAACTTGTATTCGTTAAAGTTTAACCGAAAAGGACTCGGATAGGACAATCTAGTTACCCATCACTTATTCACTTAAATTGGCTTGAAGACCCGCTGAAAATCCGTTACTTGGTTGTTCCGCTATTCTGGAATAATTGATTTTCAAATAGTGGAATTTCCGTGTGATTTGTGGTACCTCTAATTTGTTGTATGCCTTACAAGAAAGATTTATGACTTTTTTTTGTTCAGGCATTAAGCAATCTTCACCAATATCGCCACTGCCGACTGAAAAGCCTTGTTTGTGTTTAGATAGAAATTTCCCGCGTCATAGTAGAATTTTCACTGTGGGGACGGCCGCAGATATTCTGAACGTCATAACTAGAGCAGATAGTGGAAAACAAAAAAATCTCTTTACAGAATCAAAATAATTCAGCGTATTCAACTAAATGACACAAAAATAAGTTGGCTTTTCGGTTAAACTTTAAACTGATAATGAAAGACTCCGAGGTCTTATGCCTGTGTCAATTATTATAACCAAGTCCCCCCCCCCAACTAAAAAAAATCCCTTCAGTTCGTGTTTCTGGAAACTGATTTTTTTTTTCTATAGCCAAACTTCAATAGCGAAACATGGTAGCTCAATGGGCTTTGTTGGATTTATGCCTGTAGAAAAACCTTGAAAATGGCTTTCTTTTCTTCCTCAACTTAAAAAAGAGATTACCGCTTTCTATTTGCTTTGCCTTCCGCGAAAACTTCCCTTCTTGCCCGATTTTCTTTAACATTGTCCCTATCTTATACTATTACTAGTTTACAATCCCCCTCAATTTGGTTCGTTAATCTGGATGAATGATGGTTACTATTGTTGTTCTGCAAAAAATCTAACCCAGTGTTTGTAAAGATGGCGATGCTATTGCGGCTTACCAAATTCCCACTACTTGTTGTCCAGTTCCGCTCTTTCTTCCACTAGCAGACATAAGGTACACACGCAGTGCAATTTTTCAGAGACGCTAATTTCGCATGTGTGTTTTCGGATGCAACATCTATCAGACTGTGTGGGCACGTAGGTTTAACCGGCGATCTCCCCCCTTACAAGTTCCCTCGGTTTCCAGTAGATGACGTGCAGCTACGATCAAAAGTAGGCGGTATTCTGTGCGCTATGCTCTGGATGGATAGAATTTTTTTTTTTTTTTAATTGTTTTGACCAAAACACACAAGAAATGGCCCACAATTCCGTTCCGTTTCCAACCTAGAATCTTTACGAAGTTTGTAAGATAGTTCTTAACCAGTGACATGTGATCGAATCAGACAGCCATGTTGTCACTTTCTGGAGTACAAAAGACACAGTTAGGGTAAACCTAATGCCCGTGCCCCACTATAGTCACACCTGGTAATAACGCCGGTAATAAGACCGTCTTACGGTCGAAACTGGGAAGAAAAGACGCTGAAAACGTGAAATAGACGAGATGGAAAAATCCATCTCCGCCATTTTGAAACGTAACGTAAACGTCTTTGGACCAATCACAGACCACAGTCACTGAGTTTAGCTAGTTCTGTTTACAAATGAGTGATGATGCTGGTAATATATCTTGAATTTATTCGTGCAAGGTGTGACCAGGATGAAAAGTGAGAGTGGGTAATAACCAAATTAGCGAACCAAATTGCGTACAGATGTGACAGAATGTGGCCCGGGCATAACTTGTCTGAAAAACTACTCAAGCGTAATACAGACAAACAAGCCCATGAGAGGGCGCCAGATGCGCTTAAAGGAACAGTAAACTTGACTACGCAACTTTCGGCCATCGAATCGCCCGGGGGGCTTGGATAAATATACAGGGTCTTATTGTCGACAGAACCCCCCTTCTTTGTCATCTCGAACCGTCTCGAACCCCGTCCTTAGTGTTCCCAAAGCTAGCTGGCAGGCCCTTGCCCCTTATGTACTGTAATTATGCACTCATGTACTGTAAAGTTCTCCTTTTTGCATGTAGACTACAGAGTAACGACCTCCCCGACAAGGCGGCCGGGGTTCGATTCCTAGTCACGGCACACAAACCTTTTGCTTTTGCGAACCTTTTGCTCAAAGTCGAATTCTCGGAAAATGCCCGGAAACTGCAATGGTCGTAACGAGAATTTTTCTTACTCCCAATATCGACTCAGGGTACATTCTTGATATGTTAACTAGCTCCTCGAGTCAAGTTTGAGTCAAGTTTTCTGTTCCTTTAAGCCGTTTCGGACAGTTCCTACGGAGAACAGACAATTTCCGTAATATCCATGGCAGCGAATTAAATTTAAATAACCTTTATTGAGCTTTTAACCGATATTTAACCTGCGCGTACAAAATGCCGAAGAAAGGAGAAGAAACAGGGCTTAACGAGGGATATCGTGTTGCTCTAAACTAAGGATACACCTGCTAAACCATTCACTTAACCTTTAAAACGGGCAAAACATCACACTACCTTGAGTTTAACTCCGTCCTCCGAGTTCTCATCCTCTATAATGGCCTTCATCTCGAGTCCATGCTTGAAGGCGCAGGTCACGTGGTAGGCTGTCTTGCACGACTTGACCGAGCATTGGATACATGCGCCTTGTCTCTCCCTGCACAGTACGCAAACAAGTGCCCATCTTGATTGCTGAAAAGTCACAAATGCTCACTACTAGATCCTTCCCAGAAATTTCATTTCCCAACGTTGTCCCTGACGCTCGAGATCCTGACGAGGCCACTTGCCAAGAACGGCCGAAATATCACTGCCAAGGCATCGTCGCTGACGTATCCGTTTTATCCATTGGTTCAAAAGAATGTTGGGGTGAAGAAATTTACCTTAAGTGTGGTCTGTCTCATGAGGATACCCTTATGGGTATGAGAGGGAATGGTTTACCTCTTGGGAAAAGAAGAAAATAATTGGGTAAAGTTAGGATTAAAACTGGTCCTTACTCTCGCCCTATGTGTGGATGCGAGAAAGAAAGTATGAGTCATTTTGTGGGAGAGTGTGAAGAACTGAATGGGTTGAGACAAGAGCTGTTTGGAGTGAGAGCGTGTGGGAGTGAGTGGATAACTGATATAATGAAAGAGAAGAATTTCCAGGCTATTCAGCTGTTTGGAAGGTTCCTCCGGATAAGGTTAGCACACAGGGAAAACTGTATATCCCTGTGGTTTAGAATACTGGTACAGTGTTCATGTTTCTTATGTATTTTTTCTTTTTGTTGTTTTTGGTTCGATGTCCATTGTTGGCTCTTTATGCATTAAGTATCTATCTATATGTTTCCCAGTCGGCTTCGGCTCGAGGAGTATTAAATTTACCCACAAATCTCATCCTATCCCTCAACACTTTTACTAACGCTCTTTAAATCAACACTCACTAACAAAATACAATGAAAGGCCAACAAGCAATAAAGTAAACGATAAAAAAGTAGCGATGAGAGAAACTTGGGCGAACTCTGAATTTCAGTTTCCGTATACGAAACAACAATCTGACACCATTCTTTTGTGTCATCGGTGTGCAACGCTTCTTGGCCAGTCGTCCTAGTATATATTAACATAGCTCACCATCGCGGGAGGGATGTCTAGTCTCTATTAGTTTCGAGGGGGGGGATTTCACTGTGCACGAAATACACTTTTGGCGTCCGAGCGAAGAAGAAACCGTGGATTCTGGTTTTTGGTGTCTCATCACGGCTCCAGGAGCCTACATTGCTATTAAGCCTAACCTTAAGGTGAACAAGAACTTACAGGAATATCGGAAATCTTCGTGATCGGTTCCATCTTTTCCACGCACCCAATAGACACTTCTGGAACCCACAGAGCGCAGGCAACGTGGGCCCACTTATTTCCAGACTGGGTTGTCTTCATGGCTCCGCCTTTATTGGGACAGAGGGCGCAAGATGGCTTCAATGCAAGTGAGCAGGCCTTGCACAACCAGTTGCCTAGAGGAGTAGAACATTCGTTAGACATTCTTCGTCAATTAAAACACTACAGGCGTGTTCCAGCCTCATATTAGCAGTTACCAAAATCCAGAGTTCTACCAGGGACCCATAAATTTCCTTTACAGGGGGCTTGTCATTTCCTATGCTTCTATGTTGCTAAGTTGTCCGATCCTTGCCTACTTTCCAAAAATCCCACTTGGGTCGAATCTGCATTCTTGTTTGCCTCATTGGACGTGCACGCCAAAGAGACTCCTCCCTCAAGGCGCCAGCAGCCAATCCCAAATTTTGTCTATCTGGCCTAGAAGTGATTGGATCGTGGGTATTTCTCGAACTATCATCCGTTCGGTCAACATAGCATCAGAAATCTCTTATTGACAAGCCCCCTGAATGGCAAGGCATTACAGGACATTTATGGGTCCCTGGTTCTACTTTGTTTCTTTGAACGCTGGTTAGCTTGGAACAGTGCAGTCTTGGGCTAAAGGTAAAACGAAGACCCCAAAAGCCCATTCAGGTGTCTTAAGGACCCTAATTTAGCCGATTGGTAGATGACTTATCACAGCATGGAGATGAATGGCACTGCTGAATGTTAACAAACGTTCAAAGAAGTACACGTCAGCTGTACCACCATCGTTTCCAACGTTCGTGGAGGTTGGAGAGAAGACGGTTGATAGAAGACGAAGAGTAGCTTTTTGTAACGATATAGACAGATAAGATTTATCTGCAATAACTACAAGTAAAGGTCTTCATTGGTCATCCTTCGCATTTTCTACGCCAGTACCCTCTGCTTCAACCGGGTTGTAAGTGAAAGCTTCTAGGGTGGTTGTATCTATTTATTTATTCATTTATTTCCCTCGAAACTGAGGAGTACAATATTATACATAAATTATAAAACAAAACCATTCCTAAATCAACTATAATCCTTTTAATAAAATGCTGTGAAATACTATAAAAAATACACATCATTTCAACAACTAACTTACAATTACTTGCATATTACACTATTCACTTGTTAAAGAATGGGTACAGGTTGTGGGTTATGGGAGCTTCCGATGCTTTTTTGTAGAAGTTTGTCAGCTTTTTTTCAAAATTAATCAGAAACTAACTGCGAATTACTGAAAGAAATTGGGAACCCAAGGAGAAACTTGGAAAATTTGAAATATGATATTTTAATAGCCAGAATGTCGCAAATTCGAAAAATTTTTCCAATAAAAATTGTTGCAGCAAAAAGAACGTGAGGTAAGGCCACGGCAGTAAACAATGACCCGAGCAGAGGCGTTACTACTGGGGGGGGGGAGGGGGAGATGTCCCCCCCCCCAATGTTGTCGACCAGTCGGTAGAAAAGAGCCGAGTCGGCGCGAAGCGCCGCAATTTTTAGTAAAAACAGTCAATTTTTTTCTTTAAAACGATCGATTTTTGTTAAAAAACGCAGTCGGTTTTTCTTAAAAATGGTCGATTTTTCTTAAAATCAGCCGATTTTTCGTCAACACAGTCGTTTTTTTCTCAATAATATTCGTTTTTATCCGCAAAAACAGTCGGTAAAAATGACAAGCCAGTCGGTAAATACTCTGGACCCGAGGATATCTTTTCTGTAACGCCCATGAAAACGAATTAGCAGGCCAAACGCCTGACGAATTCTATCAAGGAAACTTTGAGACTTGGAAAAAATTACGCTCTTTGACTCAACCACACTTGATGAAGAAAATTCCGGATGCCCTCGGTTTAAGCTGAGCAAGTCAGAACACCTACAAAACCGCATGATGACGCTGAGTTGCATGTGCCCTGACTGTTCTTGGTTTAATCTTATTTTAATAATATTATTGCATGCCCTTTTTCTTTATATAAACTATTCAGTTGGTTGATTCTGATTATTGTTTTTTTTTTTTCAAATTAACTTCGGTTAGTGCCCTGCCCTAGCCAAGCATTCCTTTTGTGCTTTCCAGGCAGGAATCATATGTTAATTCGTTTTTTTCTTCTTTAAATATAGTGGAATGAAACTAAAAACTGATACTTGTCAAGCTTATGGTATTGGTCGGCGTATTTCAGCGGCAAGTGGCAGAAGAGAAAGCAAAAAGTAGACGAAACGGCGCGAATTCAACTTATAATGTGGGCGAAGCTCCTTGAGCCCTTACCAAATAGTTACAAGAAGCTACTCTTTTTTCCACTACGCAGCGACAGATTTGCTAGCACGAACGCAATCTCGTGTCTGTAGCAGACATCTTAGTGAAATCGCAGAAATGGGAGGTTGGAATTAACCCGAATCCCAGAAATAACCACAAGAGTAATTTTAAAGCTGCCACTGTTGGTCAAGGGGATCCAGGACTGAACCAGTAAGATACAAGAGATATTTCCAAACCTACACTTGTACCTAAAAAGAAGGTGACTACTGTATTTACCTGAGGGGATTGTTGTGATGCCGTAGCAGGCTTGGTGGACACAGATGTTACAAGAATCGCAGAAGACCATCTCATTCCCATCCTCGCAGTCAGGCTGAAAGATGAACATATTCAAAGCATCTGAAGGAGCAATACAGTATCGACGCTGCAGAGCAAAATAACACCAGGGTGTAGCGCCAAGACCTATGCTTTCCATGCTTTGCCAACGGGCCATATTAGTAGCGCCGCCTACTACGCTTGCGGCGTTTAAAGCGAGACCAACTTGCGGATTTAGAAATCTCTTGTAAAGCAAAGGTGCGGTCTGCACACACCAAGGAAAGAATGGAGACTGTATCATTTTTTTTTGCTATGCTCAGACTTCAGAATATGAAGTTCGGAGCCAGAGCTGGGGAATGGCTGAATGAGTTTCAGTAGGGACGCTCTCTATCGCTAGTGGTGCTAGTATAGCTGCTATTAGAGTGTGTGTAAATTTTGTCAAGTCGTCGACGCTGCTCCCTAGTGTTATTTTGCTCTGCTACGTTGCGAGCCTGTTCCAACACCCAGTGATGAATAAACCAAGAAAGCGGTGTAACAACCAAAGTTAGCTCCTTTCAATGTCACTTCTGACAGCCAAAACGGAAAAAAAAAATCTGACCGGCTCTGTCCACCCGAATAAAAAAAAAAACGTGACCCACGGATCTGATGGACGGCTGTACGAGATACACTTCTTTCTACTGATATAGTCAAAGGTCCTGCGTCTCATGACATAAAATAATTAGCACTGTTTGCTGGACAAGATTTTGACCGTCTCAGTTTTTGCACGGCAGGCTTTTTGCTTTCGCTGTTTGACCGGATACCGAACGTCAAGTATACATAGTACCTCGAATAATCTTCGCCTTTAATTACCCACAACTGCCGCGATATATTGTTTCGTCTTTGCTGGGAAACCGTAAGATCAGGCACAATTAAAGGAGGCGCTGCGCAGGTTTTTCTTCTTGAGACAAAAGAACATGATTCATAGCGAACACTGTGCATCTACTGCTCATGGAACAGATGGAGCAAGCTGGGAGTTTATGACGCTGATTACCGAGATATCAACCAACGAAACCATAACGGTTTTCAATACTTTAAAAAGAATGCTGACTTACCGCCCGACAGACGTCACAAATAACACTTTCGTCGTACTCAATGCCCAGACCTTCTTCTGACTTGATGAACGCACGCATGTTAAGGGCGCATTGTCGCTCATATTCCTCGACAACGCGCTCAAATGTCAGTTCTGAGATGGCGGTCAAACCTGCAGATAGGGATATATATATAACACACAGGTTTTGAATTTGAAATTACGAGAATAATGAAGGATCGAACAATTAGAAAAGAAGGGCGAATGGATCGAGCAATTCGACAAGAACGGCGAACCAATGTACATTACAAGCCTTCCTTTCTACCGCCTATCTTCCTTTCTATCTTTCTATCAATAAATTCCAAGGCTTCCTGTCTATCGCCTTGTTCTATCTTAATTAGTACAGTGTAGTACATCATTTTCATAATTCCAAATTTTGCCCTACGTCACAATTATTCTAGAATTCCCAAAAAATAACAGACCCCTTCTTATACCACTGGCATATGTGACGCTTTTATGCTATTTGAGTTTCATAGTTGTCAATAAAATTGTACCTTACCTTACCTTCTAACAATACTATCACCAATTTCGTACACGCGCAAGTAAACTCAGAAAACCGGTCTTCCCGGCGTATGGCTACGAGACACGCATGCCGCGAAGACCAAAGGGTCTCGAAAAGAGTCGGCCATGATAAAACGAAAAACTGGTCGAAGGTCGTTAGTATGGATTATAATACTTCGTACGAGATCCAAAGGTTCGCGTAAAAAATCGATCGAGACAAAAAAAGAGGAGGATCCCATCTGAACTCTAAGGGGAGAACAGTAAGCTATCTCTTAACATCAATCCGACAAAATTTGTTGACAAACGTACCTGTGTTCGCGCGACTGATACGTCAATACACGATATATTTCAATGTCACAATTATAGAGCAAAATTACGCGAACTACTTTGAAAAGAGACTATGACTACTTTGAAAAGAGACTGAAAGGAGACTAGATGGGCTGGCGGTGGCGCTGGTTGCTTAGAGCGAAAGTTCTAGAGAAGTCTTGGCCTTTAGTTCCACATCAACTTAGAAGGGTTAGATGTAAAGGAACAGAGAGACAAACCATGTTCTCACCTTGCAATGCTCTTTCTCCATTTGTTCTCCGAAGCCACTGATCGTCCAAATCATCCATATCATATGAGCAGACCTTATTTGCTCTGGCTGGTGCTGAGGACATCTGATGGATTTCCGGGTTGTAAAAATCATCATTTGTAGTCCGTATGAACTTATTCTTTGGTAGCTTGAAGTCCTGTATGTATGAACTGGTAGAGCTTACAGTCACGGATGACTCGGGTAGGGATTCCGGGTTTACGGGTACTTGCACTCCACGCTCCCACTCCTGCTTCCACGAATCTCCAAGTATCCAGTATTCACTTTGGCTCAGGGGTTCGTTGTCAGGGAGCTTCATGGCTGAGATGAGGTCCTTACGGAAAAGCTAAAAGACAGAAATAGTAAGTTACCATTCTAATATACACTACAAGCCGTGGTCGAAACAATTCGAAAAAAAGTAACTCGAAGTAGTATGCGGCATTGTCTTTTCCGTAATTGTTAAGAACTACGATGTTCAATATTGGAAAACTCAACTCTGTACAAAATAAACATATTCACGCTTAAATAGGCCGGTGCCTACACGCGGTCGCACTTTTACTTTCTTCAGGGAAAACCAGGGGGTTTTCGGAATGATTGGGTCAAGGGGTTGACAGCTTTGAGTTTCTAGAATGATTGGGCCAAGGGGTTGACAGCTTCTCTGTTCATAACAGTAATGAATAGCTTCTAAGGGTATTCTTGCAACTCTTAATACCATAAGGCTTTTTTCTTATTGGGTATGAGTAAGTTCCCCCCTCCTGTGGCTTTTGAGCCATTTGTGGCCTGAGTTTCGGCGAAACGAACTTCCCCCAATACTCCGCAAATGAACTAACATCACCTCCAAGCAATTCGACCGGATACAAATTCTTTTTTACTTGAAAGTCAATTTACCATACTCTATAGTCTAGGTAAAAGCAGGCAAAAAACATTGAAATTCCGCAACGGACACACATTTTTCTTTCAATTCTTTTCTCTTCAAAGCTACGACTGAACTTCCTATCCTTCACCCGAGTATGTTTCTTGTCTGTTCGAAACAACACCAATTTCTCCCTATCATCATTGTCGATTGCTACCAAAGAGACCAGGTGCTACTAGCAAAGAAAAAGGGTACACTAACATGTATGAGACTACATCAGACTCTTTCGTGATTAATAAAGACAGGAGGAATATTACACTGCAGTGTTCGACTATGAGTGTGGGTAAAGGTATATTCTCTCTCTCTCTTCCTGAACTCCGTTGTTGTTTTGTTGCAATCCAGGGTCATTACTCTGGAAATTTTTTTTTTTCATTAAAAAAAGAGAAAAAACCTACCTCTGCAGGAGCCTCGGGGGCATTCCGATTGTAGATGTTATTAGCTCTTTGCGGCATATTAGCAATTTTGGAAGGACTGGATCGTCCCCGTGAATCACTATCTTCTTGCTGTGTCGTAGAAGGTCTTGCACTTTTTCGTTTGCTCTTCTGGCCTGCAAGTCAAAATACATAATCAGAAATTCTATGCATGAAAGGGACAGCTGACCAAAATCCGGTGTCAGGGCAAAGTAGCTTGTGTGACTAGGTATTTACTGTCATACTGTATTTCTAAATGTATCACTTTGAAAAGGACAAAAGCCTCAACCTGTGGACCAAATTCGATAATCTGCAGGCAAATGACATCAAAATGCCCCTGGGGGATTCCTGAAAATGGCTTAGATTGCTGTTAAAAATGGCACATTTTGATTTAATAGTGAATTCGGGAACCTGCTCTTCCGGGAGGTCCCAAAAACCTTCTTTTCGCTACTTATCACTTAGCACAAGGAGCAGCAGCAATATCTGTGTGTGTTGAATATACTGAGAAATATCCCACAGCAGCTTTGAGGTAGCTTTGAGAGCAGTTGAGAGCCCGAAGGTTGCTGATTGGTAACTTGCTCGTATTAACTGTGGCTTTCATGTGAAGGTTTCCAAAAAGGCAAGTATCAAGCAACTGAAGAACAAAACAATGCAATTACCAGAAAATGTTATTACCTGAGGACGACTCCTCACGGCCAGGCTGCTTCTTCATCCTGCTATGAGTCATGTCTCTTCAATCATTTCCATGCTAAAAGAAAAGTCACACTTTGAAAACACAAGGACACTAACAGGGAATATAACGAATGTGAATATGGATTTAATGCACAAAAAGCCCGAGGGTCATAGCAATTTCGAGTTACATAAAACATTCGTTAAATCACTGAGAACCTTGTTGTATACTCCACCACAATCACCAAGTAAGGCACAAATCTTCCACACTCACTAAACACAAATCTTTTACCATCCATACTTCACTGATTTCACACCCTTAATGCACCTCCCTTTTCCAGTCCCTCAATTCCTGGCACTCACACACTAAAGGAACCACACCATCACTATCACACATTTGAAAATGTAAGGACCGACTTAAGTTCATCACTTCTCATTCCCACTTTCATAGGCATTTAAAGTAAGTGCTGGTTTTGTTCATCACATACCTGTAAGTCCTTGACTAGCCAGACGAAGCCCCACAACAGAAGACAAAACCTGGTTCAAAAAGCTAGTGCTTCCCTTGGGACTTCCTTCTTTTTCTACTTATTTAATGCAGTGCTTGTTGTACTGACCCACCATTTCTCTCTAATTGCTTGATCCAATCTTAACCAAAGCTTTAAATTTCATCTGACATCAGATCAATCAGAACTTTCTCCTGAACTACAGTCAACTCTTTTCCTGTGCATCTGTCAGGAAAACTGGCTGCCAAGTGCCTAGTGTTTTTCATTGTCTGTGCCAAATGCTCACTAACTCAATAAACAACTGGAGTAGAATTCAGACAGTAATCATCTAACATTATTTCACATTAGGTCAGGATGCACCAGTCAGGACCGTCCGTGGCCGAATGGTTAGCGCGTCGAACTCGCAAGGGAAGGGTCCCTTGTTCGAGTCTCGGTCGTGCCTACTGTTTGGTTTCGAGCGGGGGTTAGTGGCGTAACTCTGTAAGACAAGCCAAAGTTCACCCAGCTTTAAATGGGTACCTGGAGAAATCCGGGGAAGGTGACAGGAAGGGTGTGCGAAAGCACAGGATGGCTGGCCCCCAACCCCCCATTGCACTTCCTGGCTGAGGGCCGAGAATCGGAGATCAGCACCGCCGGCTTGGCCTGTATAGGCTGATAGCTGACACCTTTTACCTTTACCAGTCAGGATGCCCTGGCATTTGCTATAGCCTCATCACCATTTGTACAGCCTATGTGTTCCAAACTGTTTTTATAACCAGCATTTGGAAGAGCCCATCCATAGATCACCTAAGTTCTCTCCAAGTTCAGAAGTGTCAAGAGAAGCACAGACTATGCCTACTTGGCCCTACTATACCAGAAGGTCCCATGTAATGCCGTAAGTCAGCAACTATTGAGTCAAAGACATCAGGTCTTTAAGGACATCAGAATGGGTGTTTCAGGATTCAATTTTACTTTTCAGCTGAAAAACTGCACACACCTCTACTGTATGTTCATGGCATTCTGTATTTCCAAAAATTTCTATCTGACTCTGTTTTAAACAATACATTGAATTGGTTATTCATTCTTTCACCACTAAGCCAAGTCAAAAGAGGAAAAGCAATAGATGGAAGATTCTAGTAGACTAGACAAGAACAGAAGAAGGGCAAAACAGTAGATTTCAAGATTCAAGGTTACAACTTTTGTCTGCAACGTCAATGAGAAGTTTAGCCTAGTACAAGGCTAAGAACTACCAGTCATACACAAATCTTCAATTTCAGTAACACTGCTTGAAGTACAAGTGTGAAACGTGAAGTTCGTTTCGCCCTATCAAATTTACTACTCTACTACAAAGGAATTACAATTAGTTTGTTTCTGAACTTCACTCAAACCATCAATGTTTTATTGGGTTAGGCTATTCAGCATTTGAACCCAAAAATGGTTTTTGTGGTATAGTAGGCCTACCAGTATACTATATGTATACCATATCCTGGTTTTGTTTCTTACTTATAAAACAGCAACAAAAAGGGAAAATCACAAACTTGATGCCAGTGAACAGCTAACTCTTTCAGCAATCTTTCTAGCAAAAGTAATTGAAAAACTCTATTTCAATAAATTCCTTGAATTTTAATAATTCTTTTTCTTTCGACTGTTGGTTTGAACGATCTAGCAGAGAGGTAAACAAATTTGAATAGAGACATTTGTTGGTTTGAGCACTAAATATAAGCAAAAGACAAAATTCAGATGAAGTTTCTGCCTGGCATCACCTATTGATGACAGTATTTTCAATTTCTCAACTTGTAGGTGTTATTGAATGAACTCCGGGAATCCTACAGAAGAAACGGTAGAACAAGGTGGCAAATACTCAAAACAGATTGACATACAGGAAAACTCTGTATGAACTGAACGTTTTTGGCAACTATTTTGCATAAAAAGTTGCCTGTATGAAATACCCTCATAAAAGACGATTAGGCTTTCGGCTCATACCAAGTTACATGTCAGGCACTGAAGTTGTAAGCCTGAATCAACATACTTGATAGAGTTCAACAGAACAGAGTTGGGTAGAGCATAAATAGAGACAGAGGCATTTCAAACAGTTTTAAACATGGCTAGGCCTAAGAGGAATTAAAAACAGCCAAACAAACCTGGATAAACATACACCAAGATGTAACTTGCCACTGTTTAATTTACGATAGGGCCCATAAATAACGAATCTGGAAGGTATTGTATGGGATAAATCCTTTTCTGTTTTCTTTGACAACCATTCACCTGTTAGGTGGCATTCAGCATGCATCTACTGACTGACTGCTTCTAAAATTTTAGGACTTGTGTAGGCTATAACTGAGAACTGGCAGAAAAATCAAATGTTTTGTAGAAACAAAAACTAAGTTAGCCTACAGGATGGGTATACAACCTCAAACTTATATGACCTCGAATAAGGCCTAAAAAGGTTGTAAGGAAATTTCAGTACAGCCCTAACAACGACATAAAAGGTTCTAACTGTCAAGACGGAAACCTGAAATGACCTGGGACCTCTTTACCACTGCACAGAAGTTTAATTGTAAGATTTCAGGCCAAGTTCGATGTTATATGAAGTCGAAGATTGGATACACTTCGACACCTCCTGTAGATCAAAATCAGATTCTCAGGGACTCAGGTACAGTAGAGGTATGCTTATGTGAACAGTTACTTTAATGTGAACGCTGCAGTTTTGGGCTAAATGGTACAGGAGGGGTACCTGATCTCGTTTTTACACTACCTCGATTTTTGCGGCGAAAATCTTAAAACGAATTGTACAAGCTGTCCTGACAGTCAAGAGGCAAGATATGACTTTTTTCAAAGTCATATGACCAAAAATATTCAAATTCTGTGCCTTTTCTCCATTTAGTAGCAGTTGTGAAAAGCTGTTTTCTGGCTATTGACTTCGCTAACTCTTCCTTTTTCATCATTTTTACGAAAATCGAGGTGAGGTTAGAATGATGTAATCTTGTTTGAAAAGAAACATAAATTTAACTAGAAAGATTGAAGCAATATTTATTTATCCAATATGTAACCATTCAATTTGCTTCAATCTAGTATTTTTGTCATATTTCTTGGTTCCTTTTTAAGCTAGATGGATTATTCTGAAGGAAAGACTTCTCTGGAAATTTGAAATCTTGTCTGAGCCATCTGAGGTTGGATACCCCTCGTGCAGACTGAAGATCCAAAATACCTGTACAGGTGTTTTCAGCTGCCCTTCTTACCTACTTTGGCCAACTGGCAGTTAGCTTCAGACACAGCAAGTGCATGAAAATGGCAAAATCCGAAGTGAACAAACATTCACTTAAGCATACCTCTACTGTACTACACCATTCACAATCTATTCTGCAGGAGAAAGTTTGGAACATGAGGAAACATGCTTAACTGATGCTTAAAGTTTAACCGAAAAGGACTGGGATAGGACAATCTAGTTACCCATCACTTATTCACTTAAATTGGCTTGAAGACCCGCTGAAAATGCGTTACTTGGTTGTTCCGCTATTCAGGAATAATCGATTCTCAAATAGTGGAATTTCCGTGGGATTTGTGGTACCTCTAGTTTGTTGTATGCCTTACAAGAAAGATTTATGACTTTTTGTTTGTTCAGGCACTAAGCAATCTTCGCCAATATCGCCACTGCCCACTGAGAACACTGAGAAGCCTTGAGGCTCGTTTGTGTTTAGATAAAAATCTCCCGCGTCATAGTAAATTTTCGCTGTGGGGACAGCCGCAGATATTCTGAACGTCATAACTAGCTAGAGCAGATAGTGGAAAACAAAAAAATCCCTTTGCAGAATCCAAATAATTCAGTGTATTCAACTAGGGTGCCACTACCAGTAAGCGGACAGTTTATTCACTTCCAGTTCTTTCACCTTCTGTAACTCCATCAAATTTCAAGCTATCCCAGAGTATTTGGTCACGTTTTGTTCCAAATTTAAAATGGCCGCCAATGATGAAACGCCGGAATCCGGCAGTGTTGTCAAACGAACACAAAAGCTTACGACGCGAAGTCCGTACATTCGTCAAATTAAGCGTCCAAAAAAACTGACGAGTCAAATAGAGCGGACATGTCGTCATGAATAGCGGACAAGGTTTGAATGCACTGACAGAATTGATTAAAAAATTGTGTATTACAGTATGAAACTAACTACAAATCACAACTTGAAAGATCTTTGATCATAATTATCACAGGGTATAATAACTTTTGAGTATTGACTATTAATGACGAGTGATAAATAACCGACTTAAAAAGCGGACAGTGTGACGTCATTAAAAGAGTGAGAAAATGTCATTTTCATTATTTATATTTTGTTCAAGCAATTCTGCTCATGAAATTGTGTGGCGTGGCAATGCTGTGGAGGTTAACGTCAACTGAAGAAGAAAAGTTTAGGGTTTGTTATTGTTTAGGCAGATTTATCCTGTCAGGTTGTACTTTGTCCGCTTTTTACGTCGTGTCCGCCTACTAGTAGCGGCACCCTAAATGACACAAAATAAGTTGGCTTTTCAGTTAAACTTTAATGCACTAGAGTATTACGCCTAGGCCTTGATTAGGATGTAAAAGAATAGCCTAACCCAACCAGTTTTCAGTAAACAAGCTTGCATCGTTCTTGACTTGAAACATGTCAGCACTCCTTGCCACTTGGGCAAGAGTCAATGAGATATTACCTTGTACCTAAAGTCCGTATCGGAGAGAATGGTCGTAAAGAAGTTTTTGGTTTACCGTTTATTTTGTTTAATCCTGTTTTTACAAATCTATTGGCGCCATTAGCGAATATTTTGCTGTAAACAAACGGGCATGTGAATGTGGACGACATCTAGATTTTATCGCCACTTTCATCACGAAGGATAAACAAATCAATTTTCGTGCTGGTTTAGTATAGAAGTGCTAAAAACAGTAGGTGAAGCGGGTACCAGTTGCGGAGGAAAGAAAAAGCATAAAAATATCTGTGTATTATTATAGCCAGATTATAGCTTATAATAGCGTTTACAGGTAGAGGAAAACTTGAACATAATCCGGTGTTGGTGACAAAAGTGTGTGTTTACATTCGGAGGGAAAATACTGTTTCTTCAAGCCAGAAAATTGACAAAAATAAATTCACTGCCCAAATTTTTTTTATAGCATTTATGATATCAACTGATGACTGATGGTCTCAAAAGGTGGCTAGACTTTGTTTTAGTTCTTTTCACTAGCGCCGCCGACGAGATTCATCTCACGGAACTCTCCTTTTCCAAAACTTTGTCCCGCACTCCCGCTGGTTCTAGTCGGGCCTTCACGAACGCGATCCTCTCAAGCTGACCAGAATTCCTTTCTACTCGGTGGGATTTCGTGTCCGACGCTTTGCTATTTAATTATTTCTGTTTTAACTTTCCACTGCACCTTGCTATTTTATATTGTTACGTCACGGCTGACCCTTTGCAATAACTCTGCTATGAGTGCACTCTAGCGGATTCCTTGCGAACTAGCTGGCGCATAAATGCAATAGAGAGCAGCCCTGTTCCAAAATAAAGAAGTTTCTCTTTACCCCAGTCCAAACTGTAAGCTTGTTTTTTTTAAATAGTTCTAGGCTACAGCTAGGGTAGCTTGCATTAATAATTGCTTTGGGTCACAGGGTTCTAGAATAATTCTGCGTTTCAGTTGGATAAGAAGTGCATGGTTGACTATTCCTAGCAAAACAGTGTGTGACACTTTTTTTGGTGCTTTTTTTTTGACACCACAAAAAGTGTTGGGTGCTTTTTGACACTTTGTGTCTCCCGGTGACACCATGACAATTTTTATCTGAAAGTGACACCTTCTCTTACGAAAGACACTTTTTGAGCCTCTGTAGTCTGGCTCTGGCCCTGCTGGGTGACACCGTGACATTTTTTTTGTGAAAGTGACACCTTTTGCTTTTGTTTTCTCACGAATGACACATTTTAGGTCAGAAAGGCACTTTTTCATCTACTTTACTAAAGTGACAGATTAAAAACATGTAGGCGATTATACTTTGATTTGATTTAGTACACAAAGTCACAAAACGTGTACTATACTTTGATTTAGTATACAAAAACAGTTCGAAGCCTTAATTAAAGCTCATTTCTGATTAAGTTTTGTTGCAAAACTGTGATGTTACAATTAAGACATGTTTTGAAAAATATTTTTACAAATTCATTAATTACCAATTATTTTGCATGTTGTGCAGTGGAATAATATGTATTATCGCTCTTGCTGAGGGTGATAGCGGATGCCTATCATGCTGCCCAAGGGCCAAATTTTCCGCTATCGCCCGAAGAAAAGCAAGGGCGATAATGATTATAACACTAGTACACTGTGCAGCGCAAGAAGCGCAAGCAACAACACTGTAATGCCTGGCGTGATATTTGAAAAGCACTGCCAGCATGCCGTTCTGGATTCCACAGAAACCATGATGGGCTTTTGTTTAGAGAAAAGGTGCTTTGCTTTTGTTTGGTTTTGCCAAATTCCAGTTGGATTTTATCACATGAGCTGTGAGCTAAGCCACTTCTGTTCCAAGATGAGAATTTCCAAGATCTAAGAGATGAGGCATGGCTGTTTGCCTAGGCTAATGGTTCTTGGTTGTTAACAACCAACCTGAATCAACAGGTTGATTCACGAGCAAGGTGATTCCTCTGGACTGAATTATGGTGTAAAGGGGCTGAAGTCAGGCTTTCAAAACACCGTCTTTTTTGGACAAACACATGGGAAAGTTAAAAACTCTTTTTCCAAGGGCAATAATAGTTATTGTCACAGGGCAATAATAGTTTGTTATCGCACGGTTGGAACTTTTTTCTTTTAACATCAGGGGAATACCAGAAAATTTTGGCACTGGGTAGGATAGGACTGATATCATGGGACTGCACGGTGTACTGGTGTTATAAAATAAAATTTGAGGTGTTAAAAGCACTTTTTTGTCAGCAAGTGTGATAGTTTTATGAGTCGATCTCTTGGCAACCCCAGGGCATCCCTGGCTAAAATTTGCCAAATGGCAAAAGCTCAACTGGACTGGCAGTAAAGCTTTTGTTTTATCTAAATTTAGCTTGTGTCTTTGCTATGGCTCTGGGATTATAATTTGTCCCTTTTACTAGGTCTTAGCAGGAGGAGTTTCTTACCAGTTTCTTACTTAGTTCTTTTCTTTTGTCTTCTTTTGACTGACTGACTGAGCACTGTCTGAGACTCTGAGCTGAGCATTTGCAATTGCCATCAGCCAGCACCCTATGCCAAATGCAGGGGTAGGCTATATCTGGCATTAGGTATACAAGTATACCCTATGCCTAATGCCATGGCTGCAAGGCTATAGTGTGAAAAAATCTGCTTCTGCTAGGTAAAGGTAGACATAATTCAAATTAGACAAGTTCACTACATGTTAAATAATCAACAAAATCAAAGCCATCTTTTGATTAAAAATTAGATTATGCCAGGTTATGGATGGGGACTGTTTTCGATTTTACCTCAGATCCTTGTTAACCATTATTTTCCAGAGCCATCGTTGGTAGGCTACTATGAATATTGTGATGCCTGAGCATCGTACAAAGACATCCAGTTTGTAACCACCGTGCCAGAACATATTGGTACCATGCCTGAAAAATGTCTTGAGGTCCTTGACTGAGTTGTTTCTAGTAGCAGGAGTCAGTCCAGTATATCACATAACTCCTGATTTTTTATGCCCTATGCCTAACACTGGATATCCTACGCCATATGGTACCCTAACCAGATAAAGTATTGGTGCTTTGATTGAAGCTCAGAAATCAATAAATCAGAATTCCTTTGTTGTGCACTAGGTAACCTACATATCCAGCATTTGGTAGTGTACATGCTAGATTGAACCAGCATTTGGCAAAGGACATAAACAATCAGAGGTTTGTGGCAGATTTGGTCAGGCTTGTCTTGTCATCCTAGTCGTGCCATTCTGCTCTACCATCATACTGACTAATACCCCCTTTTAGTTCCCCTTGGTATTGATTTCAATCCTCATTGGTGGCTTCTTTCATAATTATTCATTCACATCACCTCCAATATATTGCTGTCATCTTATCCAAAACCAGTCTAGCCTGAATCCCTTATTTGTGAAGGGGCTGCGTGGAATGTCGGGTGTAGTCCTACCGGCAGTTTAGGAGCGTGTCCGAAAGCTCGGAAACGAACGAAAATGCTGAATTAATTCAGCATTTTATGCAGCATTTCGCTTTCGGACTTGAATTTTCGCTCAGTTAATGCAGCATTAATTCAGCATAAAATTCATCGAAAAATTCAGCGAAGATGCTAAATTTTACGCTGAATTTTCGAGAAGAAACTGGGGAGCTGGCGATTAAGGCTAAATTTCGGAATTAGAAGTGTCAGAGAAGAAATAAAGAACGTGTCCGAAAGCTTTTAGTGCTGTAAATTCTGCATTTAATGCTGCATATAAGGTAAGAGCTTTCGGACGAAAAACAAAATAAAAATGCAGGATTAAATGCAGCATTTACAGTCCTGAAAGCTTTCGGACACGCTCTAGAATAGTTTGTACGAGATGCAGGTTAAGAGCCAAATATTGGATAGCCTGATCCACTAAATGAATTTCAAAGTTGTTTTTTTTTGAATTTTTGATCAAATCACAAAAAGTTCTTGTGTTAGCTTACCCCAGCATTTGCCATAGGCTAACTCCTAACAAGGAGTAAAAAGGCCAGTTTAGGCTATGCTAACCAGGTAGGTTTGGTTCTCTTCTCTGATTTGTCTCACTGTAGCCTAATGCTCTCGAACTTTGTAAGCAACGGCCATGGGCCATTTTCAGTATGACATGTAACTGGCAACCAAACTATAAACTTTTTTTTTTTTACAGTGCCATGGAGGCTATTCATCCTTCCCCTGGCCGGCGTCAAGCTGTCTGCCGCTATTTTTCTGCATCTGGAGCTTGTTATTTTGGAAATGAGTGTCAGTTTCTACATAGCAGCCGTAAGTTTTTCTTTGAAGTCAGGAGTCTTTATTTTTGAATGTTCTGCATGATCGCGTAGCCAGTCTGTAAATTGTGATACCTCAGAAGCATTATGTGTTCTTATTGTCTGCTAAGGTAATTCTGTAGCTAGCTGGTACATGCACACAGGGGCGTCGCTAGCCAAAACTCGAGGGGGGATGGGGTGGCAGGGCGCCTGCCGCCTGCCGGCGCCCTGCCGCCCGTTTTAGCTTTTTGTCGCTTATGTAATAATAAAACTTGTGATATCTGCAAGCGTTGAAGACTGAAGAAGCCTGGTAATATCTCCAAGTTCAGGGATGGGGTGGCAGGGCGCCTGCCGGCGCCCTGCCGCCCGTTTTACCTTTTTGTCCCTTATGTAATAATAAAACTTGTGATATCTGCAAGCGTTGAAGACTGAAGAAGCCTGGTAATATCTCCAAGTTCAGGGGCGGTTTGAAGGGCTTCGGGTGGGAGGTGACTACCTCAGAATACACGACTGGCAGATGTCCGGCAATACACAGCAGCACGTGCGGGAAACTGTACGAATTTAAAGAAGTATTTGTAAGGTTAAGTTGAACGTCATTCGTAACAAGAGGAATTCGCTTCCGCAATAGCCCGACCCGCTGCAGTTTCTGATGACTGTAGGCTATATCAGACAGGATGAAACTGAGTGCCGCAGGTGACAGTTTTAAAGATGACTTATTTCGGGGAAAACACTACTTCCCCAACAAAATCTAGCTTTCAATGTGGCCCAAACCCCAAAAGCTAAGCTTAAAACCCGAATGAAACCACGCGACCTTTCAGTAACTCCAGCCAGCCTACTACGAAAGGAGCTGCAGTCAAATTTTATGGAATCCGGTATGGTCAGAACGTCTTTTCGGATCCCAAATGGAAGTAAGGGGCACTCAACACGAATCTGCCCGTTTGTCTTAGTTCGCGACGAATCCAGCAAAATGTGAGACATTTAGGTGGAAGTTGGTAATGTGCTTCAGTTCGACCCTTTCCGAAAAAGAAGGACTGATCATCTAGGAAAAAAAAAAATGAAACAGAGCAGACTTGTTCTGAATTTAGTTAAAAAAATAAAAATAAAATGACATGTTGCAATAATCCCCCATCACTACATCTTCTCTCATTGCTCACGAAGCCAATTTATTTTCAACGTCGCACTGGAGGAAAATTCCTATCATCAAATTCTTTTCTGTTAAAATACAAAGAATTTCTGCATGAGATTAAAAAGTTCTTGAAAATGTCTGCCACAAGCAAAACCAGGCTGATTTTTACTTGAATCGAGAGTAAAAATTTGGTTTCAAACTGTGCACTGCATGGTGAAATAAATGACTTGACAACTGTCTTTTTTCGATCTTGGAAGGTCACATCTGACAATCATACTTCTCATTTGACAAAATATGATTAAAAAATATCTTCTTATCCGAACAACTAGAAATAGCCCTTTATGTCAATCTGGCAAGGTCGAAACATGTGACTGAGAATGCAATTCCTTAAAGGAATAGAAAACTTGACTCAAACTTGACTCGGGGAGCTAGCTAACATATCAAGAATGTACCCTGAGTCGATATTGAGAGTAAGAAAAATTCTCGTTACGACCATTGCAGTTTCCGAGAATTCGACTTTTGAGCAAAAGGTTTGCAAAAGCAAAAGGTTTGTGTGCCGCGACTAGGAATCGAACCCCGGCCGTCTTGTCGGGGAGGTCGTTAGTCTGTAGTCTACATGTAAAAAGGCGAACTTTTACAGTACATAAGTGCATAATTACAGTGCATAAGGGGCAAGGGCCTGCCAGCTAGCTTTGGGAACACTAAGGAGGGGGTTCGAGACGGTTCGAGATAACAAAGAAGGGGGGGCCTGTCGACAATAAGACCCTGTATATCTAAGCCCCCCGGGCGATTCGATGGCCGAAAGTTGCGTAGTCAAGTTTACTGTTCCTTTAAGTCTCAAACGCTCGAGAATACAGAACCGCCTATGTCCAAGATGGATGTTAACCCAGTTTCTGTCATTTGGTTAACGTAGGGTGTAGGCCTAGGTGATTTTGTTGCTGAGAACTGGCTTTGTCGAGCAACTGCAGCACTAGAAGGATTCTTGTTTCCTAACGTCGTCCTTAAGCTATAAAAGCGAATAGATAATTGCAATTCTAAATGTATATACTGAGAGTGGTGACTGGTAGACTGAGGATATTGGATGACAGACTGGGGGCCGCATCAGGGCCGTTTCCAGGAATTTATTTCGGAGATGGTCTTCCCGCGGCTCGAACCTAATGCATACGTAACAGTAAAGCAAGAATATAGATTAGATCAGAAGTAGAAGCCTATAAAACGATCATTTGTGTGCTTCGAGTGGGGTTCGAACCCCCTATCCCCCCTCTTAGGTACGGCCTTGGGCCGCATACCTGATGACGTTAGCTTACCTAATCTGTAGTCTGTGATTGTGGCTATTATACCTCACTCAACTTCATCCGTTTTTCTTTAATTCTAGCTCAAATGCCATCACCACACTTTGGAGGGAACCCTTTTTCAAGTCTTGTAAGTTCCTTGTTTAGAAGCATTATAAGGACCAGTAGTGCATAGGCCTAGTCTCAGCCCCGTCTATTGTTACTGGCATATGCTCCTACTGGCATATCCACAAGCGTACAGCAGCCCCAATAATACAAGTTTGTCATTCTGCTCTCCGATTGGAAACTCATACCAAGGTCCGAATGTCACTGAATATCATGGCCAAGCACCGAGAGATTGCTTCAGCTGGAGGAATTCGGTTGTTATCTGTCTTATCTGTCTTTTACATTTACAGGGTTAAAAGAGTTTTAATTTTTCCAGAGGAACCGGCCACCTGCAGTGAATGGCCCAAGCGTTGGAGCACTGACAAGTGCCCTTCGACAGGTGCTAAATGTGTCAGAGACAGCTGATGCCATCAATGGACATGGGCAACCCACGTCAGAGTAAGTCAGTTCTACCAATAATCTTACCTACTATAGACCATGATCTGCCCGCTGTAGGCTCATTCTCCGATTCAGAAGTTTTTTCCCCTATCGAGTGCTGGAGAACTTACAAACGCACTTCTACTTTGAATAGTTATAGGGTAGGTAATTAGGTACCTTTAGAATGAATATAAAGTGGAAAACAAAGTACTGAGAAAGAAACAGTATCACTTGTTGCATCCAAAATACCTTGAACGGTTACGTTTTGTTTCAGCCACCTTCACATGCACAGTGCATCAGTACTTAGGGAAGAACCTGTTCAAGAGAATCCAGTCATGCTCCTGCAAGTGAGTTAGTTTTGCGTTTACTTATACATAGATTTATTCTAAATTTATTGACTCTTGAGGGAAGGCGCTCTTGAGAAATAAATAGGTAATGGCAAGGCTGAGAGGGCCGCTTGGTTTAGAAAGGTTTATCCCACAGTTCAGCCTATTTTCCCTAGTCGTTTGGTTCAGTACATTTTTTTTCTGATCTTTTCTAAATCGTATTAGGTATTTTTGTTCACCCCAACGACACCACACTTGCAATTGCCACGTTTGGGCTTAAGAACTGCTGATTGTTTTTCCTGGGAAATTCGTTGATTAGAAAAACCCTTTTAGAAACTTTCAGTGTTTGTAATCGATTGGCAAACAAAGCCAAACAATGTGTTTTTTGAAACCAGCCCTGAGTATTAAAGCATTCAGTAATCTTGTTTTCACAGTTCAATGTGTCTGCGACGAGGACGCGGATAGAAACAATAGAAAGAGCAACCGTCAGCGGGTTCTTACTCCGCTCATTTCACTTTTTTTTTTTTTTTTTACTATACCTGCCGTAACCGTACTTTACACTTCATTCCCTGTAACTCCTGTCTTCGCCTTTCAAGAGGCGGCCAGTAGGTTATACCCTCGAATTATAGGATCTTTAAACAAGAGCAGTATATACTACAACCTTTTGTAACTTCTAAGTTGAACTCGAGTGTTCCAGAATGACCGTTTGTGTCGTTGGGCTTCTCAGCTCTGGCCTCAGATCGGTACTTCGAGTAAATGGAAGGAATTGCGTTTTAAGCTTAGCTTCAGTACCGAAGATATAGTGTCAGTTAGGCTACAGACAAGCAAAAGCTTTCGAGGGTTCTGGCTGAAAATCTCGCGGCAGAAGCTCAAACCGCTCAAAAGTTGCGGAATATTTTTGAAGGTCTGGGAGAGCTTCTGGCACTCTTCCACCCGGGGACTTGCACGTGTGTGATAATGAGCGTGTTCGACTCTACTTACTGTAGTTACTATTTTGGCTTCTTGACGTCAAGGCTTGAACACATTTTTAAATTTTCGGTAAAATATCACTCCACGGGGTAATCCAGCCAACCCAGTTACAGAGATCCGTAGTTACCACGCTTACTACGATCCCGAGCATGGTAAGCAAATAGTTACTATTTCCAGAAGGTTGGAACGGTCAGCGTAGTATCTTTTCGTGAGGCTGGGACGGAAATGTAGCTAATAGTTACTATTGTTAGAAGGGTGGGACATCCTCAATAGGTACTGCCTTTGAAATAAAGATTAAACTTCCAGGGAAATATGGGCGGAACCACGTATTTCTACACGGAAGAAGAAGCAGCAGTGGCTGCTGCTGAGCAAACAGCGGAAGAAATTGAAGACAAGCCAGGCTACACCGCATATCAAGGACCGCCGTCGAACCTGAAGCTTGCCGAACCTGGAAGTTCAAGTTATTTCATCTCAAATGAGCTTAAATTCTCCCTGCTCCACAGCTATTCAATGGCTCTCCATCCAGGCATTGGTTAGTTTTCCTTTGTATCATCCTGTGATCTGTCGTACAGTGCAAACAATGATAGGTCGATTGATTCCGAAAAATGTGCTAGTTGACTCTTTTCAACGGTAAAAGTACGACCCGTCTTCAGGAAATATCATGTCGAGTAAAGCAAGGGTTTCAAGAGAAAATGCAGCCAAACATGAGAAAAAAATCACCAAAGCTTCTATGTATATATACATAGAAGCTTTGGTGATTTTAGCTCTTTCGATAGAGGCTTTTAGCCTTTTTTGTTCACCTGGTAGGGTGCAATCTTTTTAAAGAGGAATCTTGTGTTCACGCGAAACTCTGCAGATAAGGAATGACAAGGTGTGGTTGCCAGTTGGACTTTAACGGAGGTAAGCTTCTCCCTTTCCGCCACGAAAGCTCAAGATAATCAGTTCCGGCCGCAGATGCTATATTTTTTTCGCTGGCCTCGCCGTTCACTCCCGTTATCTAATTGGCGGGTGGTGCTGTGCTTATAGGAGTCACAGCTAGCAACACGTGCAGCACAAAAAAATACAACTGTTTGTGCATTTTTTATTCTGTTTTTTTATGGCACTTGCAGCTCCGCTCAAGTGCCATATACCGATCGCTTTTCGGTCGGTCCGTCGGTCGGTCTGTCGGTCGGTCGGTCGGTCGGTCGGGCGGTCCACTGTTTTCGAGTTAGGGTACTTCCAGATGTCCTAGGACGATGAAACTTGGCAGGCATATCAGGGACCCGATATAACTAACCTGGAAATAATCAGTTTCACGATCTGACCATCTGGGGGGGAGTGGTGGGCCGGGGAATCCTGAGAATTTAGTAGTTTTTGTAAAACCCCTACCCCTTTCTTCTGACTAGTAGGTCTGCGCACGGCGTGACGTCACTCTTTGCATCGGATCACTCTGTTAACATCGGAAAGAGCTAGTGCATTCGAGGGTCAAAGGGGTTTGTATATGTGATTCAGTGCGGGGGAATATGGAAAATTGAGTGTTGTGTAACTTTCGAACGGGTGATCGGATTGGGACGAAACTTAATACCTGAATGAATGATATATCTCTGATCTTCCATTTGAAGTCCGAACCGGATTCGACAGCTATGGGGAGTTGGGGGGGGGGAGACCGGAAATCTCGAGAGACGGTTATAGTGGAGGGATTGGAGTAAAACTTGCTGGGAAGAACAAGAATCTGCTCCATATAAATCGTTTACACGTTTGGACTGGACCCGGTCACTTGGGGGGGGGGGAGGTGGAGGGGAGTTTCCCGGAATTCTGGTGATGACAGTTTTTGGGATTTTCACGACGAAACTTGGGAGGCGTATCAGGTATCAGGGACCCGTAAACTAACTTGTAAACAAAAATTCACTCGATCCGATAGTCGTGGGGGGATCGGAGGGAGGGGGAATCCGGAATATTTAGCCATGCGTAACTTTGGAACGGGTGATGGGATTCGAGTGAAACTTAATAACTGAACAGAGGGCCTGTGGTATCTTTTTCATGTCCGGACCGGATCCGACAACAATTGGGGGGGGGGGGATATGTAACCGGATTGGACTGGAGAGATCGGGATGGAACTTTGTGGGAATAACAAACAAGTCCAAAACCGAACCGGATTGGCTCCGGCGACTGTGGGGGGAGTTTGAGGGGCGGGTCCGGAATTCCGGTGATCGCGAGTTAAGGTACTTCCAGATGTGCTAGGACGATGAAATTTGGCTGTAATATTAGAAATTCGACAAGATTGGCTTAGAAATTGCCACTTTTCAAATCCGACCATTCCCTAAAGTACCAATCATGACCGCAAATTAAGAAAAATGCTTTTAAGCAAACTATGCATTTCCATGATCCCCATGAGTCCATGATCATTTTTGCCTCAAGGGTTTTGCTTACAAATGAAGTTCTAGCTCCCTTAAAGTGTGCATCTTAACCGCAAGGTCGAAAAGTACTTTTTATCAAACGATACATCTCAACCTATGATCATTTGTGCCACAAGGGTTTTGCAAAAAAAAAAAATTCTAGCACCCTTAAAGTGCGCATTTTACCCGCATTAGCGGAAAAAAAAAACTTTTGATCATACGTATATATCAATGATCCCAAGAGCCTGATATCGTTTTTGCCTCAAGGGTCTTCCTTACAGATGAATTTCTAGTGCCTTTAAAGTGCGCATTCATTACAGCCAAGTTCTACGATAAAATACTTTTTCTCTAGCTTCCTTAAAGTGCGCATCTGAACCGCGCAGTCGAAAATTACTTTTAATCAAATAATACATCTCAACCCATGCAAGTGCCATATGAGCTTACAGCTCTTGTTTTTTTTTTCATTTTTTATAACTATACGGTCCGGAGCGCTTACAGGTTCGATTCTACAAGAAGTGATTTTATCTTTTTTTGGCGTATAGGCTTCGAGCAATCTTCCATCTTTTTTTCCAGAGGTTCCTGTAAACCTCGACAACTACCACCAGTTGTCACTCCTTGACCATACGCCGGATCAAAAATCGACGCTTTTCGCTTTTGTCACATCTGTATACCGAGCATTCCATGTGAAATCCGGGACGCAGGTTGTACTGCGGCGGATCCATGGTTTTCGACTGTCTAGTCCAAAATGCCTCGCGTTGGTAGAGCAATGGAGGAAGATCCAGCACAGCCATATTGTTCAGCTCAGGGAAGTTTTCACTACAAAAGCATTTGGAGATCACTGTAAGTAGCCTATCATTTTCAGAGCACCGTTCTGGCTCTGTAGAGTCAACAACTGTTCTTTCAACTGGCTTTAGCATAGGTTAACCTCCTAGCAATAGGTACTAAGAGCCACCAATGTTGCTCGAACCCGCCATATCGATGTCGTTACAACAGAAATCTTTCAAATCCGCCACCAGAAGTTACCACTGGTGACTTTGTACCTACCATGGTGAAGAGCGTCGTATGCAGTGGTAGGCTCGAACATATGTGTGGAGAGTTTCAGTTTTGAAAAGCAAACAGATTAGGTGACGTGTGACCTGAAAGAGTTTATTGTGCATGAAAAGGCATGGCTTTAAATGTTGTATATTGGCTGTGAAAGTATTATTCATATGATTGACTGACCCCTTTTAACGCGGAAATTATAATATTCGAAATAATATCAACGCTAATTTGACCCTATAAATGTTACAAACTGCACTCCAACATTGTCCAGTTTTGCTGACGACCTGTAGTTACTCTTGGTAGAAAGACTGGATATGACCAGAGTAACCTCATCGTGCCCACTGTCCTAGGACGTCCGATATATGTAACTGATCCTAATATTCTAATATGATAGCGTTCTTAAGGCGACCAGACACGGTTCTTTATTTGGAGAAGTTTGACGAAACAATAAACACAAAATGTGAAACGAAGACTTCAAGAACCCGGTCGGTTTACCCCCCTTTCCAGCTGTAAAACATAACTTTACAGGCTGGACCGGATAGATACATTTCTGGAGACAGCTTTATGTGACAGGCCGAGTTCGAGTCCAGCGTGAGAAGGAATCTTTATTAAACCACACCCGTATTCCCCAGATACTTTCATAGTCCTCACAGTATACATTCTGTGTGCCCCGTACTTACCCTAGCCGTTTCACGATGTTTGCATCGCTTCATTGGTATTTTTTTTAGCCGTCTCTCTTCACGATCTAGGGGTTATCGTCAGTTCCTCCCTGAGCCAATGCTCACAGTATCCTATCCGTTTCTTCTGGTCCTCTTTTAAGAATTTCTCCCTTCTGGTCCTCTTTCAAGAGTTTCTCCCTTCGCTGATTCTGCGGAAAGAAAGTAAAAGCAAGGCGGTGTAACACGTTGTTCTCCCTCTTTTGTTTTGTGCGTTCAGAGCCGCGTTCGATTCACTTCTCAAGTTAACTGAGATGCTCAGTCAGACGTTTTATTTGCGATTCTCGGTTAACTGGGAGCGTTCGATTCATCAACGTCGACGTGAAGGTTGACGAAAAGTTAACTTTCAACGACGCGGGGAAATTGTCAGTTGTCTCAAGTTAACCAAGAAAGAAAGTGAAAGTCAAAATTATTCTTGCTCGGTCGACTTCTGGTCAACTTCTTGCTAAATAAAACGGCAGCAGAGAAAAAAGTCAACTCTGGGGTTGACTTCCGCGAGTCGAATCGAACGCGGCTCAGAATCTTGATGCCCAACTCTTCGTACCCATAGAGAATCGCCGTGTGAGCGAAGAGCCAGAAACATCACCACACTGTCAGAAGTTTGATAACAGATAACACAAGGATGCGCAGTTTCAACAGACAATGCGTTAACAGACAACACTTGGGATGTTATCTGTTGTGTTTGAAAACGTTATGCATGAAATGCTATGCATTACAAGCATTGCCAGGAAGAGCCGAAAAACCGCAAAAAAAAGCATCTGCTGAATTGTCCGAAATCACCGACAAACAAACAAGTCAGCAGATGTTTTTAGGCTCTTCCTGACAATGCTAATTATGCATAACGTTTTCAAACACAACAGATAACATCCCAAGTGTTGTCTGTAACGCATTGTCTGTTAAAACCGCGCATCCTTGCGTTGTCTGTTATGAAACTTCTGACAGTGCACTTCTTTCCCCAACAAACGTAATTGGTTGATTGGTTTACATAGGATTTGAATCACCGTTCGGGTGACGTTTCGCGTTCTTTCTGAGGTTCATACTCTGTGGGATCAAGTCCGAAACACGAAACACAACAGTAGTTGGGTGCCAACTTGATACAAATATTAAAGGACCAGGAGTTGCAGGCGTGGGGTTGCAAGGTTTGTATTCCTGGGTCCCTGAGTCTCTACAATAGCGTTAAGGAGGCTTGGGGCGAAGAAATTTATTTTAAGTCGGGGTTATCTCCAGAAGAACTGAAATGTTTAATTAGTCTGAGAGGAGATTGTTTGCCTTTTGGCCAAAGAAGAAAATATATTGGGAAAATTAGGGTTTCGTCTGGTCCTTATTTCTGCCCTTTGTGCGGGATGATTGATGAAGATGTAGAGCATTTTATTTGTGATTGTGAGGGTTTAAGGGATTTAAGGGAGGACATTTTTAGGGTGGGATTTTTCTCGAGGGAGGAACTTGTTAGAAAATTAAAAAGTAAACATTTTGGGGATATAAAGAGATTTGGAAGATTTCTTCGGATCGCTCTCTCATATAGGGAAGGATTTTTGTAGGTTTGTTATTCTTGTTGTTTCTTGTTATTTTTCTTTGTACTTGCCATGGCCCTTGTGGCTTTTTAGCGCAAATAAATCTATCTATCTATCTATCTATCTATCTATGGTGTCTCTCACACAAAAGCGTGATAAGATTCAATAAAAGGGTGCGTAAGTTCAACAGATAAACTTCTAATGCCATATGTTAATGGTTGTGCTTTCCGTGAAACGTAACAAATCTTTTTTGCAACGTCACTTCTAGCGAAAGCATGACATTAAAAATGTCGCAGCGGAAATGTTCTTTAAGGTTTGCAAGATAAGACCCGAAGTGTTATATTGAAATTGCGCATCCTTGTGTTAAATGCTCCGTGCCCGTTGCATAAACTAGTTATCTTTTTGTAGCGATTATCTTTGTGTATGACTTCCATCCTGCCGCTGAGACACTCTTCGAACGTCACTTCCGATCAGAGGGGGACTTGCGAGCCGAGTCTGATCCTACCGTCCCCCGCCCCTACACACAACAGAAAAACCGTCTCTTACAACAAGCAGGCAAAGGCCTGCTCCCAGAAAGTCTGATTTGGTCCTATGTGATACAGCTGAGTTCCGCCTTGCGAACGATACATTCCAATAACCTTGCCTGTCGGTCCCTAGACCCGGCGAAGGTCCTTGTTACGGGCAAGTCCAGGTTAAGAATCAACTGCTGTGGGATTTTTGACGTTTTGACCTTTGATCCTACATCACCAACCCCTGCCGGCAACATCTTACAGTTCCAGGTATGTGAAGTAAAGTCTTATTACATTCGGCGCGACCTAATATTTAAATCTTGAAATAAGTTGTTAAATCAAATATAACTTTTCTCGAACAGATATGTAATGCAAATCATCCTATAACGACCGGCCAATGATATTACAGTAATTTTCATACAGGAAGTTAGCGGTGGATATGACTTTCTATGATGCGACTGACGGCACCCGTGGGACTTAGGATGATATGCATGGATAATGGTTAGTTGTTAATGGTTCTGTTCGAAAAAGTAAGAAAAATCAATCAATCTCGACGGTCATTTAAAAATATCAAACTCACTGCGCTGGGTATATATTTTTTCATAACCTACCTCGCCTTCTGCTCGGATGGGTATTTTCAAAGAGCGTCTCGTCTATGTTCTTTTCCGATATCACCTCGATGTCGGAACTCGGAAGTTAAGTAAATAGTGTTAAGTAAGTCGGAGTAAATTTCACGTTTGTTCGTCACGGTTAATAGTCCCTCGTGACATGAGGAAGTGAACTGTTTTAATTTTCTTCTCTTTGGTGATTTTAGTGGTAAACTCTATGATTTAGTTCTGATGACTCACAACCAGCTTAGCCTCGACTCTCTCCAACAATCACTTTCTAGAAAGCTACAAGGGAAGCGGGTTGCGCGGGAAAGGAAGTTGCTGATCCTTCAAGTGTGCAGATGAAAGCCTGGTTTCCGATTTGTGTAAAGCTTCTTATTAGTACCTGAATATGGACAATGGCACACTCAGATTATGAATTGCTGGAAGAGCCGTCCATCCCAAATAGTGATGAGCGACTCGGCCAATACCGCTCTCTTGGAACGGCATTCCGTCCTAAATAGCGATGAGCGACAGTATCAATGCCCTAAATCAGTCACTGGATAAAAACCATTTTTTTGGAGACCTATTTCGGTCAAGGCCATAAGTCCTTCTACATTATTATTAGTATTTTTCATCGCGATGTCTTGTGAGTGGGGGGGGGGTCACTGGGGTATCTTTATTACGCTTGCCATCCCTACGCAGATGGTTGAACTCAAAGAGTCATTCGTCTAAGCATTTAGTTTTTTGACCATTCCTTCTTTATCGCGTTGGGGTCTTCGTAAAGAGTATCGTATCTTTCTGTTTGAGAACTTTGATCTTGTTTTTTTTTTTTTTTAGCAAGACGACCTTACAGCCTTCGGCAAGTTAATCCTCGCTGTGTCCTGCAACTCCATGTTGGCCCAGCATAGGGACAATATGCAAGTCGCATTGGACATTCTTTCACGAAATTATTCGAATGATCTGAAGAATCTCATTGTGTAAGTTTTATCCTTGACCACGAAATCTGTCGATGTTTTTTTTGTGCCATCAGTATCCTCGTTTTGCCAACACCTCTTAAATCTGGTTTCCGCGTGCCCGTAGCCACATACCGTTTCAGAGAAATTAGCTATTTTCCCATTCAACGCTCCTAGAGGATTGAGTACCATTGGAAACGCTACTCCGAATTGACGGGTAAAACTCGTCATCAGAACAAGATTGAAAATTGATGAATTGTTAAATTTCAGCCTAAATGATGAGTAAGAAATATTAAATAAAAGAAAACTAACAAGATAGTAATCAGTAAAAAATAGCAATATCTTAACATTGAAGTCAGAAACCCTAGCTTCTAGGGGTCAATACGCAAGCGTTTCCAATCCGGAAAATTTTGAATTTGTTCCTACTCCGAGAAAGTGGCTCCTGGGCTCTAGTTCCCACTAGCTGCAATCCTCGTAACTGTTCCTTTCTCTGTTAATTTTGGGATACAAGGCATTTTTAAGCGGCAAGTTTCTAAGGGGATTTCCCAGAAATGCACCAGAAATGAACCACATTGTTCGTACCGTGGAATAATAATCCTGATTCTATAATAATTCTTGAAAGGTCTAGCTGATTCTGTTACAAATGTGTCAAATTTGCTCTTGGTCTACCGAGCTGTTGACGCATGAGTTTCTGCAAGTGCCAAGATAACAGCTCCACGTCGTTGACATGTGCAAAATTTCAACAGCTTCGTCTCCTCAGTCTGACAAAATGCACAATCTGTTGAATCTGGGCAGTTACATTTTGGAATAGATTTGAATAGGCTGTATTACTTTTCTCAGTTCAGTATTTATTGACTTTAATGATCTATTATCGGCCTGTCCGTCCAGAGGACCATAGTGAACGTGCTCTATCGCGCGAATGAAATAATCGTACGGTCGTTTCCTGTCTCTCTAGGTACCTTCTGACGAATTCCCAGCGAGCGAGAAGTATCAACGACATAATGCCCATGATCGGAGCTCGATTTTACAGCCAGCTAGAAGCCACTGAGTTGCGAAATGACGTCATTGAGAATGAACTAGCCAAAGAAATGGAGGATGGAAGACTGTTCCGTCTTCTCGTGAAGTTGGGAATGATAGTGGACCGACCAGAGTAACATATCTTCTATATTTCCCTAAATGGGCTGGTTAACCGTTGGCAGCGTTAAGCATCGTTCAAAAGCATGCCTAACCAAGCAGGGATTCCTAGGCACGTGTTCAAGCCCGGCTCGAGTTCTAGAGTTCTGGCCCAAAATCTAGGCACGATGCTAGACACGTGCTTGGCTGGGCATGCTTGTGAACGTGGCTTTAGAGGTCAACTAAAAGGCTTCACAAGCCATTTACACAAAGTGGGGGGGGGGGGGTCATTCAGCAGGGTCAAGAAAACATACAGCATTTCTTTGCGAAACTTCTAGATCACTGGCCCAGCTCCTGCCACCGTCGTTCGAGAATGCGAATGACCGAAACAACTGGGAAAATACAAGCTGTGCGTAGAATTATTCTCTTGTGCTTCGTCAGCCACTTTGGAATCTTTATAAACATTCCAGAACCACGAAATTGCAGTAACTAACGCATATCTTTTAAACTTAAGCAACAGTAAACACCTGTCCTGTTCTCTACAGTCTCTGGTAACTCGCTCGTAGCGATATATCGATCGAATCTCGCATTGACACACCAGACAGTTTGTCTGAATCCATCATTGATTTAGCTAACAAAGCCTCTTTGGTGGTAGATTTCCAAGAGGCTTGTAATTCTGTATGTGGGCCGCTCGCTACAGAGCCTTCGCTCTTTTGATTGCAGGTTGACACTGCCTTGAATTAAACGATTTATGCACATCCTCTCGCTGGCCATACCATCCAGTGCCTAGTCTGGGCGCCACTTACTTTATGCTCTTGCCGACTAGATCGCCATTGACTAGCAGGCATGGAGTCGTAGGTACTGCTCTTCTTCATAGATGATGACGGACCCTGGTCTGGACTCTGGGAATCAAAGAACGCTGTACTTCCAACTGGCACCACGAGATCTGCAGTTATTGCGCCTTCCTTTGGCTCTGGGCGCCATGCTCCAGTTTGTCTAGCTAGAGTCCCCTTGTTGGAACATAGAAAGTGTTTTGTATGTAAACGTGGAGCCAAACTCGACTATTGTGTTCAAGAGTTCCACGCCCAAATTTAGACCAGCGAGTCAGAATCTTCAAAGCTTTTCTATCGACTTCTTTTAGGTTATGTCGCGATCGGAGTGGAGTGACACGGAGATCAGCAAGGGAGTTGGAATGTTTCTGGCTGTGTCTCAACACTGAATGGAGTGAAATGGGGAACCGACAATCATTTCAGCGAGTCTTAAAAGCTTTTCTGTTTGTTTCAGGCTATGTCTCGATACTGAATGGAGTGAGACCGGAAACCGCTACGTCCTTAAGCTGTTCCGGGACTATTTACTGCATGCAGTCACCGAGGATGGTAGACCTTGGCTGGATATGTCGCACGTGGTTTCCTGTTTAAACAAGCTTGATGCTGGATTGAACGAAAGGGTAAGCTCCTCAAAATACACATTTTCTGTGTAAAACCTTCTCTGTATTTCGCGATTCCTGCAGCCTTTCCTTCCCCAAGGTATGGTAAACACTGGAAAATTGCGCATCCAATCACTTCCTTCTGGCTGTTACTTGCAAGTATCGAGCCTCTTTGCTCACCACCTGGATGCAGTTAGCGAAGACGGCAGCGGGTTTCTTAAAGGAACAGAAAACTTGACTCAAACTTGACTCGGGGAGCTAGCTAACATATCAGGAATGTACCCTGAGTCGATATTGAGAGTAAGAAAAATTCTCGTTACGACCATTGCAGTTTCCGGGCAGTTTCCGAGAATTCGACTTTTGAGCAAAAGGTTTGCAAAAGCAAAAGGTTTGTGTGCCGCGACTAGGAATCGAATCCCGGCCGTCTTGTCGGGAGGTCGTTTCTCAGTGGTCTACATGTAAAAAGGCGAACTTTTACAGTACATAAGTGCATAATTACAGTGCATAAGGGGCAAGGGCCTGCCAGCTAGCTTTGGGAACACTAAGTAGGGGGATAACAAAAAGAGATTCGAGATAACAAAAAAGGGGGGCCTGTCGACAATAAGACCCTGTATATTTATCTAAGCCCCCCAGGCGATTCGATGGCCGAGAGTTGCGTAGTCAAGTTTACTGTTCCTTTAACTCCCTTCTATGCGCGTAATGAATCATCAGTAAATAATTGCTATTTCATATCTGTTTTAAATATCACCCTGGACGAATATTTTGGATGTCTCCTTTCTTTCTTGTTTTGCTTGAAACGTGTTGCTATGTAGGAGAAGAATGTGTCATGCCTTAAATCTTGGCTGGTATTCATGGTGACCCGCAAGGGAGGGTAGAAACATATTAATCAGAAGGAGATTGGGTTGGAATTAGCGGGTCTAGGCGAGAACCTCCCCGGCGAAAATCCTCCTGGACAAAACCCCCCGACCCCCCCCCCCGGTACCAAAACCCACTTGCATAAAAAAAGACGGGTTTGTAAGAGTAGGATAACTGGTAGGTAGAGAGTAAGAGAAGAATAAACCCCTCCCCGGCGAAAACCCCCCCGAATCCTTACTCACACATATTTAGACTGGGATTTACTGGGCAACAAAACGAATAACCGTGTGACAGTTCTGCCATTGACAAGCACGAGTAAGGTGAAGAGGTGGTAGAATATTTCTGGGACTATCTTGAAAGTGCTTTCACAAAACGAGCTCAACCTTTCCCTTGACCCAAAGGATCCTCCCATCAAGTCTCATCAAAATATCTCATTCCCTTCGAGAGTTATCCTGCTCACAGACGGAAAGCAGGACAGCTTTTGCGGTGTCATAGGTACCCCTCCACTTACTGCCCATCTTCCGGTTTCTGGTATGAATCAGGGATAACTAAAGAGCAATCAGGCAAGTGGAGCTTCACATTGCACCAATGGGTGGCATCCTAACTGCAGCTTCCTCGTCAAGAGCCTTCCCTCCATTGCATACAGGTTTTTTAGAGGAGATCTGATTGAAACATTCAAATTAATGAATGGAAGTTATGACAATTTTGAAGTGACTGATTTAGTAAGATTCAGCATTAACCGTCATCATCGGGGGCACGCGTACAAGCTTGCAAAATCAAGATTCCACAAGGACGTTTTTAAGTGGGGTTTTGGTAACAGAATCGTTGATCCTTGGAACAGCCTTACCGAAGATGCGGTTAATGCTGAATCGATCAACAGTTTCAAGTTCATTGTTGATGGGATTTTCAACCCCGATCAGTTCGACTACTCAAAATTTCTTCGAGTTATTTAGAGGCGAAAGCCTTTTTCTTGCTTTGTATTATTATTATTATTAAGAAGGGGGAGGCATTGGGAAAGGATTTGTTGGGGGGATCGTTACACTGAGTGGAACTGGCTTTGATTTGATCATTCACATTTAACACATCACTGACAACAGCTTCAGTTGAATGCGCGTGTTTGGTGACTTCAGCAATTAGTCTGTCACCATCAACCTTCACCTTCGCCTTACACTCCCTTTGTTTATCATTGTTCTGATACCCACTGTACTTCAGACATTGTTGTAAGAGTCAAGTTTTCCATTCTACTCTTTCTCTGTACCTACCAGTTACTCTACTCTTGCATACCGGTCTTTTTTTATGCGGGGGGGGGGGGGGGGGGGGGGTCGGGGAGGGGGTTGGTAACGGGGTTTTTTAGCCGGGGGGGGGGGGGGGGGGGGGGGTTGGCGGGAGGGTTTTCGCCGGTTTTTCTTTAGCCGGAGCCCGGAATTAGCACGTCAAAATTTTGATACGGACTTACTGAGTCGCACAGATTTGTTTGCAAAAACTAGCCTACAAGCTGAGAATGAACCTTGCATGTATGCAGAGGCATCTGTGGTTGGATTCTAATGAGTAAGAGGGAATCGACCTTAGATTCGTTCATCATGCCGAGGTTACTCGCATAGAATCATTCGGTTTTCAGGATGTTGGAACATCTTGCTACCTAGGACACCGGATCCGCCAGTGGAACTACATGCTTAGATGCCTTCAGTAGAGGCTTCATAGAAATAAAGACGATTTATTTATTTATCGCAGATCCTTTAAAACAGGGTACGGGGTTGCGAAGCAAGGGGAAAAGAAAGAGAAGATTGTGTGTGCTAGCGCTATTTCTGCGGTTGATTCACAGGCAGTTCAAATGACATAGACGCAACGAAATGCGGACACCGCCAGTTCGTACGAGATAGCATTCCCTTTTCTCGCTCGATGACCACCGTGCTCTCTTTCTCCAGGTCAAAGCCGAAAGCTCGAACTCGACGTGGTAAATAATTCAAGGTGGAAACCCGACCTCACGACGTAGAATTTGGGTTCCGCAAATATTGATCTTTAAGAAGAAAAGCTTGCAAAATTTATTACTGTCCTGTTCTTTTTTTCTTATAGATCTGCCTTACATCTCGAGATGAGCGGAATGTTTTGATCGTCTCATATGCAGAGCTGAAGCATTGTTTTGAAAGTTCGTTTGAGGAGCTCCACAGTTCAGCCATGGCAGATATGAATAAATCAGTCGGAGATTCTACAAACCACCATCCAAGGGGACATGGGCGGAGATAAGACCAAATTTTAGGTAGGAGTAGCGAGAACCAGCCTTGTCTTTCCGCTCGATGACTGAGCTCTCTAGTCATCCGTGAGTATTTTACACTGAAGTTAGGTCATGTGGGTCGATTTGTAACAGATCATTCCTCAGTCGTGCTGGTTGCAGCACAATGAATCTCACGCGCTACCTCTGCCTCAAGAGGATACTCCAGGATTTGTGAGACAATGAAGCAGCTGAGGGGCAATCGTTTAAAACTGCTCACACGAAATTTTAAAAGACGTCGAGCTTTGCGCATCTGAGAACAGAGTGGCCGTCCCACAGAAGTTCCTACCAAAGCAAGAAGTCGATGCGGAGACGGATAACCGTTTCAAAAAGCTCTAGGCAGCCTGCGTCTGGTGGACAAGTTTTATCTCACATAACTCCGGAAACGGATAGTTTAGTTATTTGTTGGTACCAAAATTTATAAGAGGCGTAAAAGCGTTATTTAAGCAATATTTTAAATTGTGAAAATATTTTTTATGTTTTAGATGATGAGACGCAAGCTGAGTGAAGCTGAATGACATCACCCTGGGGTTGCTGTCGTTACACTTTGTAAATCTTTATTTTGAAGTCTTCCCGTATTGGCAGTAATTTTACGTTCGGAAATGTTGAAACTAAATCATGACATGAATTAACTCTTTTCCTGTGTAAGTATTAAGACAGGACGAAATTTGAATTACGTTCGTTCCAGTTCCTGATATTAGAGTGGCAATACGTATTTTAGACGACAGGCGTCCAGTTTTTGATCATTATATTTTTGGTGCACAAGTGTTGTAATAGAAAAATTCCGATTCATAAAAATAAATAAAATTGTCAAAACTAACTACTCATCTTGTATCCTGAAGACATCAGAGTATATCCTTCCTTTTCCGTCCTCGATTACGATGACAAAGGATTGTTGAAAAGATCTTTCTTTGCCTTTGTCGTATCTGACAGTTCCAGCAGTGAGGACCATCATGCTATCTCGACCAGGCAGTGGTGATACTACAAGGGAGAACACGCCGTTATGCAAATCTGATCTCCTGCCCTTCTATTACTGATGGAACATCAAACGCCGCAGATAATCAACAAGAAGTAGAAGCTCATATGACAATAAGTTGTTGTTGTTGTGGTTTTTTTTTTTTGGGGGGGGGTAGGTATTTACCGACTGGCTGATCATTTTTACCGACTGTTTCCTGAAAAAAAAAACGACTTCTTTAAGAACAAGAGCTACGATATTTGACAGTGCAAAACGGATACGTCAGCTAAATTTTATTCGAGCTATATTTCGGCCCTTCTTGGCAAGGGACCTCTTCAGGCTCAAAACCGCTCAAGTTGGAAAACGAACTTGTGCAAGTTTCATCAAGATCCGACCACCCGTTCTTAAGTTAAAAATACCTCACTTTTCCGGATCCCCCCTCCCTCCACCACCACCAGATGGTCGGATCGGGGAAACGACCATTCTCAAGTAAATCTTTTCGAGTCCCTGACAGGCCTGCCAATTTTCATCGTCCTAGCGCGTCAGGAAGTAGGCTATCGAACTCGCGGGATCACTAGAAATTCGCATCCGCCCAACTCCCCCACAGTGACCGGATCCGGTCCGGTTATGTCATTCAAGTATCTAGGACTTGTGCTTGTTTTTCCCACCAAGTCTCATCCCGACCTCTCCACTAGCTCTAAGCGTCTCAAAAGATTTCAGGTTCCCCCTCCCCCCGATGTCAAGGAATCCGGTTCGGATTTAAAACAGGACGTCTGAGACACGAGGTCTTTCTATTTATCAAGTTTCATTAAAACCCGAGCACTCGTTCGCAAGTCAAAAATACCTCATTTTCCGGATTCCCCCTTCCTCTACCCCCCCCCCCCCAGATGGTCGGATCGGGGAAGTGACTATAATAATAATAATTTATTCCTCACGCCTCTCAATACAAAATTTCTACATAACTGACAACTTGTTAAAAGAAAAATGATATGGCAGGGCGAAGAGCGGATCGACTGCGGCACGATTGCCATTTAAAGTCGTCCTACGTTGAAAGTCTCGAGATATGGTATGTTTCTGTTTAGGCTATTGGAGAAGGCTTCCAGTGACTTCAACTTAATCTGGTCAGGTCAGGTCCGTGATATGCCTGCCAAGTTTCATGGTCCTAGCTTACGGGGAAGTGCCCGAACTAGGAAAACCGGGACCGACAAACGGACAGAAATTGCGATCGCTATTTGGCACTTGGCCAAAGGGCAAGTGTCATAAAACGACTGTTTAAAAAAAATCGACCACTTTTACGAACAAGACCAAAGGTTTCGATGGGATCCCAGAAATTTAATATTTGATCCAGACAACTAGGTCTTAGGATTAGCCCAGTCTTCGCCAGGCTAATCATCTGAGAAAACCAAGTTCAGATATAGCTGTATAAGCCATATCTATTTTGACGATACTGATCGAAACTTCCTGCTTTACTTCTGCCAAATTTCCGGTTTCGGCCGAATTCCGAGCGAACTACTTGTCCAGCAAAAAAAAGATAGTTTAGAAACGAATTCAGCGTATCTCCTTATCCCTATAAAGAACATCTAATCAACTTCAAATAAAACTTGAACTTATAACAAAAAAAAAATCCGGTTTCAACCGGATTCCGGACGAACTATATGTCCGGGTAAAAAATGACTGTCATACACAGATTCAGCGTCTCTTCTTACCCTTAAGTCTGCCATCTAATCAACTTCAAATAAAACTTTTGCTTTTAACAAATTTTCCGGTTTTGGCCAGATTCCGGGCGAACTATTTGTCCGTCGAGAAAATGGTTTTTCACCATCGTGTTCCGCATGTCATCTTACCCCTATATCGAACATCTAATCAACTTCAAATAAACTTTTACTTTTAACAAACTTTCCGGTTTTGGCCGGATTCCGGGCGAACTACTTGTCTGGCGGGAAAATGGTTTTCACCATCGTGTTCAGCATGTCTTCATACCTCATAACCGACTATCACATTAGCTGTTTCAAAACATTTTGTTTGCCCCTTAATTTAACCCCCCCCCCACCCCTAAATGTAGGGCTACAGAGCCCATCTACGAACTCTACCTTACTCTTGACCCAAAGAATCCTCACACCAAGTTTCATCAAACTATCTCATTCCCTTCGAGAGTTATCGTGCTTACAGACGGACGGACGGACAGACGGACAACTTTTGCGATGTCATAGGTATCCGTCACTAACGTTTTGGGATCCCAAAAAACTGACTGTTTTTTTCAGAAAAATTTTCCGTTTCCAAGAAAAAAATCGAATGTTTTTACGAAAAATCGCGAAAAAACCGACTGGCCGACAACATTGGGGGGGGGGGCGTCCCCCCTCCAGCTCCACCCACAGTTATCGGATCCGTTTCGGGTTTAAACTGAAGATCTCAGACACCTGACCTTTCTACTTTTAAAGTTTCATTCAGATCCGATCACCCGTTCGAAAGTCCTGCGTGCCACATGATTCCGGATTCCCCCCCCCCCCCGATAGTCGGATCGGGGTAATGACTATTTCCAAATAAATCTGGTCGGGTCTGATATGTCTGCTACGTTTTATCGTCCTAGCACATCTGGAAGTACTTGAACTTGGGATCACCGGAATTCCTGAATTCCCACTATAATTCCCCAACAGTGCCCGGATCCGGTCCGGTTCTGTCAATAATTTATCTAAGGGTTGTGCTTGTTCTTCCCACCAAATTTCATACCGATACCTCCACTCTAAGCTTGTCATAAGATTTTCGGCCCCCCCTCCAACTCCCCCCCACAGTCATCCAATGCGGTTCGGTCTTACTATGAGACATCTGAGACATGAGGTCTAATTAAAGACCGGATGTTAGTAGCCTATACATTTGTGCCGTCTTGAGTTCTATGTAGCATCCGCTCTGTTATTTCACTTGTGCAGAAGTCTGATCACACTTAGCACTACAAAGCACATCTTTGCTAAGCTAAATCTTACCAAGACCGCGGTTAGAGTCAAAACGCTAGTCGAAAATTTACTCACATGCTCTGTACAGGTGAACATCAAGGTGAACGTCAGAAGCTTGCGTAGGCCTATCAGTTAATTCGAGAAAATTCAGGTCGCAAAAGAATGCCAAAAATTCTATTACAATATAGGGGAGCCAGAAATCACTAGAAATCGGCCAACAGATTTTGCTTACAAGCGCATTCTTGTGGCACTTATTCACAAACCCCGGACAGTGTATAATAACCGAAAAAAAGAAGATATAATATTAATAATATACTGCCTGAAAAAGCCCCCTCCCCCCGCTGAATGAGTATGATAGAAATCCCAGAGGAATGTAATTCTTGAGTACGACAATTGCCGAAACTGCGCTTTCCGAAGTCATCCCAAAAGAAAGACTATATTCAGTCACATCACTCCATTCCAAACTTCTTTCCCACCAATTTGACAAAAATTGATGAAAGTGAGACGACTTTCAGATAACACGATCCGTTACCACGGTAACTGGCCAAATACCACGATAACTGCAAAAACGCCTTTTGACCGTGGTATCAGAAATCACGATGACTGCAAAAACAACTTTAGACCGTAAATCAGATACCATGGTATCTGCAAAAACGCAACTATTGCTCCGCTGCTGGTTGAGGAAAAAAACATTCTTTACCTATCATCGGTTGTGCATCAAAGCTCGTCACGGTGTGATCAGTAGGCGGAATTGTTAGAATCAGTGTCATGGCATGTGCTTTTCCCTTCCCTCCATTTCCGTTCCATGAAAGAGTTGCTTCATCCAAATACATCATGGGGAGTTTCTGAAAATGTAAGTTTTGATCACTGGCTGACCAACTTTCTTTACGTTTCGAAGATGGTCCTTAAAACCAAATGGATTGCTAAACTTTGCTACTTCTCTGACCTTGTGTATGGACAAACGTTCTCGTCATTCCGTTCGAAAAATTCTGCCCCCCCCCCCCCGGCAATAAGAAGACTTTCTTTCACTGTGCAACTAGAGATGACGCAGGGTTGCCAAGAGCTGAACTAAGAAAAGTGTCACAATTTCTGGAAAAAGGTGCTTTCTGACACCTAGAAATTTTTAAGCACATTCTGCTGCGCAATGCGAATAATTAAATTTATAAGAAAAATTTTCAAAACATTTCTTACTTGTCAGATCACAGCTAGTCTTGTAACAAAATTCAGTCGGATTTGAGTCTTATATCAACTGTTTTGTGCACTAAATCAAAGTAAAGTACTTGTTTTTGGGGGATGGTAATCCATTTTCAAAGAAAGTGTCACGGTGTCAACCAGAGGCAAAAAGTGGCAAAAAGCACCAAAAAAGTGTCACACTTGGCAACACTGATCACGACTGCCGTCTATAGGCGTATTCTCGCCGTTCCCCGAGGACTACACTTGAGGAGTCCCCGCGTTTTTGTTTGTCCCGGGGACTCACTCCCCGCATTCTCGCGAGTCCTCACGGAAGGGGAATTCTCCGATTATCATCACCATCATCAAAAGGACTCCCTTTTATATTCGGAGGGGAATCTATTTTTGCTGGTGTTGGTGCAATGTAAAATTAATTCAAAACAATCAGAATAAACAAAACCAAAAATAAAGTGGATTCAGACTAATTTCGTCAACTGCATATTTTTTTTTCAAACAAAATCCATTTTAGAAGCATTCCCCGTGTTGTCGCTGTTTTCGTACACGGAGTCCGCGTGGAGTGACTCCCTCTATTCTCGCCGTTCCCTTCGATTCCCCGAGGAGTCCTCGGGGAACGGCGAGAATACGCCTTAAAAATCTTTCACGCGAAGCATCGAGCTTCTTATCCCCAAGCGCATTTTTTTTACAAGGGGATTACTCATCATTCCGCCTCTTTTAGTGGTTGATCGTGCTTGTCATTGCTATAACAAGCATCACCTGAAAAGCAGAAAGCTACTAAGCGGACCGAATAATTATTGAAAAATGACTGGGTTCCATCTCCCGAATAAGCGCTTGAGCTCTTTAGAACGACGCCTATTACCGTATCCAAATGTGGCGGCAAATCTGAAGGATATTATAAAGCTGTTGGAACACCCAACTTGTATAAACCACCGTTCGACAAAGCTCGGTCACGCTCTCCCTGGAAGAATACTGGATGTGACCGCTCTTTTAAATAACTGGTTGCACCATGTTTTACTGTGGTTTTCCTAAAGAACTTATGCTCTGGGATACGGTATAAGCAACCTACATACAGCTGCTTCTCGTTCGGGTATGTTGACTTTTTGCCACACAAAAAAAATGCCAGAAATCGATGGTTTACTGATAGGCTAATTGTGGTTTTCTTAAGTAAACACATTTTCTAGATATTAACGCAAATAGCTTAAAAAGTAGCAGAGCGGAGCGAGGCCCTGTCACTTTTACTTATGTTCTTAACTATAATTATGTTCCACCTTTACTTATGTTCATTTACTTATGTTCCATATGTTCTTAACGTTTACTTATAGGCTAGCGGAGCGTTACGCGATTAAATTACCTTGACATGCTTCATGGCGTGTGCAGACTGTAGACCTATACGAGTAATTTAGTATTGATTTATCTCCCCCAAAAGCCCTCGTATCAAAACCCGAAAGAGATGCAATCCATATTGGCCATAGTTGGAAGGTTGGAGGTTGAAGAAGGTTGAAGATGGTTGTTCTCTTACAAAGAGTAGTCTAGTCTCACCTGTCTTGCTTTATCCATGCTCTCATAAAACAGTTTAACAAACTTGTCAGCAACTTCAGCAGCTTGCTTGATGCCATCCTGAAAATCACACAGCATACATGGCCAAATAAAGTCTCTTCCAAATCCTTACGTTTGTAACAATTGCAACACCAACACGATTTCCGGTTCTCCCTCCCCCCCCCCACATTAATCGGAGTCCGGACTTGAAATGGGACATTTGAGACAAGAGGGACAGTAAAGGAATTTTGTTCATTGGGGGAAGGGGGGGCGAACCTGGTAAATTACCGAACCGGTACCTTAGTTTTATCGAATCAATATTTTGTTTCTAAAAACACACCGAGTTGCCTTCAAGAAGCTTTAATGTAAAATATTCAAAATCAAGTCTAAAGTGAAATTCGACAGGATCAAACTGACCCTAGTCAGGTTGACATATTCACTCACAGAAATACAGTCCCATTAAATGGAAATTTTGTCTCGTTTCCGCGGGCACGAACCTTTAACTTGGGTAAGGTAAATTTATGCTAACTCGCAGCAAAAAAGGTACCGGAATGGATTGAACATGGTGGGTAGTGACAAACCAGCTGAAACTACCTAATTCAGTAAAGGGGTGGACCAAATCGATTCGTACTACCGAATTGGTGATTAATGAATCAATTTGATTACCAAGTTTGGCAACCGACTGGAGGAACTCGGTAACGAATGGGAACTGAATAAATAAATTAAATCACCGAAAATTCAAATGGACTTACCGAATTCGGTGGAAAAGATGCCTTCTAAAATCGACAATTACCAAATTCGGCAACGAATGGGAAATAATAAACATGTTAAATCACCCAGTTTCGAAATAGGTGGACAATAATTTTTCAAAACGGCAGACCTAATGCGATGGAATAGATGTAGACTAAACAAAATGTTGGTGAATTACCAAAATCGGTAACGAATGGGAAACAATAAACTTATTAGCGCTAAAATGGCGGAAAATAAATAACATAAAACGGGCATCGCGGCTTCGCCATGATGCTTGTTTCTACCAAATTTTCAACATCGGCAAAAACTTAAGCGAATGTCCAAAATGCAGGGGGGGGGGGGGTCTGCGCCCTTTCCGCCCCACCCCTCGGGTCGCCCCTGGGATGAAGGTTACCGTAGGTTCTGCAGTATAAGCACGGAGGCGCTGTAGGTTCGAAAGGAATCCCCCTCGGACGTCGAAATGGGATGGTACGAACCGAAAACTTGTTCCCCAAGGGTGCCGTTTCCGAATCTGCCATCAGGAAATAAAGCTGGATTCATTTTTAGGCTGTAGCATGGCAATACAAACTGTAAAATTAGACCGTAATATGACAATGAAAACTATTGGCTTTTTCCGAAACATGCAAGTTTTCAGGTCAGTGCCTATAAAAAAAATGAAGGTTTTTACAAACCATGCTATTTAAAATATGCCTACACGATGTTATATTCAGCTTTTGGCAGAGAAACTCCTGGAACAAAATTTTCTGGCATTTCTGGAGCCGACTGTAAGGAAAATTCTGAGAACATTCTTAGGTTTTAATTGGGACCAGATATAATCGAAAGCTGTCAGCTCCTAGACCAGCAAATGTAAAAGTTAGTATGTGTGGTGATTTTTTGTCAGCAAGCTTGTACGAAAGTCTGTTCTTGCAGACATGTAGGCTCGCGAGACACAGGTCATTTGCAAGAGAAGTAGGACTTTTGCCCCTTAAAAATGTATGATTCTTCTGAAAAATAGTTGTTTTTTCTGAAAAATATGTCAACAAAAATGACCAGCCAGTCTTTATATAGCCAGAGGTTGGCTGCCACATTCCCCCTGAACATTTTGGCTAGTAATGCCTCTGACAACCTTGTACATCCAATCCTTTTAAGACAGGAGTACAGCATGACTGGAAAACTAGACACAAGGACCAAGTGTCAACTTGTGTTCCAGACTGGAAGCACCTGGGACACTTAACACTATAAGACTGTAGATACTAACACTGTAGACTGTAGCCGAAGCACCAGGGACACAAACTTGCACTCAGCTTGCACTAACAGGCAACACACTGGCAGCCTTTTTCCTAACAAGTGCTATTTGACTTTGACGTAAAAACAAATATTTCTGGGGATAGAGCCAGGATAGGGCAGGACCGAGTACCAAAGCATCTCACTTAACATAGCCTAACTGTTATTTGTTTGGCACCAGAATAGGCAATTCTTAACTTGACTGTGAGGTGTGGGTAAACCAACATTTGAGATAAGGTAAAACATCGAAATTCGGAAAAATTATTGTGTTCTTTTCTACATTGATGTTTGCGAGAACAATGTTACCCTTACAGCTTCGATTAGGTTGGATGAAAGAGCGGAACTTCGCACATTTTCTTCACCTTTCCCGGAATTTGTTTTGCTACATAAATAAAAGCTTTCTGGCTTGGAAGCAGCAATAAATAAGCTGTCCGGAATAAACATTCCGGACAGCTATCAGACATTCACCAATCGTAAAACACAATGGTAAAGCCGTGGTAAAGGAGGGGTATCCAACCTCGAATATGTATAACCTTGAACTTGGCCTCAAAATATTACAATCATGCTTCTGTGCAGTCCTAAATTGGTCCTAGGTCATTCAGGGTGTCCTTCTTGACAAATAGGACCTTGCTTTGCTAGGACTGCACTGATATTCCCTATTAACCTTTTCAGGCCAAGTGGAGGTTCTATAAATTCGAGGTTGGAGGTTAGTTTGAGGTTACAAAAATTCGAGGTTTAATACACCTCCTGTAAAATACTTGTTCGATAGCCTATGCTTTTAGTCACAAACAGATGTAATCCAGTCGTCCGATTAGGATTAGCCTATGACTTATGTTGTCCAGTAGTGTGATATTTGCTAATTTGCGTGACTTTGATTGTCGGCCCTCTTTATCAGAGACATTGGCCTTTACACTGCAATTTATTACTTTATAAAAAACCATTTCCAAGCAATCAAAACCTAGCCTAAGCCTAACTAAGCCTAAGGCTAAAATTTGGCCAACCTTTGCCTAACGCTAGCGGCAGTTAAGTTTTTGCAACTTTGTGTTTCTTCCAAATCTCCCCACATTCCGATCTCTTGCTTCCTAATCTACTTTACCTCAAAAGACATCTTTCCCAAAACTTAAAACAACGTGGTCCCCGATTTAAATTCCACGGGCTTTTTTCTTCGTGTTCTTCAGAGTGGGACTTGTTTCTACGGTCGAATCACAGTCGAGTTGGTGATAATTCAAGAAGAAAGGATTCAAAAGTTGTAGAAAGGCACATTGCAAGAAAAGTGTAATATTCCTATTAGGAAGAATAGTAAAAAGACCAAGAAGCTTAATCATCCAATATGGCTTCAGGTAGGTCTCGGCTTGGCAGGTTACCGTGTTGCATCAGCTATGCTTATTTGGTGCAAGTCAGATTGGTAGGATCCTTTGATAGGGTAGCCAGTAATTTTTTTTTTAATCAAACCTGAGCTGTTGAAGATCAGAATGTGATTCTCCTATTTTTTAGCTTTGATTTGAGGCCAATATCACCTCTCTATCTTGCCTCTAAGCATCTTAAATCTTCCTAGAAAACAGTATTTTACATAAGGAAATGCCTATGTTCATCCATTGACTTTAGGGTTTTGTCCATCTAGTGACCAGCTTGGAACTATGTGCTTCAATGAAATTCTATGAAACTGGGTATTTTGAGCTGGTTTTGAGTGCATGGGGAGCCCCAGCAAGTGAGTTAGATGAGAAAATATGAATAAGATCATTAAGGTTATAGTCAAATAGACCTACTGCTGCTATAGGCTGCTGACTTTTCCTCCTTAGTATCAACAAATTTTTGTAGGCAAGTTCAGCTACTTTTTTTTATATTTAAATTTACATTGAATATTAAGAAATAATATTAAATAGCTAGGACATCTTACTGATGGCCTTACAAAACAGACAATTTTGTCCTGAATGCAATGGTATGTTCAAAATATTTTTTGAAGATGTTTTAGATAGGTCAAACTGTTTAGGAAAATTCACAGCAATTCCTGCATTCATTACAAAAAAATTGCCAATTTTTGCCACTAGGTGTTTTTGTGGCCACCCTACCTTTGAAAATGAAATCTTCTGTAAATTTTGGGTTTTGTTGACTAAGTCTAAACAGTCAGATGGGAGTGGTAAATTGATAAGCTATCTAATATTTGCAAAGAGTAAGCTAAAACTCTTGGTCTAACTGTTAGCTAAGGTTAAACCTTGAAAGTCAAACACGTTGTTGATCGAACAATTCAAATTGGCCACTTTAGTTTCTTTTACTTCTCACAGTAAAGGCATGGCAAGGTCATGGCAGTTGCTAAAAAGAAATAGAATAGCCAAAAGTTGCAAAAACCCAAAACTCAGCTGCTGCTAGTGGACTGTAGCCTAGCCTTTGTTGATAAGACTGACAAGAGAACATTCTAATCAGAAGTTGGCCGAATTTTAGTTTTGGTTGTTTAGGAACGTATTTGACAGTGCAAAAAGGGTATATCAGCTGAATTTTATTAGAGCTACAGGAGGGGTGCCTGACCTCGTTTTTACACTACCTCGATTTTTGCCGCGAAAATGTTAAAATGAAATGTACAAGCTGTCCTGACAGTCAAGAGCCAAGATATGACTTTTTTCAAAGTCATGTGACCAAAAATATTCAAATTCTGTGCCTTTTCTCCATTTAGTAAGGTAAAACATTGAAATTCGGACACATATTTACGTTCTTTTTCTTCATCGACGATCGTGAGGATAGCGTTGCCGGTATGGTTTCGGGAATTAGGTTTATTGAAAGAGCAGAATGTCGAACGTTTTCTGGGCCTCTCCCGGGGTTTTTATTTCTACGTGAATAAAAGCTTTCTGGCGTGGAAGGGATGCCCCTCTGCTTTTGTGTTCGAACAGGGAGTAACCATCTCGAACAGCTATCGGACATTACGGACATACACTTGTTCGTTATGCTTTTAATAGCGAACAGACAAAATACAACTGTCCAAATAGCTTTATGTCGTCAAATACGGTGTACGAATAAATATTTATCACATAACTATTCGAACAAAACTAATGACACGATATATCGCAATCAGTGCAACATTTACCAATTCTAGCAACTTAGCTACGTTAGCCACCTTCAACAGAAGCACTGACCTTTTCCCGGCAATTTTTCGCTTTACGGAACCACTTCAAAACAATTAAAAGTAAAATTTGGCAAACCTTTTAGTCGAATTTTCCCTCGCCGAACTGTTACAGCGTTGCCATAAAGTAGCAGGGGTCGAGTTTTTGGTTCTCGCAACTAATGGCTATTCCGTTTTGTCTGCAAGTGCTAACACTTCGCTGTGAGAGATGAAAGAAAACGTCCGATTTGAAATGTTCGGTCAACGTGTCCGAATTCCGATGTGTTCGAATTTCAATGTTTTACCTTAGCAGTTTTGAAAAGCTGTTTTCTGGCTATTGACTTTGCTAACTCTTCCTTTTTCATCATTTTTACCTAAATCGAGGTAAGGTTAGAATGAAGTAATCTTGTTTGAAAAGAAAAATAAATTCAACTAGAAATATTGAAGCAGTATTTATTTATTTAATATGTAAACCATTCAACTAGCTTTAATCTAGTATTTTTGTCATATTTGTTGGTTCCTTTTTAAGCCAGATGGATTATTCTGAAGGAAAGACTTCTCTGGAAATTTGAAATCTTGTCTGAGGTTGGATACCCCTCTTGTATATTTCAGCCCTTCTTGGCAAGGGTCCTCTTCAACTTGCTTCAACTGTTAGAAACAGTTCTATAAAGCTATAATTTGCTGGGAAAGGGCCAATGTTTCTGTTGAAGAGTGCAAAGTCCCTGTAATTAGTAAATGTCACACTGATTCTGAAATACAGTAGAGGTATGCTTATATGAACATTTGTTTACTTTGGACTTTGCCATTTTCATGCACTTGCTGTCTCTAAAGCTAACTACCGGTTAGCCAAAGTAGGCAAGAAGGGCAGCCGAAAACACCTGTGCAGGTATTTTGGATCTACAGTCTAACATTTAGCCAAAAACTACAGTGTTCACATAAGCATACCTCTACTGTATCTGGCAGTGACTTTCGTTTGAATACTTGTGCAAAAATTATTTACTTGGACATAGTATTTTGTCTGTGTTCAACAACATAAACCTCTTCGGACAACTGGATTGCGTCAGTTTGTGACCAAAAGTATATCAAACAAGTATTTCACTATTGTGTTTTACCATTGGTGAATGTCCAATAGCTGTCTGAGATGGTTATTCCATGTTTGGATATGAAAACAGAGGGGTGCCCCTTCCAAGCCAGAAAGCTTTTATTTACGTAGCAAAAAAATTCGGGGACAGGCCAAGACAACATGTGACATTCTTCTCTTTCATCCAAACCTATTTCACGAAGATGTAAAGGCAACACTGTCGTTACAGACGTCGAAGAAGAAAAAGAACACAGATGTCTGTCAGAATTTTGATGTTTTACCTTAATGTTAAGTTTTTTTTAAACTCCTTATGACTGTTCTAGAGAGAAAAAACAAAACTAAGATTGGCTAGGATTTAGAGCAGTGAACAAAGCCTATACAAAACAGGTTCAATGTAGCAGGACTATACTATAATCATACAATGGACAGAAGCAGAAACATCAGCCAGAATGCTTTGGCAGTAATATTTTGGCCCTTCTTGGCAAGGTTCCTTGTCAGTGTGTCGAACATCAGGGACAGTGTTGGGAAACAGAAGAAAGGAACCTGCAATAAATAACTGAAGCTTCTACCAACTATAAATATCCTATTTGGGTAATTACTTTTTGGAGATCACTATAGAGAAAAAACTAGTGCTGAGACTTTACTGTACTTTGGACAGGTACCGTATGCAGTAAAAATGTAACTGAAAAAAATTAAAAGATTCCCAATAATTAAGTCTTTAATTTGAATTTATTCCAGTTAAGTTAGTAGTAGTTGTATTTTTTAAAGATACCATGGTATCTCATAACCTACCAGGATAACTGAAACTGCTTGTTGCCATTTTTGTAGTTACCACGGTATCTGATATGATGGTTACTTTGCTAAAACGACAGTTGTGTTGAGGTTAAAGCAATGGTAACTGCCAAATCTGTGTTTTTAGAAGTCATCCCAGAAGAAATACTTACATCCGCTCACACCACTAAGTGTCAAACTTCTGTGGTATCTGCATAAATGCAACTAGTATTTGTACTTATTACTGTCTTAAAATATTGGCTAGGCTAGGTTTGAATTCATCATATTTTTGGGTGTCACTAGGTGAAGTCCAAAGTAACACACCTCTAGTCTGCATTGGCCAGTGTAGTCAGAGTTACCTACAGAGGTACTGCATTCTTTAATGGTGTTTAACTTCCAACTGTGTCATTCTAAGCCACGTACCATGATCAAATGAAGCTGTTGTTGATTGAAAGTTTGGCTTAGCTAATTTGTGGCCTAGTTCTAACTTATCAGTTCAGATCTTCAACTTCAGTTGTCTTTATCTCACCTCAGAAAGGTTCTCGAAGGGCAAACAGCATCTGAGAAAGCAAATCAATTCGTCCTACCATAAATCACTGTCTTTTGGATAGGCTATGCCAACTGTTGAGAATACCCACAGTTTGGAATACCCTTTGCAAAATACCAGTTAGCGTTTGCCAAATGCTGGGCATCCTAACGACTAAAAAAAGAATTTCGATTGGTTGTGTTCAGAATTTCTTTCGTATCATCGATATTGTAGGTTATTGGGTTGAGATGCCCACACTTGACATAAGGTAACTGGTCGTAGGCTGTTTCCAGACTGCAGAGATACCCAATGTCTCGCATATTCTACCCAAAAATCAGGGATTTAAGGTAGACTGGATTTAATTCCTCTGTTATGTACATAACTACAACTAGGCTAGGTAAAATCGGACTGCATTGCTGGAAAAAATTTGTGTGAGGACATGTTGGGGCAAACTTCCTTCTGTTGCTGTTTTCCAAACTTTGTTTTCCATTTTTCTTTGTGACACTACATTATTTGGAAAAGAAAAAAAGGTTAAGTCTTGTCGTACAAAGAGACAATACCAAACATATAGTTCTGTAGAGAGCTTTGCTGAATTGGATGTTCAGGTTCAGGTTCATTTAATTTTCAAATAATTACAACAAATAATTTCACAAAACTTCATGGCAGAGAGCAGGCTCGATGGCCAGAAGATTTTCACAAAACTTCATGGCAGAGAGCAGGCTCGATGGCCAGAAGATTTGTCTATAAGAGACACAAATTGTTTGTTGTAGGACCAGGATAGCGTAATATCTGTCAGAAAAAATGAGGTATAATTTATGAATGTTGACAGATAAGTAAAGATGACTTGGATGGTCAATTTAGATCTCCTGCAGCCCTGTGTCAGCTAATAATAATTTTTTTTTGCAGGAAAGAAAGGACGGAAGAAGGGTACCACCATGGACCTATTCGCTTTTGTGGGTCAAAATGTTGGTGTCGCTAACGACAAAGCTATTGTCATGGCACCAAAAGTTTCTAGCTGGGCTGATGATGTTGATGATGGTAGGTAGCCCGTCTCATTGGAACCACACTCATTGGAGTATGAATCTTTCCAGAGAAGTTACATCCCATGTTTAGAATTCTTATGAAAGTGAACCTTGGATTATGGGTACAAAGAAGTTTTACCTGTTGTCCACTATCTTGATTAAGTTTCAGAATGAGTTTCTTCATCTAAGTCTAGTAGCTTACTCCTGTCTTGTTGGCTAATGGTAAAAGAAGCCTACAGACTTTGATCGTTTGAGGCTTGAGAAGAGGAAGAAGTGCCAGCAGAAATGGAAGTGATAAAATCAAGAGTTTGACTTGCAGACTGTGTATCAACATTCTACCAATTTGCCACTGAAAGCTACTTTCATTCCAAATCGTATGAAAGGATTTATAGTTTTGAACTGATAGATTTTAGTATCTGTTGGTAGAAGCTGGAACACATTTGTAAAAAGAAGCATAGTTTTTTAATTTTCCTACGTTCATATAGTGTTATAAAATATTATTAAAATATAACATTGATTTTCAGAGCCTGAATATGCAAAAAACGAGCGCATCATTTTACCCACAGCACCAAAAGCTGCAAGAGGGGGTGACCTTGATGAATCAATGATTCCAAAAAATGGACCTTACTGTGCTCGCGTTGCTAACCTTCCATATGAAGTAGAAGAAAGTGACCTTGAAACATTCTTCAAAGGCCTGAAGGTAATTTTTGTTCACCTTTTTGATTGAGGGTAGTACTATGAATGGCTTAGGCTAGTACTGAAACTGGTGGTGCAGGTATTCCATCTGTTTCCTACTGGGTTTTAAAAGGATTTTCATTCCGCTTCTCCAAATTTTGTTGGACAGCAAAAGTACGAGATAACAAAAAGTGTAATTCATTTAAAGGACCTGTTGTACCTATAATGCGAATGCAACCTACTTTCGTAACTACATTCATTAATTCTTAAACCCGGAGACCCTAATTTCATATGTTACATTCTGAACCAGCCAACACTATTCTCCGTGTTCATTGTGCTCACGAGTCACCGACGAGTGTTCGCGTATAATGCTTCTGATGGGCAAAACCTGTTGTCTGAATTTTGCCAGGCTTTTGCTAGAAGTCAATGGGTCTGAGAAAAGGCTTAAAACAGCCAAAGTCGTGGATAATTTGTTAAAAGTAGAGCCTAGTTTTGCAGTATTCAGAGAGTTTTGGATATTGGACCATAAACAGTAAATAGTGGGGTGTGTGCTTTAAGAGAAATGCAACAGTTTCCACGCAGGTCTTGATATGGACTTATTAGTTACTCTTTTCTGCTTTCACAGTTCAACAGAGAAAACTGAACTGTATAGGCCTGTGTCACCTGTTTTTGCAAAAAAAAAAAAAAAAAAAAATCAGACAGAACACCATTTTATATATTGGTATTGCTGCATTGTTGGCTGGAGTATAGTTTGAAGCTCCTAAGGTTTACTGGAATGCTATTAGAACAATATATGACGTGTCAGGTTTTGGAAACCTTCAGTTCTTGCTGCTAGTATTTTACTGTTGGCTCAAATGTATACCATGAGGTTACTGCTCTGTCAACGTACATGTCAACGTACTTTATTTTCTAGATTAAAACCATAAGAATGCCAAGAGACGGAAACAGGATAAAAGGATATGCATTTGTTGAGTTTGAGGAGAAGTTGGATCTGATTGAGGCAATCAGTCGAAATGATCTTGTAAGTATAAGACTTTCTAGCGAAGCACAGGTAACCTTAAAGCGTTTTTTCGCGGTCCCACAAAGAGTTTGCAACTCGAAAAGAGTGTTTCCGCGCTCGTTTGTGTGGCCCACAGGTCTGTCTCCGCGACTGACAGTGTTTTTGTGGTTCGAATCTGGCGGAAAATACGTATTTAGCGGCAAGTAATTCCAAATAATAAAATGAGCTACTTTGTCTAACAGATTAGACATACAACTTGACATTTTCTAGTAAAGAATGATAAGGACGTAAGCCGGAAGTTCTACTTTTTTGAGGTTTTATCTGGTTTTATTTGTATTTGTCAGACATTTGAAATTACCGCCAAAGAACAGACAAAATGGCGTTTCCGCAAGTTTCAGGTTGTGGGTATGCGGCTCCTGTTTACGCGACAAACACTCAGAAGTGTGTGGCACACAGACATGCCGCAAGAAAACGCTTTTAGTGAAACTTATATCTTGTCTCGTGGGTTTGGGCACTTCAGAAGAAGCATGCTGTTGTTTATTGTTTAGGATTATGTTGTGATGGAATGACCAGTCTGGGAGCCGGACTTGGGCCCGACCCCGACGGCATTATTGGGTCAACTGACCTGCCTCCAAAGAAGTCAGACACCGCAAAGCTTATCCGTTTCTTTTTTCACGAGCGCTGTGACAGAGGATCTGTATTTGTTTGACAAGAGTCGACTGGAAAGAGATAAAAGGGTGCAAAAGTTTGATGGAAACAGTAACGTGCCTTATCCCTGAAACCAAGAACAGATAAATAGTAGAACCTCCGTCTTCAGATCTCTGTAATACGACCTGCGGAGTCGAGTAGATTCCCGATGCCCTTCCCGATACGCATGAGCGGAGGGTAGAAGCTACGCGGAATATCACAATTCGCTACCTCTACAAACAGCACGTCGCAGTAGTACCCGGGAAAAGAAAAGTCGAGAGTAAGCAGACTATTGGTTGTTTAATATTGTGACGTCAAGGGTGGCGCTCTGCAGAGGTGGGTCGTACACGCTTGCTACGGTATTTTCTATTTTCCTCTTAATGCGCGGTGGCTAAGAGGGAAGTAGACGGGCGTCAACTCAAAGCTCAGCAAGTAGTTATAGCTCTGCTCACTTTTGTCGTGGTATCCATAGTCGGTGCGTGGGACCAAAGACGGAATTTCGTTTGGCTTATTTGTTCTTGCGAAAACTAAGGTATTCACCCGTATTATTTGGGGAAATTTTTAAATTTGAGCAGTTTCTAACTCTGAAGGGTGGGTGGGGATACTTTTGTTTCTCCGTAGCTGTAGACAATCAATCAGTCAGATTTATTTTCCAAAAAGCATAAAGCTAGAAGAGGAATACAAAAACATTTAAAAAATACACAGAAACGAAACAAATTAACTAATTACAAGATTTTACCAGAAATAAATGATGGGATGAAACTATGTAAAAATTGGGCAGAAGAAATAGCAGGATATGGAGAAACCTGATTGCCTGTGTTCCTCTCGGACCGACGCACGGACGACGACGAAAATTTTTGGAAAGAGTATTTCTGCGGTCAGTTAATTTAGGAACGTCCAGTTTAATTAGAGCCTCTTCATATGTAATATTACGATCACCCAGAATGACCGGAGTCCGGTGAGCCTGACGATTTATGACGAGGGTGTGGTTACTATATGGTATTATTTTCAGCTTATCCTCAACCGTAAAATCAAGGTGGAACTTAATATGAATGAGGACAGGAACCGCAACAGAGGGGGGCCAAGGGACTTCGAGTCTCAAGAGGACAGAACAGTAGGCGACTGGAGGTCGGCTAGAGAACCACTAGCTCCTCCACCTCCAGGCAGAGGTAACGTAGCTATGTGATTGGCATTCGTATGCAGCCCCCTACCCCCCACCCACTGCCACCCTATTTTTTTTTCTAATAATAATTTCTAGCAACTTTATTACTTACCAACCTTTTAGCAAGTTTAACGACTTTAATCCCAAATAGCTTATAGCTAGAAGAGGTAAACAGCGAAATATTTACAAATACATCTAGAAGAAACAGATTAATGAATGCACTTTACTGCAAATGACCAGAAATAAATTTTGGAACGGAAGTTCTGTCCAAGAATTAGGCTTTCGAATTGGCAATGTACTATAGAAACCGATTGCCAGCGTTAATTAGATCCCGTCCCCCAGTTCTCGAGATAGTCAGGAAAATTTCAAGCAAAAAAGAATACCCAGCTGTGAAACATGTCCCTGGTGAAATCCTTGCAGAGAAAGAGGGAGGAATGGATGGCTTGCCACCATCAACGTATTGCACTCCCGGCCGAGGGCTCTGGTTTCGGTGGTCGTTTAGTGTTGTGGTCAATTTTAGTTTTTACTTAATCCTTCTTTGATCTTTTTAGATTCCGGTGGGTACGGACGTGATCGTGAACGCGGATTCAGCAACTACGGAAAGTCCAGTTCCGGATTTGACCGCGACAGACAGGATGACCGAAGGGGTGGCTTTGACAGAGACGGAGGAGAAGGTGACAGGTTTGGAGGACGCAGAGGATATGGTGGCGGATATGAACGTCGCGATGAGAGAGAAACAGGTAGGCTTAATAGCTCTTAGATATTTTTTATTTGATTTTCGTACCGTAAATGAGGCTTTTCCGATCTCCCAGCCTCCTAGCTGCCATCGTCGTACCAACCTGTATGGAGGATGGAGGGAGTAGAGATTCTAGTAATGTGGGGATTAAGATTGGCAAAATCTGAAGTTGCTTGTCTTCCGGCTGATGGATAGTCACCTACCGAGCCAGTAGCCGCATGAAGGCGCCTTACGTGAACGAACAGGACATGCTTATTTCACAGTTAGATAGCTCGTTTTCTAGTGATTTCAGCAATAACCGCCTGTCTTATTATATATTATCGCCCTTCCTGAGAGTGATAGCGGAAAAATTGGGCCCGCGGGTAGCATGATAGGCTGATATCGCCCGAGCGCATTTTCCGCTATCGCCCGAAGAAAAGCAAGGGCGATAATGATTATAACACTAATTTTGTGGTATTCGCATACCAGAAAATTTTGGCACTGGGTAGGATAGGACTGGTATCATGGGACTGCACAGTGTACTGGTGTTATAATAGACTAGCACCTTCTCATTATCTTCAGTTAACCTTGGGGCGCAATTCTTTAATTCTTAGTCTGTGCACTATGCCTGCATTACCTCTATACATCACATGCGTCTAGTATAGGAGCTGCCTCGGTTCAACACCTCGTCAGAGCTATCGGATTGTATTCCGTTTTTATTTGGGCCAAATCAGTTTCATACCTGTCCGAAGCAGAGGGAGATGTCGTCCAGCAGAAAAAAAGTAATGATAGTGATGTTCTGATTAAGTGTGAACAGCAGGCCCTTTGTGATAATAATAAATTTTAATTTTTACTTCAGAAGCACCTAAAGAGCGCGCCAGACTTCAGCTCGCACCAAGAACTAAACCAGTTGAAGCGGAAGACCCGGCGCCAGCCGCCACCAAAGCTTCAATCTTTGGGGGTGCCAAGCCAGTGGACACGCTGAAAAAGGAGTTGGAGATCGAGCAGAAATTGAAATCCACAACTATTACCCCTCCGGCTCCCGAGGAAAAGCCTAAACCGAAGGTCGATATCTTTGGTGGGGCCAGACCAGTTGATACTCTGATGAGGGAAAGAGAAATTGAGGAGAAGCTAAAAAAAGACAGAGTGGTGGCACCGTCAGACAGGTAATGCCTTCTTTCCTCTCCCCCTCTTGCGTGCACATCTCCTTGTCAACGCCGGAGCGGTTAAATATTTGGACATAACATTTGACCGTCCCCTTCTCGTATAAGCACGCTTGACACCGCCTATCCTTCCTCTCCCTCTATATTATTAGGCACCTCTCGTTGTCGAGGTTGGACACTCTAAAAATGTGCATCCCAGACGTGGGCCGAATCGGAAAAATTGTTGCCATTGGTTAATGCCCGGGCCCCACTACGGACACACCTTTACCTAATTCGGTTTTTAGACTTTTTTAAGACCGGTTTTTAGCGGCTTTTACGTTTCTCTCTAAATCCGTTCATAAACTCTGGGGATGGAATAATCCATCTCCCGTTTTTAATTTCTTATGAACAACCAATGGGAGAGGAGCGTCCTAAACATGTTAAAAGCCTGTCTTAAAAACGTCTTAAACACCGAATTACGAACAGGTGTGTCCGTAGTGGGGCCCGGGCATAAGGGTAAGGTTCTTTCTGAAATTTCGAGGGGGTCCAATCTAGGAAGTAATAATAAATGTACTTTATTTCCTTAATAGCTTGTATTGTACACGCTAGCATTGGATCGTCATTTTACAAATAACACATGCGAAATTACACAAGTAAACAATTTATCTATTCGCACAACTTAAAATATAACTTGACTTAGCTAGAATTAAAATACTGCGTGAAATAAGGTACTAAAGATTTCAAATAACGATCAGTCGAGTGTATCGGTGGTCTTTCAAGTCTCTGGGAAGCAGCGTCCCTCTGTCTTTGTCTCGTATTAGGCCTAATATCTGCTGGGGTCTCAAAATATATGGGGTCTCAAAGTATGTCTGTAAGACAAGGTGCCGGTTAAACCTATGCCGTGGACTATCTGAAATCCTGTCCTAGGCGCTTGGTTTGTCAACATAGCTCTGTACCATCACGGAAGGACAAGCAGGAAAGCTAGCAGGGGTACCTAGAGACGTTTGGGGAACAGCACAGAAGTGTCACATGACATGCCGCAACCAACCACGTGCACTCTTATCTAAGGGTATGGAAACATTGGGGTCGGCAGGAGTTTCGGCCATGCACGTCTTGAATACTGTTCATTGTGCTTTAGCTCATTTTCATTGAGCGAATGACTGAATCTGTTACGTCCAGCCTGCTTGGTACTGTCATATTCGAGGCGTATTCTCGCCGTTCCCCGAGGACTCCACTTGAGGAGTCCCCATGTTTTTGTTTGTCCCGGGGACTCGCTCCCCGTATTCTCGCGAGTCACCACGGACGGGGGATGCTCCGATTACCATCACCATCATCAAAAAGGACTCCCGTTCAGATTCGGAGGGGAATCAGTTTTGCTGGTGTTGGTGCAATTTAAAATTAATTAAAAAGAATCAGAATAAATAAAACCAAAAATAAAGTGGGTCCAGACTAATTTCGTCAACTGCATATTTTTTTTTCGAACAAAATCCATTTTAGAAGCATTCCCCGTGTTCTCGCTGTTTTCCGTACGCAGAGTCCGCATTAGTGACTCCCTCTGTTCTCGCCGTTCCCTTCGGTTCCCCGGGGACTCCTCGGGGAACGGCGAGAATACGCCTTAGGGGTTTTCTCAATGAGGACACTCAGCTAAAACACGGATGTGTTGAACGAGTAGCAGATGAGGCAGTTCCTTGTAAAGCACGAGGATGATGAACTCAGCTCATCCAGTTTTGTAGTTGCTTCGAAACCAAACTTTTGCCGTGATGTGCTGATTACTGGTGCGGCCAAGAATGTAAGCGAGAAAGCTGTAGTATTCGAGAAGCAGCGCTGCTTCTGACTGATAATAGAGGCGGTTTCTGTACACGAACTGCTATGCCGAGATTCACTAGAACTATTCTTCCAGGCCTAGCAGAAGTAACGGGTACGAAGGACCATCTAGGAACAGAATGGAGCCCAACAGAAGCACATCACGCGACGAGCCCCACCGGACGAGAGAGGGATACCGCAGCAACTCTCGAGACGAAGTGAGGTCCCGAAAAACAAGTGAAAACGACCGGCACGAGCACAGACAGACAAGCAGAGACCATAGTCCGGTGCGTAGGTCTGAACAGCCGCAGACAACCTCTCCGGAGTCTCTAGCTCCTCCTAAAATCAGTGCGTGGACAAGAAAGCCGGCGATCAGTGAGGTAGGTTGCGGATTGTGTTAAATGGGTTTCCCTTGAATACTCAACAGGGAGTACTTAACCCTCAGATCACCTAGCCTGTGATAACGTTGTGACATTACTTGCGTTTTTGCAGATACCTTGGTATCTGTTACCACGGTAACTGGATCTGTAATTAGTCGTTTTTGCAGTTACCGTGGTATCTGATAAACGGTTGCTCTGCAAAAACGACAGTTGCCGAAATTGCGCTTTTCAAAGTCATCCCAAAAGAAAAACTGATATCCAGTCACATCACTAAGCGCCGAACTTCTTTCCCACCAATTTGACAAAAAATTGATGAAAGTGAGATGACTTTTCCAGATACCACGATCAGTTACCACTGTCTGACCGTGGTATCTGAATATCAGATACCACGGTAACTGGCCAGACACCACGACAACTACAAAAACGCCTTTTGAGCGTGGTATCAGATACCACGGTATCTGCAAAAACGCAATTATTGGTTCACTCTGTGATCGGCAGGATATTAAAGAACGATCAGATTATCTCATAGAAAAACACTAGTGTCGTCGCAATTGCTAGGGGGCATTAGGTTCGTCCCGTTGCCCAGCACCCTAAGCCTCGTATTTTTTGCGTTTTGCTTCTATATCCGGTAGAATATAAAAACATAAGTTCAGTACTTCAGTCAGTCTTCCTGCGAGCAAACTGTCCCGTGATACCTGTGCTTGTCGAAAGGTGTTGTAGTCGCGTAGGAGAGAGAACTATATCGCTCATGCTGATTTGAAAATTACGTAGGAGTGTATAAATCAGCGTCAAATTCCTCCGATTGCTGTTATACCTACCCTCACGCGAAAGCGCTACGTCACTCTGCGTTCGTTAGTCCTTGACCTGTCGTAGTGAAACTGGAAAACCTGTCCTCGAATTTGTTACCCCAGATTGGCAGCCTACCGGTTCATTACACCATCGGTTTAATCCTTTTTTTTTATTATTAAGAGGTGTATTGAGAATACGTCTTTTTGTGTTTCTTTCGTTACGCTCTCTGGGAGTGTGTAATAAACTGTCCATTCATTCACTCGTTCTTTTCCCTGAAGGAAGTAGTAAATAGTTCAGGAATATTTGTTGCACTATAGCTGGCAGTTTTAAAGATTAGGGCCTAGTATTATTCTCCTGTTGATAGGCACTGGCGACAAATGGCCTGTGTCAATAGTTCCATCCTTTGATATGACAAGATCAAAGCACAAAAAAAAATAATTTGAAAAAGTAGATAATAAATTACACGGTTTCTCGGGAGATGGACTTTGTGCCCCGATCTGAATTCATTTTTTAATGCCTAATTAATCCTCAAGAGTATGACCAAGTTTAATTTCTCGAGATTATCACTTACTAGACCGGACATTACCCCCCCCCCCACTTTGTGAATGAATGATCCAAGGTGTATCAGCGCGAATATTCCAGAAGCGTAACGTAACCGGTGCTCGATTGTTTTAGTGTTAGTGTTCAAATCAAATCGTTTATTCATTAGAAAACTTACACACGGCGTGTGCCGACTAACTGATTCCACCGTCAATATAAATACAAACTAACCTAAAAAGTCAAACATATGCACTTAAAAACCTCTTGAATGGAGGGTGAAGCGTTAAACAGTTTAACGAAAGCCGGAACAAAACTATTACTGTATCTTACGTGGGTGCATCGGACAGGTTGCAGTTTTGGAATTGGGTTTGCAACTGGTCTTGGAGGTCTTGGTACAAGTAGCGCTCTGTACCTATTGGATTCTTTCAAGCGAATCGGACTGGTCGCGTGTAAGGCCAAAATGCCAAACAGGGCAACAGTACTCTAAAGTAGGACGGATAAACGAAAAATAAATTTTAAGGAGATGTTCAGTTCGAACCCCAAAACGAGAAAGTAGCTTAAGGGAGCGGATGGCCATGTTCCCTCGTTTCAGCATCGAATTTGTTTGTTTTTGCCACTTTAGACCTGTCGTTAAGTAAACACCAAGAAGTTTAGTTTCATCAGTTAGTTGGATTTGGGATAGGGGTGGAAAAAACTCAGGTTGACGTTTTAAAAAAGAAAAAGTTAGCACAACCGATTTATCCATATTCACAAACATACAATCATATTTCATCAATTATAACTTTTGCTGAACTCTTAACATTCTTACGGCATACATCCAATACAGACAAGTCGTCAACATATTTTCCAACGATCAGGAAAAGACGTTGCAAGCTCATTGATCATTACTAAAAACAATAGAGGCCCCAAGAGTTGTTCGAGAAGACTATGCAGAGACATCAGCTTCGATTTCCGTAGTGATTTGAAGTTAAATTATCCTCCTCGTACGTCATGAGCGAATATGCACTTAGAAGAAATAATTCAGTGAAGAAAGAAAAGAGGGAACCACGAAGTAAATGACAGGTATACAGTGGGACTGTACTGGACATAGCTTACTTGATCGTCTTCGTTTTGTTCCTATCTCTCACCTCGTGTTTTATTATAAGGCCTGATTAGTGACAATACAATGCGCAAGAAGGCCTTGGGCTGCCACAAAATTGGTCTGAAGTACTGTTGGTTGGTTGCATGTTATACTTTCGATTGATTGTTGAAACATGTATGAAGAAAAAAAAACTCATTCCTCGTCTGAAAGTGAAAACGACCACCTGAACAAGGAGCAAAGAGATTTTCAGTGGAATTATTCAGAGTATTATCAGAACGCACCTGATTAGGTCAGGCCACGCCCCAAAATGTGTAATGTAAAATTTCGGGTTTTCGATCTAGTCACGTGTCTAAAGAAGTCGAATGAGTAAATCTGTGGTAACAAACCTTTGTTTTTCTTTATTTTAGGAGTCGAGAGAGGATCGGCCACCGAGCTCAACCAGTGACCGCGACCGGCGGACCCCTGAGCCAAGGGGAAAGTCAGATCGCGACTATGTGCCTCCATCCCGTGGATTTGGTGACAGAGACGATTACAGAGGGAATTACAATAGGTAATTCCCACTTTCTTGTCTGTATAGGGAGATAAAAGTGGCTTGATGTGGCACTAGTCCTTTTCCAGGGACGTTGCCGCGATGTTGTGGCATCCCTCAGGGTTTGAGCACAGTGTCCTAATTTTGGGACACCTTCATCCCGTACTTTACCTATTTTTTTTTCCAAAAATTCAGAGCAAGGAGACTTGTTTGTAAAATCTTCATGTCTGAACAAAATCTGGCCAGAAGATATCGAGACCCCGGTTTGAGCAACAAGTCTGGAGGGTTTCCGTTACAGAAACATGTGGACAATTGGAGCAGATCTTGGGCAGTGAGTGAAGAACGTGGACTTCAAGACTTTTTTGTTTTGCAGCCGTGACAGCCAACCTGACCGTCGTGACTACCGTAATGAAAGAAGAGGTTACGACGACCGCAGAGGCTTTGAAGACAGACGAGGGGACGACCGGAGAGACGTGGATCGCAGACCGTACAATGACGATAGGCGCGGAGATGACCGCCGGCCGTATGACAGCCGCCGTCCACATAATGATGACAAGTATGGTCGTCGACAACCTGAGACGGGGCGGTACGAAGAGCCTCGCAGAGACAGGGATCCAGAGCGATACGGCGGAGACAGAAGAGGTATGTTGGAAAATTTCCCAGGATTTTCCTCGTACATTTTGTCGCTTGTCCTGTGTTTTCCAGCCGAGACGCAGTTTAAAATTGTATGGTCAGCATGTATCAGTGACTCGATAACACAGACGCGGATAACGTTCGACGATAAATTTTGTGGATAAGAAAGGTTGAGAAATTAGCTTTTGATTCTCACAATAAATGCATTCGTTCATTCGTTATTAGTGGTCAAAGGACCCGTCGTGCCTATCATACCAATGCAACCGGATTCCGTAGTTGCATTCATTAATTCTTAAGCCCGGAGACCAAATTTCATGTGTTACAGTCCAACCCCGCTAACGAAACATCACTAACCTTTGCTCTTGCCACGATTCACTATTTTCCACGCGCAGTATGCTCACGACGAGTGTCCGCGTATCATGCTATTGATGCGTAAGACCGGTTATCTGCATTTTGCCGAGTTTTTGCTAGAAGTCAATGGGCTTGGGAAAAGGCTTAAATCAGCCAAAGCCGCGGTGGATAATATTGTTAAAAAAAAGACCCAAGTTTTACAGTATTCAAATAGTTCTGAATATTGGAACATAAACAGTAAATAGTGCGAGGTGTGCTTTAAAGCATAGCAGTGGACTGATTCGGATCTACCTTTAACAGATGCAGGACGAACGGTGGATCGCAGCTCGAGCCGCGAGCCACCGCGTGGTCAAGGCGACCGAGAGCGAGACCGTAAGCCGATTGACGTTGTACCTAAGAAGTATGAAGAACCCGCTAAGCCGGTGAGTTAAGACATCTAGCTTTTGACTGATCAAAGTATGTGTAAAACCACAGGTTAAATTGCACCCCCCTCCCCCAGCTCCCGTTCGTGGGCAACTGGGCCCTGTCTTTCCAGTGAGTGAAGTTCGTGACCTGAAAAGAGTTACCAAGTTAAAATTTCGCATTATTTGAATTGGGTTCTAGACGATATGCCTTTTCGGGGTCCAGCATATTTGACAGTGCAGAACGGATACGTCAGCTAAATTTTATTAGAGCTATATTTCGGCCGTTCTTGGCAAGGGTCCTCTTCAGGCTCAAAACCGCTGAAGTTGGGAAAACGAACTTGTGGAAAAACTCTGTAGGGGTCCAGCCTCCACAGCCCAGTTAAGGGGCAACTGGGCCCAGTGACTCAAGTCCGTAACTTGACTAAATTAGGATGACTGATTGAACCTGGTTACGGATCGACATGGTCCCATCTCCTCCACTCAACTTGGTTCGTGCACTGGGCCCACGTTCCCTAACACAGGTGAAAATAAGTTCGAAAATAAAGAACATAATTTGAATGTTTGTCAATGACCCCTATGTCTCTGCCACATCGTTGAGTTGATTTTTTTGAACTGAAAACCAGCATCTTTGTAATTCTTAAGATCGCCGTGGAGGTTATTTAGCATGTATGGCCACACCACAGTAAGGCCATATTACAATAAGACATTGAGGCGTACGAAAAAATTCAACGGAGAGCTACGAAGTTTGTACCAGGTCTGCGCGATCTTCCCTACGAAGTGAGACTAGCCAAGTTGTGCCTTCCCTCCATTGCATACAGTTTTTTTTTAGAGGAGACCTGATTGAAACATTCAAATTGATGAATGGAAGTTATGACAGTTTTGAAGTGACTGATTTAGTAAGATTCAGCATTAACCGTCATCATCGGGGGCACGCGTACAAGCTTGCAAAATCAAGATTCCACAAGGACGTTTTTAAGTGGGGTTTCAGCCTTACCGAAGATGCGGTTAATGCTGAATCGATCAATAGTTTCAAGTGCATTGTTGATGGGATTTTTAACTCCGATCAGTTCGACTATTCAAAATTTCTTAGAGTTATTTAGAGGCGAAAGCCTTTTCTCTTGCTTTGTATTATTGGGATCCCAAAACGTAAGTGGAGGGATACCTATGACATCGCAAAAGTTGTCCGTCTGTCCGTCCGTCTGTCCGTCTGTCTGTCTGTAAGCACGATAACTCTCGAAGGCAGTGAGATATTTTGATGAAACTTGGTGTGGGGATTCTTTGGGTCAAGAGTAAGGTCGAGTTCGTAGATGGGCCCTGTAGCTTTACATTTAGGGGTGGGGGAGGGGGTTTAAATTAAGGGGCAAGCAAATTTTTTTAAACAGCTAATGTGATAGTCGATTATGGGGTAAGAAGACACGCTGAACACGAATATGAAAACCATTTTCTCGCCGGACAAGTAGTTCGTCCGGACTCCGGCCAAAACCGGAAAGTTTGTTAAAAGTAGAAGTCTTATTTGAAGTTGATTAGATGGTCGATATAGGGTAAGAAGGCATGCTGAACAAGAATATGAAAACCGTTTTCTCGCCGGACAATTAGTTCGTCCGGAATCCGGCCAGAACCGGAAAGTTTGTTAAAAGTTGAAGTCTTATTTGAAGTTGATTAGATGGTCGATATAGGGGTAAGAAGGCATGCTGAACAAGCATATGAAAACCGTTTTCTCGCCGGACAAGTAGTTCGTCCGGAATCCGGCCAGAACCGGAAAGTTTGTTAAAAGTAGAAGTCTTATTTGAAGTTGACTAGATGTTCGATATAGGGGTAAGAAGGCATGCTGAACACGAATATGAAAGTTATTTGTCGCCAGACAAGTAGTTCGCCTGGAATCCGGCTGAAACCGGAAAGTTTGTTAAAAGTAAAAGTTTTATTTGAAGTTGACTAGATGTTCGATCTAGGGGTAAGAAGAGATGCTGAATCCGTATATGACCATCATTTTTTTGCCAGACAAGTAGTTCGTCCGGAATCCGGCCAAAACCGGAAAGTTTGTTAAAAGTAGAAGTTTTATTTGAAGTTGATTAGATGTTCGTTTCAGGGGTAAGAAGACATGCTGAATCCTTATATGAAAAGCATTTTCTACTCGGACAAGTGTTTATCGTTACATAAGCGATTACATTTGTTTTACCATGATGTCTAAAATTCGTTTTCTTAATGATTAGTTGTTTCTCCTTAATCCTTTCCAAAGTTCATCAGTAAACATCTTCAAGAAGTCTAGCGGACACTGGAGAAGACAAAACCGATTTGTCTGGATCAAATATTCGGTTTTTGGGATCCCATCGGAACCTTTGGTCTTGTTATTATTATGTCTTTTCTCGCATGTGATAATTGAGTTTGAACTTATGGCGACACTTGACACTTACATAGTTTTGCCCTTTGGGTGTCGTTTTGAATCAAGAGGATAAACAGACCCGGACATACAGATCCTAACCCAATCTTCAGCTTCTGCAAAATCGCAAACCAGGCAAAATTTTAAGCACGAAACATCCTTCTCCTACAAAGCAAACGATTTCAAGCAAGAACAGAAATAAAATGACAGGAAACACTGTAAATATTTACAAGGATGAACTTATAACATCCTGATATTTAAGAATTACAGATATTGCATTGCTAATGTTACTGTTAGGCCGTTGATGATTGAGTTAGTATGGGAATCGGTATTTGATTTCTTCGATACCTGAACTTGATTCGTGGTTTCACGTTCTGCATTTTAGCGCTTGTTTCTGTCTGATGGGACTTGAAACGAAAAATAAATACAAGACGGAAATGCAAACGCGGACAAAGACGCAGCAAATATGTCAACCTCATAGATCATAAAAATACAACCGTTAATTTCTTCCTAGGTTTTCGCACAATCCAGCAAGTTTTCTTTGTTGAAAACCGAAGATGAAGAGATCCCAAGTGGAGAAGAAGAGTAAGCTTCACCCCGAGAGCCTGACGAAAGTCCCGTAGAGAGTAAAGTTTTCGATGCTTTTTTGAATTTATGACAAGATTTCAATTTACCAGGTGATTGAATTGCAAGGCTTTTTGCAAGGAGATATATTGGCGATATTGAATATTCTGCGGTAGTCGGTATCATCCCCTGATATTTCTGTGTTATGGTTCAGACCAGGCGCTTGATGATTTCAGTGATCCCCCAGTCCGGTGCTAATGGGTGCTGGGCTGGGGGTGATGGTTATTGTGAATCCATAGAAAGTTTCGCTTTTTGTCAACCTTTTTCAGGAAAGGTTGCGTGGTTTACATTGTGCTCGTATATGTGTTTGATTGCTAGCTGTTTTTTTTGCAGATGATGTATATTCTCTGTAAAGTGTCCAGTTTTGGATAAGAGGTTGGTTAATAAATTGTTTTGCCCACTTAGTGTGTCACAGATCGTCATTTCAGTAGCAATTTTGGCCAGATAGTTGCAAAATTAAAAAAGAAATGCGAGATGTGGGACAACGAATCGAAATGAATCTGATTCTGATTTTGATCTTTGTTTGCCCTGTTGGGATGTAGGGAAGATGTGTTGTTTCGTGCAAAGCCAAATAATACTAGGGAGTAACGCCGAGACCTATGCTTTCCATGCGTCGGAAACGGGCTTTACTCGTAGCGCCGCCCATTAAGCTCGCGGCATTCAAAGCGAGACAAACTTGCGGGCTTAGAACATTCTAGGACAGCTAAGATGCGGTGTGCACACATCGAGGAAACAGGGGGAGGTTGTATCTTATTTTTGCTGTGTATCTTATACGACTGACCGAGTTTCAAAAGGGACGTTGTTATCTTTCGCTAGTGGTGCTAGTGCCGCTGCTATTCGAGTGCGTGTCACTTTTTTCAAGTCTTGACGGTACTCCCTAGTATTTTGCTCTGGTTTGGAGATAGTAGGTGCAACGCAAGCCACTGTAGGAAAGCTCTTAGCCTGGAGATTGATCTGGCAGGCCAGATTCAGGACCTAACTAATTAGGTCACTGCTTCCAAGGACAACTTATACCGATGCCAAGGATTATGGGTAAGCGACGGGTACACTACAAATGAAAGACTACGAACCCCATATCTCCGAGGAAGCACAGGAGAAGCGATAACCCGTGTTAAAGAACAGAAAGCTATTCTTTTACGTGCCTAATGGTCTCGCAAGAATAGATGACACAGAATGATGAAGTCGATTTGAAGCTCTGACACACTTCACCCGTGCCCAGATAGAGAATCAGGAGTAAGCAGTCGCTTGAATCCTCCAATTAGCAGTAGACTGTCAACCGAATGAAAGAGCTTACAAATACCCTGAACTGGTTCACACGATAATTTAACTTATAATCCCAATAAGGTACAGAAATTGCATCAGTCAAACAATTTTAAACATACGACATGAAGACGGGCACTTATTTTGTTCCGAGCCTGAGTCCCCTCCGGAATCTTTTTTCAATGCCATCCAAATCTCCATCGGCAATCGCCTTTGTTGAACTATTTGAAGAGGTAGAAGAAGTATTGCGAGTCAACCTCACGCCCTCATTTTTTCCAGTTCTGGTCGAGCTAGTTAAACTAATGCGACTGGAAATAGTTGTACGCACTGGCGGTCTGGAACTCTCATCCGAAACGCTCCGATCCAGTATACTTTCATCCCCACTACTATCGGGGCAAAGAATTTTCCCTAGTTTGTAAGCATCGTCATTCTGTTCTAATATCGATTCACTCTCCGTACTGTTTGACCGGCAAACGGCAGCCCCCGAATCGAAAATGTCATCACTTGCCGACATAGGTCTGCGCTTGGAGGCACTTAGCCTGCAGTCCTTCAGGGGACTGGGTTCTGATCCGCATTCGAAAACATCATCACTTTCATCAATATCTTTCAAAGATGGTCCGCTCTTAGCACTGTCCTTTTTCGAACCCTTGCGACTGTAAGCTTTAACGGAACCTGTTTTTGCACTACTGGACAAGTGTCCGGTATTTCCTAGTTCAGAAAGGCTGGGTTGGTTTTCTTCAACATTTGTGAGTGAGGATGCTGATTTAGCACTGGATAGTCGCGGATTCTTCCGTAGCGCAGAAGTCGAGAGTTTCGGTTTGTCACTGGCCGTCCTCGCTTTGGTCGGCTGAAGAGCTGAGACAGTTTTGCTGGAAGGCAGTGAATCACTCTGCGATCTGCTGACCCGTTTACGAACAGGCTGTTCTTCTACAGTTATCGTCACAGGCGATTCAGAACCTCTTTGAATTAGCAAACCTTTACGGCTTTCAATACCAGCACGGGAAGAAGTTGCAGCCCTCCTTCCTACCACCTTCTTCACTGGGCTTGATTCAGAGGCACCTGTTTGATCACTTTTCTCAATAGCCCGTATTCCAGAAGAGATTTCGGACTTGACAGTCGTTTTCCTGACCCCAACCTTTGTCATCGTCGGGACTCGCGAAGCGTCACCAGGAGACCCGGGGGAATCGGTGGCCTTATTCGCTATTTTGGCTGTCTCTTTTGAGGTCGGTTTCTTTGCAGCTTTATTTGAACTTTTAAAAGAAGGCTTCAATGCTCTCTGAGCTTTCTCCCCTGCTGGCGTTTCCCCACCGTCACTCCTACTGGTGTCAGGTTCAGTGTTTTTAACGGGGGATGGCACAGACATCCCTGATTCTGAACCAACTGTTGAAGAAGAAACTAGTACTGCCGGCTCGCGTGTCTCTTTCTTTTTTACCCTACCCTTACTACCCTTTGGTTCCATGAGACTTCCCTTTGCGCGGCCACTTGCTTTTCCCCCAAGCTCCTCGCTTTGGACTTTAGTAGTTGACCTGTCTTTTATCACTTCGGAAGCATCCTCTACGTAAACGTTCACTTTCGCCCTCACTTTGGGCGCCACTTTGACCCTAGACGGCGCCGGAGTCTCGGCGGGAAGTTCAAACCTCCGCACGTCCAAGAGGCGACTTCTTCTTGCATCTAAATCAGTTTCAACTTCGTCCCAGTCTTCGATAATTTCATTCGGCTTTGTGGATTTAAGCGGGCGCCGCCCCTTCCTGGGGGCATTTACAGGGTCTTCGGTTGGAATCGGGAGGTCTTGATTAGTGGGCGTCGTCGGCCGACTATTTGGCTGACTACCAGTGACTGCAAATAAAAACGCAGTCTCAAGATCCATTAACATGGTCTACTAAATAGTTGCGACTAAGGTAAGGTAGAATTTTATTGTAACGGGAATAGCAACAGAGTTATCGAAAGCGCCAGACAAGCCAGTGGCATACAAACACTCTCCATCTGGCTTGAAGCCCCCCTCCCCATTCAAATATGCGCATAGCGTGGCAAAAATAAACAAGAGCTACGAGCTCATATGGCACTTGTTACGAGTAGTGGTACGAGAAAGTAAGAGAGAACTTCAAAATAAACACCCCGCCATTCAAAAATAGGACATCTAGGTTCATTCAGTCTGAAAGCTCCAGATGACGTACTTAGACCCTATGCTTGTTCTTCCCACCAAGTTTCATCCCGATCCCTCCACTCTAAGCGATTTCAAAGATTTCCGGTTCGCCCCTCCAACTCCTCCCAATTTCACCGGATCTGGTCCGGAATTAAATGGGACGTCTGAGGCACGAGACCTTTCTAAATATCAAGTTTCGGTTAAACCCGATAACCCGTTCAATAGCTGAGGTTGCCACTGGATTCCGGATTCCCCTTTCGTACACTCCCCATCGACGGTCGGATCGGGGAAACGACATTCTCAAGTCAATAGTTCGGGTACCTGACAAGTCTGCCAAGTTCATTCTCCTTGCACATCAGGAAGTACCGAACTCGTGGGATTACTACAAACTCGGATCCCCTCCAACTCCCCCACAGTGACCGGATCCATTCCGGTTATGCTATTCACTTGTTCTTCACACCAACTTTCATCCCGAACCCTCCACTCTAAGCGTTTCCCAAGATATCCGGTTCCCCCGTCCGACTCCCCCCAATATCACCGGATCCGGTTCGGATTTAAAATGGGGCGTCTGAGACACGAGGTCTTTCTATATATCAAGTTTCATCAAGATCCGATCACCCGTTCGCAAGTTAAAATACCTCACTTTTCGGATTCCCTCTCTCTCCACCCCCACCCCCCAGATGGTCGGATCCGGGAAACGACTATTCTCAAGTCAACCTGTTCGGGTCCCATACACGCCTGCCAAGTTTCATCGTCTTATTAGCGCATCAGGAAGTACCGAACTCGCGGGAACACTAGAAATTCGGATCCCCCCCCACCCCCCCTACTGTGAACGGATCCGGTCCGGTTATGTCAATCACGTATCTAGGGCTTGTGCTTGTTTTTCCACCAACTTTCCTCCCGATCTCTCTTCTCAAAGAGTTTCCCAAGATTTCCGGTTCCCCCCTCAAGTTCTCCCAATGTTACCGGATCCGGTCCGGATTTAAACTGGGATGTCTGAGACACAAGTTCCTTCTATATATCAAGTTTCATTAAGATCCGATCACCCGTTCGTAATTTAAAAATACCTCATTTTTCCGGGTTCCCCTCCCTCCAGCCCCCCCCCGGATGACCGGATCGGGGAAACGACTATTATCAAGTCAATCTGTTCGGGTCCCTGACATGCCTGCCAATTTTCATCGTCCTAGCACATCAGGAAGCACCGAACTCGCGGGATCACTAGAAATCTGGACCCCCCCCCCCCGAACTCCCACATAGTGACCGGATCCGGTCCGGCTATGTCAATGACTTATCTAGGACTCAAGCTCATTCTTCCCACCAAGTTTCATCCCAATCCCTCCACTCCAAGCGTTTCCCAAGATTTCCGCCCCCCCCCCCCTCCAGCTCCCCCCCAGAGTCACCGAATCCGGTTCAGATTTTAATCGGACCGTCTGGGGCACGAGCTCTTTCCAAAGATCAAGTTTCATTATGATCCGATCATCCGTTCGAAAGTTATAAATTCCAAAATATTCCGGATTCCCCCTCACTCCACTCCCCCCATGATGTTCGGATCGGGAAAGTGGCTATTTCCAACTTAATCATTTGGGGTCCCTGATATGCCTGCCAAGTTTCATCGTCCTAGCTTATGTGGAAGTACCCGAACTAGCAAAACCGTGACAGACAGACCGACCGACCGACCGACGGACGGACAGAAATTGCGATCGCTATATGGCACTTGGCCGAAGGGCAAGTGCCATACAAAATTGGCAGAAAGCGGGGATTTCAAAAGCTTACAATTCTAGAAGGGGTTTGGAAATATTATGAAAGGCACAATAAGCAAGAGGAGTCCTTTAAAGGACCCCTCATGCTTTTCACTGTTTTCACACACTCAGTGACGACGTGCGTGGTCTATTAACCTCTGATATCTGCTTCTTAAAAAAATCTATGTTTGTCGCTTTATTTGAATTTTTCGCTTTTCAGATTTTGAGGGCCAGACAATAAGTTGTGCGCATTAGAGCGCCGTTGTTGTCAGGCGTGGCAAAACAGGATTTTTCTCCCATTTCTACACATTTAAAACACAAATTTAAATTTCTTGCGTAACAAGACCAAAGGTTCCGATGGGATCCCAAAAATTCAATATTTGATCCAGACAATTAGGTTTTGTCTTCGCCAGATCCAGTCTTCGCCAGGCCAAACAGCTAATCATTAAGAAATCCAAGCTCAGATATGGATTCAGCATGTGCGTTTACCCCTATAATCCGATCGAAACGTTTCTAGCTTACTTCTGTGAATTTTGCGATTCTGGCGAAATTCAAGAACTACTTGTCCGGCGAAAAACTAAAGCTCAACAAGAGCTACGAGCTCATATGGCACTTGTTACGAGTAGTGGTACGAGAAAGTAGGAGAGAACTTCAAAATAAACACACACCCCGCCATTCAAAAATACGATTCGGACCTACAGTTAGGAGGACTAGGTTCATTCAGTCTGAAAGCTCCAGATGACGTACTTAGAACCTATGCTTGTTCTTCCCACCAAGTTTCATCCCGATCCCTCCACTCTAAGCGATTTCAAAGATTTCCGGTTCGCCCCTCCAACTCCTCCCAATGTCACCGGATCTGGTCCGGAATTAAATGGGACGTCTGAGACACGAGACCTTTCTAAATATCAAGTTTCGGTTAAATCCGATAACCCGTTCAATAGCTGAGGTTGCCACTGGATTCCGGATTCCCCTTTCGTACACTCCCCATCGACGGTCGGATCGGGGAAACGACATTATCAAGTCAATAGTTCGGGTACCTGACAAGCCTGCCAAGTTCATTGTCCTTGCACATCAGGAAGTACCGAACTCGTGGGATTACTACAAACTCGGATCCCCTCCAACTCCCCCACAGTGACCGGATCCATTCCGGTTATGCTATTCACTTGTTCTTCACACCAACTTTCATCCCGAACCCTCCACTCTAAGCGTTTCCCAAGATATCCGGTTCCCCCGTCCGACTCCCCCCAATATCACCGGATCCAGTTCGGATTTAAAATGGGGCGTCTGAGACACGAAATCTTTCTATATATCAAGTTTCATCAAGATCCGATCACCCGTTCGCAAGTTAAAATACCTCACTTTTAGAATTCCCTCTCTCTCCACCCCCACCCCCCCCCCCCCAGATGGTCGGATCCGGGAAACGACTATTCTCAAGTCAACCTGTTCGGGTCCCATACACGCCTGCCAAGTTTCATCGTCTTATTAGCGCATCAGGAAGTACCGAACTCGCGGGATCACTAGAAATTCGGATCCCCCCCCCCACCCCCCCTACTGTGAACGGATCCGGTCCGGTTATGTCAATCACGTATCTAGGGCTTGTGCTTGTTTTTTCCACCAACTTTCCTCCCGATCTCTCTACTCAAAGCGTTTCCCAAGATTTCCGGCTCCTCCCTCCAGTTCTCCCAATGTTACCGGATCCGGTCCGGATTTAAACTGGGATGTCTGAGACACAAGTTCCTTCTTTATATCAAGTTTCATTAAGATCCGATCACCCGTTCGTAAGTTAAAAATATCTCATTTTCCCGGATTCCTCTGCCTCCAGCCCCCCCCCCCGGATGGTCGGATCGGGGAAACGACTATTATCAAGTCAATCTGTTCCGGTCCCTGACATGCCTGCCAATTTTCATCGTCCTAGCACATCAGGAAGCACCGAACTCGCGGGACCACTAGAAAGCCGAATTCCCCCCCCCCCCTAACTCCCTCAAAGTGAGTGGATCCGGTCCGGTTATGTCAATCCCGTATCTAGGACTTGTGCTTGTTCTTTCCACCAACTTTCATCCAGATCTCTCTACTCGAAGCGATTTTGAAGATTTCCGGTTTCCCCCCCCCAACTACCCCCCGTGTCACCGGATCCGGTCTGGATTTAAAATGGGAGGTCTGAGACACAAGGTACTTCTATATATCAAGTTTCATTAAGATCCGATCACCCGTTCGTAAGTTAAAAATACCTTATTTTTCCGGATTCCCCTCCCTCCAGCCCCCCCGGATGGCCGGATCGGGGGGGAAACGACTATTATCAAGTCAATCTGTTCGGGTCCCTGACATGCCTGCCAATTTTCATCGTCCTAGCACATCAGGAAGCACCGAACTCGCGGGATCACTAGAAATCTGGACCCCCCCCCCAAACTCCCACATAGTGACCGGATCCGGTCCGGCTATGTCAATGACTTATCTAGGACTCATGCTCATTCTTCCCACCAAGTTTCATCCCAATCCCTCCACTCCAAGCGTTTCCCAAGATTTCCCCCCCCCCTCCAGCTCCCCCCAGAGTCACCGGATCCGGTTCAGATTTTAATCGGACCGTCTGGGGCACGAGCTCTTTCAAATATCAAGTTTCATTAAGATCCGATCATCCGTTCGAAAGTTATAAATTCCAAAATATTCCGGATTCCCCCTCACTCCACTCCCCCCATGATGTTCGGATCGGGAAAGTGACTATTTTCAACTCAATCATTTGGGGTCCCTGATATGCTTGCCAAGTTTCATCGTCCTAGCTTATGTGGAAGTACCCGAACTATAAGCAAAACCGTGACAGACAGACCGACCGACCGACCGACCGACGGACGGACAGAAATTGCGATCGCTATATGGCACTTGGCCGAAGGGCAAGTGCCATAAAAACAGTCCAATCTCCGAGTGGATCTCCATGCAGTGAAAGTAGGAAAATATTCAATGACCTGTCCAAGTTGCCTCGGCTGGCATGAAAATATGAAGTTCAAGTAACTGCTTAGACTTAAGCTCCCTCCTTCATTCAAGGTATTTTATCTACTCGGATATGAGGTCGACGGTCTTTTCGGCTTAAAAAGTTAGAATTTTATTTTTCGTAATAAGTAATCCTCACTGAATCAATAATCTGTTCACAGAGGTATGATTTTCTGCGATAAAATAGGACAGAAGAGGTATTATAAAACTTCTGATACAAAATGTAATGAAAAAGTGGCGACGATCGCATTCCTAAGATACTAATAAAAGTTATCGATGACGAGAGCGTTTAGTTGAAGAGCGATTGTTTCATCACTGGGCGGGTAAAGTGAGAGCATGCAGTCGGTTATAACATATTGCATCATAAAAAGGGTTTCTCCTCCCTACATCAAAAAGAAGCTGGAAGTAGTGAAATGGGATAATAATGGGAACTGAAAGTGTTACTCTACTATACAGTTGAAGCTGTTGAATGAACACTATAAAGTTGTATTGAGAAGAAACAGAAAACAGGTCCTGCGCTTCCTGCATGTTTGGTCTGCTCCCCATCCCTACCTCCAGTCTAACCTGATCTGTTCGTGTATTATACGCTGGATAAGCCCGAGTCTCCGACCATGAAATTCTTTCAAGTACGCGGGTGGAAAGATACGAGACTGATACATACCCGCAAGTGTCTTCATCGACTTCGTTATGTTCTAAATTATAAAGTTATAAATTCCAAAATATTCCGGATTCCCCCTCACTCCACTCCCCCCATGATGTTCGGATCGGGAAAGTGGCTATTTCCAACTTAATCATTTGGGGTCCCTGATATGCCTGCCAAGTTTCATCGTCCTAGCTTATGTGGAAGTACCCGAACTAGCAAAACCGTGACAGACAGACCGACAGACCGACCGACGGACGGACAGAAATTGCGATCGCTATATGGCACTTGGCCGAAGGGCAAGTGCCATAAAAAATTGGCAGAAAGCGGGGATTTCAAAAGCTTACAGTTCTAGAAGGGGTTTGGAAATATTATGAAAGGCACAATAAGCAAGAGGAGTCCTTTAAAGGACCCCTCATGCTTTTCACTGTTTTCACACACTCAGTGACGACGTGCGTGGTCTATTAACCTCTGATATCTGCTTCTTAAAAAAATCTATGTTTGTCGCTTTATTTGAATTTTTCGCTTTTCAGATTTTGAGGGCCAGACAATAAGTTGTGCGCATTAGAGCGCCGTTGTTGTCAGGCGTGGCAAAACAGGATTTTTCTCCCATTTCTACACATTTAAAACACAAATTTAAATTTCTTGCGTAACAAGACCAAAGGTTCCGATGGGATCCCAAAAATTCAATATTTGATCCAGACAATTAGGTTTTGTCTTCGCCAGATCCAGTCTTCGCCAGGCCAAACAGCTAATCATTAAGAAATCCAAGCTCAGATATGGATTCAGCATGTGCGTTTACCCCTATAATCCGATCGAAACGTTTCTAGCTTACTTCTGTGAATTTTGCGATTCTGGCGAAATTCAAGAACTACTTGTCCGGCGAAAAACTAAAGCTCAACAAGAGCTACGAGCTCATATGGCACTTGTTACGAGTAGTGGTACGAGAAAGTAGGAGAGAACTTCAAAATAAACACCCCGCCATTCAAAAATACGATTCGGACCTACAGTTAGGAGGACTAGGTTCATTCAGTCTGAAAGCTCCAGATGACGTACTTAGAACCTATGCTTGTTCTTCCCACCAAGTTTCATCCCGATCCCTCCACTCTAAGCGATTTCAAAGATTTCCGGTTCGCCCCTCCAACTCCTCCCAATGTCACCGGATCTGGTCCGGAATTAAATGGGACGTCTGAGACACGAGACCTTTCTAAATATCAAGTTTCGGTTAAATCCGATAACCCGTTCAATAGCTGAGGTTGCCACTGGATTCCGGATTCCCCTTTCGTACACTCCCCATCGACGGTCGGATCGGGGAAACGACATTATCAAGTCAATAGTTCGGGTACCTGACAAGCCTGCCAAGTTCATTGTCCTTGCACATCAGGAAGTACCGAACTCGTGGGATTACTACAAACTCGGATCCCCTCCAACTCCCCCACAGTGACCGGATCCATTCCGGTTATGCTATTCACTTGTTCTTCACACCAACTTTCATCCCGAACCCTCCACTCTAAGCGTTTCCCAAGATATCCGGTTCCCCCGTCCGACTCCCCCCAATATCACCGGATCCAGTTCGGATTTAAAATGGGGCGTCTGAGACACGAAATCTTTCTATATATCAAGTTTCATCAAGATCCGATCACCCGTTCGCAAGTTAAAATACCTCACTTTTCGAATTCCCTCTCTCTCCACCCCCACCCCCCCCCAGATGGTCGGATCCGGGAAACGACTATTCTCAAGTCAACCTGTTCGGGTCCCATACACGCCTGCCAAGTTTCATCGTCTTATTAGCGCATCAGGAAGTACCGAACTCGCGGGATCACTAGAAATTCGGATCCCCCCCACCCCCCCTACTGTGAACGGATCCGGTCCGGTTATGTCAATCACGTATCTAGGGCTTGTGCTTGTTTTTTCCACCAACTTTCCTCCCGATCTCTCTACTCAAAGCGTTTCCCAAGATTTCCGGCTCCTCCCTCCAGTTCTCCCAATGTTACCGGATCCGGTCCGGATTTAAACTGGGATGTCTGAGACACAAGTTCCTTCTTTATATCAAGTTTCATTAAGATCCGATCACCCGTTCGTAAGTTAAAAATATCTCATTTTTCCGGATTCCCCTGCCTCCAGCCCCCCCCCCGGATGGTCGGATCGGGGAAACGACTATTATCAAGTCAATCTGTTCCGGTCCCTGACATGCCTGCCAATTTTCATCGTCCTAGCACATCAGGAAGCACCGAACTCGCGGGACCACTAGAAAGCCGAATTCCCCCCCCCCCCCTAACTCCCCCAAAGTGAGTGGATCCGGTCCGGTTATGTCAATCCCGTATCTAGGACTTGTGCTTGTTCTTTCCACCAACTTTCATCCAGATCTCTCTACTCGAAGCGATTTTGAAGATTTCCGGTTTCCCCCCCCCCCAACTACCCCCCGTGTCACCGGATCCGGTCTGGATTTAAAATGGGAGGTCTGAGACACAAGGTACTTCTATATATCAAGTTTCATTAAGATCCGATCACCCGTTCGTAAGTTAAAAATACCTTATTTTTCCGGATTCCCCTCCCTCCAGCCCCCCCCGGATGGCCGGATCGGGGGGGGAAACGACTATTATCAAGTCAATCTGTTCGGGTCCCTGACATGCCTGCCAATTTTCATCGTCCTAGCACATCAGGAAGCACCGAACTCGCGGGATCACTAGAAATCTGGACCCCCCCCCCCCAAACTCCCACATAGTGACCGGATCCGGTCCGGCTATGTCAATGACTTATCTAGGACTCATGCTCATTCTTCCCACCAAGTTTCATCCCAATCCCTCCACTCCAAGCGTTTCCCAAGATTTCCGCCCCCCCCCCTCCAGCTCCCCCCAGAGTCACCGGATCCGGTTCAGATTTTAATCGGACCGTCTGGGGCACGAGCTCTTTCAAATATCAAGTTTCATTAAGATCCGATCATCCGTTCGAAAGTTATAAATTCCAAAATATTCCGGATTCCCCCTCACTCCACTCCCCCCATGATGTTCGGATCGGGAAAGTGACTATTTTCAACTCAATCATTTGGGGTCCCTGATATGCTTGCCAAGTTTCATCGTCCTAGCTTATGTGGAAGTACCCGAACTAGCAAAACCGTGACAGACAGACCGACCGACCGACCGACCGACGGACGGACAGAAATTGCGATCGCTATATGGCACTTGGCCGAAGGGCAAGTGCCATAAAAACAGTCCAATCTCCGAGTGGATCTCCATGCAGTGAAAGTAGGAAAATATTCAATGACCTGTCCAAGTTGCCTCGGCTGGCATGAAAATATGAAGTTCAAGTAACTGCTTAGACTTAAGCTCCCTCCTTCATTCAAGGTATTTTATCTACTCGGATATGAGGTCGACGGTCTTTTCGGCTTAAAAAGTTAGAATTTTATTTTTCGTAATAAGTAATCCTCACTGAATCAATAATCTGTTCACAGAGGTATGATTTTCTGCGATAAAATAGGACAGAAGAGGTATTATAAAACTTCTGATACAAAATGTAATGAAAAAGTGGCGACGATCGCATTCCTAAGATACTAATAAAAGTTATCGATGACGAGAGCGTTTAGTTGAAGAGCGATTGTTTCATCACTGGGCGGGTAAAGTGAGAGCATGCAGTCGGTTATAACATATTGCATCATAAAAAGGGTTTCTCCTCCCTACATCAAAAAGAAGCTGGAAGTAGTGAAATGGGATAATAATGGGAACTGAAAGTGTTATTCTACTATACAGTTGAAGCTGTTGAATGAACACTATAAAGTTGTATTGAGAAGAAACAGAAAACAGGTCCTGCGCTTCCTGCATGTTTGGTCTGCTCCCCATCCCTACCTCCAGTCTAACCTGATCTGTTCGTGTATTATACGCTGGATAAGCCCGAGTCTCCGACCATGAAATTCTTTCAAGTACGCGGGTGGAAAGATACGAGACTGATACATACCCGCAAGTGTCTTCATCGACTTCGTTATGTTCTCCACATCTGAAACCTCAACTTCTTCTGACATTGCCATTTCACACTCCATCGAAAGAGCGCTGAATTTTTCTAGCAAACCCTGCAGCGACATGGAAACTGGACCATCGACCTCAAACAAGGTCTCCTTGACTTTCTGCAGTACACTCTGCGCCTTTTCGTACTTCTTAAAAAGTCCGAGCACAATCACGTACTCGAGTAGTGCATCAACCGCATTCATGGTATACTCGTACTGCACATATTCACTAAACAAACGCGTATCACAGTTGTCACAGGAAGCATCCGCTGATTTCCTCACTTTAAACAGAAACCGATCGAAGCTTTCCAGCACTAAGTGAAAGTCACTATCTTGCTCACCAACCATGATTCGAACTCGGCAGGTTACTTGCGAGAGCAAGCTGCAGTTCACCAACAGTACTAAGCTACCGCAGAGAGAACAAACGCAATTTCTTGAATGCATCACAAACCTATCCACTGTTGGCAATTTCTTTAGCCCAATAGGGCTAGCCGGAGAGATAATCACAGTGTCACTCGCAACTGAAACTGCATCCCTCAGCACTTCTTCTGTGTGGTTTCGGGCACGGGGGGAGTAGGTGGCTAAACGGGGAGGTTTGATGGTCAGGGTAGAGGAGGCGGTTGGCTTCTCTAGACTTATCATTCTATAGATGCTTCGGACTTTGACGAGGGCAGCGGATGACTGCTCGGTGAGGAGGTCGGCCAGCGTAAGATAGAGAAGTAGCTCCACCGACCTACAGTACAAAAGTTGAAACATTTATATTAGTTTGCCGAAAACCAGGAAGGCCATACAACAGGTAAATCGCCAAGGACCCCAGTGGCCAAGTCGCTGGAGTTGACAGGTTCAGGACTGGGGTTAGCCCAAGGCAGTTTAGTTTTATGGTAACGGTTGTGTGATTCAGTAAGACTAGTCGCAGATAACCCAGCCGTAAAACGGCTGTCTGTAGAGCCAAGGCACTTCGGCTTATTGCGACGGGACCAGCAGCGTGGTTATCCAAGACTAACCGCAAAAAATCTCCCACACGACCTTTACAGTCTGGAGCGGGGGGGGGGGGCAGAAGCTCGACGTGTAAGTATTTAGGAACTGCTTACAGTGAAAGGTAAGTTTTCTTCCTACAACCAGCACTTATGAAAACCACTGCCTACTTATTTTGACAGATTTTGATGAAGGCTAGGCTCGTCGGCCAAAACAATCCACGTTACCATCAAGGTAAATACGACCTTGATCATTAATGATCATCATCTTGGCCTACTAACGATTCCGAGAAGCCTATCAGGAGCTGCGATAAGAAGCTTTATTTCTTTACCGGATGATAGGCTACTAAACCAATGCTAATTATCAACTATAGTGCCGAATATTGCTGGGCTCGCGAAGAATTCTATTACTATAGCAAGAAAAATAAAATGTATGTAGTATATTAAGCAAAAGGCGTATTCTCGCTGTTCCCGTCGATTCCCCGAGGAGTCCTCTGGGAAGAGGAATCCGAGAATCGAGGGAGTCACTACGGGAAACGGGAAACAGCGAGAACCCCGTGTTCTCGCTTCCAAAATGGATTTTGTTCGAAAAAAAAATATGCAGTTGACGAAATTAATTTGGATCCACTTTATTTTTGATTTTGTTTATTCTGATTATTTTTAATTAATTTTACATTGCACCAATGCCAGCAAAATTTGATCCCTCTGAATCTGAAAAGGAGTCCTTTTTGAGGATGGTGATGATGGTCGGAGCATTCCCAGTCCGTGGGGACTCGCGAGAATACGTGGAGCGAGTCCCCGGGACAAACAAAAACGCGGGGACTCCTCAAGCGGAGTCCTCGGGGAACGGCGAGAGTACGCCTAAAATTTCTCAAATAACAGCTCAACACAAAACTTAAAGCGCGCGCGGAAAACGACGGGGAAGAACCCGTGTTCTCTGATGGTTGATAAGTAAGTAAATGAGTAAAACGAACTCACCGTGTCGTCAGGCCGCTGGACTGGGCATGGAATAGGGTCGCTTTTCCTATCTGAGTCATTTCCTTCGGCTGTGCTATGTGATTCAAAACCTTCAGCCTCCACACGACAGAGTCGAAAAGAATACCAAGAACCATCTCGAACTGACCAAGGAACTCTGAAAGAAAAGAAGTTTCCGGTAAAAGGCAGATTCAGTGAAGGTTAACTCATGTATCGAAGTTCGAGTTTGACGCTGGAGAGCAAACTAAATATCGTAAGTAAAGTTAGGGTACCAGATGGTCTTTCCCAATGTATGGACAGGCGCTAGAAAATGTCCAATGTCTGGACAGGCGCTAGAAAACGTAGACCAAGTGAAGAACCAGAGTAGGCTTCCTTAAGGAGGAAGGTTTCTGGAGTGGAGGTTGGGGAATAGCTGGTAGGGAGGTAAAACCTTGCAGTTTTAAATTCTCCGCAGGATCCATGGAATTTCTAAATCACTTTTGTTTCGGCGGTAGGCTATACGTTTGTGCGGTTTTATTCTTATTACTGTTTGTAGCAAAAAACAATTACAATTGCCTCTATAAAACGGAAATTACCAATACAATATTTTTAGTTGGCGGCACTGACCAGGTACATTTTTTGTCCTGTTTTTTACCTGTCGCTGTATTTGTTTATCAGTTTTAAAAGCCGCGTTTTTTTGCAGTTGTCTTTTTTTCTTTCGTAATACTGAATAAATGTCCACTTTGAGTTCATCACTAGACTATGAGAAGTTTGATAACATTTAACAAAAGGATTCGCAATTACAACAGACAACACTTTGGATTCAACTGCAAGTGAAAAAACTTTCACAAACAAGACCAAAGTTTCCGATGGGATCCCAAAAATTCAATATTCGATTCAGTCTTCGCCAGATCCAGTCCCCGCTTTTTACTCTTAAAATTTAGAAACAGATTAAGGCCAAATCGCTAATCATCTAAGAAAACGAAGTTCAGATATGGATTCAGCATGTGTTTACCCCTATAAGCCGATCGAAACGATCCTGCCTTACTTCTGCGAATTTTCCGGTTTCGGCGAAATTCCAGAACTACTAGTCCGGCGGAAAAATAAAGCTCAGAAACTAAATCAGCGTATTTCCTTACACCTATATCCAACATCTAATCAACTTCAAATAAAAATTTTACTTATAACAAATTTCTCGGTTTCAGCTTGATTCCGGACGAACTATATGTCCGGCTAAAAAATGATTGTCATATACGGATTCAGTATCTCTTCTTACCCCTAAATCGGACATCTAATCAACTTTAAATAAAACTTTTACTTTAAACGAACTTTCCGGTTTCGGCCGGATTCCGGGCGAACTACTTGTCCGGCGAAAAAATGGTTTTCATATTCGTGTCCAGCATGCCTTCTTGCCCCTGAATCGAACATCTAATCAACTTCAAGTAAAACTTTTACTTTTAACAAACTTTTAACCGGCGAGAAAATGGTTTTCACCATCGTGAGCATGTCTTCTTACCCCATAATTGACTATCTCATTAGCTGTTTAAAATATTTTGTTTGTCCCTTAATTTGAACCACCTCCCCCAACCCTAAATGTAGGGCTACAGAGCCCATCTACGAACTCGACCTTTCCCTTGACCCAAAGGATCCTCCCACCAATTCATCAAAATATCTCATTGCCTTCGAGAGTTAGAGAGTTATCGTGCTTACAGACGGACGGACGGACTACTTTTGCGATGTCATAGGTATCCCTCCACTTACGTTTTGGGATCCCACAAAAGAAAAAAAATTTCTTAGAAAACATTTCGTCTGAAAGATGAACGTCTGGACAAACAGATCGCGCGTTACAGAATATTATCTGTTTATGTTATTTTTAGTTAAAAGTAGCATTGCAAACTATGTTTAACATTATGTTTTAGGAAAATAACATTTAAAGGCTCACAACACATATTTTCTGCACACATTTGCTGCTTCAGCTTGGGCTGAAGGAATTTGTATTTTCTGCAACATTAACAGATATAGTATCCAAAGTGTAATCTGTTGAAATCGAGCATCTTTGTGTTAAATGTCATAAAACTTCTGACAGTGTGTTAGTCATACTGGCAGTTCTACGAGGTTTAGACCCATACAAGCCTGCGTTTTGCTTGACTTTAGGCTACAAAGACTTACCCCATCCTTGTGTCTGCGACAGCTCCTTGAACATGCCAACAACCTGTATGGCATTTTCCGCGCTGTCTCTAGAAGCTTCTAAAGGACCAATCAGATGGGAGTCATTCGGCACACAGGACTCGTATAAGAGCTCCTTTGGCAAGCACAGCAGACGGCTTTCAAGGCAGTGGGCGTCAGCAAGGACTAGGCAAATCGTTTTGGTTCTCAAGGAATCCCGTCCGAAGGTTTGGCTTGTCGTGATTCTTCGGAGATACTCCATGCTAGCTGAGTACTACAGAAGACAAAAATAAAGAGATGGGATCTTAACGTAAGGAGTACGACCGGGCAAAAGGGAACAACGTCAATTTCTACGAACTAAAATATACTGACTTTGCAAAAAAAAAGCTAATAAACTTGCACAAAATTTCACTGGTGTTATTTTATTTATTTACCTTATTTTTGTGTGTCTCATATTTTCTTAGTAAACATTTCCTTTGTATTTAAATGCAAAATTTGTTTCAGCAAATATCTCGATTTTCTTTAAACATAAGACACTTTCTAAGCAAACATTTCGTCTGAATGATCCAAGAGCGTGTTCCACCCCTCTACCAATAGTAACTATTAGTTACTATTTCCGTTCCAGCGTCACGAAAAGATACTACGCTGACCGTTCCAACCTTCTCAAAATAGTAACTAATAGTAACTATTTGCTTACCACGCTCGGGAGCGTAGTTAGCGTAGTAACTATGCATCTCTGCAACGTGATTGGTCCGATCAGCCCGCAGCCTGATATTTGACCGAAAAATTAAAAAAGCGTTCCAGCCTAGCGTAGTAACTACGGTAACTAGCGTAGTAACTACGGTAAGTAGGGTGGAACACGCTCCAAATAGATCGCGCGTCGGCAAGGGAAATAAAACGCGAGCTTATGCTTCGATACTGATACGCGCGAAGCCTTTAGGAAACTGAGTTATTTTTTTTAATTCGCCATATCAATCAACTCCTAACTGGAAAGCATGGAAGACCGTGGATGGGCGATGGGCTACGGAAGATTCTTGTGAACAACTACGCTATGTATGAGAAACTTCCTATCGTCCTTACTTTTAAAACTTTTTGGCATGTGAAGGCTTCGTCTCATGCTAGACAGGACGAATCGTGCATTAGCCCCGTGGAAAACCGGATCAGCAATAGCTTTTGCCGCCAGGACCAGTAATTTGAACTGGCTAAAGTTTGGGCAAGAAAGTCACACAAAATTAAGCTGACTTCACCTTTTCAAGGCAACACTGTGAGCGTGTTCCACCCTACTTACCGTAGTTACTACGCTAGTCACCATAGTTACTACGCTAGGCGTAGTTACTACGCTCCCGAGCGTGGTAAGCAAATAGTTAGTATTAATAACTATTCTGAGAAGGATGGAACGGTCAGCGTAGTAACTTTTCGTGAGGCTGGAACGGAAATAGTAACTAACAGTTATTTATTATTATTATTATTTATTTAGTTTTAGGGTTGGGAGGGATTTTGTTTTGTTGCTGTAATGCGGGATGCGCCCCTCGTGTTGGTTCTAGTTATTTATTAATGATTTATTTATAATATTTATGATTATCTTTGACTTTTATTGGTATGCGAGTTTGAACTGGTGAGTACTACTGTTTTTTTTCTTGTATTTTGAAGAAGGTAATTGTTTTTCATTTATCATTCCCGTGCCATTCGTGCTTTGCCCTCTGCCGGGAGTATTTGTTAAATTATGTGTGTATCAATAGTGAAAATAATAAACGAACCTGAACCTAAACGAACCTGAACTATTGGCAGAGGGGTGAAACACGCTCTATATGAGCAAGAAGTCAGCCTGAATTATCGTGAAACTGGATAAGTATAAGAGCCGGCCAATTCCAAAGTAGTGTTCACCTAGTGGGGGGGGGGGGGTATCCAATATGAATCCCGTGTGTTACCTGTCTCATGTAGTAGAACGCCCATGCCTGGGCTAGAGTAAACTTGGCTGCTAGGATTTGCTGAGTTCTGCTTCCAACGTTGCCTGCATAGGTCTCTGCTAGGTTCACTGCTAGAGTCAACGTTTCATCAGGCGGAAATATCCCAAGACGCATCAGCTCACCAACAGCTGAAATTTAAAGGGAGAGAATAAAGGAACTGTAAACGAAGCCAGGGGGAAGGAGGATCCGAATACTCATGATGAGCAATAAGTACTTTCATTTTTATGGCACTTGCAGCTCCGCTCAAGTGCCATATACCGATCGCTTTTCGGTCGGTCGGTCGGTCGGTCTGTCGGTCGGTCGGTCGGGCGGTCCACTGTTTTCGAGTTAGGGTACTTCCAGATGTCCTAGGACGATGAAACTTGGCAGGCATATCAGGGACCCGATATAACTAACCTGGAAATAATCAGTTTCACGATCCGACCATCTGGGGGGGAGTGGTCGGCCGGGGAATTCTGAGAATTTAGTAGTTTTTGTAAAACCCCTACCCCTTTCTTCTCACTAGTAGGTCTGCGCGCGGCGTGACGTCACTCTTTGCATCGGATCACTCTGTTAACAGCGGAAAGAGCTAGTGCATTCGAGGGTCAAAGGGGTTTGTATATGTGATTCAGTGCGGGGGAATATGGAAAATTGAGTGTTGTGTAACTTTCGAACGGGTGATCGGATTGGGACGAAACTTAATACCTGAATGAATGACATATCTCTGATCTTCCATTTGAAGTCCGAACCGGATTCGACAGCTATGGGGAGTTGGGGGGGGGGGGAAGACCGGAAATCTCGAGATACGGTTATAGTGGAGGGATTGGAGTAAAACTTGCTGGGAAGAACAAGAATCTGCTCCATATAAATCGTTTACACGTTTGGACTGGACCCGGACACTTGGGGGGGGAGGGTGGAAGGGAGTTTCCCGGAATTCTGGTGATGACAGTTTTTGTGATTTTCAGGACGAAACTTGGGAGGCGTATCAGGGACCCGATCAAACTAACTTGTAAATAAAAATTCACTCGATCCGATAGTCGTGGGGGGATCGGAGGGAGGGGGAATCCGGAATATTTAGCCATGCGTAACTTTGGAACGGGTGATCGGATTCGAGTGAAATTTAATAACTGAACAGAGGGCCTGTGGTGATCTTTTTCATGTCCGGACCGGATCCGACAACAATTGGGGGGGGGGGAATACGTAACCGGATTGGACTGGAGAGATCGGGGTGGAACTTTGTGGGAATAACAAACAAGTCCAAAACCGAACCGGATTGGCTCCGGCGACTGTGGGGGGAGTTTGAGGGGCGGGTCCGGAATTCCGGTGATCGCGAGTTAAGAGATGTGCTAGGACGATGAAATTTGGCTGGAATATTAGAAATTCGACAAGATTGGCTTAGAAATCGCCACTTTTCAAATCCGACCATTCCCTAAAGTACCAATCATGACCGCAAATTAAGAAAAATGCTTTTAAGCAAAATATGCATTTCCATGATCCCCATGAGTCCATGATCATTTTTGCCTCAAGGATTTTGCTTACAAATGAAGTTCTAGCTCCCTTAAAGTGTGCATCTTAACCGCAAGGTCGAAAAGTACTTTTGATCAAACGATACATCTCAACCTATGATCATTTGTGCCACAAGGGTTTTGCAAAAAAAAAAAAATTCTAGCACCCTTAAAGTGCGCATTTTACCCGCATTAGCGGAAAAAAAATACTTTTGATCATACGTATATATCAATGATCCCTAAGAGCCTGATATCGTTTTTGCCTCAAGGGTCTTCCTTACAGATGAATTTCTAGTGCCTTTAAAGTGCGCATCATTACAGGCAAGTTCTACGATAAATACTTTTTCTCTAGCTTCCTTAAAGTGCGCATCTGAACCGCGCAGTCGAAAATTACTTTTAATCAAATAGTACATCTCAACCCATGCAAGTGCCATATGAGCTTACAGCTCTTGTTATATATACCGACCGTTTGACCTGAACAGGGAGAGTGAGAACGGAAAAAGAGGGGGCAAAATCCAAACGTAAGAAAAGCCTCTAACCTTCAACCAGCATAGCGTCAACTCTTCCAATCATGGAATACTTTGCGAGTAAACTCCAAGTCTTGACCTTCCACACGGTCCTCCCTGCCCCTCCAAAAGCGTATGCTGCTGACCTGAGAGTCTTCAGAAACCGGTCTGTGATGTCTTCTGCTGGAATATCAGAAGACATGGCTGTCTCGATGGCTTTTTCAAGGAGGCAAAACAGGTCCTGCTCTTTTCCCATGTGGAGGAAGGAGTAGCCAGCGGCGATGTCGGGGTTTTCTTCCAACTCCTCACCCTTGTGTACATCACTCTTTACGGTGGACAACAATGCTTCCATCTTCAGGATTTTCGCCTGCAAAACGTACGAAAAGGGTTATTCTTGTGAAACACAATCTGGATGGAAAGTGCTGCTTATTCTAGATTTGCTTTGGGTCGCTGAAAAATATTTCATGAAAAAATCCTTATTCTACACAGAATTTTCGTCAAATTAAAATTTCCCCAGTTTTCCCGGTGCACTATAGTGCCTCGCCAAAGTTTGTTGGCGAAGGTATTCGACCTATTTCGGAAGTCCGTTGGTCTTTTATCTTTCACTCCAGAGCAGAATCTGTTCTGCTCTGCCTGGCCCGCAAACGGGACAACGTCTTCACACTGTCAATCAATCAATCATTTATTCTTCAAAGAACAAATTCTAACGGTAATATATATTTTTTAACGCAGTTCGTCGTATCGTCTTATCGTCAACTACTCTACATACAAATGAATGACGTCAGATCCTGGAATCGCACGATGTGATGCCACTGGGCGGAAATGGGGGGAGTTAGACTTTCGTGGGTTCGTGTCATGAACTTTAAGGTCACTCTTTAACTACCGCACTGCCGCCTACAAGGTGGAAAAGAAGACCGTATCCCAATTAGTCTAGGCGGTCACCTACGACCAAGGGGGTCTTCGTGGAACCTAGCTTTGATTTCGTGAAACCGATTCGACCATACGAGTGAGCATTATACGGTGAGGTGGGGGGGGGGGGGGGGCTAAACTTACCTCTGCTTCCAAATCGACCAGAGTCTTCGAGCACCAGAACTTCCAAATATTAGCCATTGACAGCAAAACAATCGACTTTGGGTTCTGACCACAGTCCTTCAACAATTCTATGGCAGAATCCACCAGCTTCTTCCCTTTCTGAAAATCCTTCTTCCTCTCTGGGCTTCTGAAGTTCCACCATAGACAGGAGGCCTGATAAACCTTCGCAAACGCATTTGTATATGCAGAATGGCTTAGTTCTAGCAGCTGATTGATTAAATACATCAACACTGGTTCGGCATCTAATGGGTGTAACTGATCATATACCTCCAACTCCTGGATCAATAGACCTGCCAAGATGTCGTTTGTCCACTTCTGTTTGGTGTTGGCGTTCAACAGGTCCAGGGAGGATATGATCTGCTTCTACAATAAAAGAATGTCACTGAATGGACAGTTGATTTATGTATAATTTTTTTTCTATATTATACAATTTGCTCCTCAGTTTTAATGGAAATAAATGAGTAAATATACATAATTAACGGCGAAGAGAGGACCATGTTCCTTCTGCGTCATAAAAAGTAAGAAAAACACTTTTCACCGAGAATGGGATATCCAAATAAAATAAATAAATGAACAAATGTAATTCGGACAAAGGCCGATAAATTTACTAAATTTAATTAAAATTAAATCAAAGCTCTCTACGGAATTTTGAGAACGAAAACAGTCGTTCAGATGAATGCTACCTATACATCTTTTTATTTCGTGGATCGGCTCCCAACCGACTACATTGACTGGTAGGGGTTCCACGGGACGGCTGCACCTATTCGAAATGCCCAACGGTCGACATGATTCTCAAAGCTTGAATAAACAATTTTGAAACGATGGCCCCTTGAAACGATGGCCACTTAAGGCGTATTTTCGCCATTCCCCGAGGACTCCACCTGAGGAGTTCCCGCGTTTTTGTTTGTCCCGGGGACTCACTCCCTGTATTCTCGCGAGTCCCCACGGACGGGGAATTTTCCGATTATCATCACCATCATCAAAAAGAACTCCCCTTCGGATTCGGAGGGGAATCAATTTTTGCTGGTGTTGTGCAATGTAAAATTAATTAAAAACAATCGGAATAAACAAAACAAAAATTAAGTGGATCCAGACTAATTTCGTCAACTATACATATTATTTTTCGGACAAAATTAGTTTTTGAACCATTCCCTGTGTTCTCGCTGTTTTCTGTACCCGGAGTCCGCGTGGAGTGACTCCCTCTATTCCCGCCGTTCCCTTCGATTCCCCGAGGTCGGGGAACGGCGAGAATAAGCCTTTAGCAGCGTGAGACGTTTCATGTCTAGGATAAGACGTTTCATGGGACAGGCAGCTGGGCCGTCAAAGGTCTGTTGCTACCACTTGCTGACCATAACCGATCACACCGAACTGGTCAGAAGAACTTGGAGATTAGTCTGGTCCAAAGGGTAAACACAAAAGAAAGCAATCGAACTGGACTACCACTGACCTTTTCAACTTTCAAATGAACTTTCATTAGCGTCTCAATGATCTGTGCCCGGAATTCTGCATCCCCAAACTGGATAGCGGCTGCCAGACACTTTCCTAAGTCTTGGTAGATTTTGTCCCCAGACTTCGCGCGGATCCGGCAGTCAACTATATTCTGGAGGCGGTTGGACAGCTGCAGCTGAAACAAATAAAACATTGTGATCAGTAGACATTACGGAAGGGCCAACGAAGATATTTGATCCTTAGATTCCATTTGACTATCGGAATTTACAAAGAATATCTGTACAGTAACAATTACATTGCGTAGACGATCAGGCTGAAGCCTCCATCCAGCATAGATGTTTAAGGAAACGCTGGATAAGCTGATATTTTCTGGCTAGCCTATAGTTAAAGCACCCATGACATCGTTTTGTAGCTGATTTATAGCCTACTCACCCTTTAGGCACTTGAAAGCAGCACATGAAAGCAGGTAGTCATGGAAAACGCATTTCTCAGAGGGGCTCACAGTCGCTACGAAAAGTGTGGTGCTGGTATCTACGTTCTTTAAGGGTTGGGATTCGTAGAGTTACGAGGGCAGATCCGTATGAAACATACTTGGTTCCTAGAATGATTTTTAAGGCCCGTTTTTGCACTGTTTCAAGTTCATCGTTAAGGAAGACGGTATTGTGCACTTGTGGTCCCAATACTGGGCACCCATATTCCAGCAGAGGGTGTTCATAACACGCCTACGCGAGCAGCAGTTGCTTTGTGGAAAACCCGAGTCGACGCAATGTGGTTAAGGATCGCAGCGCATAGTTGCACTTTCTCACAAGGTCTGTTTCGGTCAATGTCTGTTTCGGACATGTAACCGTCTATCCTCGAGGAAGTAACCGAACATCCGAACTTAGCGCAGAAGTTGAGATTCTTATAAAAGCCAGAGCTGGTGAGAGCTAACAAAGATTGATCTCCGACATCTCGATGCAACATTTCTCGACTTACTTTCCGCTGGTTTTCTTCCGTCTTGTATTTCGCGAACTCCAACGTATCACAGCAACTAGCAGTGAGTAAAACGGCAGCGGCGTCGTAGTTACATTTTGTATTGTACAGAACCACAGCGTAGTTCCACACCAGGTTGTCTAAAAAAAATTACTTTCATTCAATAAAAAAAGAACAACAAGTAGGCCTAGCTATTTTACTAATCACATCATGAAGCTACCGCCTCCTCCCAAAGCTACCGCCGACAACTTAATAGTCACATAACGGTCCACGGATCTTTCAAGTACAAAAATTGTTTGCTTCTTTTAAAGCACACCTCACATTATTTACTTTTTATGTTCCATTATTCTAAACTATCTAAACACTGTAAAACTAAGCTCTGCTTTTCACAAATTATCCACGGCTTTGGCTGTTTTAGGCCTTTTCGAAGGTTTGACAACTAATTAATGCAGTTAGGGAAGCACACTACACTGTCATTACAGGTACGACGGGTACCTATAGTCAACTCTGTCGTTAGAACGTTAACGTTAGTCAACTCTGAACAGTGTCGTTTTCATCCACTTGCTGAGTTGCTATGACAAAAGTCAACAAAAGTCAGCCGAAATATCTTATATTTTACCATTTAGCCCAAAAGTTAACTGACATTCAAAGAAGCATATTTCTACTGTATGTGTAGACTGTACGGCATGTCTAAATGGTAACTATAAGACTGCAATTCAAATACTTACTTATCTACCCGTTATCCACGCTTTGTGGACCAGTCAGGAAGAGAACGAGAATCCAGAATGACTATCGAAGCTTCTCGACTTTGCAGAATTTACCTACACTCACCTATTACTCGTGCTAAGGTTAGGATCTGATCACTCCCTTCAACTTCTTCCGCAGACATCTTTCTCAGCCAAGAAACAACATCATGTCTGATTGCCGCAGTCAGATTCACTTGAGAATTTTCCAATTTTCCCTTGACACTTGACAGATACTTCTCAACAAGGAACAGCATGGATTTCAAAATCGAAGTTCTGGCTGTTATTTCTGTGGTAAAGACGGTAGCAATCATATCACTCGAAACAGAAGGCAGGAGACCATATGTTTTCTTTAATATTTTCAGTAGAATCAAAACACAGGATGGATCTGCGGTGTATTTTCTAACTTGCTGATTACCTAATGTTAGGTAGATCTTCACAACGCACACAACTGCCACATCTGATAATTGATCATTCAAAGGATGTGACTCAAACAGGAACAGAATCCTGGTATACATTCCGTCACATTTGTCAGGATCTACGACTTTTTGGCAATCTGAGAGAATATTCACCAGTACTCTTGACTCGTCGTTTTCAAAAGCAGTTGCTGCCTTTTGCAGAATTGCAACTGGCTTTGGTGAAAGCATGATCATCTTAGCAAGTAATTCTACAAATAGCAGAAGTTTTGACACTTCTAATGCATCTCTTTCACTTTCTGCTGTCTCCTGAGCATTTGCAAGATCAAAAAGCACAGTTGTAAGTCCATCTTGATACAGAGGCAGAAATTCTTCACTGTCTAAAGTCTGAATACACCAAATAAATCTTTCGACCAGCTTTGAGGAATTTTTCGATCCAGATCTGGCCAGAAACTTCACCGACTGTACTCTCAAATAATGTACGAGCTTTGGGTCTGAAGTCTGGCAGCCCTGATTCCAAAACTTACAATACAGAGAATAGAAATATTGTTCTTTGTCACATTTGAGTTGCTGAAAAATCAGCGAAAATGCCTCCACTGCGAGTTCTAGGTTGTCCAGTGAATACTGCTGTAAAAAGAGACATTAATTATTAACAAAGAACTGGAGGAGTACAAGACTTCATCAAAATCTATGAGTTACCCTCAGCTAGATTATTACAAATCTGCCTTATCACAATAAATCATTCAGATCTTCCAGTGTTTAGCCAGTATTAAGAACCAATGAAAAAAATGTAGCCTAATTATTGTCTCAAATGTTTTTTTTTCATTTTTGTATTCTAAACCACCCCTGGAGCTCAAGCTGAATGAGAAACATAGCCTCTATTAAAAACAGAAAGTCAGCTACGATATTTGCCAGCAATATTTCTGCCCTTCTTAGCAACAATCCTCGTCAGGCTGTTGCTGGACTAGAAAAAATTAACCTGCAATGATAAAGGAAGCTTCTACCAACTAAAAATAGTTTCTTTTTTGAATTTGCTATTTAGAATACACAATAAATGGATCATCTATCTGGTAGGGTATCTTCTCTTATCCACATTAATTGGATAATGGTTTGAAAATCACTCATTCAACAAGTCTCGAATTCCATCTCCTCTGCCCTGCCTCTGCCTGCCTCTAACCACCTCTATCATGATGGATGATCAAATCAGGAAAACGAAGGTTATTCACACAGATATACAGTAGAGGTATGCTTATGTGAACGTTTGTTGACTTTGGACTTTGCCATTTTCATGCACTTGCTGTGTCTAAAGCTAGTTAGCTGCCAGTTAGTCAAAGTAGAGGGCGGTTCTGGCGATCTCTTGGATTCGCTTTCCGAAAAGCAAAGCGAGAATCCGCCGAGCGCAAGAACAAGCAAAAAGGCGTTGCGCCTTTACAACTTCTCGCTGACTCGCCGAAACCACTTTCCACTCACAAAGTGGATTTGCTTTCCAAGCGAAGCGGCTTTTAGCCGAAGTCGCAAGAATAGCCGGCGCATAAGCTCGCCGAGTTTTCCAGACCGCCGGAATTGCCCTTAGGTAAGAAGGGCAGCTGAAAACACCTGTACAGGTATTTGGATCTCCAATCTACCATTTAGCCTAGCCCACAACTGCAGTGTTCACATTAAAGTCTTTCCTTCAGAATAATCCATCTGGCTTAAAAAGGAACCAACAAATATGATACCCAGGCCCCCCACAGCGCACCAGAGGACACTCAAAGAAGCTGTTCAAGCAGTCAGTCAAAACCAGGGCCAGAAAAAGTTTCTTTACCAACAGAGTCGTCAACCCCTGGAATGAACTGCGCGAAGCAACAGTCTCAGCCCCCACCTCCGAAGCATTCAAGAAGGCACTGGACAAAGAGTGGGCCACGAAAGACTGGAAGTATGAGTGGGACATCCCGTCCTGCTCGTACCTACTATGAGATACCACCGATTCAACTCAGGAGCATTCAACAGATCTGCAGATCTTAATTTGCTCCGAAGTGCAAATTAAGGTAATTAAGGTAAAATAGTATACTGAAGCTAACTGAATGGTTTACATACTGGATAAATAAATATTGCTTCAATATTTCTAGTTAAACATATTTTTCTTTTCAAACAAGATAACATCATTCTAACCTCACCTCGATTGACTTAAAAATGACGAAAAAGGAAGAGTTAGCAAAGTCAATAGCCAGAAAATAGCTTTTCAAAACAGCTAAAAAATTGAGAAAATGCACAGAATTTGAATATTTTTGGACACATGACTTTAAAAACAAGACCAAAGGTGTCGATGGGATCCCAAAAATCCACTATATGATGTTGATAGATCAATACTCTCTACTTGTAATATTTAGAAACAGATCAAAGTTTAAAGTTCCAAGCCCCTCGCGAAGCCCTTCTAGCAACCGATTCTTACTTACAAGTCGATCTCCCCGTGATAGACATGTTACCGTATTGTTCTTATCATGAAGTACACTGGCACAAAATAAAAGGTATATCAACTAGCAAAAGTTGGCAACCCCTCACCACCGAAGATTCTAGCAACCGATTCTTACTTACGACTCCATGTCCTTGTGATAGACGTGGTACCAAATTGTTCGTACCACATAAAGCACAGAAAACAAATTGTAGGTACACCAGGTAGACAAAACTGCTAACCCCTCATTGCCGAAGATGATTATGGTCTAACAGCCTATTATCAGACCATGAGACCATTAGAAGTCCCCTACTTGTCTCACAATTGAGATCGGCCTATTTTTGGTTTCACTGTACCCTACTACTGAAGTTGTCAACCCCTATAAACTTTCCAACTGTTATATAGCCCGCAACCACCTACTCTTTTCCATTATACCAACCCCTTCGACCTTGATCGCACTAGCTCTCTCTCTCTTATGTCACCTTTGCGCAGAGCTATACTAATCCCCCGCAGAGCTATACTAATTTGAGAAAAGGGGTAGTGGGGTTGACAAATTTTGTGTCCGGTTTTCGCCGGATTCCGGGTGAACTACTTGTCCGATGAGAAAATTACTTTCATATTCGGATTCAGCATGTCTCCATACCCCTAAATCAACTATCTCAATAGATTTCAAAAATATTTTTTTTTGCCCCTTTATTTGAAACCCCTCCCCCACCCTCAAATATAGGGCTACAGAGCCCATCTTCGAACTTGACTTGTACTTTGACCCAAAGGATCCTCCCACCAAGTTTCATCAAAATATCTCAATCCCTTCGAGAGTTATCGTGCGCACAGACGGACAACTTTTGCGATGTCATAGGTATCCCTCACTTACGTTTTGGGATCCCAAAAAGTCATATTTTGCCTCTTGACTGTCAGGACAGCTTGTCTTGTACATTTCATTTTAACATTTTCGCGGCAAAAATCGAGGTAGTGTAAAAACGAGGTCAGGAACCCCTCCTCTAACTGTTCACATAATAAGCATACCTCTAGTGCTCTACTGTACTCACTGTAGATCCATAAAAAGAAATCGCTTCTTATCAGACATTTTTTGTCTATGACTATTGCGTGGGGTAAGCCAGAAAAGCTAGCCGAAATTCAGGCCACAAATGGCCCATTGTCTCATCATTTTTTGTCTACTAGGGAGAAAAGAGAAAGACAATCAAAGACAAAGTTGGAGAAATGAATAAACAACAGTTTAAAAATAGGACCAAAAGGCAAAATTGCTTTGGCCGCTTGGCTGCTGTGATCAGGAATAGGATGATCTACCTATGTAATGACAAAGAAAAACATAAAACCTTCTGAAAGCAGAGGTCCAATACTTTCGAAGACAACTGGCTAAAGTCTAACTGATGTTTCTCCTTTGAATTAATAAATCCGGAGGCCCCCAATCTAGATATCTGATGTAAATCTTCCTGAAACTGGGATTCTTCTTCACTACTCTTCAGGTGCTTGGATAGAATGTTATTTATTTCACTTAGAGGATCCATCTTATGTCTGTTGTAAGATTATTTAGAGCATGGTTTTTCAAATTCAAAATTACCCCGGAAACTCAAGAATTCAAAGAGTACAACGGCTGAACGGCAGAACAGACAAAATACACATGTCATAAGCTACAGTTTTAATCCGTCATCCCCAGTCAAGCTGTGAGTCTATACAAAATTCCGGTAGATTCCCTGAGCCAAATTCTGGTAGATTCCGTGGGACAAATTCAGGTAGATCCCCTGAGACAAATTCCAATAAATTCGCTGATAGCTTGTTCAGACGGGACGTAAATAAGCGCCGAAACAGCGGCTGATCTGTTCAGACGACAAACAAGCTGGTTGGGGTTGATGGAAGAATTAAAAAGAAAATCCTAATTTCGAATATTGCTTATGTTTGGAATTAAATATACAAACTTAACAAAAACATCTTGTGAGTTTGTCTAAGTCAAGCATAGTTGACTTTAGGCTGGAAAAAAGTCACAAACTGAATATTGACAGATTTCAGGCGACTTGGCAATTTTAAGTTAAAAAGCAATTAAAAATCATTGAAATGTTTTAGTTTTTAAATTATAGCATAAAATATAATTAATAATAAACAGAAAAAATAGGAGCAATTATTTAGCTTGTTCAGTCGCTTTTGAATGAAAGGTGAATGGAAAAATTATATTAATTATTCAACCAAGATTATTTTTTTTTTCATGACAAAAAAACAAAAATAAATATCAGACATAAACAGAATATAAGATTTTGCAATTAGAAAATTATTGTACCTTTTTATTTCGAAATAATTTAGTAATCCTTGGATGCTAAATGTCATGTATTCATGATATGTTCACTTTGGTCTAACTGAATTTAAACTGGATTGATCCCAAGCTCTCAAAGTTTGACCCAATTCCCCTAATTACAGACTCTTCACTGTCCCCAGAGTCATCAAAGGTTACATTCCAAAGCCCCAAAGGATTTCAGTTTCTCCCGATCGGTGGGTCGAAACAGCGGCCGATTCTCGATCAGCGGCTGTTTTTTGGATTATTTTCAGTCGCTATTTACGCGCGTAAATACGCGCGTAATCGAGAATACGCCGCTATTTACGTCCCGTCTGAACAGGCTATGATAGCTTGTTCAGACGGGACGTAAATAGCGACGTATTCTCGATTACGCGCGTATTTACGCGCGTAAATAGCGACTGAAAATAATCCAAAAAACAGCCGCTGATCGAGAATCGGCCGCTGTTTCGACCCACCGATCGGGAGAAACTGAAATCCTTTGGGGCTTTGGAATGTAACCTTTGATGGCTCTGGGGACAGTGAACAGTCTGTAATTAGGGAATTGGGTCAAACTTTGAGAGCTTTGGATCAATCCAGTTTGAATTCAGTTAGACCAAAGTGAACATATCATGAATTCATGACATTTAGCATCCAAGGATTACTAACTTATTTCGAAAAAAAAGGTACAATAATTTTCTAATTACAAAATCTTATATTCTGTTTATGTCTGATATTTATTTTTGTTTTTTGGCATGAAAAAAAAATAATCTTGGTTGAATAATTAATATAATTTTTCCATTCAACTTTCATTCAAAAGCAACTGAACAAGCTAAATAATTGCTCCTATTTTTTCTGTTTATTATTAATTATATTTTATGCTATCATTTAAAAACTAAAACATTTCAATGATTTTTAATTGCTTTTTAACTCAAAATTGCCAAGTCGCCTGAAATCTGTCAATATTCAGTTTGTGACTTTTTTCCAGCCTGAAGTCAACTATGCTTGACTTAGACAAACTCACAAGATGTTTTTGTTAAGTTTGTATATTTTATTCCAAACATAAGCAATATTCGAAATTAGGATTTTCTTTTTAATTCTTCCGTCAACCCCAACCAGCTTGTTTGTCGTCTGAACAGATCAGCCGCTGTTTCGGCGCTTATTTACGTCCCGTCTGAACAAGCTATGAGTCAAGTTCCGGTAGATTCCTTGTGAAAGATTCCGCGGTAGATTCCCTGAGCAAAATCCGGTAGGATGATTTGTGCTTTTCTTTATCACTATTATTGTCATGACTAGGAAGTGAAGTGGCACTTTATATATTTATTTAGCTGAGAACAACATCTCTCGACTACACACGAGTTCCTATCCAGCTTCATCTTCAGATCGATGTTGTCGCTGGGGCAACATGTTATCGAAAAAGAAAGGTCACCCGATTGACGACATGTAGGTACTCAAACTGCTGAGGTTTTACGAACTCATATAGAAAGAAAACATTACGATCGATAGAAAGAAGAAGAAGAAGAATATTGACAGAACCAGCTAACGGTTCAATATTTTTCGAAGATTCAGGCGTACGGGCCCGAGCACATAGTCTACCAAAGAACCTTCAACAGAAACCCACCCAAAGGATCCATCCCGGCGTGGGACCTGTTTGAAACCAAAGTCCCCAACTGGAGACTCAACAAGCTCGCCCCGTGCATTTTCACCGAAACCCCACCTTGGACCACAAGAAAACCGATCGTCTCCCTGGAACTCATGAAAGGGAAAAAATCCACTTATACCCCACTCCAAGTACAAGCCATCTTCCTACAAAAGTCCAACTACGACTACGGCGACCACCTCCACATTTTCACCGACGGATCCGTTAAACAGGGTAAAGCGGCTGCAGCAGCAGTGATACCGAGATACAGCCTGAAGATATCCCACAGACTCCCAGATGGTGCATCGATCCTGTCCGCAGAGGTAGCAGCGATTCTTGAAGCCCTCAAAGTGATCCTCGTTAAACCACCAGCGTCCAAAAAAGCTGTCATTTTCTCGGACTCCAAATCAGCGCTACTTCTAATCAGAAACCTCCACCAGAAAGCAGCAGACACTGACCTTACCAGACTACGATCACTGCTCCTTAAAATCCACCTATCAGGCACAGTGATAGAGTTCCAGCACATACCAAGCCACCAAGGCATCAAATACAATGAAGAAGCGGACAAACTAGCCAGCTCTACAATAGAAGGAACAACAGACCTATCGGCAGCACTAACTAACTTCAGGGATGTTCTGAGAAAACGGATCAGCTATTTACCCAAACCCACTCAACCTGCTATCGCACCAATATTCAGAGACGCGGAGGACAACAGACTCTATCTCAGAATCAAAAGTCTCGCTCTGATCTTCAGAAAGGAAGAATACCTATTCAAACTGAGACCGGACCCTAGTTGCCGATTCTGTGCCTCCCATCCCGAAACTCTGCAACACATCCTCTTCAACTGCAAGAGCCCAGCCCCTCAAGCAGCAAGGATCAAGAGAATGACCAGCCAGTTCAACTTACCAGAAGACATCTCAACCATCGTAGACCTCGAAATCCCTCTCAAGCAACAGAGGGAAATCTACCACCAGATCGTCACTCTTCTCCAAGAAAACAACATCTCGTAACGGCAGCAACGAAGAAGTAGAAGCAACCAAGGCCGAAAGGGATCCAGAGTGGAACCCAAGTGCCAGACATTTGAAGGAAGGAAGAAGAATTATGAATGTAATAATGAAATAATACAAAATTGTAATTTTCCTCTCCTCTTGCTAATGATGTAAGTATACAGGATCTATAGGACCTAGGTGGGAACCACACTAACAGACTAATGTAGCACTTACAGGGATAAGAAATCTACGGAAGAAATCTTGTAGCCTGTAGGAGGGGTATAACATTCTAAGTTAGAATGTTATACCCCTCCTACAGGCTACAATCTAACCTCAAATTTTTATAGCCTCAATTTGGCCTGAAAATCTTACAAGCAAACTCCTGTGCAGTCGAAAAGGGTCCAAGGTCATCACATGTTGACTATATTGTAACGGAATTCTGTAAGTCGTGACGTAAATAGTGACGTCTTGCGATTGAGGACCCCAAAGTAGGATTTGATTGTCCCTAGTACGGTTTATAAATGTTAACGCAACCTGCGCCTCGCTGGCCGCTCGGCTCTGTATATATATATTCAAATATATATTCACCGTTAGGAATAAACTACAGTTTTTTTGTTTTTATAGGCAAATTACATCAAATAGGTGTGACGTCACGCTTTTACGGAATTCCGATATAATTTAGTTTACACCGTCATCACAGGTTTCCATCTTGACAGTTAGAACCTTGTTATGACTGAAAACCTTTTTAGGGTGGAGTCGAGTTCATTTAAAGTTCGAGGTTGCATACCCCTCCTGTAGTGTAGATAGGAATTCTGGTCAGCTTGAGAGGATCCCGTTAGTGAAGACAACTAGAAAAAAATCTAGTTGGGCAGTAGTTGCATTTTTGCAACTTTTTCTGTAAATGCATTCTCCATGGTGTGTTCAAGTATGGTTTCATTGTTCAGGTGTCCTTTAACGCCGCCATTTACTTGTCATTTCATTTCCAGAGAGCTTCAAAATCGAAGCTTCTCGTTCGAAGTCACGCCATACGCGAAGCCACATCTCCCCCTCCCGACTCCCTCCGGTGCCACAGCTCCAACGAGCATAGGTCTCCCATTTCAGCCTGTGTCACGCCAGAAGAAGACAGACGCGGAACGAGGTCACGTGACGACATTCTGACGTATCACAATGACTACCACCCGCCGTGGAAAACAACGAGAGCGCAAGTACCTCGTTTTCGCCTGAAGCACCAGGGGTCGTCTCAGGATAGCAACTCGTCCCTCCTCTCATCCGTTTCTCGAGGTAAGAATCATCAATTGCTTTTTTGCAGTTAGCATGGTTTCTGGTACTACGGTAAGTCGTTTTCGCAGTTACCGTGGTATCTGATACCACGGTTAAAAGGCGTTTTTGCAGTTGTAGTGGTAATCTGGCCAGTTATCGTGGTATCTGATATTCAGATACCACGGTCCGACCGTGGTAACTGATCGTGATATCTGAAAAGTTATCTTATTTTCATCAAATTTTGTCAAATTGGTGAGAAAGAAGTTTGGCACTTAGTGATGTGACTGGATATCAGCTTTTTTTGCAATATTCGTTTTCGCAGAGCAACCTTATATCAGATACCACGGTAACTGCAAAAACGACTAATTGCAGATCCAGTTACCGTGGTAACAGATACTATGGTATCTGCAAAAACGCAACTATTGACGTCGGTTCTTAAAGGACACCTCACACTATGTCCCGTTTCTGCTGAGATGTTCAGAGATAGTTGACTCCTTTATAACTTAGCTATGCTCACAGCAAATTACTCAAGGTTTGGTCCGTTTTAAGCCATGCTTCCGGATGTTAAGTATTCCTTCAGCCCAAGCTGACTGCGAATCATATTTAACAGTGCAAAACGGATATGGATTTTCAACAAGTTCTTTTTCCAGCTTGAGCCTGAAGAGGACCCTTGCCAAGAAGGGCCGAAATATATCTCTAATTAAATTCAGTGGAAGTATATTCATATAATATATAAAAACGGATTCGTCACCTGTAGTGCTTTTCGTTTTTTTTCGACAGCTTGGGCTCAAGGAATATTTATCAGTTGAAGTATCCGTTTTACACTGTCAAGAATGCTTTTGAGGGATCTGATTGTTCCCAGTGGGACATCCAGTGGCGTAAAAGTTGTAGTTTATACATGTAGTAATAATAATGGAAATGGAATAAAGTTAGTGATTTTCTTGTTGGTGCTTGTTGACTCTGTCCAGACTTTCCGCTCTCTGAAGCGTAGGTTCGACGCAAAATATTTGAATCTGTTCTCGCAATTGTTAACAAGACCAAAGGTGTCGATGGGATCCCAAAAATCTAATATATGATGTTGATAGATCAGTACTCTTTACTTGTAATATTTAGAAACAGATCAAAGTTTCAAGTTTCAAGCCCCTCGCGAAGGCCTTCTAGCGACCGACTCTTACCTACAAGTCCATCTCCCCCGTGATAGACATGGTACCGTATCGTTCTTACCATGAAATACACTGGCAAAAAATAAAAGGTACACCAACTAGCAAAAGTTGACAACCCCTCATCACCAAAGATTCTGGCAACCGATTCTTACTTACGAGTCCATGTCCTCGTGATAGACGTGGTACCAAATTGTTCGTACCTATAAAGCACAGAAAACAAATTGTAGGTACACCAAGTAGACAAAACTGCTAACCCCTCGTTGCCGAATATGACTATGGTCTAATAGCCTATTATTAGATCATGGGAACATTAGAAGTCCCCTGCTTGTCGCACAATTGGGATCGGCCTATTTTTGGTTTCAGTGTGCACCTTACTACTGAAGTTGTCAACCCCTCTAAACTTTCCAACTGTTATAGAGCCCGCAACCACCTACTCTTTTCCCATCTACCAACCCCTTCGACCTTCGATCATGACACATGCTGAATCCGAATATGAAAGTTATTTTCTTACCGGACAAGTAGTTAACCCGGAATCCGGCAAAACCGGACATAAAATTTGTCGACCAATTTCTTCAAATTAGTATAGCTCTGCGCGGGATAAGGCGCAGAACGCTTAAATTAATGTAAGAGAGAGATCAACTATCTAAATAGCTTTCAAAAAAAAATTTGCTCCTTAATTTGAAACCCCACCCTCAAATATAGGGCTACATAGCCCGTCTTCGAACTTGACTTGTACTTTGACCCAAAGGATTCTCCCACCAAGTTTCCTCAAAATATTTCAATCCCTTCAAGAGTTATCGTGCTTACAGACGGACGGACAGCTTTTGCGATGTCATAGGTATCCCTCAACTTACGTTTTGGGATCCCAAAAAGTTCGAAAAGCCCAGCGGACATCAACCGGTTTTAACGAGCAGCTGGACAGCCATCGATCGAGAACCACGTGGAAATTGGCTACGTGTCTGCGGGCACTCTGCTATATACGAAAGCTCAAGTCAGCAAGTGGACTATATCGTCTTAAGCTAGGTGCCCACAGAACGCGAATTCGCGTTCGCCTGGGCGAATTTGACGTCGCGAGCGGAAAAAATTCGCGCCGCGCCGTTTCAACTCCAAGTCGAATTTGTTTCGCGCCGCGTGGCGGAAAAGATTCGCGTTCTGTGGGCACCAGCTTTTACAGTAGACCATCCGCAAAATCCGCGTAACATTTCTTGCCGTGACCCTTTGTTCTTCGACTCTCATCATCCTGTCACCTGTTTCCAGTGGAATTTGCGATGCTTGTTTGATTATCTAGCGAAAAAGGGATCACTATGCTCCCATTCACTTGGTAATTCATGTAGATGGCGTATTTCGTTTAGTCGTGCTCTTGCAGTAGGCTATTTGAAACTTTCGTCTGGTTTGCGCCACAGGCCACTGGTTGCCGAAAATCTATCGTGTCGTGCGGATTCCACCCGTTTAACTAGCGAGCACAGGGTGAGAACCGCACGATGAGCCACCAGGTACACGCAAAAGCCCGAGTAAGCAACATCTGGAATGCACCCCCTAATATCGTCTTACTGTAAGCCATTCGCAAAATCCGCGCTACTTTTCTTGCAGTAATCCTTAAAAGACCGTTGTACCTATAATCAGGGACCCATACATTTCCTGTAATTACTCGCCATTCAGGGGGGTTGTCATTTCCTATGCTTCTATGTTGCTATGTTGCCCGAGCCTCACCTAGTTTCCAAAAAATCCGCTTGGGTCGAATCGGCGTTCTTGCTTGCCTCCTTGGACGTGAGGCCAAAGAGACTCCTCCCTCAAGGCTGTAGCTCTTCTCCAGCAGCCAATCCCAAATTGTGTCTATCTGGATAGTCGGGTATTTTATCCCCGTGGGTATTTCGAACTATCTGACGCTCGGTCAAGAGCGCATCAGAAATCTCTTATTGACAAGCCCCCTGAATGGCGAGTCATCATAGGAAATTCATGGTTCCCTGCTATAATGCCAATACAGCCTACTTCCGTTAAGCGCTCCGTCAGTTCTTGAACCCCGAGACCCGAATTTCGTACGATACATTCTAACCCCCCAAAGACACCTCATTTATTTGCCACACTTGCCATGTTTCGCTATTTTCGATGTATATCATCGCGAAGTACTGCATCTTAGTTTCTAGGTATCTGTATTACTTGTTTACTTCTACTGTATATATGTGACGTTCGGGTTTGTCAGCTAGGCATTATCGTTATCTTGTGGTCCCGGCGGTTGTTCGCGAGAAGCTTACTCGTCAAAAAACACGGTTATCTGAATTTCTCCGTTTAGGAGTCAACCTGTCTGCAAAAAGGCTTACAACAGGCAAAGCCGTGAGTAGTTTGTTAAAAGGAGCAACGTTTGACATACTGGAAAATAAACAGCAAATAGTGCGAGGTGTACTTTAAGCTCGTCTTCAACTTTTATGGTCTTGTCATAATGTTTCTAAGAGAGTTTCCGACACTTCCTTGTTTATTCTGCAAAGAAGGTCAATCGAAGTCTAACGACTCCACTGAATATCGATAATCGTGCTGCAGCATCCCCAAGGACATCCTTGCCCTCGTTATATCGATTTGAACTTGGTATTCAACATTGAAACTGCAAGTTTCTGTCAGCGTATTATAAGTTACTGGTGGTCTTGCGCTGGCAACAGCTCTGTGGAATAGAGTTAGATACAAACATGAGCTCTATGGATGCGATGGAACATAGGAAGTGATCGAGGAAAGTAATTACTCCGATTAATCTTCGCCCTTTGCCTCTTCTGCGACCAAAATAGCGTCGTTCGGTCAGATGAGCAGGCAGGACCTGCCATTTTTAGGATCCTAAAGCATACGGAATATCTATGCCTTCGTTGTCAGTATGACTGTCCGTCTGTTAGCACAATAACTTTTAAGGGAGGTTGAGATACTTTGTTCAACCTTGGTTTGAGGATCCTTTGGGTCAAAGTCAGGTTCATAGGTGGGTCTCGTACTATATTTAGGGGTGAGGGAGGGGGCTTGAGATTAAGGAATGAATAAAGTATTTGTTCAAGCTAATTTGACAGTCCATTAGAAGGTAAGGAGACATGCTTAATCCAGATCTGAACTTCATTTTCTCACCGGACAAGTAGCTCACCGGAGCCAAACCCGGAAATTTGGTAGAAGTTAAAGTTTATTCTGAAGTCGATTTAGAACGTCGTTAGTAGACATATGTTATGCTGAATCAACATATGAACTTTATTTTCCCACCAGTCAAGTAAATGTCAGTTCTGAAGTAGATTGGAACATGCATATATGGCAAGAATACATGCTGAATTTGGCTTCTCGCCGGAAAATATATTAAACAATGTAGGCTACTATCAAGAACAAATAACGAGACAGAACTGATGTCTCCCTATCTCGGTCATACAAACATGCTGAGTCGAGTAAAATACGACCGACTCCCGATGCAAACGAGCGGCTTCGCGCCCCATCACGTTTCGTTACCTCTACAAATAGCTAGATCGCCGGTAAGTTGCTAAAGAGGAAATCTTGAAGTCAACGCTGATTGGTTCTATGCAGGCGCTCCAGAGAGGATCAGCGCGCGGAGTACGCCTCTGCTCGCCTCTTTCGATATTTCTTGTGCGATAGGCAACGGTGAAGACGGAAGAGAAGCAGGGTTGCCACGGTTAGCACTAAAGTGCTATTTTTAACACTTTTTTCTAAAAGTAGCACTATCAAGAAAACGTTGAACTATTATAGCACTTTTTAGCAAAAATAGCACTTTTTTAGTTAAAAAGAACACTTTTCTTCTGTTCATCTACTATTCCGTTTACAGGCACACAATTAGTTTGAAGTTTAGTGCTCCAAACCCAAAGGAGTAATTGAAGTAGAATTAAAGTGGATTCGCATTCCACGACAATTTTTATTTTGGTTTACTGACACGTATTTACACCATAGCTTGACCGTTCATTACACTTTTAATTCGACTGGTGAGAAGAAACAAATTCATTTTGACGAGCTTCCGTTTGTTACAATTTTTATTTGCCAGCGTACAGTTGTTCATAACTATAAGTGCATAATAACACAGATAGCTTACTGACAAACTTGAATTGAGGGTCTAAAAAACTACTTAGGCTATCAGGCTCCTGCACCTTGGTAAGTCAGTGCAGGAGTTTCTGGAGCTGAAGCAAAAAACAAAGCTTCTGCTTTTTAGGTAGAAAATTTAAATTTAAGCAAATAAAGGAGCAGGGTTGCCACTCCATTGAAATTTTTCGTGCTATTGGAAACCAGAAAAAGTGTTCTTTTCTGGAAAAAAGTTCTACTTCAAATTTTGTCGCAACATCCGACCTGTGTCTGACTCGACCACACTACAACTAAAATTTGCTTTGTCTTACTTTTACCCTCCATTTGTAATACAGTATTATATAGCCTCCTTTATTTGCTTAAATTTAAATTTTCTACCTAAAAAGCAGAAGCTTTGTTTTTTGCTTCAGCTCCAGAAACTCCTGCACTGACTTACCAAGGTGCAGGAGCCTGATAGCCTAAGTAGTTTTTTAGACCCTCAATTCAAGTTTGTCAGTAAGCTATCTGTGTTATTATGCACTTATAGTTATGAACAACTGTACGCTGGCAAATAAAAATTGTAACAAACGGAAGCTCGTCAAAATGAATTTGTTTCTTCTCACCAGTCGAATTAAAAGTGTAATGAACGGTCAAGCTATGGTGTAAATACGTGTCAGTAAACCAAAATAAAAATTGTCGTGGAATGCGAATCCACTTTAATTCTACTTCAATTACTCCTTTGGGTTTGGAGCACTAAACTTCAAACTAATTGTGTGCCTGTAAACGGAATAGTAGATGAACAGAAGAAAAGTGTTCTTTTTAACTAAAAAAGTGCTATTTTTGCTAAAAAGTGCTATAATAGTTCAACGTTTTCTTGATAGTGCTACTTTTAGAAAAAAGTGTTAAAAATAGCACTTTAGTGCTAACCGTGGCAACCCTGTAAAGGAGGCTATATAATACTGTATTACAAATGGAGGGTAAAAGTAAGACAAAGCAAATTTTAGTTGTAGTGTGGTCGAGTCAGACACAGGTCGGATGTTGCGACAAAATTTGAAGTAGAACTTTTTTCCAGAAAAGAACACTTTTTCTGGTTTCCAATAGCACGAAAAATTTCAATGGAGTGGCAACCCTGAAGAGAAGTTAACGGGTATCAACATCAGCTCAAAGCTAGAGTAAATACATTGTCGGGGTTTTCATAGTCGCTGCATGCGACTAAAGACAGAAGTTCTTACTGATTATTTGGTCTTGCTACTATGTTTCCCAGTCAGCCTTGGTTGAAGGAGTATTTACGGTTAGAGAAAATAGACACAGTGAATTGGGAAATAATATTTGTGTGTGATGGATAGTCCGGTTGTAATCTGGTCAGAAATGGATGTTTACGAATGAATCGGATTTTCTGATAAGCTTTTTGCTAGAAATTTATTACGTATATTAAAGTATTAGAAAGATACAGATTTATTCCGTCGGGATTATATCGAAACCTTCGCTCTTGCTATTTCAGGAGAGTTTCCTTACTTTCTTCATAACCCAAAGAACGACAACATGCATTTCTCGAAAAACGCTTTGAAGTTACAGCCTCGCATGGATAAGATTTAATTTTCATTCATTATCCATAACCATGGGAAACAGGTCAAACAAACTAGAAAAGAAAAGGGAAGAAAAAAATCGCAAAACTAATGAATACAAAACGCGGAAAGCGACAAGTGAAAAGCGAATGGTTTACGTCAACTCCTAATTTAGACTGGAAAAAAGTCTTCGCCCTTGATGACAAAGCCGAAAAGGTCGAGTAACTTTTACCTCGTTAGGTGTCGAACTCAAGGAAAAGCACATGTACGCGAGGTAATCTCTTGGTAATATCAGGGACCCATAAATTTCTTGTAATGCCTCGCTATTCAGGGTGCTTGTCAATAAGAGATTTCTGATGCGCTCTTGACCGACCGTCCGGTAGTTCGAGAAATACCCACGGGGATAGAATACGCGACTATCCAGATAGAAAAAAATTGGGATTGGCTGCTGGCGCCTTGAGGGAGGAGCCTCTTTGGCGCTCACGTCCAATGAGGCAAACAAGAATGCCGGTTCGACCCAAGCGGAATTTTTGGAAAGTAGGAGTTGGTCGAGCAACATAGAAGCATAGGAAATGACAAGCCCCCTAAATGGCGAGGCATTTGATTACAGGAAATGTATGGTTCCCTGGTAATATGCAGTGCAGAGCAAAATAGTACTAGGGAGTAGCGCCAAGACCTATGCTTTTCATGCTTCGGAAACGGACCATACTCGTAGCGCCGCCCACTACGCTTGCGGCATTTAAAGCGAGACAAACTTGCGGGTTTTGAAATTTCTGGTAAAGCTAAGATGCGGTCTGTACACATTGAGGAAACAGGGGAGGCTGTATCTTTTTTAGCTGTGTTCAGAATATGAAGTTATTAGAGCCAGCGCTGGTACGCGACTGAATGAGTATCAGTAGGGACGTTCTGTATCGCTAGTGTTGTTAGTATCGCTGCTATTCGAGGGTGTGTCACTTTTTTCAAGTGTTGCCGCTACTCCCTAGTGCTATTTGCTCAGATTCAGTTACAACGCACTTTCGTTTATTGGTACATTTCCCTGGTTTTGTTGTCTTGATTTATTATGTTTTGCTGGACATGAATTATCTGTCTGACTACTCTTGTATATTTTTTTGAATATTTTTTTTGACTAAAAAACTAAATTTCGGCATGTTGCCGCTTTTGGGCTGTCTACAAAATGAAAGAATTTGAACCGAGGGGGCGAGGGGTCTACGACTCTCATTTTGGATGTACACTATTCCGGAATAATGGAATAATTCTGACCATTCCGGAATATTCCTGGCCATTCCGGATTATTCATAACCGTTCCATATCCTCCCATTCTTTATCGAGTTTGGTAATTATTCAACAACTTTTGTTTAGTCCGCATTTATTTCACCCCCTTCGGTCTGTCCTGCGGCGAACGAGGGGTCGACGACTCTCATTTTTTATGTACACCATTCCGGAATAACGGAATAATCCTGACCATTCCGGATTATTCCTGACCATTCTGGATTATTCCTTCGGGACGTGTACACCATTCCGGGAGAGTCGCCAACCCCTCGATTTGAACTATAAAAAGGCCTGTAGTAGGCCTTTTGTCAAGACGGGCCTATCCATGGTTTGTGGAGTTGTTTTTGACCGTCCGGGGCCCAGAACCGATCCCTAAACCTGTTTCGGTTTTCCTAGTGAGATTGTCACACTTTAAATTTCAGACCCGAGTCAAGAAAGTCCATATACTGACAATACTGGTATTGACCTACAACAGTTTATCGTCGAGACGCTACACAGGAATCAGAAGGATAGACTGGCACTGATGAAAATGGAGCAGGAGATGGTAGCATTAGTAAAGGACCCTAAGTAAGTATAAGTCATCTGATTTCAGTCCATGATCTTGTGCTAGGATCTCCACATAATTCGTGTGTTGTCGCGAAAATGGTTGTCAGGGTGGCAGTCCACAAATACGTATTTTCGGTTCTTATCTTCGGCACCCAAGGGGACTAAGGAATTAACGTTGGATGAACACTGACTGACACAAAATCCAGAATCTGGGTCGCCACAGATGTGTAAGACGTCGCCCTGTGGTAGGGGTCAGGACTATTCGTCGATTTTTTTTTTTCAAAAATTCCTCAAGACAGATGAATAAGTAAGCTTTGCAGATATACCGAATCGAGCTTTATAACATTTACACATAGTTTTTTACTGATAGAAAAGTGAAAAAAAAAGTCTGGTTTCGCACCGCTTTCCCAGTCGAGGCTCTCTCTTCGCAACTGGTCAGAAAGTGCGGACCAGCAGTCGCTCTCGATAGCTAAAAAGGAAGTTTTGCTCAACTCGGGTTAGACAGCAGTTCTTCTCTAACAGAGTGATTCCTGTGTGTAATGCTTTGCCAGAAGACTGTCACCAGCAAAACATCCTAATCCTTTTGAAAGCAACTGGACAAGGACTGGAAATCACAGCCGAGTCCGCGACCGGGAAGTTACCATCATCACCTAGTTACCACAAACTTCTGATTTTTGGATACCCTATGCCAAACGCTGGATACCTGTAGGCCCCTTAACCGTGACCAACTCCACTACACAGGAATTCTGATTAGTTGATTTCTGAGCTTCATTAAAATCATCAATATTTTTTTGGGTTGAAGTATCCAGCATAGTGTGACCAGCGTTAGGCATAGGGTATGCCATAGCTAGATGTTCCTACCTTTAGCATAGGGTGTGCTAAACGCTAGATATACTTAGCGTTGGCATAGGGTACACTCAAATCAGGGGTTTGTGGTAGACTGGCATCACCTCCGAATTCTACTCATGGGGGTTCTTCATCCTTGCAAATGCAGTTTAAGGTTTGTTCATAATTTCTTCATACGAGAAAAAAACAAAAACAGATCGAACCCACTAAGTCGGTTTACAGAAAACCATTACGAGAAAGAAGAACTACCTAATTTAACTTGATCATCGTTACTATGTCTTGTTTTTAGGCGAACTCACCACAAATTTCCACCAATGTCGTCCTACCACCGGATGCTGGTACATCGCGTAGGTGCCTACTTCGGACTCGAGCACAACGTTGATCAATCCGGCAACGCCGTTATTGTGAACAAAACGCGTGGGACGCGTATAGCGGACCCTCCTTTCCGGGACTTGATACGAGAAAATGTACCGTTTACGGATTCCCAACTATCTCGCAAGTCGATACTGAAGAGGGATAGTTCGTCATTTGAAGATAGTGGGACTGGCCGGGTAAGTTTTCTTTCGGATTTTAGGTGCCTATACTCAATTCAGGTCAATGTTTTCAATTCAATTCAGTTCAGTTCAGACGAAGCCGAACATTAAATTTTTTTCGTCATGTATATTCCCGTCAAATAACTTAACAATTAATAACAAGTATAACTAATTCATTTGGTCAATGTACATGTGTCTCACAAATAAACCTCTAAGTAATACCGTAATACGTAACATGTCAACTAATCAAGCATCTATTATTAAAAATCATAATTTTGACCTTTTGGTCACGTAAATACACTTGTGGGTCACGCAAACGCGGAAATACTCTTTTTGACATATCAAGTAGGGAACTTCTCGTTAGGCGGGATTTGAACCCACGGCCTTTGGGTTTACAAACCGCTGCACTACCACTGAGTTACAGAGGCCTGTGAATGGCAGTAGATGGTCGTTTTTATTTTATATATATGTTTTATTTGCTATTTTCTTTTCCTGTTCCCTGACCTACAGAAGAAGTGTATTTGCATTATGCTTGATCTTGATGTAAGAAATTTTACGTGCTGTCGTGCAATCAATTAAGATCGTGTGTTTCGTGACAAACTTTGAATAGATAGAAAAAAAAAATACCGTCAGTTTCCTAGCACCGTTTTCGATTTTGCTTATCCCTGTGCCATATTTTCGAAGTTTTGCCAACCAATCCTGAAATCTCATGTCAAATCCTTGTTGATGTAAGAAAAGCCAAGCCCTGGCATGCAAGCAACCTTCGCGCGTTCCTTGATAAACAGTTGCAGACCTTGAGAACAGAAATCTACCATCTGTATCCTAGCAACGTTTTGAGTTTTCCTTGTTCTTGTTGATCTGACCTGTCTTAAACTTCGGCAACGCCCACGTTCCAAACTAGAAGAAACAAAGGTTTTTTGAATGGGTAACACCCAGGGAATTATCGAATCTTCAAAGGATCCCCTACTGTTTATCATGGAAAGAAGGTTCTAGAGAACAAGACTCCCGCGCGTAGAGATACAGTTCGAGGCGGAGGTAGACGAGGGTTATCATCATGGGGTGCATAGAAGAAAGGGTCCACTCTGCACCTCCTAGAAGTCAAGTCTCCAAATCAAGTCGAAGTACTTGTACATCAGAGGGTTTTGATTCTTGCCTCTAAAACAGTCAAATTTGACTTATTCCGGTTAAGAGCTCTAAGCGGACTAGTTTCTGAAAGTCCCCATTATCTCACTAATCTCATTATCAACATTTGTGGTAGAGAGATAGTAAAATATGGGTCCAAAAGGTAATGAGCAGAAAATCTTCCAGTTTCTACTCATGAACTTGTGGTTTTGTTTTTACTATCTATCTGTCGCAAGTGAATTTCAGAAACTAACAATTCAAGTAAAAAGAAATACCATGTTTTATTTGCAAAATGGGCGTTCCAAGTTTTGCTGCGAAAGGCTTGATAAAAAGAACTTTTTATCTGCTGATAAGCAAGTGTTTCAGCTTTCTTTTGACGTAAAGTGAAAACGAGATCCGTTTTATTTTGTCTGAAGACGAAATCTAGCTTTAGTTTACCCGTGTTTCCTGAACGTTCGAATAAATAATCAAGTATAAATAAAAAACTAAAATACTGTGTGACGCTGATCCATTCCAGCTTCTCTTTGCCATGTCTTTTTGGCTGCATTTACTTACCCATCTTGGGCGGTGTGAGAAGCGAGTCCACAGGGACTATCAGGTTGGACGTGCGATTTCGCCCTTGAATTATATCCTGTTTCCCTGGTAAATAATCCCCTTCTTGCTGGATCAACGTTATCCAACGTCTTGCAAAAATGGCTCAGCCGCTGAATGTATGAAGCTGGGAGGGAGCTTATCTTGGAGGATATAAGGTACAAGACTGTGGAGGTAATCTGTGAGAATCTATTCGACTCTGTCGCAAGGTAAACCAAACGAAAGTGTATCCAGAAGCTCAAATAGGCTATCGGGAAAGGGATCGGGCTTTCGGAATGGCATGGCTGTGAAAGGGGGTGGTCTCGGTGATGATGTAGTGGTAATGTTTGTGAGTGATTGGATACCAACGAGCACTTAAATCGGTAACTTCTCAACGGGTAGAAATATTTTGCTGAAGGTTTTTGTACCAACTCGTTCAGTAAGGTGTGAAGTGAAGTTCGTTATATGGGTATTGTAACCTAGTTCCCCGATCCGACCATTCTGGGGCCTGGGGGGAGTGGAGGGAGGGCAATCCGAAATCTTGCGGTATGCATAAGTTTCGAACGGGTGATCGGATCTTAATGAAACTTGTTAGTTGTAGAGCACGTGTCTCACGATGCCCTTTTTCGATTACTGTGGGGGAATTGAGGGGGGACACCGGAAATCTCGTGACGCACTTAATATGGAGGGATCGAGATAGAACTTGTGAGAAGAACAAACATAAGCCCTAGCTAGGTACATCAGTTACAGAACTGAATCGGATCCGGGCATTGTGGGGGGAGGGGTCAGGCTAGATGTTAGACGAAATGACAAAAAAAAAATATTGAAAGAAAGAAATAATACCAAATATTAAGCCATATCTTTTTTAGTTCTTATTATATCCCAGGAGGATGGTTTTCGACTGACAATCACAAGAGATTTGTCACGTTTATTATGGACGACAAAAAATTGCTACAGTCAAATCTGCTTTCGCAAGAAGTACAACACCGATCCAACCATCACCCTTGTCAACGTGACCCTTAGCTAAATTACATGTTGACTAGCTTGCAAGTGCCATGTCAGCTTACAGCTCTTGTTTGTTTCAGTCTCCTAACCGACAACTAAGCCTGGAGTCACGTAGCGGTAAAAGTTTTGAAGATCGTGAAAGCGACTATGAAAGAACTCGAATGCGAAACTTCGGCAAAAATGTAAGTGTAACTCTTATATCAAAGTGGAAATGTACCAGCAGCTCACAACTAGCAGAGAGCGAGGGAGAGGCGGGGAACTTAAAAAAAGACCCTCATTGTAGCTTCGCGAACGAGCTGAGAACTTACTGAGGCATGTCAGTAAGTTTGAATGCCATGTACGATATGATGTAGTACTTGCAAGAGTTTTCGAAATTGGAAATCGATGTATTCCCCGAGAACGGCGCTCGTCTATCCCAGGACAAATTTTTAGTAAGGCTACGAGTTTCAGTTTTTGTTCGAGAGAGGTGGGTTTTCGAAACCCCAAGATCGGTCGGGATTGCGGCCTATAAAGGGCGATTCTGGCTATCTCTTGGATTCGCTTTCCGAAAAGCAAAGCGAGACTCCGCCGAACGCAAGAACAAGCAAAAAGTAGTTGCGCCTTTACAACTTCTTGCTGACTTGCCGAAACCACTTTCCACTCGCGAAGTGGATTCGCTTTCCAAGTACTCGCGGAAACTAGCGGAGCGCCAGAACAGCTCTGGAAAGCGAAGCGGGTTTTAGCCGAAGTCGCAAGAACAGCCGCCGCATAAGCTCGCGGAGCTTTCCAGACCGCCAGAATCGCCCTTAAATTTGAGAAACCATTTAGCTGGTGAAATTACTGTGCAGTCTGCGGGAAGGACATACCATAAACCCTCAGGCCGGGAGGTGGTCACACATCGTTGGTTGGTCCTGATACTATTTTGGATCCAAGTATGTCATAAGGGATTATGACATTAGTATGTCATTTCATCGTGCCATTTTACCCGATTTTAAGACCCTAGAAAGTAGCAGGCCCAATACGCGACAAAGAGAGACGTTGCTTCCCAGAGACTACTAAGACTACCCATAAACTCGACTGATCGTTATCTGAAATCTTTTGTACCCTATTTCACCCAATATTTAATTCCAGGTAAGTTCAACCATATTCGTAAATTGTATGTATAAATGAAATGTCTATTTGTGTAATTGTGTCATATGTTATTTGCGTGAATGACGATCCGATGCTAGCATATCAATCAATCAATCACATTTATTTCCAAATAGCTCAAAAATAAAGCTAGAATAGGAAAAAACAACAACATTATTTACAAAATACACAAAAGCGGAACAGTTTACTAATACACTTGCAAAATTTTACCAGAAATAAATGACGGAACGAAACTATGTAAAAATTGGGAAGAGGAATTAGCCGGATATGGAGGAAATTGATTGCCAGTGTTCCTCTCAGACCGACGCACGGACGACGGGAGGGGAGGGGGGAAGAGACGGACGGTCTGAGGACAACACATTAATTTTGCTCCAAAATTTTTTGATAGATTTACAATACAAGCTTTTCAGTAAATAAAGTACATTATTTATTCATAGTTTTCGTGCTAGCTATCTCTCTCATTTCACGACCCTCCGCAACGATCACGACCCCACAAAGGATGTTGCCTGGAATCAGCTTCCGATTTGTCAATTAGCAAACTTGAGCGTATTCAACTTTCTCAGTTACTACATGTTTCTCCTTTCTCTCCTAGCGACAATCACTTATCACTAGGGAAATGGTCGCTAAGCGAAATAGAACGATCTTTACTTTTCTGTATGGTTCAAGGGATCGCATACTCGTAACAGAAGATGTTTCGTGAGAGTTTAGAGACCGTACAACCCCCGGTGTAATCAGGCCTACTGACTCAATAACCTCCTTCGATCAGCAAAAATGCGGCTAGGTTTGAAATAATTTTTTGGGTTTTTGTCATGTGGTTTTTCTTTTTAAAGCGATCCTGGTCTTCTTGCGACGCGGGAGTGATAGAAGACTACGCGGCATCGCCGACCGAGAATGAAGAGTACTACCAGTTCTATGATGAACGAAACTTGGTTTGGAGACTCGGAGCGGTTGATCTAAGTAAGCAGAATCCTGGACCTGCGGCCTACGATGGAAGGTGTGTATTAGGCCTAAGCGTAATTTAATATATCAAAGGGCATGCGGGGGTTTTAGATGAGGTAGGCTTAACCCAAAATTGTCAAAGACAGAATCTGCCGACTCAAGTATTTGACTTGACGTACTTAAGTTAATTCTACTACGGATTAGAGTTTGTGGTCTCCAGTTAGCTCCCTGTTGAACATGGTCTTGCGCCGGCATTGGTTCGTCAGAGACGACAGGATCTGAATCCTTATTGTCTTTCCCGAATCCTAGTCTGGCGTCAGACCACTGATTCATTTTTGTTGTGAAGATCAGGGCTATTGCAAAAACGAGTGAGGGGATTCGTAGTCTTTTGGCTCGTCGGATTCGCCTTGAAAGAAAAGGATCCGAATCAACGGAAAGTTTGAACGCTAAATTCGATACGGATGCTGTATCGGATACATCCATTTCTTTGGGGTCTTGAGACGTCGGTCGTTGATGCGATCGATGATTAGTGGTCTAGACTAGACAGTGTCGCTCTTGGTTTTTATGGCACTTGCAGCCTCTGGCTCAAGTGCCATATACCGATCGCAATTCCGTCTGTCCGTCGGTCGGTCGGTCGGTCCGTCCCACATGTTCGAGTTAGGGTACTTCCAGATGTGCTAGGACGATGAAACTTGGCAGGCGTATCAGGGACCCAATATAACTAACCTGGAAATAATCAGTTTCCCGATCCGACCATCTGGGGGGGGGGGCGCTGAATTCTGAAAATTAAGTAGTTTTGTCACACTTTTTCGAGTTGGGGTACTTCAGGGTGTGCTAGGATGATGAAACTTGGCAGGAGCATCAGGGACCCGACCGGATACACCTGGAAATAATCAGTTTCCCAATCCGACCACCTGGGGGGAAGTGGAGGGCTGGGGAATCCGGAAAATTGGAGTAGTGTGTAACTTTCGAACGGGTGATCGGATTGGAATGAAACTCAGTAACTGAATAAATGGCATACCTCTGATGTCCCATTTGAAGTCCGGTTCGGATTCGACAGCTGGGCCGGTAGACTGGAAATCTCGAAAAACGGTTAGAACGGAGGGATCGCAGTAAACTTGCTGGGAAGAACAAGCGTCTGCTCCAGATGAATCGTTTATACATTTGGACTGGATCCGGACACTGGGAAGGGGGGGGGGGGGTGGAGGGGGATTTCCCGGAATTCCGGTAATGGCGGTTTTGGGGATTTTCACGACGAAACTTGGGAGGCGTATCAGGGACCCGATCAAACTGACTTATAAATAAAAATTTACATGATCCGGTAGTCGTTGGGGGAGTAGCGGGAGGGGGAATCCGGAATATTGAGTCTTGCGTAACTTTGGAACGGTTGATCGGGTTTGAGTGAAATTTGATGATTGAACAGAGGACATGTCTCTGGTGATCTTTGTCATGTCCAGACCGGATACGAAAACAATTGGGGGGGTTGGCGGAAAATATCGTACCGCTTAGACTGGTGAGATCGGGATGGAACTGGGAATAACAAACAGGTGCTCTGGATAAATCACTTACAGAACCGGATTGACTCCGGCGACTGTGGGGAGTTTGAGGGGGGGCCGGTGATCGCGATTTAAGGTTCTCCCATATGTGCTAGGACGATGAAACTTGGTTGGAATATTAGAGATTCGGCAAGATTGGCTTAGAAACCGCCACTTTCCAAATCCAACCATTCCTTAAGTACCAATCTTGACTGCAAATTCAGAAAAATACTTTTAAGCAAAATATACATTTTCATGATCCCCATGAGCCCATTATCATTTTTGCCTCAAGGGTTTTGCTTACAAATTAAGTTCTAGCTCCCTTAAAGTGCGCATCTGAACCGCCAGTTCGAAAAGTACTTTTTTTTTTTATCAAACGATACATCTAAACCACGATGATATTTTACTTACAGAAGAATTTCTACGCCTTTAGAGTGTGCATCATTACAGCCAAGTTCAAAAATACAAAACTTATTCTCTAGCTCCCTTAAAGTGCACATCTGAACCACAAAGGTAACCTTAAAAGTAGTGATCGAACAAGACATCTCAACCCTTGCAAGTGCCATATGAGCTTACAGCTCTTGTTGTGATTTTTTGGCTGCTCGCGTCTGTTCGAATAAAGCAACACTTTGGACGCGATGACATGGTAGATCCATGTTCTGGCTGCAGAGGAAGGGTTGACTATCGCCGATCTGGTGGCGCTTTCGGTCGCATCACAGTTATCAAGTAACTGGAAAATCCAAATAGCCTAGCTACTTAACTTCCGAGCCCCCTTTCGACCCAAAACGGTCTTAGGATGCATGCTTTTCGAATATCGCTGACTATGATTATGTACCGGAACGACCCCGATTAGCAAGACAGTCAGCCATGAAGATTCCCAAACTCGAACCCGTTAAGTATAACCATGAAAGGTATCGGAGAAGTTTTGTCCCTCAGTTTGTAGAGTTCTACAATAATGTTTTCTCGCCGTGACTATTAAATCTTGATTGGATATACTATTTACCTGTGCTTTATTTACGTATTTGTTTGACAAAGGGCAAAGAATTTGATCGAAAGGTCATGACAATTTTGTACCTGATTTTTAAATAAATAATAATAACTATCAGAACACGCCTCTGTTATCCTCTGAAATTCTTCTTAACTTGATTTTTTTTATCAGAAATTGCCGCTTGTTGAAAGTGGAGAGCCTGGATAGCCACGAAATGCACACGTTGTCGAAACTTCGCCCAGCAGTGTCCAAGTCTTACAGCTTTGGCGGCTACACGGGTAACGGTGTGGCTCAGCATGGGGAGGCCTCGACGAGTCAAACAACCCAGATGTTGCTCAAACAAGGTGAGAACAGGCTAGAACCGGCGCGGTTACTGACAGAGATGGTAAATAGTTGCGTTTTTGCTGATACCATGGTATCTGATATACGGTCTAAAGTCGTTTTTGCAGTTATCGTGGTATCTGGTACCACGGTCAAAAGGCGTTTTTGCAGTTGTCGTGGTATCTGGCCAGTTACCGTGGTAACAGATATTCAGATATCACGATCCGACCGTGGTATCTGGTCGTGGTATCTGGAAAATGCATCTGACTTTCATCAAATTTTGTCAAGTTGGAGAGAAAGAAGTTCAGCACTTAATGATGTAACTGGATATCAGTTTTTCTTTTGGGATGACTGCGAAAAGTGCAATTTCGGCAGTAGTCGTTTTTGCAATGGACCGTATATCAGATACCACGGTAACTGCAAAAACGACTAATTGCAGATCCAGTTACCGTGGTAACAGATACCATGGTATCCGCAAAAACGCAACTAATGACTTGATAAATGAATCGGTAACTCGAGCCGAGGAGTAATAAACTAATAGTTGCGTTTTTGCAGATACCATGGCATCGTTACCACGGTAACTGGATCTGCAAATAGTCGTTTTTACAGTTACCGTGGTATCTCCGAACCTGATCTGACAACTGTGGGGGGAGTTGGAGGGGAAGGGGTACCGGTTCCAACATGTTCATCCAGTGCATTTTTGAAAGTATCGCCTGATGGGCTGGCAACGACGTGGGACGGAAGTTCGATTCCAAGCCTCAACCATGCGCTTGGTTGCCGGAAAAGTTAACACATATCAGGAAATAGAAAGTACAGTTGTTTTAAGCATAAACGGCATATTTTGAGGCTATTTGCAACATCCTTCACTTGTTCAGGCAAAACTGATATTGACTGGCCCAAGAAAATCATAACATATGCCAGTTCTGGGCGACATTGACACCCTTGGTCCTGTTACGGATGGGATAAACAAAATCGAACCTTTCTTAGATTCTGACGCAAGCAATGCCAGCGTCTCCAGACTAAGCCCATCAAGCTCGGGGTACAAATCGAATAATCCCTCGGATGGCAGCACGGGCGTATCTGCGAACACGAGCCCTACTCCTGCATATAATGGGAGAAGCCGTAAAGTTATGGACCCTCGACAATCTAAGTTAGCAGAAGAAAGTTCTCAGGTAAGGAAGACCTTTCGGCTACGCATTGCCTACCGGATGTAAGACTCACGACACCTCGCACTGTTTATGTTCTTATATTATAAACATTTTAATACTTTCAAAGCAGGTTTTACTTTTAACAAATTACCCACAGCTTTGGCTGTTTTAAGCCTGCCTCAAGACCCATTGACTTCTCGCAAAAATACGGGAAAGCTTAGGTAACCATTTCTTCTGACAAGTGAGCTTATCACAAATAATAATTGTCAGTACCATGATACGCATAGAAAATAGCAAAACACGGCAAGTCTGAAAATCAGTGAGTTGTCTTTAGGGGTTGGAATGTACCGTAAGAAAATCTTGTCTCCGGGCTTAAGAATGGATGGAGCGATTACGGAAGGATTGGCCTTGTACGACAGGTCAGCTGGGGAATTCACTCTAGAAGGAGGGATCGAGCTGGCAGAGGCGAGCTTGCATTTAGAGCATCAGACCTGATAAACTGTCACGAGTTCGATAATAGTTGATGAGAATGAGCAATTTCAGAAGATTACACTTTGGATGTTGCCTACGAAGGCAATAATTAGCCTGGCGATTCAGAAATAAACAAATAAATATAAAGTTGATTCGTAACGCATCCGTAGAAGCGTTATTTTTATACGTATATACTTGTGTTTACTTATATACCTCTGTTATATCCTTATGTTTACAATTACGTGTCGTGTTACAGTAAACAAACCACTCTCTCATGTTTTTACATAACAATGTAATTCGTATTTTCAGCCTAACGAGGCCTCTGAGGACGACGTGCCTTTCGTGCTTTGGGCAATCTCAAGTTTGGACTCTGTTCCCGAAGGATCAGTTCTGATCAACCCGGCAGTAAGTGCTATTTGTTTAATCTTTGCTACCCCTTCCAAAGGGTCCATGGTCTATGGATTGTCGCCAGTGATTTCAGGGCATGTTAATCCGCATAGTGCCGAGTTAAAGCTTAGTTGCGTTTTTGCAGATACCATGGTATCTGTATTTGATACCATGGTCTAAAGTCTATTTACAGTTACCGTGGTATCTGATACCATGGTCAAAAGGCGTTTTGCAGTTATTGTTATTAACTGAATTAAAGATTCATCTCACTTTCATAATCACTAATACAAGAGTCTAGTTTTTTGTCAAATTGTTTGGAAAGAAGTTATGTAATTTTAGATGTTTTTCTTTTTGGATGATTTCTAAAACCGTAAATCCGGCAACTGTCGTTTTTGCTGTGATGAATTTAACTGTTTCACAACCCTGGCTTTTTTACTTGCTTATAAAACAGTCAAATGGAAAGGAAAAATAACAAACTTGATATCAACTAAAAGCCAACTATTTCAGGATTATCTTGGCGTAAACTTTCTTTACTTTACATAAACTTTTTTTTTTTAAATTCAGTTGAATATAATTTTATTTAATGTCTTCTTCTTTTTGAGGCGTCTGTTGGTTAGAACCGCCATCTTCTTGGCTGAAGATGCGCTCCTCCTTTCAAAGTATTCAGATTGTGAAAAGAAAAACATTTTCTTTTCTGAGCTGATAGCACACCATCAGCTGTGCTATCAGCAAAATATTCAAAAAGTTATAAAAACGTGAAAGGAAAAAACTGCCTGGTTTGGGTTTTAATTTTTTCTTCGGCGACCGCTCACTGTTAGCACACATCTACTGTACAATAATGTTCAGTTGTAAGTTCTCCTGTTTCCTTTCCAGACTGGAAGACCCTTCACCAACCCCGATGGAACTATCTACCGCTACGACTCACAGCGCCCTTTGCCTTTCCCAGCTACTTTCAAATCCGCGTCAGTACAATCAGAAGATGGCGTTGAAAACCCACAGCACCCGTCATTAGCACGTTCGTTACCCACATCACCAGAGGGCTTTCAGCCAAATACGGAACCAGAACCGAGTTCGATTCTAACCGCGCCGGAAAATGGGTATTTTCAAGGATATATCCCATCTGCCGGATATATGGTGAGTCTTTTTCAACTTTACAGCGTGCTGGAGAATAGGCATTTCACAGTTATTCAAGTTTCATATTTCCGGTATTGTAAATTCCCCCTGTCCAGCTCCAACTGCGCCGGAATATGGATATTAGATCAAAGATATGTTCGAATCTGTGGAATATGTTGTGAGTCTGAAGTTTAATCTTTCTCGATTCCACCGCCTACTTCAGAAAAGTGATTTAGCGGCTATTCGAGTTCCATTTTTTCCGTTATTGTGGATTCCTCCTGTATCTTTATGGCAATTTATACACCAATTCGGTATAATAATTGTGAATTTGTCGGTGGACTTTTTGTCACAAATATAACTGTCAAACTTCGAGAGCTGCATAGTAAAAATGCCCGTTGTATCGGTATATAAATTCAATTCAGTTATTTTATTTCCGCCATAGCTGACGAGTAAAATAAATAAATAAATAATCAAAATCGAACGAACAACTTTGTGACAAATACCACTAGACAAATAACTAACAAAATAATGACAACACTATAGCCTATACAATAAATTGAACGTAACCTATATAATTTTTAAAATCGTGCAAAATAAACATGCTGAAAATTGCAAAAAGTTAAAACGCGTCTGACAAATTATGATTAGCATGCTTAATTTTGGAAGTAAAATGATTATACTTTTTATTTAAAATTAATATCGGGTTTTTTAGATTATATTCATGCATCATAAAACTATTAGATTGAAATCTTGAAAACCGGCATGAAAATTTTCCGAATTTAAAAAACGTAGATTTAATAGATGCAATTGTACCCGCAGTTAGTAGAGGGAGAAAAGGGGAAAGAAGAAGAACTTAGCAGCAAATTTTTCCAGAGATATAACTGTCAGACTTGACGAGCTGCATAGAAAGTTATCAGTTGCATCGTTATCTGCGCACCACGGTCTGTTCGTTTATTGGAACTGCAGGTCTGCAGTTATTTGTTCTCAGCCAAGTTGTTTATCTGCTTTTCTTTCTGGTTTCTTTCGTTATTGACTCCATTATTTCTGTTTTATGGAATAAAACTATTCATTATTCATAGAGCCCGATATTTTTCTCTTGGAAAGAGGAACAGTCAGCGAGAAAGCCATGTTCATTTAATTGTTTTCTCGAAGGACCCCTCGTGCCATAAAAGTAATTCTTTGTACTTCCCTAATCTTTCCCATCCATTCTCATTCCCGAAATGTAGAGTTATGTTTGTCTTCTTTAATGGCCCTAGAGCAATTTCTAGGTTTTCCTTGTCTGACTCTTCTCAGATCCTTTTCAGAAAAAAACTCCGTAATATGTCTTCATAGCGTACCAACTTTCGGCACGCAAAAATCACAAATTTCTGTGATCGTGCAGCGTGCTGATGATTTGCGTCCAGTTGATGTAACGCTCTATTATACACGTCCGCCAAGAGATCTTTCTTCATCTTTTTGTCATTTTCGCGTGTACGGATGAACTGGTGAACGGGCCATCCAGCTCGACGGGCGTCTCCCGTTCAACACCGCTCCGAGGGCAGCGTTGAGCTGAACGGGGATATTGTGTGGACCTTCCCACTCAGATGCTCCCGTCCAGCTGGATGGGCATTTTCGCGTGGACGGAACCCATCTTCCTCAGCCGTTCAACGCCTGATGCGACTACAGGCTTCTCTCTAAAGTGCTATCAAACCGACTAAAGGAAGTACTGCCAACTATTCTTAGCAGAAACCAGAGAGGAGGAGTCGACAAAAGAAAAACATCGGACATACTTAACTGCATACGTGATCTACTTCTATATCTACAAAAGAAGAAAGGGAAAAAGGGCCTTCAAATGAGGTTATCAGCTTTCGACGTAAGTAAAGCTTTTGACAGAATCAGGAGGGCCCTGCTGTTCATAGTCATGAATTTCTACGGTTTTGACCATAAATTCACAGAGTGGATAAAGATTTTGTACACGAATCCGATTCTGGTCATAGAAATTTCGGGAGCTATCTCTGAAACATTCACAGCAGCTACGGGACTACGGCAAGGATGCCCCCTGAGTCTATTGCTTTTCGAGTTATATTTCGATCCTCTCCTAAAATATCTTGAAAAAGAACTGAAGGGAATTCAACTGATAGACGAAACGTTAAAAGTTAAAGGTTTTGTTGACGACTTAAGCACCTTCACCATAGACGATAGTGACCATCAGAATGCCATTCTAGGTGCTGAAAAATACTGCAAAATTTTCAAGTTGAACATGAACAAGGACAAATGTGAAGTTCTGCTTTTAACAGAGGACGAACACAATTTTGAAGCATCAGGGTTACATGGACTACGAATAACACAAGAAATTAGGATACTTGGTGTATGGTTCTCGAAAACATGGCAGAAGACGGAAGCGCAAAACTGGCAGAAAGTCACAGCAAATCTGATTGCATCAGTACAGTATGGACAAAATCGGAAACTGACAGTTTTCCAAAAAGCTCAGTACATAAACCAATACTGTCTTCCGCTCGTATGGTATTTCTGTAACATATCACAAATGTCAAAAACAACAAAGAAGAAAATTGAAAAGATATTATATGGTTTTCTATGGCAAGGTAAGTACCCACCAAAACTTAAGATGAGTGACTCGTACCTACGCAAAGAAGAAGGCGGTCTACAAGTGACACACCTTGAATCCAAAGCTGAAGAGATGTTTGTAAGAGCGCTAGCAGAAGGAGCCATGGACAGAGAAAGGTCAGTGCTAATGTCATGGAGACTAGATTCAAGGATTTGTCCTCAGCAACTTAAGAAAGGTTTTGCAAAGATGAAAGAAATGGAAGAAAAGGGTTTCATCAATTTCCAAACAAAAACCATAGCAAAGGAAGAACTAAAAAGATATTTTAAAGAAACCCTGGATTTATCAGAGATGAAAATCGTAACTGACGGCCAAACCACAAGTGAAGAGCTTGCTATTACAGCACGTTTACTACACTCATCTATGCTGAAGCCTACAGTCAAAGAACACATGCTATATCAGATCCATAACATTCTCCCCACTGAAGAAAGAAAGCATAGAATATGTCCTACACCGACGCAAGGGAAATGCACACTTTGCGGCGAAATTGAAACGATAAGACATTTTGTGATAGAATGCAAGGCAAAGGAAAAAACAGTGGGAGAATTAGAGATTCTTTTAAGAAAGATAAACGGATATAGCGAAGAATGGAAGATCGACACAGAAATTTTTTATAAGAATATTGTCAAAGGTAAGATAACACCTGAGAATAGGACGACAGTTTTTTTAATAGGAACATTTTGTTATTATAGTTGGAAAGGAAAAGGTAAAGAGGACAGCCAAGGGAAAGTAATGATGATGGTTAGGACAGAGTGGGAGAGATTTAAACAAATTAAGGTGAGAGGAGACGAGTAGAAATATAGTTATGAGGACAATGTGATTTGGAAAATGGAAGGGAGATGGAAAAGTATGATTTATTCAATTATTTAGTTTTTATGTTGTAAATAAAATGGAAATTAGTGTAGACAAACGACGTTGATTGGTGTTGAAGAAGTAGGTAAATATTCTTGTGGTATGTTTTTGTAAGGGTTTTTTTATTTACTGGAAAGTTTTTGGTTTTTGTAATTTTTGAAATTCCCAACAACGCAAGGCCCAGTGAATGTGAGTTAATACGTTGTCGTCATATTTTTTTTTTGTATGATGTAATTTATGCATTTATGTGTTATGAATTGTAAATTGTATATTTTATAGTTGATTATTTTTAAGTGATATTGTTATATTGTTTTAAGGATGGGAAGAGCCCCTTGCAGTCGTGGGTATTTCGTTTTTTTTTGTTGTTTTTTTTTCCCAATCTTTCCAGTAAATTAGTTTTTAAAGCATGTGAAGAAATTTTAAGAAGTTTTTTGGAGTAGATTTTTCTTAAAAAAAAAAAAAACGTAGATATTATTGGTTGTGGTTGAGTAGTTAGTAAATTTTGATGATAGAAATATATTTTATGATTATAATATAGAGGTTGGATTGAATGTTGCGGGGATGATTTTGGATGGAATGGTTTTGTAGTTATATTTTGTCGGAAAGATATATTTTTCGTTTTATTTTTTTTTATTTTTTTAGAAACAGTTTGGTTGAGAAAAAAAATTTGTATGTGTTATTGTGAAGGTTTAAAGGACATAAACAAGAAATAATATTAAAAAAAAAGTATTAGGGGGGAAGAATAGTAAATGTAATTTGGGTTTTTATTTTCAAAAGTTAAGTGACGTAAATAGTTTAAAAGTGGGTAAAAATAGATCAAAATTAACGTCACTGAGGGATGGAGGAGTAGCCACAAAAAGTACGAAACATTATTTTCTCTTGTTTTTGTTTAAATAATGTAAAAATAAGTTAAATTAGAAAAGATGCTACGGGTTTAAAAAAAAAAAAAAAAAAAAAAAAAACGCCTGATCGTTTTGCTCATTTTGGCGTGGACGGGATCACCCGTTCAGCTCTACAGCCATCCACACGAAAACGTCCCCTTAGTCAACTTCGTGACTGGACCACAATTTTGTCAAACTTCTGCCGTTGTCTAATGTACTCCGCTCCTAACATACGTCATGGTACAGTGCGTCACTTTCTGGACGGCAGGTGCATCGTACCACCCGACTTCTTGGTTAACTGTCGCTTTTTGTTTACAGATTTGACCAAAGGTCCCGTAATCGAAGTGTAGTATTCTTGACAGTGCGGTCAGCCGACCATCTAACTTACTTTCTTTTGGTGATTTTTGAATAGGCGTATTTTATTATCAGAAAGCGAGAGAAATTTCCTCTAACCGCAGTTGTTGATCAAAAGTGAACTCGATTGACTATCTGCAGTTTACAAATTGTTTGATGAACTGAAAACAAAAGTGCAACTCGAGCGGAATTTCAACCCGTTTCCTTATTCGACACGCGGGGGTCAATATCAATAAGTATATTTGACATAATATTTTTGTAAAACAAAAATAACCTTGCACGTCAAAACAAAATGGTTTGAAAAATAAATAAAACAACGGTTAATGCAAAGTAAAATAAACTAGGTGTCAAACACTGCTTTAATCGACGTCGACGCCTTAACCATAGGTTCTATCGATGGGCTTGTGCCGTCAGTTAGGGACGGGAACAGTGATCTCGCTGGAGGCAAATTTTAAGCAGTTCACTTCCCCGTTTCACATAGTACAGTTCCATTGCACAAATTCAATTTCAAGCTGAATATTTATCTTAAGTCTGTTTCACAAAAATTTTCCAGCAGCCGACTGGAAACGCCTACGTCGCTCTACAAGCCGTTCCGATGCCGCCTAATGCCACTGCAATCCGACTGGTTGACCAGACTTCAGGGCTGCCAACAAATTATGCCTTCTTGGTCCCAGGATATTCGAAATTCAGGCAGCCTGTAAATGGGTATCCCACGTATTGCGAGGAAAGGCAAATGGAAGGACAATCACCGCATGTACAGCAAGGTACCGAATATTGCTATTATCAAGAACGTATAAGAATTTTGGTTTCTTGGCCCCTTCGACGATAGAAAAATCCGCGATTGTCTTCGATGCTGTATCAGCCTCGTAAAGTCAACAGTCAAATATAGATAGGAAGTCAACAGTCAAATATAACCCCTTAGTCCCCTTAATAAAAAAAAAGCCTTTTTACGCTGTTAGAGATTGTCAGTCACAACCCTGTGTCCTGTGGGACATAGGTAGATATGCATCACATGCACCTGTTCGAGAAAAGTTCTGTCAAAAAAAATCACGTTAGATCCTCGCGATGCATCGCTAATATTGTTTGTTTTTTTTTCTTATCATTTTTGCCGTGGCCCCAGGCTTTTTGCGCAGTAACATAGGTTATGTTATGTTATTCTGACAAACTCCGCCGATTTTCTCGTCACTGTAAATCACTTATCATCCAGTCAAATTTCTTAACCCTTCCTCGGCTTATTCGGGCCGGGCATTTCACAGTCGGTGCAAGTATGCATTGTGAAAAGGAGAGACTGGCGTGGTACTACGAAGTACTATTATAAGTTCCTTCTATTGTCAAGGCTGATGGTGTGCTATTCTCAGTTATTCAGAAAGGCATTTTTTTACGATCTTCTTGTCCTATTTTGCGTTTCGTTCGTTTACGCTAGACGATGTGCAGCTACGACAAAAGTAGATGTGCTTTTTTGCGCGCTATGCTTTCAGACTTCCAGTGTTCGTTTGGGTTCAACTTCCGGACTTCCAGTTTTCAGCTTGTGCTGAAAGAGCACAAATTCCATGAATGAAGTACAAAATTTTAGTGTCCCAGCAGTCTACGACAAGTTCCTGATCTTTTAATAGGCTATGCCAAATGCTGAGCACTCTAACCTAACGAAATGTTGAAGTCTTGAGTGAAGTTCAGAGAACAAATAATCGGTATTCTTTTTTGATTGGGTAGGATTAGAGTGCATAATATTTAGTGTAGGGCACCCATGTTTGACATAGGCTGTTCCAAGCTGACATAGGCTGAAAGAGCACAAAATTTTAGTGGCCCAGCAGTCTACGACAAGTTGAGTGAAGTTCAGAAAACAAATAATCCGTATTAGTATTTGATTGGGTAGGATTAGAGTGGATAACATTTAGCGTAGAATACCCCGTGTTTGACATAGGCTGTTCCAAGCTGTGGGCATACGCGACGTATGTCAAAGCCAATCCAAGAATTAGGAATTTGAAGCAGAGTGGACCGAAACGACCCTACAAAAAGCTGGGAAAATATCGCTATGTTGAAGGGTATGGAGTGGGAGGCCGTTTTGAGTTGCTGCTATCAATAACTTATAATGGGCCCTGCGTTGTTAATAAGGACTGGTAATTAATGTTCACAAGAACGTTCAGCTTCAGTGGTTTAGTGCAGGGTTGCCACGGGTAGTACGAAAGTACTACTTTTAGTACTTTTTGATCAAAGTAGTACTTTTTCAATACTTTCTGTGAAAGTAGTACTTTTTTAGTACTATTTCGTGAAAGTAGTACTTTTTTGTCATAAAATGGCACTATTTCAATAATCTTTGGAATTAACTCCAAATCATTTCGTGTCGTTGCCGACTTCTCAGTTTTTCGCTGCATTTTGCATCCGCTATTTATTAGGGATTTTGAAATCCTATAGAAGACTTATGCCTTTCGTAGTATTTTTGAGTAGGCATATTTCCTTTTTTTTTGTAGAAGGACGTGTCATTTGGGTTGAGTTTTAACCTGTTTCGGGCTTGCTGATTACGGGCTATAGGGGAAATTTCGGCAGGAAGGTGAATTTTTCAAATGTGTGCCTGCGGCGCTCACTTAAAAGTTGAAAGTGGTCTTGGGTAGTCTACGATAGCTAGGAGCTGCTGCCGGGGCTTCCACATCAAAAGCTAGCAATTGCAGGGGAAGCAGTTGAATTCTGCAGGAAAAAAAAATGTAAATGTTATAGTAGTTAGAAGCTAGTGGGATCGTTCCCAGCAATATAATGTCCAAATAGTATTCGCAGAAGCGACGTCTAGTAGCTGTCTAGTCATCCTTCGGGCTGCCTTTTAGTGTTTTAACGGGTTTTGTTGTTAATAATTTAAAATAATTTAAAGCTTGAATTATCAGTTTCGAGGACGCGACGCCTACCGGAATTTAGAAATAACTTTGGCTGGCATTTCCAAGCAAATGCTAAGATATAATCGATCGTTTTTCAATAACACAGAAAAGGTGAAGAAGCCTATCTAAAACACAGACGAAAGAAAAAAAAATCTCCTACTATGTGATAAACCAATGAGAAATCAAGGGGATGGACATGCGCGTGTTGCGCGAAGCGCAACACGCGCAAAAATTTTTGGAAAGTAGTACTTTTTTTTCGAAGTAGTACTTTTTGGCAGCTCTGATTAATACCATTTATTTTGTTCGAGTGGCAACCCTGGTTTAGTGGGATTGCTCGCAGTGGTGTGAGTGCATCTACGTTGCCAAGTATTGCCTAGTCCGGTGAACATGCGGTCACGTGGCTTCGGGTGGCTTTTCGAAGAGGAGGTGTGATCTCGAGTTGTTGTTTTTTCTGTCGAAATTACACTGGCAGTTCAATTAAGTTCAAACCACCGCAGGGTGGGTAGCCGAGCAGGACTGTCGACATTCTGATATTCGCCCTATAATCCTAACATCATATATGCTCTGGTATTTTCCGGTCCCTTGTGTCATTTCTTAATTTCCTTCGAAGCTCTTGCCTCTTTTCTTTTACTGATAGTCTAGGTTTACAGTATTTGGGCGAAATTCTTAAAATGGACTTTTTATTTTTAGTATCGGTGACCTCTAATGGGAGTATAGTTTGCTACACGCCAGCAGATGGCATGGCACAGCAGCCTCAAGCTGTCATGTTTCCTTCGTATGCTGTGCATGGACAGGCGTACGACCCAGCAGACCAGCAACAGTATGCTCAAGAGGGTGTTCTGTCGCGGCCAACCCACCTGCCAATTCAGACTTCAGTTGTGCACCCTGCAACGGGATACGTGTTCAGAGGTACGTGTTAGTGGTCCCGGTTCGCCTCCTTCTGCCTGAAACTTGTATCATATTCTGACTCATCGGTTTATTGTATCCCATATAAAAATGACGCTAGTTGGATAAATCAGCTAAGATTTGCTCAACGATATTCCGTTGTTTTATCTATATACTGTCGCCCCTAACTGCATTAAGCTGGCGCTTCGGTTGATTCTAAACTTTCCAGTTCTGATTTTGGATTGCGACCGAACTGTCCAGCAACGTACAGTTTACATATCCTTAGGATAACCTGAAGGTCTGTTACGTTGCTATGCAAGGGGGTTTAGATTTCTCCAGAAGGGTGGATTTCCTAAGGCTGTTGCAAAGTCAGTATTGAGGGTTTCCCATCAGAGCCGGTCGTTCCCCCTGATGATGGTTTCCAAAGTGAGTCGAAAACTGCCGTTCCCTATATTTCCACTATCTAGCTCGTGTCGTTTCCAGAGAAATATCCGACCCCAGGGTCATAAAATCCGACCCGGATATCCAAATGGTACCTGTAGGACGTCTCTAGTACATTTGCCAAGTTTCATTTTCATAGCCTGTGAAAGTAAGTTTTTACAGACTTTCGCAGGGGCACTCTTTAAAATCGCATTCGCTGGTTCTTACCTAGAACCCGGTCGTAGCCAGTTGGGAAAACGCTTGACACCTAATTTCATCTGTCTTAAAGCTTCGGCAACGAGTACAGCCGGAGGACGGAATTTCGTGTACTTACAGACCCTAGGGTCTGTAGGTCTAGGGTCCAGGCCATAGCTCTGGCCTGTAAGTGTCTTATTACATTTTTATCTCCCCCGCCGTAATTACGATAACATGGGTCCTCGCGTGTAGGAAAGAGATTTCAATGTATGACAACAGTTGATACTTCTTATGGCTTAACTGATAGGGTCGTAATGTTACAGAGGGTAAGCAAAATGAAAGGATAGTAAAGCCATTGATGATAGGATTTGTATGGCAGTCGCAGTTCGATATCTTCAGTACCTGAACATGTCTGAGCGCTTGCGCAATTGTTGCCGTTCTCAGTGGAGATTGGCCTGTATTACGTTATCGAGGTCCTTGGCGATAGATGGTAAAAAGCTGGCGGGAGATGATAACTTTGCAGGAATGACGAATCAAACGTTAAGGAAAGTTTCAGCCTAGTAACTCAAGATCTTTTCCAGGTAATCAAGGGATGTTGGCTTCGAATCCGTTCATTCGCACCTCTGCACCTCACTATCGTCCTATTATGCCCCACTTTATTCGACCCCGCGTGCCTCACAGTGTAAGCTATAGTCAACCCGGACCTAGTGGGGTATACTACCCATCGTCTCCATATAATGGATCTCAGTTTAGACCCAGAAAACCGGTGAAAACTAATACGTTAGGTATTAGACCCGAATGTGATACTTCAGGGCAGCAATCGAGTAGTTAGTGAGGGAACAAATTATGCTTTGAAGCAGAGTTGAAGTACTAAACTATCAGTCTTTCTTATTTCTAAACACCCTACTTTGTCCCCTCCTCGTTTGTAACGAGTTCCAAACTCCTGCCGATATTTACTAAAGGCTGCCACCGTCGTTTCAACCTGTGTGAAGGGATTTAGAGGATGTATGTTAGTAGTCATGTCCATTCATTATTTTGTCAGCTCCCATTGGGTCTTTTCAGTCACTAAATTCTCATTTTCAAAGAATTTTCAGTCATGTGAACAGAAACGCCCATGTTCTGGTCATCTGGACTATTGTGCAGACAGTCGACATTGTTGACGATCCCGCCTTAAACCGCACTAAAATCACAAGACCGTACGCCATCTACTTGGTCTACTAGGAAACGCTTTTGAGTTGGAAAGAGCGGCTTTCGTGAGAAGATAATAGAGAGTTTTCGGAAACTTGCGTGAGACCTAAATACCGTACGCTGAAGTTGTAGCTCACGCTAAAGTGATGATGCTGATGACAAATAAAATGAAAATTTAGCGTTCGAAAAAGTGGACTCTGAGCGAAAAACGCTATCTTTAGCGTCACATACTTGGACTGTTAAGCGTGAAATTTGAAAAAGAGCCACACTAGAGTTTTTTTTTTTATTGGATTGGAAAGAATAAAGTAAATAAAGTGTACACACTGTACAAGGGTGTAAATAAAAGGCAAATACTGCCGTCGAACGATGGATAACGCGAGTTACAGATTTAGCGTTCCGAAAACTGAAGTTTCCGATACGTACCACCAGATGTCAGCTGAGGTGCTAACGTGAGCAACAAGCCTATTTCCGAAAACTCTAATATTAAGACGTAGTATAAATCAGCTGAAAGATGTAGACTTGTGTGCTTTAAAGCTCTCAGCTCAGGTAGCTTTCAGTAACTGTTGGCGGAAGTTTAGAGCACACTAGTAGTATGTTCTCTTCCTTCCGTTCGTGCCGGCGGAACAGGAATGCGAACGTGCTTGATAGCTCTAGCACGCAAACTGGCGGTTGTTCAGATACGTCGCATGAACCAGTCCAGAAAAACGTTTCAGCGTTTTCCTCCGGGGTACTGCGAGAACAGACATATAGTTGCCCTCTGCGAGTTAAGTCGCTAGAGGAATATAAGGAACTGATTTTTTGTGTCGTTCAGGGGAGTTCGATTAGTGCAAGGCAGTGATGTTACAAGGAAACCCTTAACCGTTAAGCACACACATTGATCGTATATCTGACAGCGCCGTTAGCAGATGATATAGAAGAACCTTAGCCCTAGAATAAATGCGATATTGCAATATTTCGCACTGTCAATATAATTACCAACATGCAGTCGCGGTTTTTACTTAATTATGTCACGTTTATTATTGTAAGTTACAAAAGCGTAGTTACTTTATGCGATGAAGAGCTGTCCTGTCTGACAAACGCAACCTGAGGTTACGCCAGCCAGCACGCCACGCTGTAGCGTTTGTGTGTGTGGATTCTTCTGGCATGGCGCATAGCAATAGGTACAGTTAGCCTGCCGACGAGATGCCGGACAGCCCATGAGTTTACCCCTTTAAATACGCCCGGATTCCCATGACCGGAATTCCTGGCTGGATATCATGAAGAGGTATTGGTGGAGACAGACGAGAAGGGTCGGGAAGTCGTGGAATAGGATTCCTCCCAGGATTCTCCGCATCATCTTTAGCTCGTTCTGGAAAAAATAATATTTTTCAATTCTGTGATGAAAGATCAGAAAATCCGGCGGAGAAAACGTGATCGTTTGTCTGCACCTAGACGCTTCGTCCGAAATTATTTTTTTGTGAGAAATTCAGCCTGCTGCGGACAGATGATAAGGGGGAACTACAGAATTTTCGTCACAGTCGTCCGTACGGAAAAGTTTTCAACTTCATCATGAAAGGGTTGAAAACCGGAAAACAAACCTGTTCGTCTGTCCGCATCATCAAGGAAAACTTCCCCGTGCGCGTGTCAACAGAGCAGACTATCTGGTTTTGGTAAGCCCCTGCGGGGCTTACCAAAACTTTCGGCAGGAAGTCCTGTCTGTGAGTGGCAGAGTGCCCGATCCCCGACACCTTTCTGGGAGTTCAAGATCCTAGAAAAGTATTCCTCCTAATAGCCAGGGTGTGCGTAGCTTACGCCAGTTACGCCGTGTTTCATTAGAAAGAAAGGCCATTCTGGTATGTCTTCGCCAGGTTCTCAGGACCATAGTTGGCACACAGGTCCGTCATCTAGGAAGGAGGCGACGAGGGCGGGTGTTCAGAGCCTCATAGGTTTGATTTGCTTGTGAAGTTTGGCAACAGAAAAGGACAATATTTTAACAGAAATGAGTAGGATTTTAGTAGAACAAGATCGAATTTCAGCAGTGTGACGGGCCTGGTGGCTCGAGGTATGCTATACTCTTGAACAGAGCTGAAATTGTGTGCAATACGTGTTATTTTGTGTTAAATCGAGTGTACCATGACAAAGGCCCATTTGCACTGCTCTGCAGCGTCCCCACGGACATGGCGATACTCTATATGACGAAGCGATACTCTGTGATACTCTATATGACGAAGTCCGAGACACGCCAGTGAACATTGGGAACAGAGCAAAATAACACTAGGGACGGGTCATACATCGTAGCACCGCCAACTACAATTGCGGTATTTAAAGCAAGACAAACTTGAGGGTTTAGAAATTTCTAATAAAGCAAAGGTGCTGTCTGCCGACACCATGGAAACAATGGAGGAAGTATAATTTTTTGCAATGTTCAGAATATGAAGTTATCAAAGCCAGCGCTGGTGAACAACTGAATGGTTTCAGTAGGGACATTCACTATCGCTAGTGATGCTAGTGTCTCTGCTATTCGAGTGTGTGTCATTTTTTTCAAGTCTTTGCGCTACTCCCTAGTGTTATTTTGCTCTGATTGGGAAGGACAAGAATCGTCGCCAAAACGTAACCTCAAAATTGATTCAAATCCTATGTAAACCAATCAACAACGTTTTTTTTTCGTGGCGTTTCTGGCTCTTTGCTGAGCATACGTTGGTTCTTAACCGGCGCGTGGAGTTAGTCATCGAGAGTAGTGGGGCGTCAGTGGGAGGCAGTGCAAGTGTGTTCCAGGTTTTGCTTCTGTTCTAGTCGTTTCCTAGTCATAAATTTATGCGCATTTGAAACTATTTGAGAGTTTTAGATCGTTTATAGCTGAAGTAGTTTAAAGGAGTTATGTATCATGTTCACAATATATACATCAATGGAACCTTGCCCAAGGATTCTGTGGCATACCTTTCGAATTCTTTTTCCCGTATTTCTAGTCATTCTGCTTTCAGTGTTGAGTAAACTGGAGAGTTTTTGACGAAATAAACTTCTGGATGCGTCTACGCCACCTATGTTTCCTGATCCGTTGAATCTTGGTTCGTTGCTGTAGCAATGTGGGATTTGGAAAGTCGGACATCGCTAAATTGGCCAAAATCTTGTGTTCAAATTTGGATGCATTTTTTTTCGCCGGGGCACGTCAGAACTGCGAAGGGCCAGCGCCAGGGCCGTATCCAGGGGGGGTAGGAGGTTCGAACCCCCCACCCCCCCCGAAACCCACAAAAATAATCATTTTAACCTATGCTGTAACCTATGATCTATCTTTTTTGTATTTTTTGGTCCGACACGCGGGCAACCCCCCTCCCCCCGAAATAAATTCTTGGATACGGACCTGGCCAGCGCATTAGGCTACCACTAATGCCTTGAACAGACGATGAGGGTCGGGTGCTCGCCTGCCCGGATTTGCTGAATTGTCATCAGTTCCGTACGGAAAATTTGATATTTTTCAGCTTGATGATGAAAGTGCAGAAAATCCGACCCGAAAATGCTGATTTTGTGTTCGTACTATAATGCTGCGGACAGACGATCAGGGTCGGGTGCTCGCCGGACTGGAATTCCCGCCAGGACTTCCGTGACCCTCATCAGTTCCACATGGAAAAGTTTAGATTTTTTAAACTTTACGAGCAAAGTGCAGTCAATCCGGCCCGGAAACCTTGATTGTGTATCGGCATCATAAATGCATATCCAAGGGTCATGCAGGGCTGGTAAAGGTCGGGCTTCACTACCCAGATTTTTCGCCCGGATTCTGGGTTCCGTTTCCTTCGATATCGGTATGGGTAGTGAAGATAGGTCTGAAACGGTCTGAAAACCCCCCGGACGCGTCCGGGAATCTGGTAGAAAAATCTACCAGATTACCGGATTCTGGGTGAAAAGAAGCGGGAATTTGAAAGTAGTTTTCATTTGACTTGGTGAAATTATTGTACTGAGGTGGTAAAATCTAAGAAAATGACAGAAGTGCTGAAAAATACCCAAAAGTGGACTGTTGAAAAGACATTTGATTTGATTTCTGTTTGGGACCGTCTTCACATAATCCGGACCCCAGATTCAGGGCGTCTGGGTAGTGAAGCCCGACCTTAAGAGCAGATCTGCTTTGAACTACCACTGACATGGGCGGACTCACCGGTTTGGTGACGGGTATGGGGCACAGGCAGCGGCCTCGAGCCTCAGTACCCTTTTCTTCAGCCTTTCAGAGAGCTTTGACTATCAACGGGTGAACCTTGCCGTCCTTCGCCGATGTCAGGTAACGGAGGAAATGTGCTGGCAGAGTTCAGGACAAGCTGGAAAGAGCGAGATTAGTATCACGGTACCGTATATCACTGCTGTCCTGTCACGCTATCGACTAATACTACAAACACAGATATATGCTGGTCGCCAATTTCTTCTGGAGTTTGAAAAAAATACCCTATGTTTATGACTGCCAACTAAAAATGTCCTTTAGAACCATACGGTAGTTACTCGATCTGTAATTAAGACAAGCCTAATGGGGGATGGGAATAATCTCTTTGTGTATCCTTTGAAAACGCTATTATTTCGGTGGAATACTTACTTAGTTTTGTCTGGACGCAACACTGTCGGAAGTTTCACAACAGATAGCGCATAACACTTTCAAGAATAACACCTTTTCACTTAGAAATAAAGTATTATGACCAATTAAGTTAACACTATATGGTGCCTAGATCTCCAACAACACCTTCAATTGGTAAAAATACTAACGGGAACGAAAGAAACATAACAGATAACATCCCAAAGTGTTATCTGTTGAAACCGGGCATCCTTCTGTTGTCGTTATGTAACTTCTGACAGTGTAGTATTTTTACCAACTGAAGGTGTTGTTGGAGATCTAGGCACGAAATAGTGTAAACTTAATTGGTCATAAAACTTTATTTCTAAGTGAAAAGGTGTTATTCTTGAAAGTGTTATTCATGATCTGTTATGAAACTTCTGACAGTGAAGCTTTGCTGCTCTTCCCGGCGATACGGCTGACAGGATAACAGCTGACGGACCAGGTCGTGTCATGAATCCCGGTCTTTCGCGAAGGGCATCGACAGTTGAAGCCAGTAGGGATCCCACCTACTCTATGACGAAGGAAACCTGTGATGAGCTCGAGGTCTATAGTTTTGCGTATAAAGTTTAGTAATGAACTTGACCCTAAGACACTTGCAGCCTTCGGCTGCACTACTGGCACGTGCCAATAGAGATCGTAGTTATTCGTAGTTTCTGTCCGTCGGTCGGCTTGTCACACTTCTCTGGTCCGGGCACTTGTAGAAACCTTTGAATCGATCATCCGTGGAGGGAGGTGGGATTTTGGACCTTGTGGTACGCGTAAGTTGCTAACGGTGTGAGATTGTAGTGAAACTTGATTGGTGGTGCCAGCAGGGGCGTCCCGACACCTTCCTGGTAGGGGGGGGGGTCCGGCTTTGGAATTTTAACAGAATTTTTTCGAGGTTTTACCGGAACTTTTCGAGATTTTACCGGAAATTTTCCTTAGTGCATGGAACTCTAGAATACTGTTGTGTTCTGAGATGGATTATGTGTTACAAACGACGGTAAACAAAAATAGGCTCGTTGAAGTTTAACTGAAAAGAAAGTTTATTTTTACTTCTGATATTTGAAAACAGTGACAAATTTTCAATCTGTGTTTTTTCCACGTGGGGCTCTAGCAATACCGTTCAGAGTGTGCGCTGTTTGTACGAAAAAAAAAAAAATTCATCCAGACGTGGAAAATTAGAATTTAAACAAGGGCCTGCATTGCCAGGGCTAAACATGCGACATCAGAGACGTTACGCCTGTAGAAAAGTAGGAAAGTGATTTTAGGATATGTCTTGCAATGAATCTGATATATTATTTTAATTTTTGGTAATGGCTTACATTTCTATTTGTTAAGGTCGGGCTTCACTACCCAGATTTTTCGCCCGGATTCTGGGTTCCGTTTTCTTCGATACCGGTATGGGTAGTGAAGACAGGTCTGCAACGGTCTGAAAACACCCCGGACGCGTCCGGGAATCTGGTAGAAAAATCTACCAGATTCCCGGATTCTGGGTGAAAAGAAACGGGAATTTGAAAGTAGTTTTCATTTGACTTTGAGAAATTATTGTGCTGAGATGGTAAAATCTAAGAAAATGACAGAAATGCTGAAAAATACCCAAAAGTGGACTGTTGAAAAGACATTTGATTTGATTTCTGTTTGGGACCGTCTTCACATAATCCGGACCCCAGATTCTGGGGCGTCTGGGTAGTGAAACCCGACCTTTAAATATTTCAAGCGTAGAGAGACAACCACACAGAGGTACCACAAATCTGAAAGAATATACTCGTTCCATGAAATCGATTATCCCTGGATAACTGACAAACGCAGTAACGCATTTTATCGGGTTTTCGGAAATGTTTAACAAATTGATAGGTTACTAGACTGTTGGAACTCAACCGTATTCGGTCAATCTTTAAAATTGTCACTTTGAGTAGAGTAGAGTAGAGATACATTTATTAAAAAAAACAGACACTATTCGCCTTTCGCCTGCCAAGAAAGGCAAAGAAGCTTGGAAGGGAAAGCGAGGTTATTCATTTATAGTTATTCACTACACTCATACGGAGCTACTCAGACACTAAAAAGTCAACTAATGAATGATAAAGATGAAAAGACAAGAAGAAGATGAGACTACAACAAATAAAGAAAATCGGAGAACAATACCTTGAATAGAATGGACAACCTGGTTTCTCACCAATTTCATTCCCGAGACAAAAGGAACGTCTTTGCCCGTGACTTGAAAGCAGGAAGACTAGGCGCGTTTTTCACACACTCGGGCAATATATTCCAAACATAAGGACCATAATGGCGAATTACAAAAGATGCCCGAGTCGTGCTTCTAAACTCATGACTTAAATTATCCGCATTTCTTGTATTATGATAATGACGATCTCTATTATAAGTAAAAAGATTTTCAAAAGCAGGGGTAAGCAGCTGATTCAAATATTTATACGAGAAAATTGCAACTTGATAGTCGCGATAGGTTTTCATCAATTAAAAATCCCAAGTTTTTTGTTGCTGTTACTCTTTTTATCAGATTTCCTCGAACTGTGATTTGATCATTACCTTCACTCGACGAAAGTCTAGAAAATACCATTAAAAAAGTGTTTGAAAAATTTATGGTTAACAGATTTTGTTGAGAAAATGTTAAAAATTCAGAAACTGCATTGTCAATTTTATTATACAAAATATCGAGTGAAGGCGCTGCCAGAAAGAGCAAAGTGTCATCCGCAAACATGATGACATTAGCCTCTGACAAGATTGTCCCAGGATTGACCCTTGTGGGACCCCGCACTCTATTTTATTTTTTCTTGATAAAAAAGAACCATTCTGAACCACTTGATATCGGTTGCGTAGATACGATGAAAACCACTCCAGGCTTGAACCTCCCAATCGAGTCAAGAGCTTGAATAAGCTCTGAGTGGTCTACCGTATGCTTTTTTCATGTCCAGAAACACAGCTGCAGGTATTAAACCAGCTTCAAATGCATCATTAATCCAATCAACCAGTTTTAGAACTGCCATAATCTGTAGATAGCCCTTTTCTGAACCCAAATTGTGTTTCCATTAGAATTTTATTTTTTTCCATATAATGGCTTAACTGGGCGTGTACCACTTTCTCATATAATTTAGAAAAAAACGGGAGAATAGAGATAGGTCTTCGATTCGATTAAAAAAGTCTTCGACCTTCAACCCACCCTACACATTTATTCGTCCAGATCATGTCAGAACAAGGCTAACTTGTGAGTCGAGAAGGCTGTCGAAACTAGAGTAGGCGGTACTTCGAACAATATATATCCTGGAGCAATATTTGTAGTTGGAAATGATGTAAATTTCAGTAGGTTGCCTAATTTTTGAAAGATAAAGAAATTTAGGAGATTATCGGAATCACCCGGCGAATGTTCCGGTACGCTGTTTTGTCGTCTGCACGAATCACTGGCAAGTTGAGTTTCGGGGTCAAGCTGTGAGTCTATACAAAATTCCGGTAGATTCCCTGAGCCAAATTCTGGTAGATTCCGTGGGACAAATTCAGGTAGATCCCCTGAGACAAATTCCAATAAATTCGCTGAGTCAAGTTCCGGTAGATTCCTTGTGAAAGATTCCGCGGTAGATTCCCTGAGCAAAATCCGGTAGGATGATTTGTGCTTTTCTTTATCACTATTATTGTCATGACTAGGAAGTGAAGTGGCACTTTATATATTTATTTAGCTGAGAACAACATCTCTCGACTACACACGAGTTCCTATCCAGCTTCATCTTCAGATCGATGTTGTCGCTGGGGCAACATGTTATCGAAAAAGAAAGGTCACCCGATTGACGACATGTAGGTACTCAAACTGCTGAGGTTTTACGAACTCATATAGAAAGAAAACATTACGATCGATAGAAAGAAGAAGAAGAAGAATATTGACAGAAGAATTATGAAAAAATCACTACGGAGCTAGCCAAACCAATCTGCCGAATTTATTAGATAAAAAAAACCCGAAATATTTAGTGATCAGACCGACCCCAGTGTCCCATTCTACGATATTGTTCCCTTGTTGACGACCCTGCACATCCCTGGCCACCGATTTTAAAGATGAACGACCCCCCTGTAACCCTAGCCCAGGCAGTGTTGCCAGATCCTTTTTGTGAAATTGCGCAGCCCCTTAGCAAAATTGCGCCCAACGGCGCAATTTTGAGGAAATTCCACTTTCGGCCGCAAGGCCGAATTTTTTTTGGCAAAAATGCGCCCAATTGGGCGCATTTTTTACTGTTTGAAAAGAGATAATCTCCTTGTTCCAAGGTCGGGCTTGGCTACCGACACTTTTTGCCTGATCCTGGATTCCGTTTTTCTTTGAGCACATTCTCAATTGGTGAGACAAATATTTTTTCAATCTGAGGCGTACGAGAATCTGGTAGAAAATACAGTGATACTTCGATTGTGGGCTATTATTGGCGCGAAAGTCGGGGGCAAGGTCGTTGTTGAAGAGTCAGAATGACAGAGGGGTTTCAGATGAACTATAAGGCCCTCAAAATTCTACGATTCCGCGCTACTAGCGGCATTACACGTCGTTTAAATGACGAAATGGTGCTGTGAGAAAATAAAAACAAGGAAGGAAGTGAGAAATTGCGTTTTCACGTTCTTGTACCGGGAAAATGGAAATGCGCCCAAATGCGCCGGTTGAATTTTAGAATTACGCCCAAAAGTGCGCAGGCGCATTTCTGAAAAAAATATGCGCCAAGGAATTTCAAAATGCGCCCAAATGGCGCAATTGCGCCCAATCTGGCAACACTGAGCCCAGGCATCGCCCGGTACGGACGGTAAAAGGGGCCGTACCCCGACACCTAGGACTGACCGTGACGGGGTACCTCCGAGGACAGCGTCGCCGCCTGAACCGACTCCAGACGCCATGAACCCAGAATACCCAGGAAACTGGGGTGATGATGATGACAGCTCATCACTAAACGACACCCTGCAGACTGTAAGGTCATCCCCAATAACTGAGCAACACGATGAAGATGGGTTCCGACCAGCCCAAACCAAACGGAAAAGAAAGGCAACAAAGTCTCCCCCACAACATGCTTACCGCAGTCATGAGCATGAAGGGTCGCAGAAGGCTGTAGAGCAAGTTTTACCACCAAAAGCACAATCCCACCTCATTATCCACATATCTCCCCTATCAAAAGAGGATCCATTTACTGTGAAGGAGGCGCAGAAAATAAGAATGGATTTATTCAAATCCCTTCGCTGCAACTTTACTATTAATATTTGTAGAGACGGGTCATTGGATGTTCTCCTGCAGGATCAAGCATCAGTGTCAAAAGCTCTCAACTTGACACAGGTATGCCAAAAACCAGTAGCAGCGAGTAAGTGGGAGCCGCCGACCAAGCAAAAGAAGATTGTGGTCTACAATGTCCCGGAAGACATCACAGCCAACGACCTGACAGGGGCTCTAATGAACGGTAAAGGAGAACCCATTGATGTAGGAAGTACCCATAGGCTGGGAAAACCTGATGAATCTGGAGCAATTCAAAGTAAGACAGTCTTATTTACCCTTCAAGGTGCCCCATACATAGACCGAATATTCCTTTTCGGCCAGCAAAAGCCATTCAAGGAATACAGAGAAAAACCGATGCAGTGCCCAAAATGTCAAAAGCTAGGTCACACTGCAAACCATTGCAGAGAACCAGGCAAACAGTGCAGGAAGTGCCTAGAACCAGTACACAATGGATCCGAGTGCACCAAACAGCTGAAGTGCACCAACTGCGGGGGGAACCACCAGTCAGACGATAGGAAATCATGCCCAAAATACAAAGAAAGAGTTGAGATCCTTAAACTCGCCAGCGAGAAGAAAATCCCAATAGCATTTGCAGCAATGGAGGTTTCAAAATCAACAAAAGCAACAGCTGTTCAACATGGTGAGCCAGTTGAATACTCTACCTTATCACCCCAGTCGCAGCCTCCAAGCATCTCAGCAAGCACCCCACAACGTTTGGCAACCCCATCATCATACAGAAGATTGACATCCGTGTTTCCAGCCCCACCCAGCAGTAGCTCCAGTACCAGCTCCAAGCCTGCTCGTCCAACCACCCTACCAGGTATCATCCAAACGAGAAATGCAAATACCCGAGGTCCACATCCAAAACCGCCACAGCCCCCAGAACCACCGACCGCACGTACTTATAGTGCAGCAGCAAAGAGCAAGTCAGCAACTGCCCAAAATATGACCATAAAAGAATCTCCAGACCCCATCAGACAGCTAGCCATCTACAGCATAGCAGCAACAATCGTGAGCTCATCCAACATCCCTGAGTCAATAAAGTGCAATATACTGAGGGATCTGGCACAGAAACACTTCGGGAGAGAGTTCTTGGAGACAGCAGAACTACAGGTTGCAACACTACTGAATGTATATGAGGTCCTACCACAGTATGCATCCCAAAACTCTTAGGGTTCTTCAGTGGAATATCAACTCAGCATCAGATAGCAAAATCCTAGCCCTAACCAGAAGCATATCAACTGTCCAAGCGGATGTTGTGTGCCTACAAGAAACAAACCTGAACAGTAACTGCACAATAAAAATACCAGGATATGAAGTCTGGAGGAAAGACCGAACCTCGGGCCGTAAAGGAGGAGGGGTTGCAATAGCAGTAAGGAACTGTATCAAGAGGTGTGGACTCCCCCTTCCAGAGTACGAAAACGAAGTTGATGCAGTTGGAGTGAAAATATGGTTAAAGAACAACAAGGAAATAACCATAGTGTGCCATTACAACCCAAATGGAAATAACAGCGCATCAGATTTCTTTGATGACATGAAGCCCATAATGGAAAAAGGAAGATGCATTATTGTTGGAGACATGAATGCCCATAGTAGACTATGGGGGTCTGACAAAGCCAATAGAGCAGGGCTGTACCTGGAGACACTAACTCTGGAATACCCAGAAATTGTGGTTATAACCCCAAAGCACCTCAACACCCACTACAATGCAAAAACAAGAAGATTCTCAACCATAGACCTCCAAATTGTGTCAGCTAACCTCATCAATCAAACAACAGTAAACAGAATCGATGAGCTAATATCTGACCACTATGGCATATTGACCACCATAGGAGAAGCCCCCGTTGAAGAAACCCTAACCCCCAGATTCTGTAACAAAAAGGCGAATTGGGACAAGTTCACTGAACTCCTAACCAATTACCCCTACCCCGCAACTCTCGAAGATTTTGAACCAGAACACGCTGCTAGAGAAATTACTTCAACTATCCTCCAAGCTGCTGAACAAGCAATCCCCAGACCGAAAGTGCAGAGGAGAACAACCAAAGCGAACCAGAAGCAGGGTCGACCCCATAAACCGTGGTGGGACAATGAATGCCAGCAAGCATGGGATGGAAAGAAAAAAGCAACAAGAAACTTTAACAAAAACCCCACAGTAGAAACCTACATAGCCAAGAAAAGGGCATGCGCACTAATGAGTCAGAAGGCGAAGGCAGCCAAGTCAAGGGCCTGGCAACGTTTCATGGATGGTGTATCCCGGCAAACGCGTGAGTCCGAGATACACAAATTCATCGACAGGATAAATGGCAAAGGCGTAGCCATAAATCCCCTGAGATACTCCCTCTGCCTTGATGGCCAAACTCTGGAAGACGACGAATCGAAAGCCGCATACTTCTCCAGCTACTATTGCGCAAAATTCAAACGCCCAGCCGATACAGATGACAGCAGGACTTCTACTACAATAGAACACCCACTGCACGGGACCATCGAATTCCTACAACCGTTCTCCATGGCAGAACTAGAAGTAGCTGTAAACGAGATGCGCACAACCTGTGCCCCAGGTATTGACGACATCCACCCGTTATGGCTTCAACATACCCCTAGCCAATACAGAAGAGGACTACTAGCCACTTACAACATCTGCTGGAAACAATCAACCTTCCCCAACATTTGGAAGATAGCCGTCCTCTCGCCAGTAGCAAAGAAGGGAAAACCAAAAGACGACCCAAGATCATACCGCCCCATCATGGTCCTACCCACCTTAGGTAAGCTGTATGAGAGGCTCATATACAACCGACTCAAATGGTATGCTGAGAAGAACCTACTCATACCCGAGACCCAAACGGGGTTCCGCAAAAACCACTCTGCACTGGACACCATAGTCAGAATAGTCAGCGCCATAATGGAGTGCTTCGCACTGGGCACCATACTGATCGCAGCGTTCCTTGACTTTGAAGGTGCCTACGACAACACGAAAAGGAAGATACTCTTGCACAAGTTAACCATGATGGGATTTCCTCCCGAGTTCGTGCAACTCATCAGCAGCTTCCTAAAGAACCGCAAGTTCTACGTCAAAATAAACGGAAAGATGTCAACAATTCAGCCGATAGATGACGGACTGCCACAAGGGGCAGTGCTGAGCTGCATGCTATTTGCACTGTTCCTGTACGACATTAAGCTCCCGAACACACGTGGGGAATTCGCTGACGACCTCGGTGTATGGGCTACTGGAACCACATTCGCAGAAGCCCAAGAGAAACTTCAGGGCCTAATCAACCAAGTTGATGAGTTTGCTACTGTTTCCAAACTCCCACTGGCACCGAACAAGTCTGTAATAGTCCAGTTCCACAAAAGACGAAATCATCAACCAGCAACTATACAACTTAATGGGATAGCCATCGCTGAACAAGCCTTCGTCAAGTATCTTGGAATCCACCTCGACAGGAAACTGTCTTTCCAGCAGCACACCCGAGAGGTAAGGGCAAAATGCTTCAGGAAAATGAGGATACTACAACGACTCAACAACACCCCGTGGGGATGCCCTGAACGCATCCTTCTGCAGTTCTACAAGCAGTACATACGCCCGCAAATGGACTATGGCCTTGTCGTCTATGGATCATGCAGCAGAAAGTACATGAGTCAGTTGGAAGCAACCCAAAATGCAGCAATACGGATCATCTTCGGCTTCCGACGTACAACGAAAACCAAGATACTACTCGACGAAGCTGGCATCACATCCATCTCTGATCGAAGGAACATCCTACTAGTAAAGTACTTCACGAACATTGAAGCAACACCACACCACATACTTCACAGCCCGCTACGGTCGCAGTTCTCACTCAGAGGCCCAGCAGCTGAATTCCGAAGAATACAAATATCAACCCCCATCTTCAACCAGTCTCTATCATCAAAAATACAATCAATCCCACCATGGATAGTAAAACGCCCAACGATCACAACGCACTTCCTTGGCGAAAAGAAAAACGAACTATCGCTAAGAGCAGTCCAAACCAGATTTCTGGAAATCTCCAGTACCACATACCACGACCACCTCCACATCTACGTTGACGGATCGAAGGACACCCATGCCTGCAGCTCTGCCGCCTACTTCAGTGCCTGGAACATGATTGCCAGCGAACGCCTCCCTAAGGCTTTTTGCATCATGTCTGCCGAGATAAACGCCATAAACATCGCCCTGGAGACTTTGGTCAACAAAACCGTCAGAAGCAAGAAAGTCGTAGTCTTCTCCGATTCAAAGTCATCGCTACAACTCCTGCTAGATTGGGAATCTCCTAGCAAAGACGTAGATGTGAGCCATACCTGCAGCCTCATCCAACAGCTCTTCGCTGCCAACGTAGAAGTACACCTACAATATATCCCTAGCCACATGGGGATCAAAGGAAACTGCGTAGCCGACGATGCAGCAAAAACAGCTCTAAACCTACCTCGTGAGGCCGGCAGACCGTTCCCGACGAGAGACCTCCTGAACCTGCGGATCACTCAACATTGCGTTGTACCCCCACCACCTAAGCTCTCCCCCTTCGCCAAGAAGACGGACAGCCGCGCCTACCACAGAATACGATCCAACGCAAACGGCCTACGCCAACAAGGTCACCGCTACAAGCTGAAGCAACCGAGTGGCGAAGCACCTGTATCCCCACTCTGCCGACTATGCCAAGCCGATGAAGAAACAATGGACCATGTACTCTACAGGTGCAACAAAATCCCATCCGATGCTTATCGCCAAAGAAAACAGATCGAACAGATCCTAAGGTCGCATTGCCTGCCCCCAACCGTGGAAGCACTAAAAAGCAGAACCCTCTCAATCAGCTGCGAGAAGCAAATCTACGAAGCGGCGTTCGGCATCCTCCGGAAGTGTCAACTCCTTGATGACGTCTAGACCCGTCTAGACAGCAAGAAGAAGAGGCCAGAGTGAGCAACCAGCTCGATTGGCCCTACGAAAAGAAGAAGAAGAAGAAGAATGTAATAATGAAATAATACAAAATTGTAATTTTCCTCTCCTCTTGCTAATGATGTAAGTATACAGGATCTATAGGACCTAGGTGGGAACCACACTAACAGACTAATGTAGCACTTACAGGGATAAGAAATCTACGGAAGAAATCTTGTAGCCTGTAGGAGGGGTATAACATTCTAAGTTAGAATGTTATACCCCTCCTACAGGCTACAATCTAACCTCAAATTTTTATAGCCTCAATTTGGCCTGAAAATCTTACAAGCAAACTCCTGTGCAGTCGAAAAGGGTCCAAGGTCATCACATGTTGACTATATTGTAACGGAATTCTGTAAGTCATGACGTAAATAGTGACGTCTTGCGATTGAGGACCCCAAAGTAGGATTTGATTGTCCCTAGTACGGTTTATAAATGTTAACGCAACCTGCGCCTCGCTGGCCGCTCGGCTCTGTATATATATATTCAAATATATATTCACCGTTAGGAATAAACTACAGTTTTTTTGTTTTTATAGGCAAATTACATCAAATAGGTGTGACGTCACGCTTTTACGGAATTCCGATATAATTTAGTTTACACCGTCATCACAGGTTTCCATCTTGACAGTTAGAACCTTGTTATGACTGAAAACCTTTTTAGGGTGGAGTCGAGTTCATTTAAAGTTCGAGGTTGCATACCCCTCCTGTAGTGTAGATAGGAATTCTGGTCAGCTTGAGAGGATCCCGTTAGTGAAGACAACTAGAAAAAAATCTAGTTGGGCAGTAGTTGCATTTTTGCAGATACTATGGTATCTGATACCACGGTCTTGCCTGGGTCTTGTAGTCACTGTAGTATCTGGCCAGTTATCGTAGTATCTGATATTACGAAACCATGGTCCGACCGTGGTTTAGGGCTTGTTTCCGCGCCAACCAACATACTTCGGTTCAGGGTAACCAGTATTTTTGAAACTTTCGGTCCTAATGATCCAGCGTTTTTGTGTTCACTTTCCACGTCACTCTCCAATACTAGCGGAGCGCCGAAACCGAGAGGTTTCCCAATCTTGATTTTAGTGTACAGCAGGTGCCCAGTGCCACGGTGCCTGGTCGGTGCTGGCACCGTTAGCCACATGTTCAAACATTAAAATAAGCATCTTTAGAAGTGTTTGAAAGATAAATCGCATAACTTATGGCCGAAGAGGTTTCACAGCGCCAAAACCGAGAGGCTTCCGACTCTTTGATTTTAGTGTACAGCAAGTGCCCGGTGCCGTAGTGCCTGGTTGGTGCTGGCACCATTAGCCACGTGTTCAAACATTAAAATAAGCATCTTTAGAAGTGTTTGAAAGATAAATCGCATAACTTATGGCCGAAGAGGTTTCACAGCGCCGAAACCGAGAGGTTTCCCACTCTTGATTTTAGTGTACAGCAAGTGCCCGGTGTCGTAGTGCCTGGTTGGTGCTGGCACCGTTATCCACGTGTTCAAACATTAAAATAAGCATCTTTAGAAGTGTTTGAAAGATAATTCGCATAACTTATGGCTGGCACCGGTGCCGGAGCATACGATTTTTGTCGGTGCCTGCCAGTGCCGGGGAAAGGGTGTACAGAGAGTACCAAGGATTGGAACACCCCTCGGCCAACCGACCTACAGTCTTGGCACAGCGCGAAATTCAAAATTTTCATTGGAGAGATAGGCGGGCGACGGAAAGACGCCGTTTTTGGGATCCCAAAACGTAAGTGGAGGGATACCTATGACATCGCAAAAGTTGTCCGTCCGTCTGTCCGTCCGTCCGTCCGTCCGTCTGTCCGTCCGTCTGTAAGCACGATAGCTCTCGAAGGGAATGAGATATTTTGATGAAACTTGGTTAATGGTATTGTATTTTTTAAACAGCTAATGTATAGTCGATTATGGGGTAAGAAGACACGCTGAACACGAATATGAAAACCATTTTCTCACCGGACAAGTAGTTCGTCCGGAATCCGGCCAAAGCCGGAAAGTTTGTTAAAAGTAGAAGTCTTATTTGAAGTTGATTAGATGTTCGATATAGGGGTAAGAAGGCATGCTGAACAAAAATATGAACACCGTTTTCTCGCCGAACAAGTAGTTCGTCCGGAATCCGGCCAAAACCGGAAAGTTTGTTAGAAGTTAAAGTTTTATCTGAAGTTGATTAGATGTTTGATGTAGGGGTAAGAAGGCATGCTGAACAAGAATACGAAAACCGTTTTATCTCCGGACAAGTAGATCGCCCAGAATCCGGCCAAAACCGGAAAATTTGTTAAAAGTTAACTTTTTATTTCAAGTTGATTAGATGTTGGATATAGGGGTAAGGAGATACGGTGAATCCGTTTTTGAGCTTTAGTTTTTCGCCGGACAAGTAGTTGTTGAATTTCGGCAGAACCGCAAAATTCACAGAAGTAAGCTAGGATCGTTTCCATCGGCTTATAGAGGTAAACGCACATGCTGAATCCATATCTGAGCTTGGATTTCTTAATGACTAGCTGTTTGGCCTGGCGAAGACTGGATCTGGCGATGACAAAACCTAATTGTCTGGATCAAATATTGAATTTTTGGGATCCCATCGGAACCTTTGGTCTTGTTTTTATATATAAGCCGTTTTTTAGAGCTCAGTCGAACCGACCGACAAGACGAAAAACGGTCAATAGTAGCAAATAGGTAGGTTAACCGACCTACGGAGAAAAGGCAAAAAACGCAACTTCTGTTGACCAACCAGGGAGGAGAACGTGGAGAGGAGAATAGAGAATTCATTATCGGAGAAACTTTTCGATTCTGCAAAATTTGGCTGGAATCAGGAGGCTTTCCTTATTCTCGATTCCAACAAAAATGGAAGAAAAAGGAGAATTCGCTTCATCTGAATGGTCCAAAAATGCAAAATAGGAGAATTGTGAGGAGAATTCTGATCAAAAATGCAACTAGTGTGACAAAGATTTGACTTGTTGATAGACTATTTCATTTCATTGTTCACATAGGTGTAAGAAGTTGCATAGTGCTATATGTGCTGTTTACGTCTTATTACCAGGGGCATCACATATGTGGGGGGAGGGCGATGCAACCACCCCAATGTGTCGGCCATTCATAACCAAATCATATTTGACAGTGCAAAATGGATACGTCAGCTGAATTTTATTAGAGCTATATTTCAGCCCTCCTCGGCAAGGGTCCTCTTCAGGCTCAAAGCTGATCAAGTTGGAGAAACGAGCTTGGGGAAAAACAAAAATCACTTGTTTTTTCTTATTTTGAGTCTTTTTTTTCTGCAAAAACAGTTGGTAAAAAATGAACAGCCATTCGGTATATACTTTGCCCCCCCCCCCCCCCCCCCGAAAAAAAAAAACTTTTTGGCCAGTAACGCCTCTGCTTATTATAGTACGCATACTTGTTCAAACTGCACTTTTGCACTTTCTTAATAAGCAAACCAACAATAAGTTATTTCTAAATACTTCAACATCAAAATAAAGTGAACTTTTGTGCTCTCATGGCAACGCTTGCTAAGTTCTCTTTTTGCTGGTGTCCCTGCTATTCGACAGTGTGTCACTTTTTTTACAAGTCTTGGCACTATCTCTGGTGTTGTTTTGCTCTGTAAACTAATCTGTATTCCTCAAAGAAGGAGGTCTTGTGTCCATGGAAAACATGGGAGCACGACATTGAATAAAGAGTTGTTTTAACCATGGTCTCCATTCCAGCAACGCCGGAAGCTCCCGACCGGACACGGTTCCATCATCGCAAAAATGGCAGAAATTTGCACTTGGTCAAGTTATGCAGGAATGGCTCTTGTCAATTTCACAAGTAAGTTATATACTATATATTGGATTTTAGTGGCGTTGGTGATTCCCCAAACTGCCTATTAAGGAATCGGATAATATTTGGCAAGACACGTAGAAATACTAACACATAGGCAGCCATTGTTGGCTACCTTGCGTATAAACTAATGCTTTGTTATTTATGGAAACGATTAAGTTGAAAGAAAGTCTGCTCAAAAAAATACCCATTGAATTGAAATCTTACTGTCGTGCTCCCTACAGTCAGTTTTGCATTACCAGGAAACATTAACTTCTTCTAAAAGGAAGAAAGTAAAAATTTTGCATTATACACTGCAGCTAATTAACAACGGTCTTTTGGATTTGCAAGACACAAATTTTCATTTTTTTTTTCTTTTTTCTAGTGGCTGTGACAAGGATGTTTTTTTACTGCGCCACATGCCCAGTCTGGTTTTACATCTATTCCCAGTCTATTTGAGGATGACCACTACAAAAAGTTCGGTTGTGTATCGTGAAGGTACAGGTAAGTACCAGGTGTGCTGTTTACGAGCCAGAAATTATCTAGAGCCAGTGGGACGAAACTTGAAAGATGTTAAGGTCATGTGCTCTAGATGATCTGTTATTGCTGCCGGTCCGATTAAACCTCGTAGGGACCGGGGGGGGGGCAGAAGTGTTTGGCACGCGTAGGTACCTTACAAGTGAACCGACTTGTAAGATAGAAACCTCGCATGCCGTGGATGATCTCTTTTCGGAATCTCTGCTGGATTCGACCTCCGTTCGGGCGGGTAGCGTAAGGGGCACTATTGGAAGTTTCTCTGAAATGCTCACTTTCGAGTGATGGGTTGTGACAGAAGACGTCCCTAGATGGACCAATTCAGGAACCATTCATGAAGGAGTAGGAGGGCGAAGATAATCCGACTAGAGTGAAACCTGATGGTTGGTAGAGATGTCCCGATATATTTGGTTTCACGCGTAGATACCAAAGCAGTTTGACGTCTCCGGAAGTTTCCGGAGTTCCTAAATTATAGAAATCGCCAAACGTTCGCGTGTGATCAGTGATCCTGTCAAACCAGTTCTGCCTTGTGGGTAAATATTTGACACGCTGACAGTTGTGCAGAACAAGATCGGCCTATGGCCTTGGGAGAGCGCTGGCCATGTCGGCCAAGGTATTTCTCCATCAGTTTCATCATAACAGTTTGTCTTTTTCAGTCGGACAACAAAATGGTATCCGTATCTCACATTCAAACGCAGTATCGAAGCTTGTGGATCCATCAACTATCGGCTTTGTCAGATAAAGATTAGACGTGGTGCTAGTGAAAGTTTTATCGGTGTTAAGTGCGTGAACGACATTCTCTGAAAGTGCGGTGAGCAAGAACGGTTATTCTGCCTTACATAACAAAGTCGTAAAACTACAAAACCAATCGTTAACCCTTACTGTGGGAACAACAAGACTTCAGATCATTGAAAGTCTTCTAAGCTTCGCTAGATAAGGTCCGACTCTAGTCAGCTCTAGTCACAGTTGGTAGACTGAACAGTCAACGCAACGTTATCAAGAATGTGTTTAATGGAATCTGTCTCCGTGGTAACTGGAGCGGACTTGTTGAACACGTGCGTAAAGTTAACTCAAGGAAGAAGCTGTTACCGTTGAAGGCTAGGATAAGGCCTGTAAAACATGGCTTTAAATGCTACTGCATGCGGTCTTTGCGGATTTGAGCTTGTGTTGCAGCGGGCAGTTACCATTTTTTGATCCCAAAACGTAAGTGGAGGGATACCTATGACAGCTAAAGTTGTCAGTCCGTCCGTCTGTCCGCCTGTTAGCAAGATAATTCTCGAAGGGGTTGAGATATTTTGATCAAACTTGGCGTGATTTTTTTTAAAAGCTAATGATATTTCGAATTAGGAGTAAGGAGACATGCTCTCGACGAACAAATAGTTCACCCGGAATCCGGCGAAAACCGGAAAATTTATGAAAACTAGAAGTTTAATCTGAGGTTGATTAGAGGTTTAATTTAGGGGTAAGGAAACGTGCTCGACCGAGTCCGAATGCTGAATCCGAATATGGAAATTATTTTCTCGACGGACAATTAGTTCGGCCGGAATCCGGCCAAAACCGGAAAATCTGTTTAAAGTAAAAGTTTATTTAAGTTTGATAAGATGTTTGATTCGCAGTTAAGAAGACATGCTGAATTCGTACATGATAGTCATTTTCTAACCGGACGTAAAGATCGCTCGGAATCCGGCTGAAACCGGAAAATTTGTTAAAAGTAAAGTTTATTCTGTAGTTGATTAGAGGTTAGAAGTAGGGGCAAGGATACATGCTGAATTCGGTTTTGAGCTTTAGTTTTTTTTTTTGTCAGAGAAGTAATTCGTCCGGAATCCGGTCAAAACCGGAAAGTTTTTCAAAAGTATGAGTTTTCTTTAAAGTTGATAAGAGTTCGATTTGGCGGTAAGAAGACATGCTGAACACGAATCCGAAAACCATTTTATCGCCGGACAAGTAGTTCACCCGGAATATACGGCCAAAACCGGAAAGTTTGTTGAAAATATAAGTTTTATTTAAGGTTGATTGGATGTTTGATTTATGGGTAAGAAGACATGCTGAACATTTATATGAAAATCATTTTCTCGTCGGACAAGTAATTCGCCCGGAATCCGGCCGAAAACGGAAATTTGTTATAAGTGCAAGTTTTATCTGAAGTTGATTAGATTTCCAATTTAGGGGTAAGAAGACATGCTGTATCCGCTTTTGACAATAAGTTTCTACCCGAACGGAATCCGGCTGAAACCTGAAAATTTGTTAAAGTTCAAGTTCCGGAATCCGGTCCGAACCGGAGATTTAGGTTGTTACAGTTTCGTCAAAGTAGATAACCTATGACGTATAGCCTAGTAGCAAACACACAGATGCTGAATCCATGTCTGAACTTGGTTTTCTCAGAAGAATAATCATTTGCCTTCTTCTGTTTCTAAATCTTAATAGTAAAAACGTTCAAGGAGTCTAGCGAAGACCTGATATCTATAAGACCAAATAGTCTGGAAAATATTAAATTTTTGGAATCCCACCGAAACCTTAGGTCTTGTTATTGTTGTAGACCATTCTTTTAGCGTGTAATGACAGATATATTAAGTTCAAAATGTTTATCACAACTCTCGCAAGTTGTGCGTTTTTGGCGCTCGCTCGCAAGTTGACTATTTTCAATGCAGCACTCGAAAGTGGCATCTGTTTTGTCACAAGTTGTCCCTTTTAAAAAGAGAAGAAGCCAGGTTAGTGCAGTGTACATGCACTAAGAAATTCATTAGTGATTCAGAAGTCAGTGTTCGAGTTTGTAGCAGATGTATTCAATGTATGCGGAACTTCACTATTAAACGCAAGTGTGTTTTTTAAACAATGCTTATTGAACGAAGAACCCAGGACCACCGTAACGAACCAAACCAGCCATTCGGACTACTCCAGAAAACTGTTTTCGCAGAGACGGATCCGAAGATGCAGCCAAGCCAACAACGTTTGGAAGATTGAATTGGTTAAGTCCGGTCTTCACCTCCCGGAACTTCCGGAATCTGGGCTTCCAGATTATTCTTCGACGCCTTCTGTAAATTGCATCTGGAATATGAACCGGTCCGAAAGTATATCAACATAATCCGGAAAAAGGGGCTTTTCAGCTTCCAGATTTCCGGAATTTTTAAGTATCGCAGAAGAAATTCAAAAAAAAATCTCGGAAAATCTGTGAACCCAGATTCCGGAAGGTGAAGACCTAACTTTAGGTGAAAAAGGGAGATTGACGGAAAGGCAGTTATTTAAGAGGATATCTAGGAAACGTTGAAAAATATTAAAATGGGCTATCGAGTACGGCATACCTAGTTACAGAGAACTGCAATCGTGGGGCAAGTATTATCCACAAAAAAACGAGTTTACGGTAAGCCAGCGTCGTCTTGCTGAAATCGGTCCGTTGGAAGTTTTATCTGTTGATCTAGATAGCGCCGGTTACCATCTAATTGCGGGAACCGGAAGCAGCCTATGAAACTGGAACATATTTGACAGTGCAAAACGGATACGTCAGCTAAACTTTATTAGAGCCATATTTCGGCCCTTCTTGGCCAAGGTCCTCTTCAGGCTCAAAACCGATTAAGTTGGGAAAACGAATTGATGGAACTGGAACCCTGAACCGGGGGGGGGGGGGGCATCAATATAAGGGTGTAGCTTTTTCAATCATTTGTCGGCTTCACTATATGACCCTGAAACTCGTTGCATCTAAAGCGGCTGACGGATTCTGAAGGGTTTTATGAAACTCGAACCCTGAAAGTGTGGGGGGGGGGGGAATTCATCGGTATAAGTTTGTAGCTTCTCTAACCCGTCTCGTTAGCTTCACTATCTTTCAGTTCAAGTTCTGATTCTAGTTTTAGAAGCGAGTCACCCTCTTAGCAAGTTCATGCCTGTTGTCGCTTCACGGACAGATCTATTTTGAAAGGAAACGCTTAATCTAGAAATCGAAGAGATATTGTTTATCTTTGCCGCGTGGTCTGTCCTTGAGCCGTAGGAAGTGATCGCTTCTTGCGTTTTCCTTTTTCCTCCTCCCCATCCTCATAAAATACGTTTTAGAAGTTCTATATACTGTCCAACACCACTTCTATACTCCGTCTATAACTTGTATACTGTGAGGCAGAAAGGATACTTTCCTGTGAGGCAGGAAAGTATCAGAAAATCATGTGTAAACGAGTGCTATACTATTACGTTTATGTAAAGGCAAATCTCATCAAGTTTCATGGCTGCGCTGTAGTAAAATAAGCAATTATATATTTGCAAGCGCCATCTTCATTAGACTGACTGGGAGTTGCCGAACGTAACTCTAGATGGCGCTGTTTCCCATTCTATTTTGATGGCACCAACAATGAAGAATAAAACTGAGCAAATTAAACTGACTTTCGAGGAAATTTTTAACAAGCAAAATAATTTGCCTCCCTTTTCTGCGCGGGACTATCGCTTTCATCAGGACTGACAGGAGCCGCAAGCGGTACCCCTGTCTTACCTGGCCGTGTGTATCCCCCTCCTGCCGGTCGTCGGTTTGCACGCAGATTTACGATACAATGTGTGGGCAGCAGGGCCAGGAGGCTGAAATATCATAGCAGAAACTCCGGGGGAAAGGTGTGGTATTCCAGTATTTGCTATTCCAGATCAAGTGTAGTGAAACAGGTAGCACGGTCCTCCAGATCAACCTGATACGCAGCAGAAACCTAAAATGCCGCTTTAGTCTTTCTAGCACCAGACTTTCGAAAGTTGTCTCATCAACACAGGGCAGACAATCAACTACAGCAACTTATATAAGGAGCAGAATCCAGGTTTTGAGGAAGCCACTGTTCCGTGTAGTAGTGATTGTGCTTTACTTAACGAGTTAGTAAAGTAGCACTTTGTTTCATTCTAGACTAGAATTCCCTAGTAGATAGAGACCCCAATAGTCCTCCACGATATCAGACCAGGCATCACTCCTCTTCCTTCAGATCTGGCATCACTCCTCTTCCTTCAGAATCCCGTATCACATACGGATCACTGAAACTACCAGGACAAATTTTTATTGTACGAAATGTGACAGTTGGGACCTACTCTAATATCTGTAAATTTGCAAACGCAGGGATGCACGTTTCCATCCCATGCAGACCATTAACCTCAATAGCGTCACAGCCTTAACCGCGAATATAGCAAATCTTTTTTATTACATTCCACTATAAATGGCACTAACACACAGTACGATCCCACCTTAACCACATATTCGGTAAGACTCTTCAACGCTCCAACAATTCTGTTTGGAAAACTCCACTTGTACACATGCTTGCGGAAACGGTGCAGTCAATTTGTACGATTCCGCTCACTTTATTGCTGTAATAATCGGGGCTGGTAAGTTTTGACGTCTCAATCAAATTTCGTCAAAAATATCTGTGCGCAACGGAGCGAATACGTAACTGGTCCAGACTTTCAAGGTAGGTTACATCACGTAGGTCTAGTAATAACTCTGTAGCTCTCCTCTCAATTTTCTCACAGGCTTAATATTGCATTTGCAGTAGGTAATCGTTCAATAATCGGAAGAGCTAGCGAGTTGAACAGCCAGTGAACACGATTCCTCTGGCTTGAATGTAAAGTCTCTTTACATTCCTTCGACTATAAAAAATGAAAATATTGCACTAATTATGTCACTACCAACAATCACAGGTATCCACATGACCGGTCGACGTTTTTCAGCACGGCGGGCAGAGGGCTGATTTTACCTGGTGCTGGCGAGGATGCTGGTTAATTCGGTTGTACCACGTTATACCACCTGAAAAACACGAAAGGTCAACTTACAGTACAGTTTACAGTTTACATAAAGGTGCTTATCGGCCACCCCAGTAGAGTATAAATGGTAATAATATAAGGCGTTTTTTCCGTGACACGTTTGTGTGCCACACAGTCGAGCTGAAACTCGGGGATACGCCGTTTTGTCTATTTTTGGGGCGGTAATTTCAAATGTCTGAACATACAAATAAAAATCATGTACAAATCTCATCTCCAGGCTTTCCTCCTTACCATTATGTACAAAAGGATCTTCAGTTTTATTTCTACATACTTGAGAAAGCTTTCAATTTTGTTGTTTTGACGTTATTTTGCTGTTAAATTTGAATTTCCCGCCAAAACCGAGCCACAAAATCGACAATCACCTCGGCAGTTGTTTGTCGAATTTGAGCCACCAAGTGAGACATGAAAATCTTGTTTGTCGCGGAAAACACACTTGTGGGCCGCACAAAAGGCCGCGGAAACGCTCTTTTCGAGCCACAACTGACCCACAACCTGTTTGTGGGAGCACGAAAAAACAGCTATAATATAAACGGTTCGTGAGACGGGCCTGAAAGCCAACCGCAAGGAAATGTAAGAATAAGTAAAATGCCGTAGGTATGAAATGGAGTATTAAATAGTACGTATGAAACAGGAAAACCGAAGACGGGAAAAGGATACAGCTAGAATGTGGAGATCTTAATCAAGTCTGTAGCTCAGCACCTTCTTTCTGGGGGACACACAGAATAGAGGTCGTCGAGGCTTCTTGAAGCTCGTCACTGCCTACCGCTCTCAGAAGGGCCCTGGTTCAGCAGTTACACCCCTGATGCAGCAGGAACAATGACCATAAAGCCTCTGAATGTCGAACTTCTTCTGTTAGCATTCAAAAAATCGCGGTTTTTGCTTCTACTGAGTTCAGCTAAGCACAGGGACTGTAATAATACATGAAAGATAAGTAACATCTACCGTACCTTCTGCCATCTTTGGCCACGCCTGGAACATGACAGCTTTGCATTCTCTAGATCCAGGGAAGTAGGCTTGACATAATGGCTTGTGTTGTGAAACGAAGCCAATCCAAATCCGGTAACGATGGAAACCGCCCAACTTCTTAGATGAACTTATCTTGTAGAGCCTGGCGGTTTGCAGTGATCGATTCTTCTGGGTAGCAGGCAAGACCCGACAGCATGCTGCAAAACCAAAATTAGGATTAAGCCCAACCATTCAAAAATAAATTTTGTTTCAAACTGGTTTGACAGGATCACTGATCACGCGCGAACGTTTGGCGATTTCTATTATTTAGTTTACATGTTACGGAGGTAGCTACGGTAAACTTCCGGAGACGTCAAACTGCTTTGGTATCTACGCGTGAAACCAAATATATCGGGACATCTCTACCAACCATCAGGTTTCACTCTAGTCGGATTATCTTCGCCCTCCTACTCCTTCATGAATGGTTCCGGAATATTTCGGAATCTCTGCTGGATTCGACCTCCGTTCGGGCGGGTAGCGTAAGGGGCACTATTGGAAGTTTCTCTGAAATGCTCACTTTCGAGTGATGGGTTGTGACAGAAGGTGAAGACAGAAGGACGGTGACAGAAGCAAGGTAGCCAACAATGGCTGCCTATGTGTTAGTATTTCTACGTGTCTTGCCAAATATTATCCGATTCCTTAATAGGCAGTTTGGGGAATCACCAACGCCACTAAAATCCAATATATAGTATATAACTTACTTGTGAAATTGACAAGAGCCATTCCTGCATAACTTGACCAAGTGCAAATTTCTGCCATTTTTGCGATGATGGAACCGTGTCCGGTCGGGAGCTTCCGGCGTTGCTGGAATGGAGACCATGGTTAAAACAACTCTTTATTCAATGTCGTGCTCCCATGTTTTCCATGGACACAAGACCTCCTTCTTTGAGGAATACAGATTAGTTTACAGAGCAAAACAACACCAGAGATAGTGCCAAGACTTGTAAAAAAAGTGACACACTGTCGAATAGCAGGGACACCAGCAAAAAGAGAACTTAGCAAGCGTTGCCATGAGAGCACAAAAGTTCACTTTATTTTGATGTTGAAGTATTTAGAAATAACTTATTGTTGGTTTGCTTATTAAGAAAGTGCAAAAGTGCAGTTTGAACAAGTATGCGTACTATAATAAGCAGAGGCGTTACTGGCCAAAAAGTTTTTTTTTTCGGGGGGGGGGGGGCAAAGTATATACCGAATGGCTGTTCATTTTTTACCAACTGTTTTTGCAGAAAAAAAAGACTCAAAATAAGAAAAAACAAGTGATTTTTGTTTTTCCCCAAGCTCGTTTTTTCCAACTTGATCAGCTCTTGAGCCTGAAGAGGACCCTTGCCGAGGAGGGCTGAAATATAGCTCTAATAAAATTCAGCTGACGTATCCATTTTGCACTGTCAAATATGATTTGGTTATGAATGGCCGACACATTGGGGTGGTTGCATCGCCCTCCCCCCACATATGTGATGCCCCTGGTAATAAGACGTAAACAGCACATATAGCACTATGCAACTTCTTACACCTATGTGAACAATGAAATGAAATAGTCTATCAACAAGTCAAATCTTTGTCACACTAGTTGCATTTTGATCAGAATTCTCCTCACAATTCTCCTATTTTGCATTTTTGGACCATTCAGATGAAGCGAATTCTCCTTTTTCTTCCATTTTTGTTGGAATCGAGAATAAGGAAAGCCTCCTGATTCCAGCCAAATTTTGCAGAATCGAAAAGTTTCTCCGATAATGAATTCTCTATTCTCCTCTCCACGTTCTCCTCCCTGGTTGGTCAACAGAAGTTGCGTTTTTTGCCTTTTCTCCGTAGGTCGGTTAACCTACCTATTTGCTACTATTGACCGTTTTTCGTCTTGCCGGTCGGTTCGACTGAGCTCTAAAAAACGGCTTATATATAAAAACAAGACCAAAGGTTCCGATGGGATCCCAAAAATTCAATATTTGATCCAGACAATTAGGTTTTGTCATCGCCAGATCCAGTCTTCGCCAGGCCAAACAGCTAGTCATTAAGAAATCCAAGCTCAGATATGGATTCAGCATGTGCGTTTACCTCTATAAGCGATGGAAACGATCCTAGCTTACTTCTGTGAATTTTGCGGTTCTGCCGAAATTCAACAACTACTTGTCCGGCGAGAAACTAAAGCTCAAAAACGGATTCACCGTATCTCCTTACCCCTATATCCAACATCTAATCAACTTGAAATAAAAAGTTAACTTTTAACAAATTTTCCGGTTTTGGCCGGATTCTGGGCGATCTACTTGTCGGAGATAAAACGGTTTTCGTATTCTTGTTCAGCTATGCCTTCTTACCCCTACATCAAACATCTAATCAACTTCAGATAAAACTTTAACTTCTAACAAACTTTCCGGTTTTGGCCGGATCCGGACGAACTACTTGTCCGGCGAGAAAACGGTGTTCATATTCTTGTTCAGCATGCCTTCTTACCCCTTTATCGAACATCTAATCAACTTCAAATAAGACTTCTACTTTTAACAAACTTTCCGGCTTTGGCCGGATCCGGACGAACTACTTGTCCGGTGAGAAAATGGTTTTCATATTCGTGTTCAGCGTGTCTTCTACCCCATAATCGACTATCACATTAGCTGTTTAAAAAAATTTTGCTTGCCCCTTAATTTAAACACCCTCCCCCACCCTTAAATGTAAAGCTACAGGGCCCATCTACGAACTCGACCTTACTCTTGACCCAAAGAATGCTCACACCAAGTTTCATCAAAATATCTCATTCCCTTCGAGAGCTATCGTGCTCACAGACGGACGGACAGACGGACGGACAACTTTTGCGATGTCATAGGTATCCCTCCACATACGTTTTGGGATCCCAAAAAACGGCGTCTTTCCGTCGCACGCCTATCTCTCCAATGAAAATTTTGAATTTCGCGCCGTGCCAAGACTGTAGGTCGGTTGGCCGAGGGGTGTTCCAATCCTTGGTACTCTCTGTACCCCTTTTCCCGGCACTGGCAGGCACCGACAAAAGTCGTATGCTCCGGCACCGGTGCCAGCCATAAGTTATGCGAATTATCTTTCAAACACTTCTAAAGATGCTTATTTTAATGTTTGAACACGTGGATAACGGTGCCAGCACCAACCAGGCACTACCGGCACCGGGCACTTGCTGTACACTAAAATCAAGAGTGGGAAACCTCTCGGTTTCGGCGCTGTGAAACCTCTTCGGCCATAAGTTATGCGATTATCTTTCATACACTTCTAAAGATGCTTATTTAATGTTTGAACACGTGGCTAATGGTGCCAGCACCAACCAGGCACTACGGCACCGGGCACTTGCTGTACACTAAAATCAAAGAGTCCGGAAGCCTCTCGGTTTTGGCGCTGTGAAACCTCTTCGGCCATAAGTTATGCGATTTATCTTTCAAACACTTCTAAAGATGCTTATTTTAATGTTTGAACATGTGGCTAACGGTGCCAGCACCGACCAGGCACCGTGGCACTGGGCACCTGCTGTACACTAAAATCAAGAGTGGGAAACCTCTCGGTTTCGGCGCTCGCTAGTATTGGAGAGTGACGTGGAAAGTGAACACAAAAACGCTGGATCATTAGGACCGAAAGTTACCCTGAACCGAAATACTGGTTACCCTGAACCGAAGTATGTTGGTTGGTGCGGAAACAAGCCCTAACCAGGTCGGACCATGGTTTCGTAATATCAGATACTACGATAACTGGCCAGATACTACAGTGACTACAAGACCCAGGCAAGACCGTGGTATCAGATACCATAGTATCTAGCAAAAATGCAACTACTGCCCAACTAGATTTTTTTCTAGTTGTCTTCACTAACGGGATCCTCTCAAGCTGACCAGAATTCCTATCTACACTACAGGAGGGGTATGCAACCTCGAACTTTAAATGAACTCGACTCCACCCTAAAAAGGTTTTCAGTCATAACAAGGTTCTAACTGTCAAGATGGAAACCTGTGATGACGGTGTAAACTAAATTATATCGGAATTCCGTAAAAGCGTGACGTCACACCTATTTGATGTAATTTGCCTATAAAAACAAAAAAACTGTAGTTTATTCCTAACGGTGAATATATATTTGAATATATATATACAGAGCAGAGCGAGGCCAGCGAGGCGCAGGTTGCGTAACATTTATAAACCGTACTAGGGACAATCAAATCCTACTTTGGGGTCCTCATCGCAAGACGTCACTATTTACGTCATGACTTACAGAATTCCGTTACAATATAGTCAACATGTGATGACCTTGGACCCTTTTCGACTGCACAGGAGTTTGCTTGTAAGATTTTCAGGCCAAATTGAGGCTATAAAAATTTGAGGTTAGATTGTAGCCTGTAGGAGGGGTATAACATTCTAACTTAGAATGTTATACCCCTCCTACAGGCTACAAGATTTCTTCCGTAGATTTCTTTATCCCTGTAAGTGCTACATAGTCTGTTAGTGTGGGTTCCCACCTAGGTCCTATAGATCCTGTATACTTACATCATTAGCAAGTGGAGAGGAAAATTACAATTTATGTATTATTTCATTATTACATTCATAATTCTTCTGTCAATATTCTTCTTCTTCTTCTTTCTATCGATCGTAATGTTTTCTTTCTATATGAGTTCGTAAAACCTCAGCAGTCTTGAGTACCTACATGTCGTCAATCGGGTGACCTTTCTTTTTCGATAACATTGTTGCCATCGAATGCACTAGCTCTTTCCATGTTAACAGAGTGATCCGACGCAAAGAGTGACGTCACGCCGCGCGCAGACCTACTAGTGTGTAGAAAGGGGTAGGGGTTTTACAAAAACTACTAAATTCTCAGGATTCCCCCGCCCTCTACTCCCTCCACGGTGGTCGGATCGAGGAAGTGACTATTTGCAAGTTAGTTTGGTCGGGTCCCTGATATGCCTGCCAAGTTTCATCGTCCTAGCACATCTGCAAGTACCCTAACTCGCGATCACCGACCGACCGACCGACCGACAGACCGACCGACGGAAAAGTGATCGGTATATGGCACTTGAGCGAAGCCTGCAAGTGCCATAAAAACGTGGTCTCCAGGAACAACACTAGGAAAGTTCGGGGAGACCGTCCTAGTTGGACGAACTCATAAAAAGAGCAAAAGTCAGTTATCCGATTCTACAGTGATGCTAGTATATCATCAAGATCATTCATCTCACTGTTTGCGTCAACATTCACATTTCTGGTTGCAACGCAATCCCCAGGCCTATAGATTTCACTGTTGAACATCAACATTTTTTTAGTAGGCTCAAACCGCGAACAGAAAATGCCACACGCAGACAGCCACAACCGAAAAGACCAGTATTGAGTTTAGCATGGGCAACAACATTCGATTCCGAAGTTTGTTCTTCACACTATTCATCATAGAGAATGTCCTCTTAACTACAGCATTGCTGATTGGCAGGCTGAGGAGAGTCAACGCCCACCTGGCCAAGTCGCGAAATGGAG